>CM021105.1:400054728-400329137 GCA_007115665.2 Sequoiadendron giganteum | reverse complement strand
TTTTCCTATAGAGGGGCGGACTTGCCCTACTGTTTCAACTTTTTCTGACATTTTTACTACAGAGGGGTAGACTTGCCCTGTTGTTTCAACTTTTTCTAACATTTTTACTGCAGAGGGGCGAACTTGCCCTGTTGTTTCAACTTTTTATGACACTATTACTGTAGAGGGGCGAACCTGCCCTGATGTTTCAACTTTTTCTAACATTTTCTTGCAGAGGGGTGGATTTTCCCTGTTGTTTCAACTTTTTCTAACACTTTTTACTATAGAGGGGTGGACCCGCCCTTCTGTTCCAACATTTTTCACTGCAGAGGGGCAGATTTTCCCTAAACAACACGTTTTGCAAGGTAAAAATAGGCATTTTAGCTCTGTTTTTGCCTCAATTTTTATTGTTTTGGAGTTCTAACCCCCTAACCTTGTTTGTTTGGGGGTGTAGTTGGATTTATTGATAATATTTGGCAGCATGTTATTGTTATTCACAAAGGACGAAAGATAAAACAACTAACATTTCTTTGCAAGGCCATCTATTTATTCAGATTTTAAAGTCTTTCCTTGTTATTTTTATCTAGGCACATAGTTTAATTAGGGGGAAGTAATATTTACTATGTGGTGTGCCTATTTTGTGTTACCCAAAGGGGGCATTAATTTTTTTCACCTTCCCCTTACACTTCATGTGATCTTAGAGAGTAGTTGGAAATGATTAGTGCCTTCTTCTTTTTAGAGGGACCTGCTTGGGGATTTCATCACCCCAAGGGATGATCCCAACCATGCATACTAGCAGGGTATAAAAAAAGGGGGAGAGCCAAATTTGTACCCCAATCTAGTCACGTCATGTCTGGCGGAGCGTCAAAGCTAGGGTGATACTTAGATAGACGTGAACAGTTGGTTCAAGCCATTCAGTATCTCGTTAGAGTTCTTGACTCACGCTTGTGACGGGTTGGTGTTCACGGTTTGGACCTCACATACTGAGAGTATATCAAGGACTCCTTAGAAACCTTGTGCATCCTAGATTAAGACCTTTGTTGGCCATACCCCTTAACACTAATCATAAGATTGTGCTTGCTTAAAGTGTCTTTTTGTGAGAAACCAGTAAATCTTAATAAGTCAGCCTCATTGTGTTATTTCAAGTCCTTGCCATAATCTTTCTCATCCAAACCAAGTTCCTATTTGACTGCAGACGGGTGGATTTGGCCCCTTGGTCCACCATTTTTCTATAGAGGGGAAAATTTCCCCCCCTAGTCCACTGTATTTCTACAAAGGGGCGGATTTTCCCCCTTGATTCACTGTTTTGACTGCAGAAGGGCAGATACACCCTCCTAAATAGACAATTTCACCCTGTTTGACCATTCCAAGCCTCCGTTTAACCACCTCGAGTCTTCGTTTGACCGTTTGATCATCCCAAACATTCATTTAACCAATCCAAACATCTGTTTGACCATTTCAAGCCTCCATTTAACTTTTCTAAACTATCATTTCACATTCACATTATTCATTTCATAATTTGGGGAACCCGTTCTACCATCTTACCGTGTGACCTAAACATTTTCACTTTACGAAAGGATGACTTCAACAACACCCCCATCATATAAAAACCATCAAGACATCTCTTATTTCCATTCATCATCATCTTTCAACACAAAATCCCTTATACCTTGTTTTAGGATTTATATCCCGAATTGACCAAGGCGTTAAGTTTGATTGTCATCTTACATATCAATCATTGTCTTCAAGCTAATCAATATGCTTCTATCCTGAGGTAGACTTGTGGTGTAAGTCAGCATCATTAGCCCAAATTAATCCCCTTCCATCTCAAGGTGGATTCAGTGTCGTAATCATTGGTTCGATCCTTTAATCCGATCAACCAACGTATTAAGTCACCTAGGGTGATTTCTGAATTGGGTTTAGGACCCTTTACATCAACCAATCCTAATTCATCATCCAATCCAAAACAAACTTATCCTATCATATCCTTTGATCCAATCCCAATCTAAGCTCCAATCCAGTTTTAATTTGAGTGTTAATCCCATCATCCTAATCTGAGCTTTTATTCAATCTCAATCTAATCTTTCATCCAATCCCCATATTATCTTACAATTCATCCTAGTTTTATATCCATCATCTATTCTTTCTTGCTAATATGTATCTATCATGAATCTTTATCCCCCTCTCACATGACCACTAATAGTAGTCAAGGGGAATCCTAACTACATTGATGACGATAACAAAAATCTTGTTGATCATGAATATTGTTATATAGATCCCCTTGACGTTATCATTGCTAGCAAGCTCTCTCCAATCGCCTCCCAAAATCCTAATACTTCTTCGAACTGTCCCACCATGCCTTCATCTACATCTAATAACGGTCCTTATGCTATCCTTGACAAGGGATATCCAACATCCTCACCATCGATATATTCATCATGTCCCCCCTCTCAACCTTTATCCTATCCAACATCCACATCCTCTTATCCTCATCATCATCAACAATCCCAATACCTCTACCTTAATCCCACATCCCAATCTTCTCATCCTAATCCAACACTCACACATTCCTATCACAATCCCCCATCCCAATATTCCTCCTATCCTAATCCACCATCTCAATCCTCTCATCCTAATCTACCATCCATATCCTCCTATGCCAACCCACCATACATGTCTTCCTATGGTGGTCCACCACCTCAATCTTCCTATTCTAATCCAACATCCACACCTTCCTATCACAATCCCCCATCCCAATATCCTTACATTAATTCCACATCTCCCCATTCTAATCCTTCATCCACATCTTCCTACTATTACTCACCATCCCAATCTTCCCAATCTAATACAACATCTACATCCTCCTACATCACTACCCCTTTCACTATATTATATCTTAATCCTCCATCTAAACATAACCCACCTATTCCTCCAACCACTCCTAGTTCTCCATCTAGTCCCATCCACTCATCTAATCATAATCTTCCATCTCCTCCTAGTTCTACATATAATCTTCATCCACCCATCCACTCATATAATCCTCCAATCCCTAACCCTAATCTTCCATCTCCTCCTAGTCCTCCATCCATTCCAATCCCCTCATCTAACCCTAATCCTCCATCTCCTCCTAGTCCTCCATCCATTCACATCCCCTCATCTAACCCTAATCTACCAATTCCTAATAGTAATCCTCCATCTCCTCCTAGTCCTCCAACCATCCTTAAACCTCCATCCATTCCCGTCACCCCACCTAATCCTACATCCCTTCCAACTATCGTTCAAGGACTCATGACAAAGAATACATTCCCCACTCCACCTTTTGAATTCATGGAACCATGCCATCCCAATCTGTCATCCATGCTCACTAGTGATCGGACCCCTCTCCATCCCACACCTATCATTGATGCTACCACCCCTAGCACCACTCAAACCATCGAAACCAACACATCCTCTGAATCCACTAAGCCCCCATCTCCTACTCTAAGATTTGTTGAGCCCATCAAAGATAACCAAATCTGATCCACTACTCCTACACCTAGATCCTCCCAATCCATCATAGATCCACAAGTCCAATCCACTCTTCCCACTCCTAGTGATGACACACAAGTCCCATTCATTCCTTCCACTCCTAGTATCATCGATATCCCTTCCCTTGAAATTCATTAATCCTCCATCCTCCCATCTCCCCCACCTAAGGAGTCCATCCAACAATCCTCCATCATCGTGCCTCCCACACATGCGGAGCCATGCCAAGGGCTTGATCCTAAGCACACAAACATAGATCACACCATCTCATCCACTCCATCCAAAGATCACAGTCCCCCATCCATCCCATCTCATGATTCCTTTCCTCGCCCAAATCCTGATCCTACGATCCTATCTACTCCATCTCAAGATCACACTAGCTCTCCCACTCCATCCCATGATCCCCTTTTCACTCAATATCCAATCACTTCCTCTCATGAGCCCTTATCACCCACTGCCATAAATTCGGATCCTGCCATACCATCAAATCCCTCTCTTGATCCCTTATCACTCATTCCTCCTAATCAAGATTTTTATATCCCCTTGTCCCCATCGCATGATCCTCCATCGCTGACTAGCCTTGTCACCACAACACCACTTTTATATCACCTCGGTAACATACTCTCATCCATGGTGGTCTCCTTGTAGATGAAAAACAAAGTATATGCACCACCCATCCTCCTTTACCTAATAACGGACTCACATCATGCTTCCAAAAGAATAAGCATCCTACCCTAGATATCATATGCTCAAGAACATGAACTATCAAGGAAAAGGTTTAGGCCTTCATGAGCAAGGTACTTTAGAGCCCATCCAAGTCAAAGAACATCCAGGCACACATGGTCTTGGATATATCACCCAAAAATTGCACTCCAAATATGTTGGTACAACCTCCGTACATCTTAAATGATCCTCTTCTCAAAGAACAAGAGGTACTTCCCATCGTTCTACCTTGTCATTTGCCGCCATCCCCCCTCCATCATATTACCTCAAAACAACCATCCATCTTCCTCCCTCATCTTCTAAATCCATTTTGGGTCCTTATTTCCCTCCATCCATCATTGCTCATCCTCCATCTACTATGGGTTCTTATATCCCTCCATCAAACCCCACACATCCTCCATATACATAGCCTATTTTTGGTCCTTATATCCCAAAATCACCCCCTCCATCTTATCCTATTCATCCTTTCATTCATCCACCCCTATCCCTCATACATAGCATAAAAATCCTACCTTCATAACTCCTAATCAGGATCAACAAAAGAACCCCTCCATGCATGCTATCTCACATCCCCCATCCACACTTCCTTGTCAAATTCCTACTCCTATCACTCCATCCACATCCTCTCCACATCATCCATCTCCCCATACCCATCCCATTGATACTAAAAGAACTTTGGATGCCAAAGAAAAAATATATAAATCTATAGCTTTGCATGTCCCCTCCTAAAGACATGTTAACAAAAAGAAAAATTGAATCCACAATCCAAATCAATCCAAATAGCCACAAAGTCCCACCAAAGCAAAAATCAACACCATGTGGATCCCAAAGAAAAAAAAAGATAATGCCTTCAAATGAAAAATTCATGATGACATCCAAAGTTGCTATTCCCAAAGCTCATAATTCACATCCTCCATCTCCTAAATTTGTTTTGGGTCCTTATGTCCCAAAATTCACTATCCCAACACCTCTAATCTCGCCACATTCTCCATCCATCAACCCTCCTCTTATTTCACATCCACCACATGTGCCAATGTTGGTCCTGACCACCTTCCCCTATCACACATCCAATCCATCATTCCATCCATACACTTTCCAACACCCCATCCACTATCCCCCCTATCTCCCCCATCCAATCCCTTTGATTCATCCTCTTGCATAATCCATTTCTTCTAATAAGGTTGTACCAACATCTAATGGTCACTTTACACATGGGCTCTTATTACCTCATATGGAACTTGATGCTTGAGTACTTCATCCATCCACTTCTAAATCCATATCCTCCTACATCTCTATCCATCTTTTTTTCTTAAACGTCCCAACCGTCAAAAAAATCAAAACAACAAAAAACAAAAAAAACAAAGAAAAAAGAAAATAGTAAAGAGAAATCATTCGTCCAATGGTGAAAACTTGGAAAACAAGTGCCTTGGATAAGGACCATGATGAAAACCTAGAAAATAGGTGTCATGCATAAATCTCCCATCTGGTCAACTTCCAAGAGTATGGGGTAGCATCCACCTACACATTCCTTCCCTCCATCTCCTACATCTTACTATCTTCCCCATCCTATCATATCCCATTTGTCCTAGTCCCTCCATCTTTCTTGTAATTTTGATAAAGATAGGGGCAAACCTATATAGATTCTTTGGACATCTCTTGGCATATATTTCCCTCATCCATACACTATCATATTTCTTATCCACCTCTCTCTATCTCCCATTGTCCATGCATCCTATCCACCTCTATCTATCTTCCATTGTCCCTGCATCCTATCTACCTCTATCTATCTTCCATTGCCCATCTCACTCCCTTATCCACCCATCCTGCTATCCCTCTTGCCTCATCCTACATGACACATCTAGAGTGGTGGCATCTCCTTATTTGCGATAGATTCCTTGGAGACATCGTCCATCCATCCCTCCAAGTAATCCTCTCCATCTCCCCCTCCTACCCATCCTTACCTCCCCATCCATTTATCCATCTAGTAATTCCTGCCATCTACCATATCCTTATCTTCCTATACTCCCATCCACTAGTCCTTTTCCATATTTTCATCCTTATCCTCCCATCCATTTATCCATCCAATAATCCATTCCATCCTTCCAATTCCTTATCCCTCTATCCACCTATCTCTACATCTTTCTATCTGCCCATCTTTATCCATCCATCCATTTACTTCTATTTTTCCTCCTATCTCATAATCCCTTGTCATTGGTATCTAGCTATAGGCTACCCCCATGCACTCCAATGCCCTACTACCTCCCTCTCATCATTCCTATCTATTTCCCACATCTTTCTCATATCTTCATCGCTCATCTATCCATCATCTCACCTTAACAATTCATATTCTAATGATCTTAATACCTATCCCATCCGTGAGCTTCACATCATACATATCTTACACATATCAACCATCGTCCTATCCAATCCTGCAAGTCTATCTTGTCTCATCATATTGGCTCCATCCTTTTATCCATTTATCATGGTCATCTCATCATCCCTTATCTGTTGTTTGTCGTTGGTCTTGTTTCGAACTATGTTTCTCCTATTCTTTCAGGTAGGCAAGGTCTATCATTTGATCCGCCCCCGAGGCTCTGTCTTTTGTCTGTCTTGTCATCCTCCATCATCTATCTTTGGCCTTGTATTGAACTACGTTGCCCCTACTCTTTCATGTAGGCAAGGCAAAATCATTTTGTCTACCCCTAGGGTATCTATCATGTCTTTCACCATCCATCATTGTTCATCCTTGTCCTCTTTCCGCTTTTATCCATGGTCTTTTATCAAACTATAAGGGCTCTACTCTTTCACGTAGGCAAGGTTGATCTTTGATCAACCCTCGAGCCCCTAGGTCTTTAGGGTGTGTCGGTCTTGTGTCCCTTAGGTCTTTAGAGTTTTGTTGGCTGGTGTCTTGTCATCCTATTGTCTTGTCGTGTTATTAGGTATGTCCTTATCCTAGTTGGTCCTTCACAAACAACATCCACTCGTATCATTAGATCCAATCATTTTTGAATATCTTGCGTCATATAGATCTTTTAGTTTAGTATCCATCATCAGTCTCAACAAGATGCATCTTTCCTAGTAGACCTCATCAACCCCATCCATCCTCTTGATCCTATGGCAGAGGATGTTTGAATTTGATTATGATCTTTTGATGCTTTTGGCTTTTGTTTATCATTTGAGCTCCCTATCATCACTTGTCATGGTCGCCTTGATCCATCATATCATGGTGTGCTTTGACTAGTAAACATAGGGGCGTATCTTGATCTTTTATTTGTTTTTGTCTTCTTGGTTTTCCCACGTAGTACCCACCAAGATCCCTGAGGTCTTTTGTTACGTTGGGGCATCCTTTTATGCTTGTGGTTATCCCAATACCTGGCACGACCAAGGTCTTTACAAATTTGGGGTGCTGGGATAGCCTTCTTGTTTGTTGTGTTTGTTTTATGCATTAGACAATAATCCGTCTTGGTTTACATACCTTGATGCCCGGTGTCTTATGCTCTAGCAAAAATCAGTGCTCCAAAGATGGAAAATTGCATTAGGACTACATTTCATTTTCCATTCCATCATCTTGCATCCATCAAACTCCCCCACCAATCCATAATCCTTCATCAATCTCCCTCCCCTGTCCATCCAGTCTCTTATCATCATCTCTTCCATCATCTTCTATGCATCTTCTCATCCATCTCACAACCCAATCCAATCATCATCCATTCAAGCTAGCACAAATCATCTAATCACATCCTTGGTCTTGTTCCCAACCTTGCTACAAGCCTTGATCCAATCATCACCGTCGTCATCAACATTGGGATGTATCCTTCCCTCCTCAACAACCCTTTTGTCGAGATGTATTCTTCCCTATCCTCATGTTATTTTGGGAGGTATCATTCCCTCATCAAAAACACTTTCATTATCATTATCAGCCATATCCTTCCCTATCCTTTTGTGTTGTCTTGGGATATACCATTTCCTCATCAACAATAGTCCATCCATCATCAACCCATTTTGGCTTGTAGCTTGACTGGGGCAACATCACCTTTTTCCTTAAATCCATTTGTGCTTCTCATCATCTCATATCGCTTGTCATCCTTTCTTATCCATCACTTTACATCATCATCCTCATATCCCCTTTCATCATCTCATCCATTTTGAGAGCACACCCATGTTCTCTTGAACTTGCATATCCTCTCGAGGGGGCATCCTCAATCCCTAATCCTCATCATTTCTTTTTCCTTCCTAAGTCACTCCTTTGAATGACTGGGGCATCTTTTCCAAGCTAACCATCTTCTTTCGGGTTCTATGTTTTAATATTATTTGAAATGATGTTACTTCGTAACACCATTTCAAAGAGGGGCAACATGTAGACACCTAAATTTGGACACTTCATTTGTCCAAATTTACCCCCTTTTCATCTAAATATCCTCTTATTTGCATTAATTGAGTAATATCGCTAGTATTTAGTTAATACCCTTAATTATTCTAAATCCCTAAGGTATTCAATTAATAATTAAATACCTTACCCTTTATTCTCCTTTTCACCAAATGAATTAAATAATATGAAATTTATTTAATTCCTCACATGTCACATCCTTTTCCTTAATCTTAATCCATCCTCTAATCTCATCATTAGAGATGTGCAAATGTCTAATCCTTGATTAAGACATGTCACATCCTCCAACATTTGTAATTTGGCTTCTAATCCTCCTTAACCACTAATTATCTTCTAATTACTAATTAGTTAAGTCTAATTAGTACCTTGGTCAACTCTCCCCATGTAAATTTTTAATTCACTTTTATTCCTCCAAGGAATCTTCTTTTCCCCATGCAAAATTCTAGAACCTTTGACTTGTCACATCACACGTGACAAAGTCTTCTAGAATCTTTGAATTGTCACATCACTCACATGTGGCAAGTTCCCAACTTTTTGGGAACCTTGTCTTATCCACTAAATTCTTCCAATCCTGTGAATTTTTAATTCACTTTTATTCACCCAAGGTTCTCCTCTTCCCTATGTGATCATTGAGAGGTCACGTCATCCCTTTCCCAAGGTACTTGTTCTTCATCCACATCATGTACCTTCCTTCCACCTCACTTACACATCATCTCATCCTTGGCCATCTCACATTCCACATGTCAAGATGTGAGGGCTTGTGAGTCCTCAACTCACCATAGCCCTCCATCTTGGTGTTGTTGGTTTAATCTCAACCATTGAATTCTCTAGAGAATTCAAATCCTTCTATAAATACCCCCTCCTTCCTCTCATTTAGGAAAATTATGCATTTGATACCAAACTCTTTCTACTTTATCATTTAAACATTTTTCCTTAATCATAGCACTTGAATCCACCATTATCACACTCTCATTCATCTTGCATCTTTAATCTCATTTCCCATCCAAGGAGCATACAAAGCATACACTATCAAGGGCCAACCAAGGAATTTGCAGCACAAAGGTATAATCACTTATTGTCTTATTTCATCTTATTTCTTTGCATTGCCATTCCTTAGGCTAATCTTGAGGTGCATCTTTTGTGTTCTTCCTTTAGTGCAGTATTAGTTGTCTTGCATCTTTAAAATAGGATAGAACATTTTAGGGATCACAAATTCCATTTCCATAGAACAATTGAGCCACTATGAGATTTATTCACAAACTGCAATGGAAGTGCAAAAAATACAGAGTAGACTGCAACATATGGAGGAAAGCATAAATTTGTTGATGGAAATTCATGCCAAAACTATGCATAAATCTGCAACGATGGTCTCCTTTTTTTAGAGTTTCAATCTCTAGAGACATGCAAAAATTCTAATAATTTTGAAAACTTTGGAAATATGTATAATTCCCTTGAGATCATTTTCTATTTCAAATTAGAATTCAAAAACCAAAATTCAGATTAACAAAGTGATTTGCTACAAATAGTTTTCTAATTTGATCTTTATATTTCTCTATTTTCTTATGTTTAAAGTTGCTTGTATATGCATGTCTACAAATATTAAGCTTGCAAATCTATGAAAAATTTTGCTGCTCATTTTCTAGTTTTCAAATGCAATGTTTTCCTTCCTAAAAGTTAAAAATCAAAGATCATTTTAGTCAATATTTTATACCCTTATAAAAAGTTGATTTTCTTGATACTTTTTACTGAAATTTATGCACTTATGTTTAATTCTTCTCCAACTTAGATTTATGCAAATAGTATTAAGTACTACAAGTATCTATTCATTTCCACACTATTAGAATTTAACAAGATAAGAATAGTAATTTACAATAACTATAAATTTAAATATATTGTAATGACGTTTGGGAATTATCTGATGCAGAAGGCGAAGAGCTAAATAACTAACAAAACAACATATAAAACCATAGAAAGTGTAACAAGTAAAAAGATAAAAGCTATTACTAGACATGGAAAAAGAAAAAGTTATAGATGTAGACAATTACCATTTCAAAAGTCAAACTCAGCCTTTCAATATTGATAATATGCATTAAAAGATGAAGGACTATATAGAGTGAAAACATTTAAGTACAACGTAGGAGACTGTTTATTTGACTCCCTAGAATTGTTACTCAACTATCGTTACACATCAATCCAACTACGAAATGGGACTATTGATTATTTCTTGAGTTGTCGTACAAAAGATGAAAAAGAAGCAACAAAGTCATACAACTATGAATTGGATCCACACAATCTAACCCAATTGCATGGAGTACATGATCGTACAACGTATTTTCGTAGAATGCGATTATCTGAAAAACCAAGTTCAACTAACAAAGAAATTGGACTATGGGGAGATGTATTTTGTATTCAATGGCAATCAAAATGGATAGATATACAAATATGTCTCTAGTCAACAACAATAGGTAAAAAGTATTTATAGTTCAACAAATCAGCCCTTGGAGAGTCATACTCCATTCTCTTTCATGATGCAAATGATTGAAATGGAAACTTTGAGCCACTTCTAAGTACTCAAAGGAAATCTCTCAACTACCAACCATCAACAAAATTTCATCAACTTAAACAACTGATTACAAATAATAATGACAATCAAAACACCGAACATTTTAAACACAAAAAAAGAACAAAACAACTATCACACATGGAAAAAATACAAATGATAGATGTAGATAATTATCAATTCAAAGGCCAAACTCAAGTTTCCAACATTGACATTACACTTAAAAATGAAGGCCTATTTAGAATGAACAATTTTAAGTACAATGTTGGAGATTGCTTGTTTGAATCCTTAGAACTCTTACTCAACTTTTATTACACATCAATCCAACTATGAAATGGAACCATTGATTACTTATTAACTTGCCTTAAAAAAGGTGACAAAGAGGCAATTATATCATACCATCGTGACTTGAATCCTCAAGCTCTACATGATTTACACAACGCACATGATCTTGAAATATATCTACGTAGAATGTGATTATCAGCAAAACCAACTACAATTGACAAACAAATTGGACTATGGGGAGATATATTTTGTATTCTTTGGCTATCCAAATGGCTAAAGATATAAATATGTATTTGGTCAATGAAAACAGGTAAAAAGTACTTTCACTTGAATGAATCAATGGATGCAGAATCATACTCCATTATTTTCCACGATGCAACTCCTCATAGTGGACATTTTGAGCCACTTCTAGCATACCAAGTAGAGACTGTAAACTACCAAGCACCAACAACATTCCCACAAAATAAAAAATTCATAATAAATAATAATGAAAATCAAATATTAAAACCTACGAAAAGGAAAAAGCAAGAAAACTTCAACAATACTTCACTCCGCAAAATCAAGAAGCAAATACGCAACAACTAGTTAGTGATATCTAGAACATCAAAATAAAAGAATTTACTCTCACCAATAGAAATATTTGAAAAAAAAAAATCCAAGATACACCAAAAAATGCATGTGCAGCCTGTCAAATGTTGTATTTCAACAAAGACATTAGGATTTTCAAAGACAGAGACAAATAAACCTACTACAAATTAACACAATCTAATGATAAAATATTGGAAAATTTGATTTGTGAAAAATGTCTTACATCATTGAAACAATCCATACTTCCTAAATATGCAACACCACATAATATTCGAATAAACAAACCACTAAAATATGTACAGACTCTATTGCAACTAGAAGAATGGCTTGTCTCGCTTAGAATTGCATTTGCTCAAATTTGGGAACTAGGATACAAAAGATCTCAAATAGGATTAACTGGTTCCATTATCGATGTTTCAGTTAACATGAACATTATATAGAAAGGACTACCACAATCTATTGATGAAATATCAACAATTGTTGTTTCTCTTAAGAGATGATTGGAATATAAAAAATGCATGGTATGACCAACTACTATCATGCATGTCTTGACCCAATTAAGCGAAACAGTGCTTTACAAAATGGAAAAAGTTAAAATAAAAAAAGATTGGGAAGAAGCATTTCAAATCAATAAGCAATATGAAATAGCACTTGCACAAGAGAACTCTCCAATTGGAATCTTTAAAGATATGTATTCTGAAGAGATGAATTTTCCTACACTATTTTTTGGTAATCCACGTGATGATGAAATTGTCAAAAAATTCACATACCAAAAAATTGCACAATGGGAGTTGCTACATTCAAATAGACAATTTGCCTACCACATAACAAACTTGTTTTTCAAGACCATTAAAATACTCATACAACAAGTTATGTCTACAATGTGGATAAGAATTCATAAAGGTCAACTAAAAGGAAGAAAGCTACTAGCTAAAGATGTCAAAGATAAACCTAACCTAGAGAGGATACTCAAATAAGATATTGGCTATATTGATTTCAAAAGGATAAGAACATCTCCCGATTATTTACAACTTAAAAAGAATGTATTTGTAATGATACGACAACTAGGACCACCTACTTTTTTTGTTATATTTTCTAGTGCCTAACAAAATTGGGATCCTCTATCTAATACACTTGAAAAATTACATAGTTCACATCAATCAAGATCAGAACAACAAGAAACTTATAGCCAAAATAAAAATCATAAATTCAATCTCATCAAAAAAGATCCAGTTACTTGTGCACGTTACTATAGACATAGAATAAATGCAATCAAAAGATTAATATTTACAGATGATTCTTTCTTTAGAAATGTCTTAGACTATTTCTCTGTAACTGAATTCCAAAATCGTGGAAATGAACATGGGCACTTTCTTCTATGGATAAAAAATGCACCTATCTATGGCAAATATAGCAATGCAAATATTATACACTTTGTAGACAAGTACATAACATGTAGCACAGAGCATCTACAATCTCATTTAGTTATATTAGATAAGCATCATCATACAAAGCAATGTAGGAAAACAAAAAAATCCGCATGTAAATACAATTTCCCATTGCCACCAATGGGAAAAACTATAATACTCGAACCACTAGTAGATAAGAATGAAGATATAATTTCAATTGCAATTAATATCTTTTCAAAATTGGAAAAAGGAACATATGAAACATCCTTCTCTTTTCAAATGTTCCTAGATCAAATGAATATCAATGAGAAAAATTATATCATAGCTATAAGATCAATACTCCATAGGCCTACACCATTATTACAAATAAAACCATCACAAATATGGAACAATAGTTTTGCAAAGAAAAATCCACAACTATGGAAAGCAAATACAGATGCACAATGTGTTCTTAATGCATATGCAGTAACAATGTTTTGTAGCTCTTACATGATGAAGGTTGAAAAATCAATGACACATGAATTTAAAAGGATACGTAAAGACCACCAACATAACAATATTGATGCGATAAAGATGATAACCAAACTCGGAAATGCTTTACTTAATTTACAACAAATGTCTTCACAACAAGCTGTTCACATTGCCTTATCCCTTCCACTCAATTGTAGCTCAAGGAAATGTGTATTCATTGACACAAGGCCTAATAATGATCACACTTTTGTTTTGAAACTAGTAAAACATATAGTCAATGAACCAGATGAATCAAAAAATGTAATTTGTAAATCTTTAATAGACTACTATGTAAAATGCCCTCCAAATATTTTTTGCATATGCCTTGTAGAATTTGTTGCACAATACAACAAGAATAACAATAAAATCAAACCAAAGAGAAAACCAAATGTTATACGATTTATCAATTTCAATAAACATGTTGACCTAGACAATTATTGTAGAGAGAAATTACTACTCTATGTCCCCTTTACAATACATGAAAATACATTGAAACATAATTTCAATTCATGGGAAAATGCTTACATACATCATGAAAAAACAATTCAGCTTAACCGTGCAAAGTTCAATTACAATGTTCACTCTAGATGGGGTGACATCAACAAAGCTATACATGAGCTAAATGTTAAAGATGAAAGCAATGCCTATAAGACTTTCACCACAAAAAAAAAGGAAGATCAAGAACAATATGAATACAAGTAGATTTTCAAACTACAAACCACATCAACTTAAATAGTATAAATTTTAATACAAGTGAAATTATTCAACATCCATAAATTATGGAAAAAAATGAGTACTACAAATTATGCCAAATATTAAACAAAGAGAAACAAGCAATTGTATAAGACATTGTATTAAAAAAATTGAAAGATATTAAAACTCCACTTCACTTATTCTTGACAGGTGGAGCTGGAACAGGAAAGACTTTCACTACGAAAGCCATATACCAAGCCCTTCTTCTCATCTACAGTAATTGTATTGACAATGATCCAAACAAGCCTAAGGGACTAATAATTGCTTATACATGAAAAGAAACATACAACATAGGTGGAGTAACACTACACTCAACATTCCAAATACCTTTCAACAAATCAGAGTTCATTCCATTGAATACTGAAACATTGGATACAATGTCAAATCACTATCAACAACTACATGTCCTCCTCATTGATGAAATTTCATTAGTAGGTTCAATATTTCTACGCTATATTGACAAGCGATTATGAGATATAATGCAAATGCCAACTGCATGCTTTGCAAACCTTGATACAATTTTATGCGGAGATCTTTACCAAGCGCAACCCATACTTGACTCTATTGTATTTGAAAATAAACCAAAATTGTCTAAACTAATGCCTTACAATTTTTGGAATGACAATATAAAGTGTTATTCTTTGATCTCTACAATGCGACAAAGGGATGAGACATTCATTGTAATTCTCAATAGAATTCACATCAGTTCACATACCATTGACAATTTAGATTATCTTAACCACCATTGCTTACGTCCACCACCAATGGACCCAACATTCCCTTTTCTCTTCTACAAAAGAAAGGATGTTGAAGAACACAATAACAAAATGCTATCATCCATTCCTAGAGATATCATTGTATTAGATGCAAATAATGAACATGATGATAACTACAATGGAATAAGATCATTCACTCACATGACTACTCTACCAACTCAAATATGTGTGAAACCAAATATACTTGTAGAAATATATGCTAGAAACTACAATACACAAGATGGACTAGTGAATGGATCAGATGGAATATTCAAAGCATATACCAAACACAATGATTTAGATATAGTTTGGATCAAATTTAATGATTCAAAAATTGGCCAACAACAAATCAAAAAAATAGCACACTGTTATTTTGAAAACATTAGTAAAGAATGGGTACCTATACTTCACATTTCTAGGCCCATCCACACAACACTCACCAAAAATAGAATTACAATTAGAAAACAATTTCCAATACAATTAGCGTGTGCAAGAACTATACATCGATCCCAAGGACTTACAATGGACGTTGTAGCATTTGATCCAACTGGGATTAGACAGCATGGCATAACCTATGTACAACACTTTCACGAACAAAATCGATTCAATCATTGTTCTTTCTCAAACCTCTAAATGTAAAAAGTTTCAAAGTGAAGAAAAAAATAGTCCTCAAAATGCAACGTCTTCAATCAAATGCACAATGGAGATTTGAAAATGACATCAAACTTCCTAATAACATCCCACAAATTCTTATGTGCACATTGAACACTCATAGATTACGTGCACATATAAATGGAATTCTCACTGACCATGACATAATGGCATCTGATATCTTATGTTTGCAAGAAACACACATGAATCCATCTGAAACTAAAACTATATTTCAGGATTTCAATTCCTTTGGTCTATACAACATACATGGCATACTAAATTTAACTAAAACAAATTAATTATATCTAAAACAACACAACATACAACAACAAACATTGAAGCCTTTACAATAACAATAATTCAAACTAATATCGAGTTGATTGTGTGTAACATCTATGCAAGACCCAACACTCCAGTTTTAGAAGTTCTAACAACTATCGATAGAATACTCACACAAATAAACACACAAAACATTTTTTTATATTATAGGAGATTTCAATATTGACATGAATATAGAAACGAAAAAAAATACTATCTAATCATATGCAAAAGAAAAACATACAGTTCATATTAAACCAACCAAACACTATAAACAAACCACCAATTGACCATGTCTGGTGTAATTTAAGTACACATGCATCTTCCATAGGTACAAATTAGAAGCATACCGGACCGATCACCTTGCAACATTTATAAATTTCAATCTTAATCAACAAAATTAGTTGAGTTCTAAAACTCATTGAACATATACAAATATTTTTCATGTTGTCGACCATCACTACATTGCTATCAATATTTTTAAAATGCTACCTATCTAAACTCGTATCCTTGTTTCAACATGTTTACCAAATCTACTTATGCATTTCTACAAAAATAAAATAACATTATTTTACTTCCAACCAAAAACATTTAGTTCTACAATTTCTCTAACAAATTTGAGTAACTGATATCATGTCACAAATTACTACAATTTCATTGTATACAATTCAACAAGATAATATTTTATTGTGGGAAAATAATGGAAAGCAACAAGAGAACAGGCAAAAAATAAGCAACAAAATAGGCAAAAACACCCAAAAGGTATTCAATATACAAAATTCAATTTACACTGTGCTAATTCATTTTTCCAACACTCAAGAATTTCTACTATATTCTCTCCCAATCAAAAATTGTAAGTCCCAATACCATATCCATTGAAGATCTAAACACCCGAAAAGTTGGAAACACTTTTGAAGGTGACATAATTGTTGTGTACAAATCCAACCTTGACAAAGCCAACCAAACACGTGAAGTGCTCCATGAAGATTTGATAGATGCTAAAGCTGAAATGACTATTACTTTAAATGTTACTAGCCATCTTGTCCAAGAAAATGAAGATAAAATCATTCCAGGCTCAACAATACATGTATCAAACTTTCAAATTGCACACAAAACAAATTATGATCGTGAAGACTATGATTGCATTATCATTTTACAAGAAACAAGCACAATTGAGGTCATACCTCGGCTATGTGAAGAATATAAGTTCATACCAGAAATGACAATTGAACAATTACTTACAACTGAAAATAACTATCCCATTAGAACAATTGTTGCAATTGTTATCTCCACAAAAAGAATGGCATCACAATTTCTGCTCGACCTCAAAGATGGTGATTCAGACATGGACAAGGCACAGGTACAAAAATGTTTCTAAGCCTTCTCCTAAACAAATTTACATCCATTTCTTTCTTCTTTCTATCATTAAAATCCATTTACTAAATCTAATATGCTCACTATTAACAAATAGCTACAACTACATGAGAGTTTCACATAGTAGTTCTTAGAACTAGAAAATCAGGTGCGAGAAAATGAGTTTCCACCAATATTCAAAAATATTGTAAGGAAGAAAGAGCCATCCAACACATTCAAAACCGTCAAAGCTACATATATTTGCAAACTAAACAACAAAAGAACGAAGGAAAGGCTACAAAAATTCCTACAGTCAACATTTCAGGTAATCATTCCAACATTGTTACCTCCCAAAAATCTTTAATAAATTTTCTTCCCTACATAACAATACTATTTTCACATATGTTTCAGATTCATAGAATTTAAAAAGTGGCCAACCCCTTGTCCAATCCCTTCCATGCCTTTTGTGCCAAGTGCAACTACAAGTTTGAAAATTATGGAACACTAGAAGACCAAGTTACCTTTTGTGCAAGATGTAATGATGACATGAACTATATATTTTCCCCTTATTTAAAGACCATTGTTATACTTGAAAACAAACAAACAATACATTGCTTTGTTGATAAATCCATTGTCCAGATGTTACTACCTGATTTACACAACACCATGTACAATGACTACATTGAAGATAAATCAAGCATCATCTTCATGTTACAAGATTTCTCAACAAAAGGGCGCTTCACGTTGAACCATAACAACATGATCATCAATGTCATGCATCTTCAACAATAACCAATAAATCATGAAAGGTAAGTAAAATAATTTCCTATAATCTTTAACTATATGCATGTTTCTATTTATTCAATATTCTTATATAAAACAGTAACCGTTTTCTAATTTCTAAAAAACTTTTTGCAGGCAACAAATGGACCTCAAAAGGGGAGATTATTGCACTTCTACTATCTGCACACCACCTAGAAACTAGCCTTGCATATTTATTTCCAATATTACATGCCATTTGCTACAAGGACACTTATTTGTAGAAACTTTCAAGTTATATGATCCCTATCACTAAATGCAAACTCTATAAATATCTTTCTATTTCTAATCATAATGCATCCTACTTAATGGGATTCTACTAGATATTTCTATTATGTCACGTTTGAAAACATTTAAATTCCAAAATTTATTAAATCTATACATTCAGATTTTATGAATATTATAAATTCTTCTTATTTATTACTATATTTGGATGATGTTCACATTAATCATTAACTTATATTTCATTCAAATTAATTTGTCTATATTTCATGTACATCCATTCAACTAAATATTTGTACTATGTCATGTTTGACGACATTTCATTCCAAAGTTTATTAGACTTATAGATTCATATTTTATGGATATTAGACATTCCTAATATTTATTACTATATTTAGATGATGTTCACATTAATCATTAACTTATAATTCAATTTTTTTTTAATCTATATTTCATGTGTATTAATATTCCAATTATTAATAAATCCATCAAGAAGATGCTTATATATGTCTCTATTTCTGCAAACTAACTCTCTCCAACAACCATACACAATTTAACAATCGGCAGGAACCTGATGCAACTGTGTCTCTTGTTAAATACGTGTAATGGATGAGCTTATAAGGAAATTCGGAATATGTAGAAATATGTTGGGGATGTGTTTTTATTTGAAAAGATAGATAAAATAATATTTCTTTTAATTGGGGAAGAAGATTGAATAGATGACGATTCTATAAGTAGTTATTATGTTTGTGCTATTTTTTTTTTAAATATTCATTTTTATATGTCAAATTAAAGAAACAATTAATTATATGATAATATATAAGGCAATCAATAATACATGTCTTTATGTGTTTGTACTGACAAAATATTGTAGGTAGAAACAGTTACAAAATGCAGAGACTTGGAAAAAGAAATAATGTAGAGAAGAATGTGCAATACTTGTATAAGGAATGCATCCAAACATATGAACTTAATCCTCTATTTATACAAAAAATTGGTAACAACTCTGCCTACAGTTTAGGCATGATTTTGATAGCAACAAGCATGCATAGAAACACCTCTAACTTAGCTCGAAAGGTGGAGAATATGAAAGCATATAATAAGCTTATATAGCAAGAAATCAACTTAGCCAAATGACAACAAATAGAGACCAATTCAAATCTGCATATGTTAGAATTTGATTTGCATCTCAAAATAGACATCTACATGCTAAAGGATTCAAAGGTGGTGCCAAACATTATTATCCATTCTCAAGATGGTGTGGTTTCCTTCCTTAGAGAATCAATTGATAACAAATTTATGTCATCAAGTTAAAGTATCAACTAAGTCATGATATGTGTCGACTGAATCATTAAATTGACTTTGAAATAGTCGTTGATATGCATTCATGCTTTTATAGTTGTTGATCAATACAAAATAACATGTTAGTTCAGTTTACTAAGTCTATGGTTTCTACATAAAAAGTTTTGACCTATTCTCTTATTGAACATCAACTTAATGGTTGTGATAAGTTTGCAGATCACAAACTCTTCTATTGTTGACAGCAAGAGCATAAAATGTGGCCCAAAGAATATAGTCATAACTATCACAAAGTCGGCCTTTAAGTTGCTCGTGATAAAGCGACTTCAAAAGCCATAAATATAGCATTATGAATTGACTGGTATTCATTGCTTAAGATAGTTGATCTCAAAGAAAATATCATTTATATATATATATATATATATATATATATATATATTAACACACATTTATAATTATATATATGTATACGTATATATGTATATGTTAGTATATTTCCATATTTATCATATGTCAATAAATCATGTATATATAATTGATATACAAAATAATACATCAAAATAGCAATCACATTGTTCTATTAATATATCAATTGTGTATACATATATATATATATATTCATATATATGTGCATCTATGTACATGTATGTGTATGTATACATGTATCGATACATTTGTATGGGCATTTCCATTTGCCACCATACGCGTTTATGGATATATGTATATACATTATACATATACACATTCGATTCTCACACCAAATCATACATAATTACTATAGTATTGATAAGAGACTACAAACGATATATCTATGCGTATACATATGCATGTCATTGTCTCCATCGGATAGTTCCATGCACATAAGTAACTCGTGCATGAGTGTGCATAGGTACATCTACCTATGTACCCTCATGTATGTGTTCCATTGTGAGTTTAGACTATCATCGTCATGCATGTGTGTACGCATACGCATAACCTTGTATGTTCCTCATATCAATACAACATAGTAACAAGGAAAGAACTCTCAAGCTCAAAAAGATAAACATCATTCATGCATGCACTCAATAGTAAAATTGACTCTTACTAAAGTAGACATAAAACTAAGAATGACTTACCAAATTCCCACTTAATAACCCAACTCAATCATTCTATTGTGGTGTGTGTAAGCTCAGATAGGTTACGTAACTGGTTACCCGACCAAGACCTTATCCTAAGTGATACTTTCCCTCTACCTAGAGGAATTGAACAAATACCTGCAATCACTAAAACTTGCCCAGAACAGTCAGCTGTTCACAAAATATGCAGTATACATAATACATCTCCAAAGTTAGAATATCAAAACAATATTCATCCAATCACATAAATTTAATCCTTCATATAACATTAAATGAGATGACATTCATTCATAAAGCAGTGATAAAAAAGTGAACACACAATTTATTCATCCACTGATTTCACATTACATTCACAATTTACCCTACATAGTATTATAAATAGTAAATACACAATTGGGGTGTAACACCAATTATTGCATAGACCTTTTTTGATGCACCAAAAGATCGATGTGTTAATGCCTGATACAACTGCCAAAGTTAATGAATTCATGAGAGGTGATTAAGCCATGTCACGAACCTGAGCATTGCACTACAGAACACAAGGAGACCAAGGGCACACACCTTGTAACACATGTCTATATTTTATGTGAACAAACATAGAAATATGAATAGAGTTGCAATATCAAGATTGGACTTCATTTTGTGGTTGCAATGTGTAGTTTTCTATAAAATCGACTGTAGAGAAAATAGTTCCAATCAGGAAAAAAACCTTGCACATCTCGAATTGTTGATCTAACCATCAAGACCTATGGCTATGTCTTGCATACTTGTAAAAAATATTTTTCTTAAAATCAGAAATAAAATCAGCAACACTTACTTCTCTTGTAACAAATTAAAATTTGGAACCTTCACCTCCAATCCTCAAATTATATTTCACTATCTCATATCTCTTTTTCTCAGCCATTTTATTTCCAAAATCATGTTCACCACCCTCATAAATATATAATATAAACTTTGATAACCAACCACATTATAAAAAAATTCATTTAAACAATCATTTTTAGAGGATATTCAACCATCATCTCTAACACATAAAAATAAATCTAATAAGTGCTTAGATGACCTTGGTAGTTACATTTTACCACATTCCTTCCCTCTCTACTCTCTATCTCCCCCTCCCTCTCTCTACATACCTCTCTCTCTTTTTCTCTCTCTCACCTCTCTCTCTCCATCCCCACCTCTCCTGAAAAAAAATCATTTAAACAATCATTTTTAGAGGATATACAACCATCATCTCTAACACATAAGAATAAATCTAATAAGTCCTTATATGACCTTGGTAGTTGCATTTTACCACATTCCTCCCCTCTCCCCTTCCCTCTCTACTCTCTATCTCCTCGTCCCTCTCTACCTACCCCTCTCTCTCTCTTTTTTCCTCTCTCTTACCTCTTTCTCTCCACCCCTACCTCTCCCCCCATCTCTCCTATCTCTCTCTCTCTCCAATCACCCTCTCTCTAATTATTTTTATCTCAACTATCTCTCTTTACCTCTCTCTCTTCCACCCACATTCACTCTCTACTTCTCTCTACCTAACCTACCCCTCTATACCTCTCTCTCTCTCTCCCCCACCTACACTCTCTACTTCTCTCTATCTAACATCTCTCTCTCTCTCTCTCCTCATACTCTCTCTACCTACCCCTCTCTCTCTCTAATCCTATTTATCTCAACTATCCCTCCCTCCCTCCCTCCCTCCCTCCTCTATGTCTTTGTTTCTCTCTATATTATCTCTCTCTCACCTCTCTCTCTCCCTCCCTACCTCTTCCTCTCTCTCTCCTTCCCTCTCTACTCTCTATCTCCCCCTCCCTCTCTCTACCTACCTCTCTCTCACATTTCTCTCTCCATCTATGTCTATTCTCTCTATCTCGCCTCTCCATCTCTCTACCTATCTCTCTCCCTCCCCTCTCTCTCTCCACCCTCCATCCTCTCTCTATCTAATGTGTACCAAGATGTGATACAAAAAGGGGAGGAAAGTGGGGATATTGAGAGAAAGAGGGAGAGGGAATGAGGGAGTTAGAGAGGAGAGAGAGAGAGAGAGAGAGAGAGAGAGAGAGAGAGAAGCCTAAAGTTTTCTCTTATACAACCACCATTGAGGAAGTAACTTTGACTGCATAATTAGGTGGAGATATGACACTATACCTATACGCTCGATTCATACATCAAGTGTATGTACTCCACATATCTAATAGCTAAAGAAAATGAAAATCATCTAATACAGTTCAATATCATATATATCATATAATAATGAAATTATGATACTTGATTAAAATAACATATATTGAAATCATTAAATCATCAACCTTTCAAACTTGGAGATTCATCTTACATTTAAAGGCTCCACAATTACAAGATTTCCCTTTATGTTGTTTGTGAAGTGTTGATATTACATATTTGAGTATCAACAAAAGTACAAATATATTTTATATTGTTACTCTATACCACATAAACATTTGAAATATAGACATTTAATTGAATAATTCATTCATGCAAAAATATTTATTTTTGATGGGATGTACTTTTTTATTTTAAAATTAAAATTATATTTACTAATTTTTTATTCAATAATACATTTGATTGCCAAAATATTAAATATTTTGAAAAGGATAAATTTAATTTTAAAATTAGTGGCATATAATTACCACTTAATTACACATATTTATTTATCTATCTATTAAAACAATTATCTAAGTATTAATATTCACAAGGGATGAGAAATGGTTCATAAAATGATGAATATACAAAGTAATGCTTATGATATTTTGATAAAATTAGAATAAAAAATATAATGATTTAAAAAATTATTAAAATTATGTATAATTAGTCAAATTCTTAATATTTCTTTTAAAAGGAGTCAAACATTTTATGACCATCTCTCTCTCTATATAGAGATAGATGGTCTATATATATATATAATCTAGTTAAATTCATAAAATCCCACATAATCATACACACAAAAAATAATATTTATTAGTGTCTAACATAAAACAAATAAAATCTAAAAAAAATATTTGAAAAATATATTCACATAGATCTTCATTCTTTGTTGAGTTTATATTTTTATCTGTTGGGCATACATACAACACAAGGATAAATAAACATAACTTGGATCAACAACCTTTCATTCCTACTTCTTTGCCATCATCTCAATCGAGCCTTCCTCCAACTCCTAAACCCACGATCAAAGCACTGAGTGATTACAATCTTGTCGAGCAACTTCATGTTACTCCAGCTAAGATCTCACTTTGGGACTTGCTTCAAACCACTCTGATTTATCAAGAGATGCTATAGGAAGCCTTATAAAATATTCTCTTGCCTGCCTCTGTTAGGCCGATGGATGTTAATGCATTGTTGGCACATATTCAAGCGGATTCGCCCAATATTACATTCCACCTGCAAGAACTCCCAACTTCGGATGTGCAGAAGCAAGTGAATCCCTTGATGATTATAATTAATGTTAATAATATTGATATTATGCGTACTCTCGTTGACACTAGTTCAACTCTCAACGTTTGCGGTATAGACCTATTGCCTAAAATTAAAGTTGATTCATCTTCTTTAGCAGCCCCTTCCTTGTATATTCATGGGTTCTATAATGTTGACTACCAAGCTCTAGGTACGATAATACTACCTTTGCAGCTAGGCACCCATTACCTTGCCTACGTTGGTTTATATGATGCATGGGCCATTACCATACAATATTCTCTTAGGGAGACCTTGGATTCATGTTATGGGTGTTGTGACTTCTACTTTACATTGTTCTTTGAAGTTTGTCACTAATAATCAAGTGGTTATGGTTAACGCGGATCCAGAATCTGTTCACCTTTGTGAGCTAGGAGCTGCCAGTCGTGCTTTAGTTATATCCACTCTCAAGAATTGTATTCCATCCTTAACCGTTAATGCTATGGCATGTTCTTCATTGATACCCTCTTTGGAAGTCGTTCCTGGAGTGAGTATCGACAAAAATGAACCACCTAAAGTAGAAGATCCTAAGTCTCCCTCATCTTCCCATTCTCCTTCTCAATCAAATGCTTTCCTTGGTGATGATTGGGGTTCTTTGAATTTATCTGAGTTCTTCATCTTGGAATACAAGTCATACCCCTCTAATATATAATTTCCAAGTACTACTAAAGAAAAGGTGGATGACACTCTCGTTCAGGTAGAGAAGTGTGATCCTATCTAGGAAACCACTCCTTCCTCTACCTGGGAGAGTAGCCTCACTCATGTGAAGGAGGAAAATGTTTTTGAACTGGATAAAGAAGGTGGGAACGCTCTCATAAAGACTTTTGACATCCATTGGTAGAAAGAAACACTCTACATAGAGTCTCCACCTCCTAAAATTCTATAAACTCGTTATGGGTTTGGATATGAACTCGCCTCTCGATATGGCTATGGGAAGAAAGGCCTAGGGCATATTGAGAAAGGAATTCAAGTCCCTATCTAGTTTAATCCATGACAACGCTATCTGGGTTTGGGATGCTTTGTTGAATAGTCTAAACAAAAACCTTGGTGGAGTGTTAATATGATTTCAACCGAGCCATTGAGCTTGGTTCATCTAGAGTTGATATAAGGAAAGGGGAAAGCCAAGAAATCCCTTTAGATGTCTTCTCTTCAGACGAAGCACTAGGGAAATTTCTAGGTGCCTATTCCCCATTGCCTCCTTATCACCACAAGAAATGATTCCCGTATCACTTGCATAAATAAGCATACTTTGGAGAATTTATTTTGAGTGTTGATGAGGAAGACCCTCTATCTAATGTTAGCAATGAAGTTTTGATATCCCATCTTGAAGACTGTAGTCCTCTCCTTAAAGGAGATACTATTGAAGTTCTGGTGGATCCTAAATCTTCAAAAAAATTAATCAAGATCAAGAAGTGTCTCTCTTTTGAGGAAGCATAAGAACACTCTAATCTCTTGCATTCTCGCCCTGATATATTCACTTGGACATATGAGGATATAATTGGTATTGATGAGTCTGTAGTGGTTCACAATATCGTCCTATGTCCCGACGCCAAGCCGGTTATGCAAAAAATTTGAAAGATTAATCCCAGGGTGGCTTTGATGGTCAAGACTGAGATAGAAAAGTTGTTGAAAGTAGGTTTTATCCGTCTGATTGACTACTCCCCTTGGATTTTGAATATAGTTGTCATTAGTAAGCGTGGCAGTTTTATTTGCATATTTATTGACTTTTGAGACCTTAATAATGCTTCTCTTAAAGATGATTTTCTGTTACCTAATATAGATATGATTGTGGACTCGACTGCAGGCCATGCATTGTTATCTTTTATGGATGGCCTCTCGGGTTACAATCAGATCCATATCAACCCAAATGATCAATACAAGACAACCTTCACTACCCCTTGGGGTACTTTAGGCTACGTGGTCATGCCCTTCGGTTTAAAGAACATAGGAGCAACTTACCAACGAGCGATGACCTTGATATTTCACGATTTTATTCATAAGATCTTAGAGGAATATGTTGATGAAATCTTGGAAAAATCAATAACTCATCAAGACCATGTGAAGAACCTACATCTTTCTTCGAAAGGCTTCGAATCTACAAGATGAGACTCAATCCCCATAAGTGTGTCTTCGACGTAGATGTCGGCAAGCTTCTGGGATTCATAATCTCTCACCATGGAATCGAGGTTGACACAAATAAAAGCGATGCCATCATTAATATTCCTCCACTGAGGAATATAACTAGGTTGTAGAGTCTAGAAGGGAAGATTCAGGTAATTTGTAGATGTATATCTCAATTGGCTGACTGTACCCTCCATTTCACTTGTTTATTGAAAAAGGATGTTCGCTTCATATGGGATGAGGAGTGTCAGAAATCCTTTCAGTCAATCAAATATTATTTGTCCAATCCTCACGTATTGATGCCGACTATGCAAGATAGGTCCCTTTTGCTTTACCTTGCTATGTCACCATACACTTTGGTAGCTTTGCTGGCTCAGTATGATAATGTAGGGAAAGAGAGAGCGGTCTACTACATCAATTGTGTCCTAGTCGATTATGAAACTCATTATTCCTCCATGGAGAAGCAATGACTCGCTCTTGTATTCACTACGTAGAAGTTGAGGCACTACCTTCTCCATGTTGAAACACACATCATAGTAAAAACAATTTTTTTAAAGCATTTGTTCTCTAACACTGACCTTGTTGGGAGATTAGCGAAGTGGGTTATGTTGCTTTATGAGTTCGATATAGAATTCATTACTCATAAATCAATAAAGGGTCAATCAATTTCTGATCAATTGGTAGACACTCCCTCATCTCGCTCCTTTGTTGGGTTGGATCTGTTCCCTGATGAAATTTTTTTCACAATTAACTACGACCTCAAATGGAAGATTTATTTTGATGGATCAAGGTGTTAGACTAGTTTTGGAGCGAGGGTGGTCCTAATATCCCCCGAAGGTAAACTAGTCCCTCTATCCTTTTGACTAGATTTTCCTTGCACCAATAACATCGCTGAGTATGAAGCTCTTATTGTTGGCTTGTGTGTTGTGATTACACTAAGAATCAAACATCTCTGTATACTAGGTGATTTTGAGCTTATTGTGAATCAGATTATGGGAACTTATCAAGCGAAATAAAGTAAGTTGTCCTAGTATCGAGACCTCGCTTTGTCCTTGCTCAATCAATTTTCCTCTTTCATAATAGACAATCCCTAGGAGAGAAAATAGACATGTCGATGCCATGGCGAGCACTGCTTCGTTGGTACCTTCAAAAGAGGATACGAAAGAATACCACTTCGTAGTTCAGGTCCTGTAAACCTCGACGATTTTTGATCAACCTAAATTTGAGTCTCTTGTGTGTTTTCATGCAGGCTCAGGAGAATGGTTCTCTAGTATCTACAGTTACTTAAAGATTGGAAGTTTTCCTGATGATGTAAGGAAAAATGATTGCACTTGCATACGAAATATTTCAGCATGTTATTTCATTTTATTTGATGTTCTTTATTGAAAAGCCTATAATGGCTTGCTTCTCAGGCGTCTCACTAAAGCATAAATACCCCTTGCCCTTAATGAAGCACATTCGACCTCTAGGGGTGGACATTTTAGTGGTAAGTCCTTGGCGAGAATACTGATACACATGGGGTACTATTGGCAAACAATGGAATAAGATTCCTTCGATTTTGTGAGAAAGTGCCTTCAATGCAAACAACACAACTGTCTTATTCATGCTCCTACTCAAGAGTTACAAAATCAAACTTCTCCTTGGTCGTTTGCAAAATGGGGGTTGGATATCATTGGAAAAATATCACCTCCTTCTTCCAAGGGACATACCTTTATTATTACCGCTATGGATTACTTCACAAAATGGTCAAAGATATCCCACTCCAATCCACGAATGTTGAAACTATTTGTAATTTTCTCATGAGCAATATTATTTGTCATTTTGGACTACCTACTACACTTGTTTCTAACAATGGTACACCATTCAAGAGCGAGGAAGTAAAGCAGTTCTTGGAGAAATTTCATATCCAACATAAGTTTTCTACATTGTATTATCCACAATCCAACGGTCAAGCAGAAGTATCTAACAAAACTCATGAACTCATTCTTCATAAAATAGTTAATAAGCATGATAAGGATTGGCATATTCAATTAACATATGCTTTATGGGCCTATCACACGATTGTTCGTATGGTAATGGGAACAACGCCTTATAACCTCATCTATGGTACCAAAGCTATCATGTCTTTGGAGTTGGAAATTCTATCCTTATGGGTTTCCCTTAAAGGGTTAATTGACAATGAAACCTACCGAATTAACCACTTGCATCATTTGGAGATGCTCGATGAGCACCATTTATAGGCCCTCAATAATCTTAAAGCTTATCAACAGTCATTATCAAGATAATATAATTATAATGTACTTCCTAGAACCTTTAAGCTAGGAGACCTGTTTCTTTGTAAAAACCAAAAAAATGTAAATGTGCCACCTGATCAGAAAGGGAAATTTAGTCCTAACTAGTTAGGCCCTTACATTGTGATCTTTGTGTATGGTTCGGGTGCCTATTGATTATCGTCTATGGATGGAACGCCTCTAAAAGAACGTGTTAATACGATGCATCTTCATTGATACTATACATAGCACTCTCGTGTGTCATAGGTGTGGTGTTCTCTCTAAGGGGCAGTAATACTACATATGCTGACATTGTTCATTCACACATTATGAAAAAAAATTGTGTTTATGACGTGACCACGTGTGTGTGTGCAAAATACAACATACATACATGTGTCTGACTATGTTATGTATCCATACATCACATTACATATTTTAAGATAATTAGATCATCATTGTATTTAATTAATATACAACCAAGTGTGTTTATTAAATCATGTTAGCATCTAATGTAAGCATACATCCATACAAGCAAATAACATCCATAACATGAGCATACATGAAAGTAAAAATCTTGCACATAAACAATGCCATGATATCGAATTTGATATGTCTATATATATATATCCATGTGTGTATCAAATGTCATGTACATGTATCAGGCCACTACTATAAAAAATGAGTGGCCACTGAATATATGTCTATACAAAAGATCTACAAGTATATATGTATGTGTATCTCACTACAAAAATGTTGTACAAAATGATGAGCCCCTATCACTATGGTACATGGATGTTGGAGCCCTTCGGCTCTGGCTACTACTTTGGTACCCTCGGGAGGGGATGCACAGTGGCCATAGAGAAGGATTGGTGTGAGCGTGATGCAGACATAGCTACTCGCATCAGTCTAATCTCTCCCTGCAATGAGCATATAGTCATCTATGCTTGGGTAAGCTCTTGCTACAACTGCTAAGCATCTGTCAGGATCACAACTATCAGCTGCCTATTGAGGTCATCAATGCATCTTTGCAAGGTGTCACACACCTACTCGATGACATCAACCCTCATCACTACCGCATCTCGCTCTTCAAGCACCATCCATAGCTCCCTCGATAGTTGGTCGCACTGCCCCCAAATAGTGGTCACCTCCGTGGTCAATTGTACAATCTCTACCTTGTGCTCCTCGTACGTGGTCCTCAGACACGCTATTGGCTCAAAAATGTGGGCATGTCACCTTGTAGACGCCAATCGATAAGCCTCAAGAACCGCCCCCTAGATCGACACGCTGGGGGCTACCACTGAAATACACTGATCCATCAGCCCAGTCCATCCCTATGTGTCTTCTATAATCACAAAGAAAGAAAGACAAATCAATATCACATGGCATGTATATATATATATCATAAATAGAAAAAATCAAAAGCATGGAAACATAAAAAATGTACTATGTATACCTGGATCCCCTAGCTGCCATGTGGGATCAGGGTGAGGGTTGGTGCCGAGGCTTGCACTACTGACATCGGCGGTCTCTCTCGATAATGCTAAGATCACTACCACTAGAATAGTAGGAGCTAGTGATGATGAAGAGACAGGGGTAGCCACAAGGGGGTCTAATCTCCTTCGCCGCCTCGGTCTCGAAGTTGTCGCCTCCTCCTCCTGTACCCTCTCCATATTTCCTATGGATTTTGGGGAGGAAAATCCTCCTATGGACCAGGGTCCTCTCTCAGGGCACACTCATTGAATACAGGAGCAGGAGGGTGCCTCTCCCACCACCACAAAAAATCAACAACTACCTCGACATTATCTGCTATCGTTATGGCTGGTAGATCCTGATCGAGCTCATCATCATCACAAGAGACAACATCAGTGATGGTAGGGTGAGGGAAATCCCCAAACCTTATTGCACTCCTGTAGGCCTTAATATAGGTGGAGACATCAAGTGGAATCGTCTGCAGACGGCCATGCTGTCGTATGACCTGACTCTAGTAGTATGGTACTATGATATAATCATGGTGGCCTATCAAAAAATGGTCTCGCTACAGGTTCCTTAGATACCTGTAGTCATCCACCCATCAAAAATATTGGTAGGGTCTCCACCGAACCTCATTTGTAGCAACAGTGTCAAACTGTAGCTGCTAAAACTATAGATCATCGAATCTCCACTGTCCTGTCATATCGTACCAGTGGGCCATGGGAATGTGATACGACCATTACCGGGGAAAATCGACTGGCCGAGTGCACATGATGTGGGAAAAATCTCTCACCTACAAAAGTGTGCATGTAGTGACGCTGTTATGCTCATAATGAATGTACTAACCTAACTCTTGGTAGAGGTACGCTAACATGTTGCACCCCCAGTAAAAATTGTACGATGCTCAACCATCTCTCTGATAGTATGGACAAGGCCCCCATGCAGGTGTGAGCCTCACCCATCTATCATAATATGAAAGGTCGCAGTCACAAGCATAACCCGATGTAGCAATAGTGTAGTGGTCCTCGCTTGGTCGTACCAGTGCGTATATATGTGGCCCATGTTGTCGTCATCATCCATCCTCCTTGAGTAGTAGAGGACACCCTCTCTCCGCTCCCACATTGATTGTATCATCTAGGGCCACTCGCTATCCGTGGATGGGTAGTTAGAGGATCTGATAGACATCCTCAAGCATGATGGTCATCTCCCTGCAAGGCAATTGGAAAGTTGAAGTAGTGGTGTGCCATCACTCCATGAGGGCTATGAGCATCCTCTTGTGGTATCTCATCTTGGGAATGGTGAATACATGCTAGAGACCGACCCGCTCAAGGTGAGTGACCTCATCCTTTGTCAGACAGTCCCTCTGCTTGCGAATGAGTCAGTATGCTTGCCCTCCTGGATACTCCCAAATCTTTGGGCACTCCTACAAAAAGTGAATTTTTTAAATTCAGAACATCAAATTTCATTGTAAGAACAAGAAAAAAATTACTTAGGACCTATGCGCGTCACGCATGCGTCTGCACGTTGTGCATGCGTCCTTATTGCCATAGCCATTCAAAGACGCTAGCGCGGACTTGGGACCTCGATGCAGACTATGGACGAAAATGCATTTTTTGGACACAAGCACATAAAAAGGATGCTTGTGCACCTCGTTGACTAGAAAAATGCTTAAAATAAGCTAAATTTCACAACAAATGAGGCTTAGAGGTCTACCTAGTCCACCTCGTGACCCTCAGCGATGTCTTCATGTAGCTGCTCCAACCTTGACGCCTCATACTGCCTCCTTCTAGGCATTCTACTAACTTTTCTCTCACAAAAATCAACAATTTGCTCGCAGTGAATAGTGAAAATGACCTTTCTAGGGGCCTACCTAGGTATTTATAGGCCCCTCAGGGCCCATTTTTCCTAGAGTTTGTGGCTCCTTGATTTCTCCTGACTTTACCCCACCATGTTGGGGGAAAATTTAGGAGGGGGCATATAGTCACCTCTTGATCATATTTTTCCTCTGAATCAACAACGCTTTTCTTGATCATTCTTCTCTTTGTAGTAGCTTCTTCCAATTTTTCGAGGCTAACCCAAAATTTATGTTTTGTAGGTTAAAGTTTTGAATGATTTTTAACGATTGTTATGTCATTGTTTGTTGAGCTCGAATGCTGGGGGCATCTTCAGTACCAGTTAGCTTGACTTCAGTGGCCTCTATGGTCCCTTTTTCTTTGCACACAATTTCATAAAATTCAAAATTCAGGTGAAATTTTTCTTCTCTACTTTAGTGAGGCTGATTTTTTCCAAAATCGAGCCCACTAAAGTGGGGGCAAAATATAATGTCGCAGAATTGCACCTAGGGGAAATTCCACATTTTTGCATCTTTGCCTAGCATTTATGACACCTTAGAGCATTAATGACAAAAATCGCATGACTCAGAATTTTGCTATTTTGACCCCATGTGGACTTGTGGCAGAGAAATAGATTGCCTGATGACATGTTTCTCGAAAATCTAGGCTTTGGATGTCTACACAATGCGCTACCATCCTGGCGGTTTTCTGAGTCTAAAACAAGGAATTTGGAATCCTGACTCTTTTGACACATGTCCTAGTAGTTGGGTCTTGAATATAACAACTCTTTGCTACCCTTGCATGCATTAAAAACCCCTTTCTTGCTCTCATTCTGGGTTGGAAGTCATTCATTCAAGCTCTCTTACTACTTGCTCCAGTCTTCGGTTCTCTTCATCCTTGATAACAACACTCTCATAGGCAAAGCCATGCCGGACTGAGGTTCCTCTAGCAACTACAACTCTCAAGCCAGCACTCAGTGGTGTGTCTGTGTTCTCCAAAGAGGGTCTTGACCCGTGGGTAATGCTCTCTCTCTCACACACTCTTTCCTACTTGTTCATTTACTACTTTGTGGTGCGAGTTCTACTCCTGAGCAGGTTTAGCTTTCACCACACGATTTATTTACTTCATTTGCACTCCTTTCCAAACTTGGTTATTTGTGGAGGTGGGAACAACAAAGTGGGGGTTTGACTAAGGGCCCTAACCTTTTCCTCTCAATATTTTGTGTGTAGGTTGCGGAGTGGAGCTTGGAGCAAAGATCCGAACACCCGATAAAAGGTAAAATTTTTCCAAGTCCCTTTGTGTTTATTCTAGAATCTAGCTTCCTATTTGGTTATTTGATCCAATACGCCTTTGACTCGAGTTTGGAGGTGAAACTTAGTTTTGCCCGCTTGAGCTTCCGAGCTCCTTGTAGCTTGGGATGCCAACACATCTTTTAGATGATAGCGCGCCACACTGGTGTCCTGAAACTGCGTTGTTGTCCTTTGGCCAAGAGCTCCTTCATCACAGGCAGAGATCTTGGAGTTTCACTCTCTCAAGGTCTAAAGTGATTTTGGTGTACTTCTCTATAGTTTTATTAACTTGCTCATGTTGAGGTGTATAAGGGCAGTTTGTTCCCTAGTGATCTTTTGAGAATAAAGAGACTCATGTTCAGTGAATCCCTCTTATATCACAGGTAATAAATGAGAAATGGTAAATGGTCATAAATATGATAAATGATTAATGTAACAATAAATAATAAACTAATGATCGATGTTTAGAAGAATATTTTAGTGTCTAAATTTTTTCCATCTTTGAAAAATGTCTAAAGTAAACATTGTTTCAAAGAAAATAAAAATGGCTAAGAAGAGACAATTATAAGAAATATAAAGAAAATGATGATATTCCCTATCTGGTTTGGATCTAAGCAATGATAATTTAGAAAAGTGAGATGATTGATGATGCCCCCTCAAGAGATTATTGATGCAAAAACTAAATTTGTGAGCTCTAGAAAGATTTGAGATAAGAAGAAAATGACAAATGGAAGATGGAAAATGATGAAAGAAAAAGATGGGAAAAAATAGAAAAAAATTAAAAGATGGATGCAAGAAATATCATTATCCAGATGAAATGATAATGGATTTATTATGATAATGTGTTATGCTTAATTTGAGTTAAAAAACCTTATTTTATATAGAAATGAAAGTTATGCACCAGAGTATATAAGATCAAGGTGATAATGTATCCAATACATGGAATGACTCTCAAGAAAAAACAAAAAATAAGAGGATTACCCCAACACTAACAAAGCATTTGACACTCTAGGTGGATACGTGATGAGACAACCAACATACATAAGGATTTCCCTACACATCACAAGGTACTTGACCTTGATGGGTCCAATGAGAGAACAAACATCAAACATCAACATATGTTGTCAAAATTTCAAACAACACACTTGAACCATGCACTTTTAAACAAAAACCATAAAAATCTACATCAAGCTCAATAACATATAGTCATCACATCATTTTCCATCATAAAAAGTCATTTTCGTCCATCACTTGTCTTAAATAGGATGTTTCCTTCCCTAAGATAAACATGATTCAAACCCATCTTTTAGTCTTTTCCATAATTTTTTAAGAGGTAACATTGTTGTGTGTCAGTTGACAATTGCTTGCCTATTTCTTTGGTTTATCTTTTTGATCTTTTGATTTTCATTTTGACTTATCTTTTGACCCATACTATGCCTACTCAAGGTTGCCATGATCATTTCATATCATGGTGCACTTTGAATGGTACACAGTGGGGCAAGCTCTATTGTTTCTATGTGTCATGTTTCATGGGTGTTCTCTCACCAAACCCACCAAGGTCAAAGTACCTTGTGATGTGTAGGGAACTCCTTGTGTTTTTTGGTTGTGTCATCACAAAACCACCAAGAGTGGTAGATACCTTGTTAGTGTTGGGGAATTCTTTTATTTGGTTTTTTAGATTCAGTCCATGTATTGGATATGTTGTTACCTTGGTCTTATATACCCTAATGTATAATATCCATTGTTGTATCAAATAAAGGTTGCTATAATCAAAGTTAGTAGAACACATTATCATAGTAAATCCTTCACCATTTCATTTATAATAAATTTTTTGCATCCATCTTTTCATTTTTCCCATCTTTTTCTTCATTTTCTTCACATCTCTTATTTTGAGAGCTCACTCGTTCACACAAATAAAATTGAGGGGCCATCATCAGTCATCCCTTTAAATTGACATTATTTCTCCTACTCAATTGAGACATATCATCATTTTCTTCATCATGTATAATTTTTTCTTCTCAACTACTTTGCTTTTCTTTAGAATAATGTGACTTTGAACATTGTCACAAAGAGGGGAAAAATTTAAACACTAGAATATTCTTCTAACATTATAGTAATATCATTAATTAATCATTTATTACCATTTATTAATAATTTATCACATCATTTATAATTTAATAATTAATTATTATCATTTATCTTTAATTACTACAATTATCATTTATTACCATTATCCGTTAATTAATTAAATAGTCTTTCATTATTTAATTAATATGAGCTAATAATCAACTTTTAATAAATAAAATAATTTTTTATTTATCACCTCAGAGTCAACTCCATCTTCTAATATAAACTTCTCCTCATTTTTTATTCGATGAATTAAAATAATTCATTATTATCCTCCTAGGATCTCAAAATTACAATTTTCCATTATCGATTGAGTTGTCTTTTCCACTATCTCAAGCTAACTTCAATTAGTTTAGTTAACTCCAATTCTTTGATTTTATCCACACTATTTGATTTTTTTGAAAATCTATAAATACCTTGTCCTCTCATCATTTTTGATGTCAAGTCTTTATGTAATATTACTTTGTTGAATTACATTATCAAAATCGATAGTGCTATGTTGTTGATTGCATCCACATTGATTCATGAGCAAGTCACTTCAATAAGCTCAATCTTGAGGTTTGTAGTGAAATCTAGTAACTATGTTATTTGTTTATTTGAATTTTTAAGTTTATTATTGTTATGTTTTCATTTTTTAGTGCATTCATATTTTATTATCATCCCATTATGAAAGTACTTAATAAAGTAAAACATTATAACAATTATATCATACTTAATTGTATAAAACACTTTCCTAAACATGAATGTTTTACTTGCTTTCCATATTATCATGGAGCTAGTGTTGTTGACTATATATTATTTCTTTCAGGTATCTTTGTTTAAATAATTTTATATACCCGTGTTTGCATCCCCCTTCTCTTAAGATGCCATGTAACTCTCTCCTTCCATACCCCTTTTCTTAACCCAATAATTATTCTCTCTTTAATCCTCTTACCTACTTCAAATGGAACTAGATGACTACCTTAACAAAGAATAATGCACTTGAAAACTCTGTCTTTTAGAATATGAATGTGAGGATCATTCATTTTTATAAAACTTATTTATTATCATATTTGTGAGAGATATTATTTTCTATTCATATACTCTAATGGTTCCTATTAACTTTTAATCTTGAGATGCTCAACTTTTAATTGTGAGATGTTCTATCTTAATCATGAAATATTCAATTTCATACCATATCACAATTCAAAAAATCTTCAAACTTTTTTTAACACTTAATTGGGATTTTTTACCACTTAACTAGGATTGGGAGGCCACTATTGAGGAACCAAGTTGTGGTTTAATCCTTAGCTAGCATTGAGAAAGTCTAGGCTTTACCATTGAGCCTAATCTATAGTCCTTTCTAAATCCAAATTTATCGTCTCATACATTTAAACTATTGATGGATCAATATAAAAGAAACCAAATAAACAAATACAACAATACACATATAAACAAAATACATATTAAAAATGAATACACATCATACTTATCAATAACTTATATGAAAGATATCCTTCATATATCACATGTTAAAAATACCCTAATGTACATATTTTAGATCCTACAAAACACTCCCAATCATCCTTCTTAACCACTTGTAAACATTAATAACTAAGTTAGTAATCAATGTTACTTTTATAGGGTCATAAAATATACTTATAATAAATGAACAATAGACCAATTCTGAAGGAGCATGACAAACAAAAAACTAGGATGTAATGTGCACAAAATAAGAGACCTTCCCCCAAATATGTGATAATGCCAATTCGTCCTTTGGAAATGCATCTTTTGATCAGTCTTAATCAGCACTTCTCCCTTTTCTCTTCCTTTTACCATTTCGTAACACGTGTGAGAATCCCTCGCCATACTTGACACGAGTGAGAGTTTAGTTTCATTTTGTTTCGAGGGTCACAAAGCGGTAGGCCCCACCCTCACAATGTTTCGTACGTACGGAGCAACAAAGTCGCAGTGGGACCCATGAAGAGGCTAAATATAGCAACGATCCATTTGTAAAGGTATTCGGCATTTCTGGCTAACTTTTTCTAAGTATACTTTCTGGAGAAGTTCGAAAGTGAAAGATGTATCCTTAGGTTTTAAACCCCAAATTATATATTAATATGGCTTGAGTAGAACATTTGAATTACTCTTTCCCACCATCAAATAACAAAACAAAATTCCACAAACCAACCAAAGATAATAAAACTAAACTACTACATAGGTATGAAATAGTCTTTCAAGATTGGGAGCCCAACTAATCAAACAAAGAAACCAAATAAAATAGTAGGGAGTTCGTCTTCATATCTATTATGTATAAAGAAAGTACTAAAATTATTTTATAGTATCATATGAGATGAATAAAGTTCATAATTCTTAATAAAATTTATTCTACTTTTATTACCATGTCACAAGGATTTTAACAGTAAAGTCGAGTTATTCTAAAATATCTTTAATTTGCTTCTTGATTTTATTTTTTTCGGATAGAAGACATCCTGCAAAGTATTTGCAACCTAAATTAGAAGGTTAGATAAAAGGCCTACAATTGAAAAATGATACTATTTGAAAAAAGTGTTGAACATATTTGTTTCCAAATGAAGAACAAGATTGTTTGGCAACAAGATTTGGAGATGATATTATAGGAGGTATTGATCCTAAGTAATGTAATTTTTCATGTAAGTTTCTTTGGAAAGATATTAGGAAGACAAGAGAATAATATAACTACAAATCTCAAGAATGAGAATAAAAACCAAAATAGATGTTTAACATATATTTTTTAAACAAACAAACAAGCAAGTACTAGTTATAGGAAATACAAATGATCATTTGTAGGAAATTGGTAATAGAGAAGATTTCATGCCAAAATTTGGGCTTGGATTGTAGCCTTAGATTTCCAAAGAGCATTATTAAGATTAAACCATTTGGTGGAAGAAATAAACATTTCTATTTAGAATTTAATCTCTCATTTATAGGACATTTCATCTATAGAACATGAGGGAATCAATCTCATAGGGAAATAGATGATGTTATTGCTAGTAGGCCATAACTAATATTTAAATAAATTGCATCTTGTTTGTTTGGAGAGCTTAAGCTATGGCTATGGAAGAGCAAGGGCTTGCATAGTGTAAATTATTCTTAGAGAGGTTTAATTCTCTTTTAAGATTATGACGATCCTTCTAAGTTATGATAAAATTGCTAGTTACATTGGAAAATTTATAAAATGTGGAGGCAATAATCTTAAACAAGGTCCCACAATGTAAGCCTTTCACTATCACCAAATTTCATCTAGCCAATCTATAATTAGACTTATCAAATGTCACATGTACTCTAGACTCATTCAACTTGGATACAAAAGAAGATTTTTTGGAAATCTTGGAACACATAAAATATCATTGATATTTTTCACTCTTCCATCATTAAAAAAAATAACTATACCTCTCCCTTACCAATGATGTGATGTGACCTATTGTCAACAAGGAATACCTCTCCTCCATCATAAGTTATGTAAGATTAGAACAATTGCTTTTGAGATTTAGATGGTAGGAGCAATGTGAATCAATGAACCAAGAATAATCACTAACAATATTAGCTAAAATGTACACAAAGAACTACTATCACCATCATCAAAGGATCTCTCACTAGAGGAATCATTTTATATGTTTCCTTCTTGTTTATGCATTTCATATTTACATGTCCCCTCTTTTGCACTTCTAACTCTTCATTCTATTTTTCCTAGGGGTTCTAGATCATCCTTTATATTTATATATATCTTTTGATTTCATTTGTTCTCCTTTATACCTATTATATCCTCAAGCCTTCATCAAATACATAATGCATATTTTTCACCCTTATCCATCTATTCACTAAGAAAAGTAGTGCAACAAGGTCATCCATTTTTAGATTTTTCATAGAACCAATTAGAGAAATAATTAGATTTTTCCAAGATTTGGGCTAAAAACAAAGTAGTAAAATACACTTATAATCCTCATATATCTTAATATTATTTGATCCTAGCATTACAATCCATCTTTTTAGTAGAGAATATTTTGATTTCATGCATATGGTTATATAAAACCAAAAAAAAATGCTTTCACATTGATTTGAATAGCTTTGCATGGTTATATTTTTTTTTTTAGCATTTAAATACCTTTAAAAAGCACAAAAATGAAAAAAAACACATTTTAGGTTCCTTTATTCATTTGAGCAAAGAACAAATCCAAACATAGTATTAAATATTGACACATTTAAAATGTTCAAGCATATAATGTGAATTAATAAATATTCCAACAAAACCCAACATTCAAAGATTCAACTTACAACTTCCAAAATTAATGTAAATTAAATAACAAATGTGCATGCAACTCAAGATTCATTTACAAGTCAAAGTTAATTGAAAAGTAATTCAAGGCACTTAGAGAAAATCTACATCATATTTATCCTTCTTGGTTGTACAAATAATCCCAATCCTACGTGTCTAAGCAAATGAGAAAACTGGGTGGATATTTTTTAGTCTATTAAGAGAGGCATTTTTTTATTTCCCAGAATCATTGAGATGAAAAAATATCAAGAGACTTTAGAAAGTGTGTCACCAAAAAGTGTAACCTTTGACACTTTTCACTCATTTGGACCCTTGCCTATGGATTTTGGACCTTTTTCAGCCTCTTTTTACCCCTTTCCAAGCCTTGTGCTAAAGTGTTGTAAAACATTTTCATGTTTTCCTAGGCTTTTCATCACTTAATTAACCCTTTCTTATGCTATAATGACCCCTTAATACACATACAAGCCTTATCTTAGATGTGTTTCAGAAGACAATCCTGAAAAACATTATTAATCACACTTTAATCCCTGAAAATTAATGAAATTTGCCCAGGTGGACTAGGTCACCACCTTGGGCGACTTAGTCACATGTGGCTTAAAAATTAAAGTAAACTTAAAATTCTTTCGGGATTTTGTCTCTTAAACCCTAAGGTTGGCCTGTATGGTGTTATTTCGGAAAAATTAGGGAATAAATTGTGTAAGTAAGCCTAAAAACCCTAATTTCTCAGGAGATGCACTCATTGTTCACAAATCCTCATCTCTCTTCACTCCTTCTCAAGAAAGCTAGGGTTTGAGCATTCCAAGTCAACAAGACATCTTTCCTGAAGCATTCAAGGGCTAATTGCTACAACAACACAAGATCTCTCATCATGGCAAGGTAACTCACTCCATTACTTCATGTTTCATGTTTCATTACATTATTTCTATTCATTTTGGTTTAGTTACCTAAAAGGGGTTTGACCAAGGCAAACCCGTAATCCCTAACAATCAACATTTTCTCTTTCTCTCCTTGTGTGTTTAAAGATTTAGGTACATTGAAGATCATTGAAGACTTTGAAGACTTGTTGAAGACCTCTCCTTGCTTGCAAAGTACAAACATCCACCAAAAGTCACTGTAAGGCTTGAATATCAGAGTTTCAGAAGTGGACAACTGTGAAGAACCAAGGTGCAAATTGGGGGCTTCTGTTTCCCCTTCAAAAAGTCTAGAAATCTTGAAGAGGACTAAGTCACCAACAATGGCGATCTAGTACAAATGGATAGGCCTTTTTGTGATTTTCACATTTTTGGACACCCATTTGGCAGAAACAGGCTTCAGACCAATTTTCTCAAATCTGGGACTAGGTCGCCCAAATTGGCACAAGTGTCCCTTTCGGATTTTGCAACATTTTCATCAGCATTCCAGACCTCCATCAAACCCTTCTTCAAATTCCAGGTGCACACATTATATCTCATTCATTTTAGTTTAGTTTAGTGTACATTCTTAAGTCATTTTGTATATGTTTGCATATCATTATGTGTTTTCCAACACCTTACATTTCTTAGGTTTTACATTAGCATTTAGTTTCTATTTTCCATTTCCAAAATTTAGGGCATTCCACACACATCACAAACCCTTCAATCTACCCTTAATCCTTTTGAATGAACTCACCCAAAAAGCACGTCATTAGGTGAAGGAGAGTCATTTCCTAATCAAGAGCTCCTAGGTGAAAAACCCTAGGGGCCTAGTAAAGGGAATCCTCTTTCCCTTCTTGCATTATTTTTGGTGGTTCAGAAAGAATATGAGGGTAAAATGAGTTGTTATTAGCCATAGAGGTAGGTAGCCTCTACACCGCCTTTGAGTTAGAGAGCATTCATTTGGATAGTTTTCTTGAAGCCACAAGGTGAGAACTTAACACTATGTGCTCATAAGTCAAAATCTATAACACTACCCCCACACCTCAACCTAACATCATCACTATTCATTAGGGAACTCTTTACTCATCAAAAGGATAGTCCTCCAAATTCCCTACCACTCTATTTACTCTTGCTATTTGAGCAAGGGTAATCTACTAGTTGTTTGTTCAATGCAAATAATACATGTGACTACCACTTGTGAGTCACACATAATAGTGGTGAATCACATTTGGTAAATACACAAATATAATGAGTTTTGATCTGGGTGAATCTAATATACTATGCAACATAAGAGGTAAAAATATGATGTTGTAGGAGGAATAACACCTCTTGTATGTGGCACAACATGGAAAGCAAGTGGCTTAGGTTGAACATCAAAGACATTATGGAAATCAATAGAGAAGGGGGAAGCATCAAAATATGTATCACTAAAGCACATGGATATCTCCTTAAGGCTCCCTAATGAATGGTTACTAGAAGGGTAAGGCAATAAAGTGGAACAAGACATCATTCTAAGCCTATATAATGAAGAATAAACTTGTAAGAACTATCAAAGAACTATAAAATCATAAAACACTATGTGCAACAAATAATCTAATATCATGTACACATATATAAAAGAAACTCAAAAAATTGCATGCATGTGTGAACAATTTATGTTTTTTAAACATATATAAATCATAAAAAATATATAACTAATGAGAAAAATTAGACAATATATCATATGAAGAAACAACATGGAGATAAAATCCTCTATTCAATAGGAGTGAATATTGAATATTGGAATACGAAGCATCTAATATATAGGAGTGAGAAAAAATCCTATATAAGAGCGAATATTAAATGGAAAGCAAAGATGTTGATAGCTCAATTACGAACTAGTTCACTGGTTGTTAGATTATATTTTAAATCAATGGTGGGAAGTAAATATTATAGTCTACCCCTTAAAACCATCAATAATTTCCACCCTTTGGCCCCTATTTTTCCATAAGAATTATTTTCTTAAATTGGATGGATTCGCCATCATAATTAATGCATTTTCCTTTTATTTTTTTATATTCGCCAAAATTTTCTACAAAATTTTAGTGATGCAAAAATAATCGCCAATAATATTAATATCTTTCTTCGAAAAAAGGAAAGATTCGCCAATAGAAATCAATATTTTTTCCTAAAAAAATAAAATATTTGCTAGGATTTTTACGCCGAAGGTGTTTCCTTATTTAAGCTTCACGAGCTCAGTTTGCCTACGAACGGTTAAAAAGCAACGAGAGACCCTGGTTGACAATGAAATGAATCTCAACCATCCATCATTTTCATTATTTTTCAGTTGCTTTTCATCATTTTTTTGGTTGTTTTTCACCATTTTTTTCTGCTTTCCCCACCGCTATCGGTTTTCGCTCCTCCAAACTCTTCCTCATTGGTATTTTTGGCGAGTTGGAGCCTAAAATAAGGTTTTGAAAAGGGTTTCCAATCTCATCCGTTCTTTTTTCACCAGCTTCCACATTTGTTTCACGAAACACTTCAGAACTTTTGTGGTGGTTGTGCAAAGTCGGGAGGATAAAAGTGGTCGAAAGAAAAATAGGAAATCGAGGTCCTAGACGAAACATCTATTTCTACGAAGAGGCATGGATATAGATTTCACTAACTTATAAAAAATACATTGTACTTTTTTTTTTGAAAAGTAATAAAGCAGGGATTTATATTTAAAAATTTAAGCCAAAGTTAAAATATTACATAAAAGAATATTGTATACAATATAAATTATAATATTAGATATTAAATTCTATATACTGTAGATTAATTTTTAAAATAATAGTATGTTTATTAAAATGAAAATTACGACATCCTTTCCCTTATAAAATATAATAATTAATTAGTTTTAAATATATAATAAATAATTTGGTTTTTAATATATAATGCTATATTATATAACAATATAATAGTTAATACATAAATAATAAATTATTGACAAACTATCTGCTGAGGTGATGGCTGCGGGGCCAAAGGAAAAGTTTTCATTGGACCACCTGTTGCCATCTACTTATTACGAAGCTAGTTCCAGTGTATGCAAAGAGGAGGTGGAATGACTTGTTATGGTTCTTGGTCCTTTGTCATTGTATAAATGTACCTAGTCCTCTTTTTTGGGGGTTGAGTAGTTTCATTCTAAAATCTCTTGTGGGATGTATTTTGGTGGGGCTAATGGGTATGGATTTTTTTGTAGAATCGAGGTGGTGATTATTCTTTGGTGGGACCTTGTATTCCAAATTTTGACTATGTAATCTCTGTATTGAGTTATAACCGAAGGTTTTCTTACTGGTTCTTTCTTGTCGGTATGCTTCTCTGAACCAGGTTTTTGTAAAATTTTAACTAAAAAATAATAAAATATTTTAGTGGCTCAACCACTTTTATCGAAAAAAATACATACATAATAAATATAATATAATAATAAATACATAATATAATAACATAAATAATAAATATTTATATAATAATATAATAGTTAAGACAATTTAAAAAATAAATATAATAATATTATTCTATAATAAAAAAATTAATAATAATATTAAAATCATTTCTAAATGACCTACCAATTGATCTCATACACTACACAAATGTGTGCAAAAAATAAACCAATTTTTTCCTAATTGACCTTCCACACCTCTTTGGCGTACCCATTGCACAAGGTGTCATTGCTAGTTTATCTTTTTTTAAGGGGTTTTTTTAAAGTTATCATTGTAGTTCACATCATCTTAGATGTGAAATGGGCAGATGGGTGGTACCTAAAGAAGAATGAGAAGAAAGAATATGTCGATTTTGTGACAAGGGAATGGTGGAGACAAAATGACACTTTGTTATGGAGTGCTCAGCGTATAAAGATATTTGGGTTAGTTATGATGACACCTTACAAGTTGATAACTTAAGTACCTTGTTTGAGGAGGCAAGGTTGGACAAAACGACAAACTACATCATCAAAATCTACTGCCGAAGAGCTAATCTCGAACAAAAATCACAAACTGTTTAGGGTCTTTCTCTTCGCTAGTGATCATGTGTTGTTCTTGAGTCCCATAGACTTCTGTAGCCTCATAGACGTTATTAAAATATTTCATTTCATTTCAATCCTCTCCAATTTTCCAAATAAAAACACATCCACAACATATTTCTAAATATCCCCTAATTTCCTTATAAATTGATCCGTTACATCTTTAAAAATAGGTAAAATCCCAAAATGCAGTGTGAAAATCTTTCACCCAAATATTCCAATCTATCAACGTCAAGAGAAAAAAGTAAAAGCACAAAGAAGGGCACTCTTCCTTTCATACGTTTTCTCTTCTCTTTCTACTAACCCAATTTACACCACCTTGACATCTCTGACGACTCACATGCAACAAGACAATTATTGTTGTTGCAAAAGTGGAGCACCGGGCCCACATGTAACCCCTACGCTGCCACGTCATCTTCGACCTTTTAGTGTTAGGTCGGTGGGCCCCACCCCTTGACTGAGGATAAACTCGTTCAGAATTATGATAGACGGGCTAAATTTAGCAACGATAGTAGAAATCACGTGACCGCCGCTGGTAACCACGTGACCACGGAGTAGGTATCCTTAGGAGGAATCCCAGCTACATTCCATGTGGGTGGGGACACGACACCTGTCAGAATACGTCATCAAAAGGCTTCTACGTACACGGTACACCGACGGGCAGGGACGCGTTACAGTGGGTCATTGCGTGCCACGTACGCAACTGGCATGCTGACAAGGTTAAATCATGTGGGGACCATGAGGCATCATCCATACTATATTTTTCATGTATGTGGATGGCCATTCCATCGAAGATTCAAAGCTAATGTGTGTGGCCGTCTTTGACTGCTTACATACATAATTTGAATTTGAGGGCAATGGTTTTAGTTACCCATTATACAACAATTGAATAAAAGTTTAACTAATAGAGAAATAATATAAGAAAATAATATAACATTATATTAATATAGTATTGAGATAGTTATTACAAAGTTGATATTATATAAAGATCAATGATCAATCATAAATATAATTATAATAAGATATATTACAATAGATAATCATGAAATAAAGAATAAGTCTACGCAACATTCAACCTTAAAAAAAAATGGAAGTCTCAAGTAAAAATTCATTTTTAAAGATCATCAACTGTCTTGGTTCTTGATTGTGTGTGTCCCAACATCGTCATCCTTCAAATATGCAAATTTCAAAGAGTTGTATCTAAAAATAATGAAGTATTTGCATGATGTCTAACAACAATAATCCCAAACACTAATGAGAAAGATCTCTTGATTGATCATATAACCTTGATGGATGTGACAAGAATAAATTGATTTGCTAAGATGCTAAGAGAAACCACTAACATTTGAACTGCTCAACTTGCAAACACATAGTGCATGAAGATACTCTCACCACCAAATAGAAAAACAAAGTTCTACAAACAACCTTAGGGACCACACATGGATAAAACTAAACTACCAGATAGAGAGCCAAAGATATGAAATAGTTTCCCGAGATTCGGAGCCCAACTAATCAAACAAAGAAACCAAATCAAATAGAAGCATGGAATTCGTCTTCATAACTATTATGCATAAAGGAAGTACTAAAATTATTTTCTAACACCACATGAGATGAATAAAGCTCATAATTTCTAATAATTTATTATATTTTTGTTACCATGTCACAAGGATTTTAGCAATAAAGCCCAACTATTCTAAGATATCTTTCATTTGCTTCTTGAAGTTTTTTTTGGAAAGAATAGAATCCTACAAAATATTTGCAAGGTTTGTGACCTAAATTTAAGAGAGTTAGATAAAAGGCCTATAATTGAAACTTCCATTGGAATGATACTATTTGAAAAAAGAGTTAAACATATTCATTGCCAAATGAAGAACAAGATTGTTTGGCAACAAGATTTGGAGATGACATTATAGGAGGTATTGATCCTAAGTAATGTTATTATCCATGTAAGTTTCTTTGGGAAGATAATGTGAAGATAGAGGAAAATAATATTGCTACAAATCCCAAGAATGAGAACAAAAACTCAAATAGATGTTTAGCATATTTTTTTTTAAACAAACAATAAACAAGTACTAGTTGTAGGAAACACCAATGATCACTTGTAGGCAATTGGTAGCAGAGAAGATTTCATACCAAAAATTGGACTTCGACCTTGCATCCTTAGATTTCTAGAGGGCATTGGTAATCTTAACCATTTGGTGAAAGAAAAAACACCTTCGTTTAAAATTTAATCTCTCATCTATAGGAGATGAAGGAAGCAATCTCATGTAAACAAATCTCATAGGAAAATAGATGATGCCATTGCTAGTAGGCCATAACTAATATTTAAAGAAATTTCATCTTTTATGTGTGGAGAGCTTAAACTATAGCTATAGAAGAGCAAGGGCTTGCATAATGTCAGTAGTTTATAAATTATTCTTAGAGATATTGAATTCTCTTTCAAGATTATGATAAACCTTCTAGGTTATGATAAAATTGCTAGTTACATTGGAAAAATAAAAAAAATGTGGAGGCAATAAGCTTAAACAAAGCCCCACACCATAAACCTCTCACTATCACCAAATTTCCTCTAGCCAATCTATAACTAGACTTATCAAATGTCACATATACTCTAGAGTCATTCAACTTGGATACAAAAAGAATATTTCTTGCAAGTCTTGGAACATGGAAAACACCATTGAGAGTTTTCACTCTCCCATCATTGGAACACAATTATACCTATCCCTTACTAATGATGTGATACCAAGTAATACCTTTCCTATGTCGTAAGTTATGTAAGATTAAAACAAATCCTTTTGGGGTTCAGATGGTAGGAACAATGTGAATCAATGAACCAAGAATAATCACTAACAATATTAGTTAAAATACATAAAGAACTATTATCACCATCATCAAAGGATCTCTCACTAGAGGAATCATCATATGTTCTCTTCATGTTTATGCCTTGCTTATTTACATGTCCCCATTTTTTCACTTCAAACTCTTCATTCTATGTTTTCTAGGGGTTTTGGATCATCCTTTTCATTTATATCTATCTTTTGATTTCATGGGTTATCCTTTAGACCTATTCTATCCTCGAGCTTTAATCAAATATATAATACATATTTTGAGCCCTCATCCATGGATTTTTTCTCATCTATTCACTAAGAAAACTAGAAACAAGGTCATCCATTTTCATTTTTTCATAGAACCAATAAGAACAATGATTAGATTTTCCTAAGAGTTGGGCAAATAACAAAGTAATAAAATACACTTATACTCCTCATCTAGCTTAACATTATTTGATCCTAGAATCACAAACCATATTTTTAGTATAGAATATTTTTAACATCACAATACATGTTTCTAGCATATAATATTTTTTATTTTATGCATATGGTTATATAGCACAAATTTTTTTTATTTCAACTTTGCATGATTAGATTTAATTTCTTTCAACATTTAAATGCCTTTGAAAAACATTTGTTTTTAAAAACAAATTTTACGTTGCTTTATTCATTTGAGAAAAGAACAACTTCAAACATAGTTTTAAAGATTGTCACGTTTAAAATGTTCAATCATCTAATGTGAAATAATAAATATTTCAAACGAAACCTAACTTTCAAACATTCAACTTGCAACTTCCAAAATTAATGTAAATTAAAAAATAAATGTGCATGCAACTCAAGATTCATTTACAAGTCAAAGTTAATTGAAAATAAGTAATTCAATGAACTCAAATCAAATCTACCTCACATTTCTCCTTCTTGGTCGTATAATGAATTTCAATCTTACGTGTCTAAGGGAGAAAGAAAATTAGGTGGATGTTTTTCTTTAGTCTATTAAGAGAGATGTTTTTGTTTCTCATAATCATTGTGATATAAAAATATCTCGAGAGTTTAAAAATAATATGAGAGGAAAATGAGTTGTTATTGGCTATAGAAGTAGCCGACCTCAATGCCATCTTTGAATTAGATATCATTCATTTGGATACTTTTCTTGAATCCATAAGGCGAGACTTTAACACAATGTACTCATAAGTCAAAATCTATAACAATACCCCCACACCTCCCTAAAATCATCACGATTCATTAGGGCACTCTTTCCTCATGAAAAGGGTAGTCCTACAATTTCTCTACTACTCCATTTACTCTTACTACTTGAGCAAGTGTAATCTACTAGTTATTCAATCAATACAAACAACACACTTTACTACCACTTGTGAGTCACACATAATAATGGTGAGTCACATTTGGTAAATACAAGAATATAATGGGTTTTGATATAGGTGAATTTGATATACTATGCAACATAAGAGGAAAAATGATGAAGCTATAGGAGGAACAACACCTCTTGTAAATGCCACAACATGGAAAGCAAGTGGCTTAGGTTGAACATCAAACACAGCATGGACATCAAGGGAGAAGTGAGAAGCATCAAAATATGTAGTATCACTAAAGCACATGGATGACTCGCTAATAAATGGTTACTAGAAGGACAAGGCAATGAAGTGGAACAAGACACCATTCTAGGCCATATATAAGGAAGAAGAAACTTGTAAGAACATATCAAAGCACTTTAAAACCATAAAAGAATATATGTAGAAAAAAATATAATAACAAAATCAACATATATTGCATGCATGTGTGAACATTGTAACATTCATCTTATTTAGTTTTTAAAACATATCTGCATCATAAAATGCATATAACTAATAAGAAAAATTAGGCAATATATCATATGAGGAAACAACATTGAGATGCAATCATTACCTATCATGTCATTGTAAGACAAAAGGAGAGTAATCATTACTAAAGAGAATATATGAATCAAATATGAAATTTAGATATAATTTAGAATTAGAAAACAAAAAATGGTGAAATTTGAGAATGAAAATTAAAAAGCTAAACCCTAAGGGGAAACCCTAGGGGATGTAAGAACAAATGGGTTCACCAAAATGAAAAGAAATAAATAGGTTTATTTTTTAATTTTATCTAGGTTAATCAATTAATAACCACAACATAATTTACTTAGATAAAATAGTCAAGTCTCAAAACACTACACAAACATGTATATAAATAAATGTTAGACAAAGAGATATAGATGTATTCATCTCTAGAAATGAAAAGTGATATTATGATGTATAATGGAATTTGTGATTTGTCTAGGAGATCAACAATCAAATTTGCATTAATCAAGGCTCTGAAAATATGAAAGTCATTTTTTTGTAGTCTACTTCAATCTTGTACTTGTATGATCTCTACACCTACAACGTTGAGCTTCTTTTGTGGTTTTGAACTTGGAAATGTAGGCTTGGACTTTGCACCTCAAATCCTCATAATCATGTTTGCCTTCGATATTTAAAAAAGTGGTGCTAAAGAGAATATTTGAAACTTGCTATGCTAGGATTGGGAAGTTGATTAGCCCTCCCCTTGCACCTTAGTCAAGCCCCTTGATCAATTGAACAATATGAACAAGTCCATAGTGATACCAAGTAGAATGTAAAATACCTAAATTTATCCTCATGAATGCAATTGTTGATGTAATGATGATTTGAATGAACTATGGCTTTGTCCTTTTAGACAATACCCTAGTCTACAAATTTGAATATTTTTTGCTTGAATCAATACATAATGACTAGATGAAAGTAAGTTGGCTTGGACCTAGGATTACATTTGATTTTAGAATTTGGTGGTCAATAATACATATGGGGTCCTAAAGTTCAAAGCCACAAAACGAAATTTGATTTAAGATCACACATGTAGTATTGACTCACATGTCATTAGAGATGTGAATGTCATATTCAAATATTTAAAAGATAATGTGAAGTTCAAAACCTTAGGAGATGGAGAATTAATTTCACTCAAATCTTTAAAAAAATATCAACTTTCACACAAAATATGTCATTTACAAATTAAACTATTACATTAAAAACAATAAATCAAAATAATTCTAAAACAAATAAAATAAACTACTAATTAAACACTTTTCACCCTTTCACTAAATTGATTTATTTTCCTCCAAATTCAATTATAATACATATATTTTACAAATTTTTAACTAGAACCATTATCCTCAAATTTAACTTATATATGTAAGCAGTCAAGACGTGCCCCACACAGCAAGCTACAAAGACTTTGGGAGGCAGGCTGTATATCAGTCATGGCATTCATTAGCTTGGAATGGCCATCCACATACATGACAAAAACAGTATGGATGCCTCATGGATCCCACATGTTTTAGCCTTGTCAGCATGCAACCGCGTACGTGGCATGCAATAACCCACTGTAACGCGTTCCTGCCAGTGGGGCGTACGCAAGAAGCCTTGTTTATGACAGGTGTCGTGTCCCCACCCACATGGAATCTAGGTGGGATTCTTCTTAAAGATACCCACAAAGTGGTCACGTGGTTTTCTTCACACCACTGATAGGCCGCCAATCTTAGAGGGAAATTTAGTCCACAGGAAATAAACGCCCACCGAAATAAAGCAGGACACCTATATCGCCGCTAAATTGAGCCAGTCTGTGACAATTCTGGAGGAGTTTATCCCCAATCAAGTGGTGGGGCCCAGCTGCTAACATTGACATGTTAAAGATGACGTGGCACTGGATGGGGACGACATGTGGGCCCGGCGCTCCACTTTTGCAACAACAATAATTGTCCTGTTGCATGTGAGTCGTCGTCGGTGTAAATTGGGTTGGAAAAAAGAAAAGAGAACGTATGAAAGGAAGAGTGCTCTTCCTTGTGTATTGGATGAGCTTATAAGAAAACTAGGGAATATGTAGTAATATGTTGAGGATGTGTTTTTATTTGAAAAGATAGGTAAAATAATATTTTTTTAATTAGGGAGAGGATTGAATAGACGTCAATCATTAATAGTATTAGTAGTTATTATTTTTGTGTTTAAAAAAAAAAAAAATATTCATTTTTATATATTAAATTAAAGAAACAATTAATTATATGATAATATATAAGACAATCAATAATACAAGTCTTTATGTATTCGTATTGATCCAACTTTTTGAGGGTGTTTTTAGATAACTTTGTGGAGCTAACTTAGTCAAGATGTAGTTGATGTAGCTACATAGTTGATGCCTAACACCCCAAACAATAACTTTATTTTTTTCAATTCATTTATGAAGACATGTTGATTTTTATTTATTTTTAAATGACTTACCATTTAGAAGAAGAGATGCAAAGTTAAGACAGAATGACTTATGAGCTCTCTCTCCTAATATAATATATTAATTATTGATTAACTATTATGTATTAAGTACAACTAATAATAATTAATTTATAAATTATTGTAGATAATAATAAATATTATATATTAATATTTAATAACTATAATGATAATATTAAATAAGTTTTTGTTAGGTATAGTCTAGGTTAATCAAATCAAATGTATATAAACATAAGTAACAATTAATAGATTAATTCAATGATGAGTTGTGGGCATATAATTTCTAAAAATAAATATTAGAAATATGGGAATACATGTACTAAATAAAGGCACTTAACTCTATGATCAAAGAATGAACAAACTTTAATGTTGGTGTTGGAATATGGATGCTTGTAGATTAATAAAGGAATGTGATGCTTTAGAACACACCTCAAGTTTATAAATTATTGTCTATATAGGGAGGGTCATTTGGAGAACTTAGATAAAAGATCAAGGACAACACTCTTCATCCATGCATATGTTCCTATCATGAATATGCATGTTTTGGTTAATTTTAGAGCACTAAGATCAAAGTGTTTCCTTTTATAATGCAAATGATATTTGAATAAACACTTGGATCCTCAAATGAATGCAATTGGTTATCTTTAAGTACAAGTACTTATTAATAAATTGCACAAATATGTGTTTGGTTCACTCTAGGTAAGAGGAAGCAAGAGTCAACCAAAATTTGAATTTGATTTTTTAAATGTTAGAGATCAAATTTGTAGGTGGGGTCAATTTTTTAAGCGTGGAATCAACTTGTAAAAGTTTGAGTGAAACCTAATTTGAATCTCATTGTTTTGCCTCAAATACATAATAGTTCAAAATTTATGATCAGAATAATGGATAACTATCTTTTGGCCTTCGACATAAAAAATTTGCATAATCAAGGTGGGGATAAAATGTCTAGGGATTAGTGCATGTGCATGCACAATAAATGAAGAGTACATGATAATGCAAGGAAACATGGATAAAGTATGGTTAAAAGATGTGGGAATGTGTGTGTTAGTAGGACACAATTGAGTCAATCCCATTAGGTTTAAAACCTAAAAGGGTGGCCTAATGGAGGCCAAAGGTGAAAACCTACAAGGATGCCAAAGGGTTGCCATTAATATAACACATCCTTATGTAGAATAAAATTAGTTAGAATTATTGTAGATCATTAGAATCATAGTGTGACACATACAAGCAACTTGCAACAACTCTAGAAGGACACAATTATACAAGAATGTGGATAAGCAAACATTCTTATATGTAAAAAAGAATATACATGTATTGCATCTAGACAATAATAATATATAGATAGATAGATGAATGAAGAAAAGATATGGGAGATATATGTGAGAGTCATAGGTAAGAGTAGAGCAATAGGAGATGGGAGAAGAATATATTAGAATAGAATATGAGATGTGATGTAATGGATATATGATGCATTGTACAAATGACATGATTTAAAAAAATGAGAAGTTTATGGAGATCACGTATATGAATGGTGTATAAGTGTATGATTGGCTTTCTTTGTGCTATTCTATAATTTGTATATATTCAAGTTCCCTTCCTTATCTATCACACTAGGATAAAACATAACACTAACACAAAAATAATACAGGTCTCTAGTTTATAATTTATTGTCAACATTTGGTTTCATTGCTACAACCTTAGTTGTTGGTGGTAAGGAGAGGATTGAATCTAGAGAGAGTATTATAATGAGAAAAAAATAGAGGAAATTTATTATAGATGAGCATGGAAGCAATTGTGATAATGTATGGTAGTGCACACTAGATCCTAGCCCTTGAGGTGGTTAAGCACTTAGGGGATGATGAATGTAATTAGAGGAATCCTAAAAAGATGTATTATTGAGGTAGATTGAATATGATCCATTGAGGATGAATAAAATTATTAGTGTAAAACCAAATCAAATTTACATCCATGATTAAAGGAGATAGAAAGAAATTAAGAGAGATTATTGAAGAGATCAAGATGTCATTTAAGATGACCATTAAAAGAGAGACATTTGAATCCAATTTAGGAATGCAAGGAAATATATTATAAAAGGATTGAGAAATTGAGGAAAGGATCATTCTAGAGTGCACCAAGAGGTTTGTTGTTGAAATTTTAGAGAGTCTATAATTAGAGGGATCAATAGATAGGATGAAGTCTAGTAACATTGACAAATCAAAGCAACCAATAACCCTAATTAGAAAAGTAAAAGGAAAATTGAAACAAATGGAAGAACAATTAAAAAATATGAAAAATTAGTTGAGTTGGATAGGGGAGGGCTTAAAATTAATATTTATCAATTAGGGCCTAGAATTATGCTCAACCATTTGATTTTCTATCTCAAGAACCAACTTCTACTCTAGATCTACCAAATATGAAAGTTGCCATCAATGCAGGATTTGAGGGGTTAATAACCCCAAATTCTAAATTAAAACCTTTGAATTTTAGTGCAAAATATTATATAAATGATGTAATAAGTAGAAATGTGTGCCTATAAAAGGAGAACATGTTGAAAACTCTAGAATTTCAAGAAAGGAAGAAAAATGAAGGGAACACAAACTTAAAATAAATTTTCAATTATTTAGAAATTTTCTTCAATACAAGAGAAGCATTTGAGGAAGAATATTATATATCAAAATTATTTAATGAAAATATTACTAACTAATGATGAGTTATTAAAAGAAATATTTGAAATCTTGAAAGATCTTAGGAGGAGATGAGTTTCCAAAACTAAGAGTCACCCCTCATGCCATTTAAATTGAGAAGAGAGTTTGTGACATTGTGTGAGGAAATTTTGGAAAAGGAGTTCTTTGAGATTGAATTACCCAAGAGTAAGGGTAGAGAAAAAAAATTAGTGAAACAATAAGAGGTTGTCAATTGCAATAAGAATGTTAATAATTTGAGGGGGAAATAACCTAAGGGGCCAAACTAGAAAAAATAAGGTAGAAATGAACAAACAACAATAAATCAAAGGAACATACTACCCTAAAAATAGATTGGATAAATTAGACTATGTATATCTTTGCTAAAGGCACCAAGAAGAAACATAAAATATATTTATTTTAGAATCTACTTTGAAAAGAGACAATTAAATTAAGCTCTATGATTTTTTTGGAGCACTAAGGGATGAAGAAATTACATGGTATATGAAAGAATTACCCTTGCACAACAAGGAATGAGCTCAAAGGTGAATTCGAGATTAAATAATTTTCAATATCCAAAGGTCACCCCAAAATGTGTGAGTAAGATATAGGAAATGATATAAAGGGAAGGTGAAATTATAAGGGAATTTGACTAGAGGTTCAAGGGAGTGGTCAAAATATTAGAAGAAAACCTTACCAAGAATAAAATAATTGAATGGTTTATCTTGGATTTATTTCTATGATTGAAGTGGAATCAAAAAAGATCTAAAATGAGAAAAGTGAGAGTATAGAAGTAGAAAAGTTAATATTGGAACTAGATTAGTCGAAGATTAATAAAGATATACTATCAAAAGGAGAGAGTCATAGGGAGGCATTAACATTCTATAGAAAGAAGATATGGTCCACTTACTATTATGATAATATTCATTTATTGAATGGGTGCCCTATTGGACGAAAAGAAAAGAGATATTTGATTAAGGGTAGATATCGTAGATCCATTAAAAGACTCAAAAAATTATATTTTGGTATTTATGGTGAGTGGGATGAACATGAGACTGATGACCATCCAATTAAGATATTAACATGAGCCTTGGTGTGAATATATATATGAAGATAATGAACCCATACACAAAGGTATTGTAAGAAAAAATAACTGGTAGAAAGACATTTCCATGTCTGGGATCATAGTTACCAACAACCATAATAAAGAGCTAACTAAAGAAAAATCAACAAAATACTTGTAGTACCATAGGTATGGGATGAAAGACCTACCAACTATTAGGATGAATATTCAAAAGTAGTAGGGGATACCACAGTGATAAAAAAAGGAAGATGCATAATAGGAAAAGGCCAAGGCTAAAGATGAAGAGAATATGTCGCATGCTTTAAGTACAAAGAAATGGTCATTACAAAAAATGAGTCTAGCAAAGAAAAGTGGAAAAATCATGGGTTTTATGGAGATTCTAAGCATGATTCCTTTAGCTACCCTAGAGTAGCTCAATGCTATAAAAAACAACCAAGAACTAAAAAACATGAAGAAATTTCAAGGCCAAATGTGGCAAGTGGGTGAAGGTTATAGTGAAAATAACAAAGAACAATCTCCCCAACACAAGAATATGTCAAAAAATAGAAATTGAGACTACGAAGAAAATAGGAGAAAGATCCCTTACTGAGGGAGAGCAATTGGAAAATGAGTGCCAAGAAATAAAATATATGTTGAGGAAGAAAGAAATAGTTGAATATAAAAAGAACAATAGACCAATGATAGTCACCTGAGGAGAGATTGATACCAAAAACAAAAAATTATATAGGAGGATTCAAAAGATGAAGATTTTCCATCAAAAAGTAGTATAATGCCCACTCTTGTATTTTCCAGGTTGTATTCTTATTCATATGGCATATGCTTTTTTAAGTATTTTATTAGTGTATTACGCGATTCATGTGCTATGAGCCATTGCACCAATTTTTTTGATGAGGCTTGTTCTATCATCGAGGTGCTTAGATAGTGTATTCTAGATTCTTTCATGGAGATGCGTGTATGACCATTGAGGTGTTTCAAATGATGTTTTATTTTAGCATTATATTTTTTACTATGCATTATGGGATGCATATGTTGTGCTCATGTATATTAGAGAATTTTAGTGTTTCAACATTATGTGTTATTGTTGATTATATATTTTATTTCTTGGATCATGCTAGTCATAGATTGTTTACAGTAGATGTGATGATCTAATATCATGTTATGATTTATACCATGCTAGTTAGATTATGTTGCTTCAACTATTATTATATGGAGTAGGTACACTTGATGTTTGACTTGAGTGTGTAAGAAATTTATAGGTGTTAGACCAATGGCTGGTATGTGGCGAAGTCAACATGGATTCCATTTAGCCATCTCACCCTTCTTGGCCCTTGTGAATCCTCGTGTCAACCCATATCTAAATTAGTGGTGATTTTGGAATCTATATGTTGTGAAAACCTGTAAAGTATGGTGGAGTCCTTTGTGTTCAATTAAAATTTTGGATTGCATTTAAGGTTACTTCAAAATGCATGTTTTATGTGTGTGAAATATTTAATGTGTGTCAAAAAGAATATTTATGCCTTAGTAAGAAAAAGATCTATTACATTATTATATTTTGGTAGAAGAAATTAAATTTATTATTATTTGCTTAAAATGAAGTATTTGGATTAATGAAATAATTGTTAGTTAACATGTAATTTAATTTAATTGATTTAATTTTCTAGCTTGTGAAAAGGTATCAATTAGAATTGAATTGACATATATTCAATTTAATCATTTTTAATTATTATTAAAATGTATTATTGGCCAAGTGAATAGTTGAAATAAAGAAAATAGAAAAATAGAAAGGAGAAAATGGAAAATAAATGGAAAGTAAAAGATAGAATTAGAAGGCTATTTTTTTCCTCACATATTTTTACATTTTCTTGCCCAAACCCTCTATCTTCCCATTTGGAAAATTGATTTGGAAAGAAATAATGAAGGGATTGGCTTGAAGTTGGATTTGAATTGCTTGTGCTTGGAATGGCTTGGGATTGCTTGTAATTAGGTGGAGGATTGGCTTGTGTATATGATTTCCTCCATGGTTGCAAGCTTGAAAAAATGTAATTTCTTAATTTTAATTAATTTTATATGGAATTTATTCCAATTGTCACACCCATATTAGGTGGAGGCATATGATCTTGCTACTAGAAGAAGCTGGGGCTGCACTATTTTTTTCTTTTCAAATTAATTTTTAACCATGTTGGGGTAGCAGGAGGAGTTACCACTTGTGTAGAAGAAGATGTGGCAAGAGAGAGGGGTTTCCAAAGTGCTGCCTTAGGTTGAGAATCAACCTCTTGTTGTTTCTCCTTTTCTGTCTTTTCCTTGGCCAATTTGTCAGCTTCAGCTTTTTCTTTCCTTTCTTGTTCCTTCCTGGCTTCTTGCTCCTCGTCCAACATCCGATCTCTTTTATTTTCTAACTCCTTAACCCTTGCCCACATTTAAGCAGCTTCTTGCTCTTGTTTATCTTGTTCTTCTTCTTCCATTCTTTTCAGCTCAAGCTCTTCTTCTTCTTTCTTCCTCCAAGCCTCCTCCACTACTTTGAACTTGGATTCAATGGCTTCTTTCTCTCTCCTTTACTGAGCCTTTTCTTCTTCTAGTTCATGGATTTTCTACAACAAAGCTAACTTATCTCTTTCTTCTTTAGCTTTCCGCTATGTTTCCCTTTGTTGCAGCAAAATATCTTCTTTCTCCTTTTGTTTTCTTTCCAATTATTTAGCCTTTGATATAGCTTCTAATTCTTGTTGCTTGGAAAGTGCATCAAATTTGGCCTTGGCCTCCAATTCTTGTTGTTTTTCTACTACATCAGCTTTAGCTTTAGCATCAACTTCTCTCTTAGCATCCTCAAAGAGCTTCCATTGATCCTCTGGGGTCAGGACATGCTCGGTCTCAACACCTTCAATATCTCTAGTGGAAGCAGTCACAAGAGGCTCATTATCTGAATGTGTGGCCTTTGAATCAGTATTGATGTCATGAATTTCAATCTCCTTCTCTTTTCCCCTCAAAGTCTTAGCTTGCTCATGTAGAGTCCCTACAGGTACTTCTTCAGAAGATTTTTCAGGATCAGGAGGATGAGATGAAGATCCTTCTCTAACTGTGGTAGTTTCCAAACCCAATGATTCATGGGTTTCTTGAACGAGTACTTCTAGAACATCATCTCCTCCAGAAATAGGAGGATAATAATCCAATTGCTCTTTAGGAGCTGTCCTCCTCTTGGTTCTCTTGTATCCCTGGGTACCTCCTACCTTTCTCTTTTTTGAAGCTTGAGTCTATGGTTCCTTTACCCTCATGACTACCCACTAGAAACTTCTATCCCTCACTATCCTAGAAATTGTTTAATATCAATAGACTCTTCCTCATCCCAATTTATTGGGTCCAAGTTCTTAGTGCCTATCTTTCCTGCATCATATCCGAGGTCCAAAGTTACACTATCATCTGACAGTGTATCAAGAAAGTCTTCCTTCACCCCATACTCAATCATTTGTGGAATGGTAAGCCTTTCATAAATTATCCTCCTAACATCATAATCATCCTATAAATCAATCCAAAAAACTTCCAACAAATTATAATGTTTATCAAAAACGATGGAGTTCAAACCATTCATCTTATTCCCTAGATCAAAGTGTTTCTGGGATGTATATAAGCCTAGCTTCAAATAACTCAATTCTTCACATACTGCCTTTGTAGCTACATTGGGAAACTTATGACATCTAGGCTTGTGTTTGTTGGAAAATTTTGCATTGACTCCCATAGCTTGATATATGAATTCCATGAGGAAAATCCTATCATTACAACATCTTAGGAGTAGGTGAGGATGTCCATCAAATCTTGCCAACCTGAAATAAGGGAACTTGGGGTATTGGATATACCAATGTCCCTAATCAACAATGAGAGCCATGGCATCTCTAATTAACCTAAATCCAGCATCCCCAGTCAATCGGTTGATGATGACATAAATGAATGCATCATTCACCCTTCTATGGTGTAGCTCTGATGTCTACAAGGTCAACTGATCATAATGGTTCCATACTTGCTGCTATCCAGGAACTTCCCCCATGATTCCTACTACATTCAACCCAGGAAAGATACCCATCCTTGCAACAACATATATAAAATATGAGGTCATAAAGAAGCTCTTTGTTTCCCTCACCTTCAACATCTGATTGTGCAAATTATCATATAAGATCATGCACCAATCAAATTACTGCTTGCCATAAAAAATAGCTTTAATGAATGGGAACATCCATTCCCTGAAGCGTGCAGAGTCCTTTCCAAACACCCTGGAAAGCATCAGAATTAAGTCATCAACTTACTTTTTGAAGTCTCCCCTCTTGGGTTGTTCAAGAACCTTGGTTAAGGACTTCTTCTCAGTCCTTAACCATTTCTTGTTGATGTGGGATCTACTGACTTCTTTATTGTTATTGAACATTTGTAATGCCTCCGCTTCAGTCACCTGCTTGGGGTTCTTTGGAGTAGGTGCATTGAACATAAACCTCATCATCTGTAGGGATAGATCATTTATCAAATTTCCTTGTTGGTCCTTACATTACCTTGATACAGGATTGTAAGCTCCTACAACAGTCAAAATGAGCTCCAGGCATTGAACTGACAGAGGAAAGAGTGTAACATGAGCTAGCCTAGACTGGACTATTATTTCTATACTCCCAGTCACCTCTTCTGCAAAAGTCTCAAGAATTAGCTCCTCACAATTAAATGATACCAAATTAGTGTCCATAACATTAGCCCATCCTGAATCTAGCTTGCTAGCTATGGGAGCAACACTCTGGTGTTTGCATCTCAAAGTATAGGGCAGTTGATCCACCTTTATCTTCTTTGGTTTCACTTTCCTTGAACTCTCTGTAGCTTGGCCTTCCACTTGTGAAACTTCTGCAGATGCTCCCAACATTGTTTATTCCTGCAAGAAAACCTTGAATTAGATCAATAGAAAGCATGAAGATCAACATTAGAAGACTTAACCTTCATATTACCATGTATTTCCTTAGGTAGCATTTCATACTTAGTGAAATTTGAAACTCATCAAAGGAAGAACCAAGAAAGGGGTAGATTTGGAAAGCTTCTACATAGGCGGGATCGGGCTTCAGATCAACATCATAATCGAAACTGGGATCGAAACAAAAATCGGACCCAAAACCTTACATAGTTCCAAGTCTTGATTCCATTGTGGTTCCACTTTCGCCAGTGGAAAGGATGTGGGATGGAGTTAAAACCTCATTAGGAGCAGGCTCAGAATCAAACATGAACCTATACTCACGTACTTACAAATTGAGTTTGCTCTAGGCTCCGCTTCCTCCACTTTATCATTAAGCATGAAGCAATCAAAACCAAGCATCCATAGTGACTTAAAATGAGGTCACATGAGGGGGCAAGGGGGATTAAAATAAAGGTGCAAATCCATTATTAATATGACTGAGGTAGGACCAAGTCATCTAGGGCACGATATTATGAAGAAACAGCACACAAACCCTAGTTTACATAACCTATCGACTCAAGAAATTAGGGCATCACAAACCCTTCACAAAAACTATTGAACCAGCATGAGAATAAGATCATACGAGTCCCTAAATAGATTTCAGACCTTTTAAAATGCTAAGACCCACTCAAAAAATGAAAACCCTAAATGAAACTAGGGCATGATAGTACGAACATCCCCAAAATGGGAAAATGATAGTAGATCGACAAAAGCAAACAAAAAACAAATGAAAAATGATGGAAAAAGAAAGAAAAACAAAAACAGAACATGAACAAAGCAAAGATTCACGAGGAAGCTCTCACGAATGCGCCCAAAACACAATGCATACCAAATGAGAAACAACACGAGAAACAAAATAAGAGAAAACCACCTACCTCAAACATTACCAAACAAGATGAAATATCGATTGGAATCCATTTGTAGGTGCTTTCCTTTGACCAAATTGTGCCTCTCTTTCACGATTTCTGAGCTCTAGTTTGCTAAGACAACTTAAGAAATAATAATGAGAAAATTAACCTAGATTAAGGTTTTGAATTCGATTTCATGCGTGTGGAGGGCCTATATTTAATGAAATTAATGTGGTTGGTTAGGTGCAGAATCAAAGGGGGAACGAGTACATAACTATCATGTAATAGAATTAACACAGGGAAGAAGACAACAAAGAAAGGGGGTGGGATCAGGATCGAAACCGAACATGGAACCTTTTGCAAAGTTCCCAGTTTAGTTCTGGTTCCTCTCCCGCCAAAGATGAGAAAAACACAAAGAATAAAAGGGACAAGAAAAGAAAACAAGGCAGGATTGGGACCAAATGGAACCAAGCCCAAAACAAAATAAATGAGCAAAACACAAAGGTGGAGGTAGAGGCGAAACGGAAACCAAACTTGGAAGTTTGCAAAAGATTTGAACTCAAGATCCGATTCAGATCCAATCCCGCCAAAAGAATACAACACTGAGCAAGAAGACAACAAAAGACAAAGGAAGCGAGACCAAGGAAAATCCTATCCCAAATGAAACACTGAGAAATGAAAAAACATAAGGAAAACAAACAGGGGCGGAATCAGAACTAAATCATGACAGAAAACCTTTGCAAGTTCTGGATTTAGATTATGTTCTGGTTCTGCTTCCACCAGAGCAACAAAAGACAAAGACGTAGGAGAAAAAGAAGAAATCCTAAGTCCCGAACAAAACACCAAGGACAATAAAAACAAAGGGGGACCCATTTTGACCAAAAATTAAAATGAGGTGGTTATGCAAGGCATAACAAATGGCCTCGGCTGGAAAAATGGTTTACCCATTTTCAAGACACTAAAGAATTCAGTCACCCAAAACCTCTGGTTCATGAACGTTTTACACTCAAGTATGATCAGTCATGGAAAAAAGGTTGAGCTGGAATCTCAAATGTAAATCAACATTAACTACTTTGAATTTGAGTGTGTGCAAGTATGGTGCATCTATTTTTGGTAAAAACTCCTTCTATTCTTAAATAATTGTATTCAAGATCCAAGCTACATGAGTTGAACCCTTTTAACTATCGTGCAATGATATCGTGGGCATTGTTCCACTACCAGTCAGGCATCTATAGCCTTGATGAAGATACCTCTAGTTCTCTCAAAGCATTGCTCTACTGTCGGTCAGGTATCCATAGCCCTGATAGAGATACTTGAACTACCCTTCTTATATTGAGTTTGTCATCATTCAATGATTCTCTTTTTTTTCTCATTTTTATAATCTTTTCTTGAAGGAATTCTTTTATTAGCTTTTCTCAATACTCGGGTATAACAACCTGAAATTTGGGGTTGAGAACTACAATGGACTTCATGATAGTGTCAGGATTTGGATTTTTCACTTGAATCTAAAATACAACCACCTAGAGATAAATGGGCTTTTATGTAAAATATATGTTCTTATCTATTTTGTGACAGAGTCAACTGTGGTTTATGAGATCTCTTACAATATACCTATTTGTGTTTAACCCATCAAACCATTATACAAAAAGAACACAAGTCACAGGTCATGAAATGAAAAAGTTACCTGAAAACAACTCAACCAACTTCTCTCCTAGTAGCTTCAGTATGCTTTAGATAACTTTACCCATCACTTGAATTGGAGAAAATGAAAACCCTAGAAACAAACAAAACAAAGAAAGAAAGACAACAAAAACAAAGACAACAAAAACACAAAGAACAAAACAAACAAACCAAAAGCGAAAAGAAGCTAATTACATACTTAACAAAAATGAACATCAGACCCCTCAAGAGCCAAAGTAGTGTTTTAGAAATTGCTCGTTGAGAGGCAAAGGAATGGGTTCTCCTATTAGATTACTTAAACAAAAAGAATTTTCACCAAAGATCTCTGCAATCTGATATGGTCCCAACCAAAGTCGGTCAAACTTTTGGTGATCACCTTTTCTTTCCTTGGATTTGTCCCGTAACAGTACAAGGTCTAATATCCTGAAGGCTTTGATTTTGGCCCTTTTGTCAAACCAACATTTGACAATAGCCCGCTGTTTAGAAAATTGTTGTAAAGCAACATCTCTCTATTCTTCTAAGCTGAGTAAATTAGCTAACCGAGCCTCTATCCTATCATCCTGGGAATAAAATTCTTGCATAAAACATAGAACAAGAATCTTTAGGTGGATAGGAAAGATCGGGTCCTGGCCATAAACTAACTTAAAAGGAGAATTCCCTAAGGTGAATTTGATTCTAGTCCTATTTTCCCATAAGGAAAATCTTAGTTGTGTGTGCCAATCCCTAGGATTACTATCCAATAGCTTCTTAATGACTTCTAATAAATTCTTATTGGTAGAATCTGTTACCCCATTCCCCTGTGGATATTAATTAGAGGAATAATTTAAAACAATTTTATGTTGAAATGCCCATTGAATAAACTAAGCAGAAGAGAAAGCAGGGTCATTATCACATGCCAGAGCAAATGGAAATCCAAACCTGGTAATGATATACTCATCAAGAAACTTGATCATGATGTCAGTGGTGTAGTTTTTGTAAACTTGTGCTTCAGTCCAATGCGTACAATAATCCGTTGCAGTCAAAACGAACTTGTGACCTACAAAAGAGTTCAAATTAATTACCCCAACAAAATCTAATGCCCATTAGGCGAATGGTTTTACCTCGTAAATAGGTTGTAGGGGCATCGCTAGATTGCATTCTCTTGATGTTGATGTTTGACATGTGTGGCATGCCCTGATGTGCTAGTGGGCATCTCGAAACACATGAGGCCAATAAAATCATGATCTTAAAATTTGGTGCACCAAGGCATCAACATAACCATGCCCAGTACTATATCTACCATGAAATTTTTAAATAGCGCGCTTCGCTTGCTGATGATCCAAATAACATAGATAAATACCTTCAAAGTTCTTCCTAAACAAAGCTCCTCCTTTGATCATGTAATGAGCACTTTTAAGTCTTAGTGCCCTCTTTTGTGTAGCATTCATTCCATCAAGACACTTATTATTCAGCAATAGAGAAATTAGGTTTGCATACCAAGGGTCATTCGTGAACAATTGCACTATATATTGCTGACATGTAATATTAGGATCTACATCTACTATAGCCTTGGTAAGGCCTTGTCCTCATACCAGCTTCATGGGATGTATCTCAAGTTCAAACTCCTGGAGAATGGCCATCCACTTCCCTCTCCTTTCTCCCAATTCGCTTTGCATCAGAAGAGACTTTACGGTAGGGTCAGGAACTATGGTAGTGGCCTTACTGCGGAGGATATAGTGCCTAAACTTCTTAAAAACTCATACCAACACAAAAGCTTACTTCTCTAAAGGTGGATACCTGACTTCAACATTCTTGAATGGAGAGATCATGAAAGCGATAGGTCATTTGTCTCCCTTGCCTTTTCGATGTGTCAAGATAATAGCACACGAATGGTCAGATGCAAGGGAATAAACATAAAAGGGCAGTGAGTAGTTAGGACTAGTCAGAACAGGTGCCTCTATAATAGACTATTTGATCTGCATGATAGTAGCCTTGGCCTCATTACTCCATTCGATCTTTGCATCTATTTTCATCATTTCATTCAAGGGTTTGACGATTTCTGCAAACCCAGTTATAAATTTCCTTACAAAATTTATCTTCCCAAAGAAAGATCTCATTTCCTTTTTACTACCTGGCATGGTCAACTTGAGAATGGATTCCACCCAATCAAGGTCAATTGATATTCCTCTCTGATATTATGTGACCCAGGAGCTTCCCTTCTAAAACCCTGAATACACACTTCTTTGGATTGAGAGACACACCATAAATTATGCAATTTTGAAAGACCTTAGATAGGTCTTGTTGTGCCTATAGCACACACGCCCCATTCAGAATAGGGACCCTCTCTTTTTGCTTCACCAGGTTGCTTTTGTCGCAGCCTCATTTTGTGTGCCCCTATTTAATTTTGCATCCTAAGTGGTCAAGGAACCTTAGAAGAATCATCTTGATTTGACCATATTTTGCTACCCTAAAATTTCCAAGGCCTTAAGTATTTGCGGGATCTCCCTGGTTGTTTTCCTTTAATCTCTAAATGAGCATCTTCTGAGCAACACGGGTCTGCCCCTGTAGGCTTCCCTGTGTAGGTTTCCTTGGCACCTTCACCATTCCAAATGACTTTCTCATGATGTCCTCCCGCCTCGCGGGACCTGTAGTCTGGTTCACTCTTTTTACCGTTGACCATTTTGAATGGCTAACTCCTAGATGTCGTCCTCCTGGTGGACTCCATTATTCCCACCACCATTTTTGAATGATTGCTCACCAACCATGAACACCACCATACCCGCATTTATGAGGGGCATTAAATGACAAAAAGGTCTATAAACAGCTCGGTTTGAGCTATCATTTTCACTTACAGACTTCCATAAAACTTGTTAGAGCCTCCTACCCTCACTGCCTCTACGCCCTCAACCTCTCTTCATCGATTCAAGTGTTGTTGTTGGTGTGATTCGTCGTCACCCGTGCGAGATTTCCAGGTAGGGTTGCTATCGCTACTTGTTGCGTACTTTTCCTCTAAAAATTGAAAATAGTTAAGTGTTCTTGAGTGAAAACCCTTAAAATTAGATAGAAGAACACCTCCCCCACAAAACCCACATTTTAAAACTTGAAAAATCCTTGAAAATCAATGATTTGGAGTTGGTGGAACTTGACCTCCCGACCGCCATTCTTGAACCAGGGCATTCATGCCCTACGGGCCCACAACTTGACCACTACCATTGCCTTCCTTTCAAAATGTTCAAACTTTAGTAAGATGACCAACACCTCCATCAAGCCCGCACCCGCGGGAAGCTCCCTCGACTTGGCATTTTAAAGACCACCAAATTCACAAGTCCTAAAGGAAGATCCTTTGACCCTTTTAGGTTCGCGCCCACGTGCCTCTACCTACAAAATGCCTTTGGGATTCACTGTTTCAAATGACAATCTAGTCACACCCTCCTGATACGTGGGTCCTGCCTCCGTTGTTGGAATTGAAACTGCAAAACCTAAGTCTCGAACCCGTTGCGGGTTTCTCCTTGCAGAATTTCATCTGTAGATTTCCATTCGGGCGTCGCCATTTCAAATAGCCTTCGCAACCCGTCCATCCGCCCATTGGCTCCCAAATTCACCACCATCGTCCGAACTTCAAATTGGGCCAACTTCCTTTTGGAGACTCTTGTTTGTGGACTTCCGTCTTGCTCCCGCTGTGCCAAACGTCCAAGGGTTGCCATTTTCCCTTTTCGCGAGGCCCGAACCTGCCTTTTCCTCCTGGTTGCCGAAGGGAAAAATGATCAATGCACTTATCTTTCACGGACCCGATAATGCGGGCCTCTCGTGTTGGACTTCCATCCCTTTTGCACTGTTTCAAGTGGCTGACACCCGACGCCTTCCCACACCCTCTGGCCCACACTCTTAAACTTTAAAGATAAGGTGATTTCCGTCCTCCGAGACCACGAGTCCCGCATGGCGGAATGCCGCTTGCAGGATGCTACCTTGCCATTTCCATTTTCAACGGTAGAGCCTCAAACGTCCAAGCTACCCTTTGCTTCTGCATGCTTAAAAAATGATCCTAATACCTCTTCATCTTCGAAGTGATCTTGATGCACATGCTAAAATTTTCGGACCTCCCCAGTGGACCCCACCTAATGATCAAATCTTGGCGCAGGTGAAGCCATGCGGGCTGCCATTCCCTGATTGCCATCTATTCATTGCTGCCTTCAGAATGAATGCCAACCTAGGGAGGTCCGCATCCCTGGGACCACACTGCCATAACTTCCTCAAATAAGTGTCTAACGATGACCCAAAAAAGATGTCAGGATCTTTGAAAGATGAATTATATTTTTTAACATCGTTTTCTAGAATTTTGGCTAACGTTCCTTTTTTTTATGCTTGAATATTCTTACTGCTCCTTTGATTGCAGGATATATGGAACTAATTGTTGAGTCCTTAGGGGTAGTCGTGGAGAAAGACAAAGGAAAGAAAATTGCCAAAGCACCTAGGGGTAAAGAGGATAAGCACCAAATGAGATACAAGTTCCAAAGGGAACCCCTCAATTCTAAGGTTACCATAGATTGGAAGGAGATCTCAGATACTAATCTGGGACACATTGATATCAATGAATTCAAGCAAAGGGTTCAAATCAACTCCACAACATAAAATTCTAGAAGAATTAGAAGTAGTGGATTGGCCAAGGCTGCTAGATTCCCACCTGCTCTCATAGATCCTGAGATTGTAATGGCCTGTAGGGAGGCATATCAGGAAGACACAAAAATAATAGTAAATAGGGATGGGAATATATTAGCCAATCTATCTGCCAAGTCAATAGGGAAGACCTCCCACATCCCTACCTTCAATGAGATGGAGGAAACATCTAAAGAATATGGTAAGCAAATGTGGGATGCTGATCCCCTCAAGTGCAAGAAACTCATCAATCAGTACTGGTTGAGGGAGAAGAGGGGTAGTTTAAATAAAGTGCCCTAGGAGCTCTTCCGAAGCGATTTCTATGAAGATTACCATGATTTGGTAACCCTATTAAGTGGAGTTATAAGCCTCCCTACTGTGGCCTTCTTCCAAGAGTGGATGCTATACTTTGTAGAAGAAATAATTTGAGGGGATACCAAGTTTTAGTGGGTTGGAATGATTAGTAATTGCTTGCATGATAAATTTGTGATAGTGAAGAAAACCTCGCAGTTCTACATGACATCATACTTGGTCTATCTACTTGCCGACCGTGCCCAATACATGGGAGTATTCGTAGCACCGAATCCAAATCTTGGTAGGGAATTGAAGGTCTATGATAGGTACCCTCAGCTCCAGTTTTGAAACTTCAAAAAAGACTATTGTAGAGTCAATGATGCCTTCATCGGGCATATCATCAGGATGGTTGGAGGTGACTTTGAAAGAAGAGTCTCACATAGTGCTAACGCTTTCATCCATCGGTTCATATTTTCATTCATACAATTTTTGAAGTTTACTTGCATTCGAGGCGAGGGTTTTTCAAAGAAACCATATAATCTTCCCTGGTACCCAAATGATCGGTTGATACTACTTGAACTCTCTCAGCAGCTGCAGTGAGAACACACCCTCCTAAGTGACAAGCATAGGGTGGGGACTCCTTATCCCCTCTCCTTTGGCCAAGGAATGTATGAACTTCACACATCCTAGTGTGTAGAATATTATGATAAAGAACTTATGGAATACAACTTGGATCTCTACACCGCTCAACCATGAATGGATCCATATGGCAAGCTCAAGAGGATGGTCGAGGTTGAATGTGCCCACCTGCATAAGGTTGAAGAATTTTGGGCCAACTACAAGGATGAAAAGAAGGTGTGTATGTGGCACTACATACACATGATGACGTACTTTGTCAAAATAGTGAACTTGCTCCTGGTGCTAGAACAGATAGTTGAGGAAGAAAACACGGTAGTAGATCCAAGATATGATGATGTTTCCAACTTGATGCTACCATTAATCAACTAGAATGAAGAAGAGGTCAATGACATTGACATTCTGGTGAAGCTTATTGAGGCAAGGAAAAAGAAATGGATCGATGGGAAGATCTCTCAATTAAAGCTATAGGGAGTGACCCTAACATACGGGGAGCTTGAAGATCAACTTGAGAGCGAGACCTACACTGCCCCTACCACTGTTGCTCCAACTGGGGAGACTTCGAAATATCCTTCCAATACATGATCCAAGAAGAGAAAGGAAGTGGCTGAACATCAACCCAAATCTAAGGTGTATTCAAGCAAAGCCTTGGAAGGTGAACCTTCCAAGAAATCAAAGAAATCAGTTAGTTTCATAGGAATTCCCACCATTCAGGAGGACCCACTCCATGAAGGAGAGGAACAAGGGGATGAACAGACAAAGTGTCCACCTACTATGCTTCTTACCCCAACTACAATTTCTACTACCACTATTATTCCTCCGCTTGCTTCTTAGGTGATGGTTGCCACCTCCCTACCTACAGTGGACATTTCCATCCACCCCTCTTCTACCTCGCCTACTACACAAGTGTTGGTAATAGACTCTTCCTCTGCTACCACTTCCCCGCTCTCTTCCTCGGTGATGTCTCCATCATTAGCCCTCCCACTAGCTACTGCAATGATTCCAATGCCTACTCTCTTGCTCTTAGAAGCTTTCGCTCGACACATGCAAAATATCCCAATGAAGTTGTCTGGGGTGTTAATGAATCCTGTGGTACAAGTCACCTTGGATCAAGATATTACTAGCCTCCTTGTCCCTCCTCCTCCAACTAAACCACCTATGATGAAAGAAACAATGAAAATCTCTGAAGAGTTGGAGAGACGAGAGAGGGAAGCAAGCAAAAGAATGGAGGAAGAGGTAGATGACTACCATGAGAATACCTTATATCAACATCTAGTAATTGATGAAATAGTGCACAAGGAGGAGGAAAATCAATCCTTCGAGGAATATGTTGAGGAGCGAGGCACCAAGTATATTGTGGAGAATTTTGATCTTGAGCTCGAGGAGGAATTGGCCCAACAAATCAAGGATGTTGGAGAAGAAATTGAAAGAGAACCCTCTAATGAAGAGAAAGATACTGATGAAGAAGTGGAGGACATTGAACCTCCAAAAAGGGAGAAAAATCAAAGCCCCGAGCACGACAAAGAGATACCTCCTTCAAAAGAACAAGAAGAGGAAGAGGAAGAAAAGAAAGAAGGAGACAAGGCTAAAGAAGAGGCTGAGACAAGAAAAAGCCCAGAAGTAGAATACCATGAAGAGTAGGGGAATGAACAAGAAAAGGAAGAAGAGAGAATTTTTGAGGGGAAGGATAGCCCCAAGGAACATACAACCACCAAGTCCACAAGAAAATAAACTATTTTCATCTAGGATTCAGATGAAGAAGAAGGAGAAAAGCTCGAGCAGGAAACTTTGGGTGACAAAGTAATGCAAATTGAACACACCTGCAAGGAAGAAGGTGGTCACGAATCACCATAAGGGGAATCTTAGATGCTCAAATGGCTCGAGAAGCAATTAGAGAAGAAGACCCAGACAATGGATCCAAAGGCAAGGCTGGAGGCCGTCTTGGCTCAAGCCCAAATAAGTACAAAGAAGGAAAATAAACCAAGGGTCAGATCTCATCTGACAATGGATGCATCTGGATCCAAGGCAGTGCAAATAGCCACCCCAGTGATGGGAAAGGAAGGCATCAGTTATAATGTTTCTACCATTGATATGGGGATAGCTACAAGAGAGCATAAAATTGACCATCTTTAGGGGTCCATCGCCACCATTGTGCACCAAAGGAACAAAGATTAGACCTCTAAAGAGGAACTAAAGGAATAGGTGACAGACCTCACATGTTATATTCAACAGTGGTCGTTAACAGAGGAGCTCCCCACCATGTCGTTAGCTACCCCATTGCTATTGTCCAAAGAGAATATTAGTAAGTTGGAAAAGAGGAAGAGTTGGACCAAGCCTACTGAAGATTGGTTCCAACGTGTTATATATAATGGACATATGGGAATCAACCAAGCCGTTAGAATAATAAATAGGTTCCTGTAAATCTAAAAAAAAATGGAGGCCATGAGAAATTTTTGCACTGATTTCTCAGAACTGTACTAGATCACATACCCCAAGATCAAGGCCATCCTCAAGATACTTGAGAAATTATGGGAAAAGGAGCTGGGTCTAGAAAAGGCTGATTAGTGGCTCATTGAGATGTGGAAAATGAGCTTAGATTATAGGAAAGAAGTCTTAGAATGGGTACTCCACGAGGTGGAACTTGATCTTGATTGGGTTAAGGAGAATATAATAGCATGCATAGAGTACCTCAAATTAATGATATATTTTGACATGCCTTTTGTTGAGATGGATCTAGAGAAGATAAGGCCATATTTCCTCAAGAAGATGAATGAAGGGGCGACTGACGTCCTCACCCTAGATTTCATGGAGTTTTCCACTCGTGCCTTTGCCCAATCCAAACAAGTAGTGCATAATACGACCAAATGTGACAAGGATTGGGATGTGCTCACTGACAGATCTAAGAAGTGGAGCTTCTAGGTGCTCTAAGCTGACATAAGGGAGTGGGATAAGCTTCAAACAATGATAGGAAAATTTGTGGAATATGCCACCACAAAAAAGCATGAGGGAAATCCTGTGAGGGATGACAGATTCCTCACAGTGTAGCTATAGCAAAACGAAATCAACTAGAAGACAAAAGAGCTACAATGCTTCCCCACAAGAAGATAAAATAGGCTAAAAGACAAGGAATGCATTTTATATTGCCATATATTTGGGGGTAGGTGAAACCCTAATGCAAAATGAATCTGGGCCACATAATGAAAGTAAATCTTGGCCATTCATTTCACTTTTGGAAAACTATAAATAGGGGGCCTCATCTCATTTTCAAGAGAGAGTGGAGTTGTTGTAAAGATATGTTGTTGGAATGTTAATAGAAATTCATTGATTTGGTGGATTCTTGAGTTCCAACTTCATGTTGCATGATTATTCTTCTCATAGTTAATGAATTTGAGTAGATTTACTTTGTTGTTCTATGTATTTTATCATGCTTTAGTAGATTAGTTAATGTTGTTTATTAATCTTGAAGAATTCTATTGTGTTGATGCCCTTCCTTGTTCATGCTTTTTGTTGTTTATTGATGATAAACTACAGTGTAAAGCTAGTCTAAACATTATATGAATGCTGTACTTAAATTCTATCTCTTGTTCATGCTTTATGGTGAATGAAAGGTTGAAAATCTGTAGACCTTAGAAGATTCCACAAGTTAAATGAGACTGTAATTTGATTTGGTTAAGTGGAACTTTTATTTGGGAAAGTTGTCCACTATAGGGTCCTCCATTATCATTGTTCATTGCTAGTTTTAGGTCTAGGAACTTCTTCTCTTCTTTTCCCTTTTTCCTTTTTTTTAATAGAGAATTTGAACAAGGTTCATTGCAAATTGTAAAGAAAAATCTAAAGTTGAAATAGGAGTTTTAGACCGTTGTTTGAACCTACAACAATTATACAATAACTTCCTATCTTAAGAATTTCATCGAAAGAATTAATTCCCCTCTAGCCTAATTTACATAATTCTGCCCTATGATTACCAACAAGATCACATTAAAACAACTAAGACATTACATGCATGTAATGACCTAGCACCCGAGAGACCTTGGGATAATTTTTTGCAACTTGTTGTAGGAGGTTGTCTTTCAAGAGAGGTGATGCACCTATGCATTTCCTATGTTGAGAAGTGTTAAAACACCCATCAAAAACTAGTTAACTAATTATCATGGACTCGTTAACAAATTGACATGGGCTAGTTAAGTAATTGACATGGGCTAGTTAACTAATTGACGTGGACTAGTTAAATAATTGTCATGGGCCAGTTAACTATTGATCATGGGCTAGTTAACTAATTGATGATGGGCTAGTTAACTAATGATCATGGGCTAGTTAACTAATTGTTCATGGGCTAGTTAACTATTTGATCATGGGCTAGTTAACTAATTGTCATGGGCTAGTTAATAAATTGTCATGGGCTAGTTAACTAATTAACATGGGCTAGTTAACTAATTATCATGGGCTAGATAACTAATTGACATGGGCTAGCTAACTAATTGATCATGGGGTAGTTAACAAATTGAAATGGGCTAGTTAACTACTGATCATGAACTAGTTAACTAATTGTCATGAGTTAGTTAACTAATTGATCATGGGCTAGTTAACTAATTATCATGGGCTAGCTAACTAATTAACATGGGCTAGTTAACTAATTGAAATGGGATAGTTAACTAATTGTCATGGGCTAGTTAAGTGATTAACATAGGCTAGTTAACTAATTATCATGGGCTAGATAACTAATTGACATGGGCTAGCTAACTATTGATCATGGATTAGTTAACTAATTGATCATGGGCTAGTTAACTAATTGATCATTGGTTAGTTAACTAATTGATTATGCACTAGTTAACTACTGATCATGGGCTAGACCACTATTGATCATGGGCTAGTTAACTAATTGATAATGGGATAATTAACTATTTGATCATGGGCTAGTTAACTAATTGATCATGTGCTAGTTAACTAATTGACATTTGCTAGTTAACTAATTAAAATGGGCTAGTTAACTATTGATCATGGGCTCATTAACTAATTGACATGCTCTAGTTAACTAATTGTCATGGGCTAGTTAACTATTGACATGGTATAGTTAACTAATTGTCATGGGCTAGTTAACTAATTGTCATGGGTTAGTTAACTAATTATCACGGGCTAGTTAACTAATTGACATGGGCTAATTAACTACTTGTCATGGGTTAGTTAACTAATTGAAATGGGTTAGTTAACTAATTGACATGGGTTAGTTAACTAATTAATTATGACCTATTTAACTTATGATCATGGGCTATTTAACTAATTGTCATGGGATAGTTAACTATTTGACTTGGGCTAGTTAAGTAATTGATCATGGACTAATCTAACTGACATGGGCTAGTTAACTAATTGATCGTGGGGTAGTTAAATATTTGATCATGGGCCAGTTAACTAATTGTCATGGGATAGTTAAATAATTGACATGGGCTAGTTAAATAATTAATTATAGGCTAGTTAACTAATTGTAATGGTCTAGTTAACTAATTGACATGGGCCAGTTAACTAATTTTCATGGGCTAGTTAACTAATTGACATGGGATAGTTAACTAATTGATCACCGACTAGTTAACTAATTGACATGAGCTAGTTAACTAATTGATCATGGGCTAGTTAATTAATTGTCATGGGCTAGTTAACTAATCGTCAAAGGCTAGTTAACTAATTGATATGGGATAGTTAACTAATTGTCATGTGCTAGTTAACTAATTGACATGGGCTAGTTAAATAATTGACATGGGCTAGAAACTAATTGTCATGAGCTAGTTAACTAATTGTCATGAGCTAATTAAGTAATTGTCATGGGCTAGTTAACTAACTGATCATAGGCTAGTTAACAACTTGACATGGGCTTCTTAAATAATAGATCATGGGCTAGTTAAATAATTGTAATGCGCTAATTAACTAATTGTCATGGGCTAGTTAACTAATTGATCATGGGCTAGTTAATTAATTAATCATGGGCTAGTTAACTAATTGTCATGGGTTAGTTAACTAATTTATAATGGGCTAGTTAACTAATTGTCATGGAAAAATTAACTAATTGATTATGGGTTAGTTAACTAATTGATCATGGGTTAGTTAACTATTGATAATGGGCTAGTTAACTAATTGATCATGGACTAGTTAACTATTGATCATCGACTAGTTAACTAATTGATGATGAGCTAGTTAACTATTGATCATGGGCTAATTAACTAATTGATCATGGGCTAGTTAACTATTGATCATGGGCTAGTTAACTATTTGACCATGGGCTAGTTAAATAATTGATCATGGACTAGTTAACTATTGATGATATGCTAGTTAACTAATTATCATGAGCTAGTTAACTAATTGACATGGGCTAGTTAACTAATTGATTATGGGCTAATTAACTAATTGACATGGGATAGTTAGCTATTGATCATGGGATAGTTAACTATTGATCATGGGTTAGTTAACTAATTGATCATGGGCTAGTTAACTTATGGATCACTGGTTAGTTAACTGATTGCTCATGGGCTAGTTAACTATTGATCATGGGCTAGACCACTATTGATCATGGGTTAGTTAACTAATTGATAATGAGATAATTAACTATTTGATCATTGGCTAGTGAACTAATTGATCATGTACTAGTTAACTAATTGACATTGGCTAGTTAACTAATTGACATGAGGTAGTTAACTATTGATCATGAGCTAGTTAACTAATTGACATGGGCTAATTAACTAATTGACATAGGCTAGTTAACTAATTGTCATGGGCTAGTTAACTATCGACATGGGCTAGTTAACTAATTGTCATGGGCTAGTTACCTAATTGACATGGGCTAGTTAACTAATTGACTTGGGCTAGTTAACTAATTGATCACGGGCTAGTTAACTAATTACCATTGGCTAGTTAACTAATTGATCATGGGCTAGTTAACTAATAAATCATGGGCTAGCTAACTAATTGTCATGGGCTAGTTAACTATTTGACATGGGTTAGATAACTAATTGATCATGGCCTAGTTAACTTATTGTCATGGGTTATTTAACTAATTGTCATGGGCTAGTTAACTAATTGACATGAGCTAGTTAACTAATTGACCTGAGCTAGTTAAGTAATTGTCATGGGCTAGTTAACTAATTGACATGGGCTAGTTAACTTATTGATCATTGGTTAGTTAACTGATTGCTCATGGGCTAGTGAACTATTGATCATGGGCTAGTTAACTAATTGATAATGAGATAGTTAACTATTTGATCATGGGTTAGTGAACTAATTGATCATGTATCAGTTAACTAATTGACATTGGCTAGTTAACTAATTGACATGAGGTAGTTAACTATTGATCATGGGCTAGTTAACTAATTGTCATGGGCTAGTTAACTATCGACATGGGCTAGTTAACTAATTGACATGGGCGAGTTAACTAATTGACCTGGGCTAGTTAACTAATTGACATGGGCTATTTAAATAATAAATTGTGGGCTAGTTAACTAATTGTCATGGGCTAGTTAACTATTTGACATGGGTTAATTAACTAATTGATCATGGCCTAGTTAACTTATTATTTAACTAATTGTCATGACCTAGTTAACTAATTGACATGGGCTAGTTAACTAATTGACCTGAGCTAATTAAGTAATTGTCATGGGCTAGTTAACGAATTGATCATGGGCTAGTTAAATAATTGTCATGGGCTAGCTAACTAATTGACATAGGTTAGTTAACTAATTGATCATGGGGTAGTTAACTAATTTTCATGGATAGTTAACTAATTGACGTAGGCTAGTTAACTAATTGTCATGAGCTATTTAACTAATTGAGATGAGATAGTTAACTAATCGATCATGGGCCAGTTAACTAATTGACATGGACTAGTTAACTATTGATCATGGGATGGTTAACTATTGATCATGGGTTAGTCAACTAATTGATCATGGGCTAGTTAACTAATTGATCATTGATTAGTTAACTGATTGATCATGGACTAGTTAACTATTGATCATGGGCTATACCACTATTAATCATGGGCTAGTTAACTAATTGATAACTGGATAGTTAACTATTTGATCATGGGCTAGTTAACTAATTGATCATGTGCTAGTTAACTAATTGACATTGGCTAGTTAACTAATCAACAATGGCTAGTTAACTAATTAACATGGGCTAGTTAACTAATTCACATGGGCTAATTAACTAATTGACATGGGATAGTTAAATAGTTGTCATGGGCTACTTAATTATTGACATGGGTTAGTTAACTAATTGTCATGGGCTAGTGAACTAATTGGAATGGGCTACTTAACTAGTTGACATGGGATAGTTAACAAATTGACATGGGCTAGTTAACTAATTGTCATGGGCTAGTTAACTAATTGATCATGGGCTAGTTAACTAATTATCATGGGCTAATTAAATAATTGATCATGGGCTAGTTAACTAATTATCATGGGCTAGTTAACTAATTGACATGAGTTAGCTAAATAATTGATCATGGGCAATTTAACTTATTGTCATGGTCTAGTTAACTAATTGATCATGGTCTAGTTAACTAATTGATCATGGGCTAGTTAACTAATTATCATGGGATATTTTTCTAATTAACATGGTCTAGTTAACTAATTGATCATGGGCTAGTTAACTAATTGACATGGGCTAGTTAGCTAATTGATCATGGCCTAGTTAACTAATTGATCACGTCCTAGTTAACTAATTGTCATGGGCTAGTTAACTAATTGACATGTGCAAGTTAACTAATTGACATGAGGTAGTTAACTAATTGTCACAAGCTAGTTAATAATTGTCGTGAGTTAATTAAGTAATTTTCATGGACTAGTTAACTAATTGATCATGGGCTAGTTAAGAAATTGGCATGGGCTAGTTAACTAATTGACATGGGCTAGTTAACTAATTGATCATGAGCTAGTTAATTAATTGATCATGGGCTAGTTAACTAATTGTCATGGGCTAGTTAACTAATTTATAATGGGCTAGTTAAGTAATTGATTATGGGCTAGTTAACTAATTGATCATAGGTTAGATAACTATTGATAATGGGCTAGTTAACTAATTGATCATGGGCTAGTCATGGGCTAAATTAACTACTGATCATAAGCTAGTTAACTAATTATCATGGGTTAGTTAACTAATTAACATGGGCCAGTTAAATAATTATCATGGGCTAGTTAACTAATTGACATAAGCTAGTTAACTAATTGATCATGGGCTAATTAACTAATTGACATGGGCTTGTTAACTATTGATCATGGGCTAGTTAACTATTGATCATGGGTTAGTTAGCTAATTGATCATGGGCTAGTTAACTAATTGATCATTGGTTAGTTAATTGATTGATCATGGGCTATTTAACTATTGATCATGGGCTAGACCACTATTGATCATGGAATAGTTAACTAATTGATAATGGGATAGTTAACTATTTCATCATGGGCTAGTTAACTAGTTGATCATGTGCTAGTTAACTAATTAACATGGGCTAGTTAACTAATTGATTATGTGCTAGTTAGCTAATTGATCATGGGCTAGTTAACTAATTATCATGGGCTAGTTAAATAATTGATATGGGCTAGTTAATAGATTGACATGTGAAAGTTAACTAATTCACATGGGCTAGTTAACTATTGATCATGGGCTAGTTAACTAATTATCATGCGCTAGTTAACTAATTGACATGGTGTAGTTAACTAATTGTAATGGGCTAGTTAACTAATTATCAAGGGCTAGTTAACTAATTGATATGGGCTAGTTTACTAATTGAAATGGGCTAGTTAATTGGCTGTCATGGGCTAGTTAGCTAATTGATATGGGCTAGTTAACTAATTGACATGGGCTAGTTAACTATTGATTATGCACTAGTTAACTAATTGACATGGGCTAGTTAACTAATTGTCATGGGCTAGTTAACTAATTGTCATGAACTAGTTAATAAATTGACATGGGCTAGCTAACTAATTGACATAGGCTAGTTAAATAATTATCATGGGCTAGATAAATATTGATTATGGGCTAGTTAACTAACTGATCATGCAGTAGTTAACTATTGATCACAAGCTAGTTAACTAATTGATAATGGGCTAGTTAACTATTTTACATTGGCTAGTTAACTAATTGACATGGGCTAGTTAACTAATTGTTATTGGTTAGTTAACTACTTCTCATGGGCTAGTTAACTAATTGATAATGGGCTAGTTAACTAATTGATCATGAGATAGTTAACTAATTGTGATGGACTAGTTTACTAATTGACATGGGTTAGTTAACTAATTGATCATGGGCTAGTTAACTAATTGAAATGGGCGAGCTAACTAACTGTCATGAGCTAGTTAACTATTGATCATGGACTTGTTAACTAATTGTCATTCGCTAGTTAACTAATTAACATGGGATAGTTAACTAATTGGCACAGACTAGTTAACTATTGATCATGGGCTAGTTAACTAATTGTCATGGGCTAGTTAACTAATTGACCTGGGCTAGTTAACTAATTTCCATGGGCTAGTTAACTAATTGACTTGGGCTAGTTAACTACTGATCATGGGCTGGTTAACTAATTGACATGGGATAGTTAATTGATTGTCATGGACTAGTTAAGAAATTGAAATGAGCTATTTAAGTAATTTACATGGGATAGTTAACTAATTGACATGGGCTAGTTAACTATTGATAATGGGATAGTTAACTAATTGACCATGAGGTAGTTAACTATATATCACGAGCTAGTTAATTAATTGATCATGGGCTAGTTAACTAGTTGACATGGGCTAGTTAACTAATTGATCATGGGCTAGTTAACTAGTTGACATGAGCTAGTTAACTAATTGTCATGGACTAGTTAATTAATTGTCATAGACTAGTTAACTAATTGATCACGGGCTAGTTAACTAATTGACATGAGCTAGTTAATAATTGTCATGAGCTAGTTAACTAATTGATCATGGGCAAGTTATTTAATTGATCATGGGCTAGTTAACTAATTTATAATGGGCTAGTTAACTAATTTTATCATGGACTAGTTAACTGTTTTTCATTGGCTAGATTACTAATTTTTAATGGGCTAGTTAACTAATTGACTTGGTTTAGTTAACTAATTGATCATGGGATAGTTAACTAATTTGTAATGGGCTAGTTAACTAATTTATAATGGGCTAGTTAACTAATTGATCATGGGCTAGTTAACTAATTTTTAATGGGCTAGTTATCTAATTGATCATGGGCTAGTTAACTAATTGACATGGGCTAGTTAACTATTTATATGGACTAGTTCACTAATTAACATGGGCTACTTAACTATTGATATGGGCTAGTTAACTATTGACATGGGCTAGTTAACTATTGATCATGGGCTAGTTAACCAGTTGTCATGGGCTAGTTAACTAATACAGCATGGGCCAGTTAACTAATTATCATGGGCTAGTTAACTAATTGATCATAACCTAGTTAACTTATTGTCATGGGCTAGTTAAATAATTTTCATGGGGTAGTTAACAATTTGAACTGGGCTAGTTAAGTAATTGATCATGGACTAGTTAACTAATTCTCATGGGCTAGTGAACTAATTGACATGGGTTAGTTAACTAATGTATCATGGCCTAATTAACTAATTGTCTTAGGCTAATTAACTAATTGACCTGAGCTAGTTAAGTAATTTATCTTGGTCTAGTTAAGTAATTGTCATGGGCTTGTTAACTAGTTGTTGTGGGATAGTTAACCAATTGATCATGGGCAAGTTAACTAATTGATCATGGGCTAGTTAACTAGTTGTCATGGGCTAGTTAACTAATTGTGATGGGCTAGTTAACTATTGATCATGGGCTATTTAACTAATTGTCATGGGTTAGTTAATTAATTGGCATGGGCTTGTTAACTATTGATGATGTGCTAGTTAACTTATTTACATGGGCTAATTAACTATTGACATGGGCATGTTAACTAATTGACATGGGCTAGTTAACTAATTTTCATGGGTTAGTTAGCTAATTGACATGGGCTAGTTAACTAACTATCATGGGCTAGTTAACTATTGATCATGGGCTAGTTAACTTATTAACATCGAATAGTTAACTAATTGACATGTGCTAGTTAACTATTGATCATGTGCTAGTTAACTAATTGAAATGGGCCAGTTAACAAATTGAAATGGGCAAGTTAGCTAATTGACATGGGCTAGTTAACTATTGATCATGGGCTTGTTAACTAATTGTCATGCGCTAGTTAACTAATTAACATGGGCTAGTTAACTAATTGGCATGGGCTAGTTAACTATTGATCATAGGCTAGTTAACTAATTGACATGGGCTAGTTAACAAATTGTCATGGGCTAGTTAACTAATTTATATGACATAGTTAAGTAATTGTGATGGGCTAGTTAACTAATTGACATGGGCTAGTTAACTAGCTGTCATGGGCTAGTTAACTAATTGACATTAGCTAGTTAACTAATTAACATGGTCTAGTTAACTAATCGACATGGGCTAGTTAGCTAATTGCCATGGGTTAGTTAACTATTGATCATGGGCTAGTTAACTAATTGATAATGGGCTAGTTAACTATTGATCATGTGCTAGTTTATTAATTGATCATGGGATCGTTAACCTTTGATCACGAGCTAGTTAAATAATTGATCATGGGCTAGTCAACTATTGATCATGGGCTAGTTAACTCTTTGATCATGGGGTAGTTAATGATTTGATCATTGGCTAGTTAACTATTTGATCATGGACTGATGAACTAATTGATCATGGGCTAGTTAACTATTGATCATGGGCTAGTTAACTAATTGACAAGTGAAAGTTAACTAATTGACAAGTGAAAGTTAACTAATTGATCATGGGCTAGTTAACTAATTGACATAGACTAGTTAACTAATTGTCATGGGCTAGTTAACTAATTGATCATTGGCTACTTAACTAATTATCATGGGTTGGTTAACTAATTGATCATGGGCAAGTTAACTAATTAACACAGGCTAGTTAATTAATTGTCATGGTCAAGTTAATTAATTGATAGGGGTTAGTTAACTAATTGATTATAGCCTATTTAACTTATTGTCATGGGTTAGTTAACTAATTGTCATTGGCTAGTTAACTAATTGATAATGGGCTAGTTAAATAATTGATCATGAGCTAGTTAACTAATTGAGATGGGCTAGTTAACTATTTGATCATGGGCTAGTTAACTATTTGTCATGGGATAGCTAGCAAATTGTAATGTGCTAGTTAACTAATTGACATGGGCTAGTTAAATAGTTGACATGAGCTAGTTAACTAGTTGTCATGGACTAGTTAATTAATTGTCATGGACTAGTTAACTAATTGATCATGGGATAGTTAACTAATTGACATGGGCTAGTCAACTAATTTTCATGAGCTAGTTAACTAATTGATCATGGTCTAGTTATTTAATTGATCATGGGCTAGTTAACTAATTTTCATGGGCTAGTTAACTAGTTGTCATGGACTAGTTAACTATTTGTCTTGGACTAGATTACTAATTTTTAATGGGCTAGTTAACTAATTGACTTGGGTTAGTTAACTAATTGATCATGGGCTAGTTAACTAATTTATAATGGGCTAGTTAACTAATTGACATAGGCTAGTTAACTTATTGATTATCGACTAGTTAACTAATTGATCATGGGCTAGTTAACTAATTTTTAATGGGATAGTTATCTAATTGATCATGGGCTAGTTAACTAATTGACATGGGCTAGTTAACTATTTATATGGACTAGTTCACTAATTAACATGGGCTACTTAACTATTGATCATGGGCTAGTTAACTAATTGCCATGGGCTAGTTAACTAATTGATCATGGGCCAGTTAACTAATTGTCATGGGCTAGTTAACTAATTGATCATAGCCTAGTTAACATTGTCATGGGCTCGTTAAATAATTTTCATGGGGTAGTTAACAATTTGACCTGGGCTAGTTAAGTAATTGATCATGGGCTAGTTAACTAATTCTCATGGGCTAGTGAACTAATTGACATGGGTTAGTTAACTAATTGATCATGGCCTAGTTAACTTATTGTCATGGGCTAATTAACTAGTTGTCTTGGGATAATTAACTAATTGACCTGGGCTAGTTAAGTAATTGATCATGGGCTAGTTAAGTAGTTTTCAGGGGCTTGTTAACTAGTTATTGTGGGCTAGTTAACCAATTGATCATGGGCTAGTTAACTAATTGATCATGGGCTAGTTAACTAGTTGTCATGGGTTAGTTAACTAATTGACATGGGCTAGTTAACTAATTGACATGGGCTAGTTAACTATTGATCATGGGCTATTTAACTAATTGTCATGGGTTAGTTAATTAATTGACATGGGCTTGTTAACTATTGATGATGTGCGAGTTAACTAATTTACATGGGCTAATTAACTATTGACATGGGCATGTTAACTAATTGACATGGGCTAGTTAACTAATTTTCATGGGTTAGTTAACTAATTGGTATGGGCTAGTTCACTAACTGTCATGGGCTAGTTAACTATTGATCACGAGCTAATTAACTAATTGACATCGAATAGTTAACTAATTGACATGTGCTAGTTAACTATTGATCATGTGCTAGTTAACTAATTGACATGGGCCAATTAACAAATTGACATGGGAAAGTTAACTAATTGACATGGGCTAGTTAACTATTGATCATGGGCTTGTTAACTAATTGTCATGCACTAGTTAACTAATTAACACGGGCTAGTTAACTAATTGGCATGGGCTAGTTAACTAATTGGCATGGGATAGTTAACTATTGATCATAGGCTAGTTAATTAATCGACATGGGCTAGTTAACTAATTGTCATGGGCTAGTTAACTAATTTATATGAGCTAGTTAAGTAATTGTGATGGGCTAGTTAACTAATTGACATGGGCTAGTTAACTAGCTGTCATGGGCTAGTTAACTAATTGACATTAGCTAGTTAAATAATTAACGTGGACTAGTTAACTAATCGACATGGGCTAGTTAACTAATTGTCATGGGTTAGTTAACTATTGATCACGGGCTGGTTAACTAATTGATCATGGGCTAGTTAACTATTGATCATGTGCTGGTTAATTAATTGATGATGGGCTCATTAACCTTTGATCATGTGCTAGTTAACTAATTGATCATGGGCTAGTCAACTATTGATCATGGGCTAGTTAACTCTTTGATCATGGGCTAGTCCATGATTTGATCATTGGCTAGTCAACTATTGATCATGGGCTAGTTCACTTTTTGATCATGGGCTAGTTAACAATTTGATCATAGGCTAGTTAATTAATTGACAATGGAAAGTTAACTAATTGATCATGGGCTAGTTAACTAATTGTCATGGTTAGTTAACTAATTGACATGGACTAGTTAATTAATTGTCATGGGATAGTTAACTAATTGATCATGGGCTAGTTAACTAATTATCATGGGCTGGTTAACTAATTGATCATGGGCAAGTTAAATAATTGACATGGGCTAGTTAACTAGTTGACATGGGCTAGTTAAATTAATTGTAATGGTCTAGTTAACTAATTGACAGGGGTTAGTTAACTAATTGATATGACTATTTAACTTATTGTCATGGGTTAGTTAAGTAATTGACCTGGGCTAGTTAAGTAATTGACTTGGGCTAGTTAAGTAATTGATCATGGGCTAGTTAACTAATTGATCATGAGCTAGTTAACTAATTGAGATGGGCTAGTTAACTAATTGATCATGGGCTAGTTAACTATTTGTCATGGGCTAGTTAACTAATTGTCATGTGCTAGTGAACTAATTGACAAGGGTTAGTTAACTAATTGTCAAGGGCTAGTTAACTAATTGACATTGGTTAGTTAACTAATTGTCATGGGCTAGTTAACTAATTGAAATGGGCTAGTTAACTAATTGCCACAAGCTAGTTAACTAATTGTCATGAGCTAGTTAATAATTGTCATGAGTTAATTAAATAATTGTCATGGGTTAGTTAACTAATTGATCATGGGCTAGTTAACAAATTGACATGGGCTAGTAAAGTAATTGATCATGGGCTAGTTAACTAGGGCTAGTTAAGTAATTGATCATGGAATAGTTAACTAATTGACCTAGGCTAGTTAAGTAATTGATCATGGGCTAGTTAACTAATTGTCATGGGCTTGTTAACTAATTATCGCGGGCTACTTAACCAATAGATCATGGGCTAGTTAACTAATTGATCATGGGCTAGTTAACTAGCTGTCATGGGCTAGTTAACTAGTTGTCATGAGCTAGTTAACTAGTTGTTATGGGTTAGTGAGCTATTTATCATGGGCTATTTAACTAATTGTCATGGGTTAGTTAATTAATTGACATGGGCTTGTTAACTATTGATCATGTGCTAGATAACTAATTTACATACACTAGTTAACTATTGACATGGGCTAGTTAAATAATTGATCATGGGCTAGTTAACTAATTAATTATGGGGTAGTTAACTAATTGATCATGGGCTAGTTAACTAAATCTAATGGTCTAGTTAAATAATTGACATGGGCTACTTAACTAATTGTCATGGGCTAGTTAACTAATTGACATGAGCTAGTTAACTATTTGATCATGGGCTAGTTAACTAATTGATCATGGACTAGTTAACTATTTAACATGGGCTAGTTAACTAATTGATCATGGGCTAGTTAACTAATTGTCATGGGATAGTTAACTGATTGACATGGGCTAGTTAACTAATTTTCATTGTCTAGTTAACTAATTGATCATGGGCTAGCTCACTAATTTACATGGGCTAGTTAACTATTGACATGGGCTAGTTGAATAATTGACATGGGCTACTTAACCATTAACATGGGAAAGTTAACTAATTGACATGGGCTAGTTAACTATTGATCATGGGCTAGTTATCTAATTGTCATGGGCTAGTTAACTAATTGACATGGGATAGTTAACTAATTGACATGGGCTAGTTAACTAATTAACATGGGCTAGTTAACTATTGATCATGGGCTAGTTAACTAATTGTCATGGGCTAGTTAACTAATTGACATGGGTTAGTTAAATAATTGTCATGGGCTAGTTAACTATTGATCATTGGCTAGTTAACTAATTGATCATGGGCTAGTTAACTATTGATCATTGCATAGTTAACTAATTGATCATGGTCTAGTTAACTATTGATCATTGTCTAGTTATCTAAAGTTGTTGACAGATCTTGACGTGCCCACAAGTGAGTTGGATGCTGATAAGTTGGAGCCATATTTCCAAAAGAAGTTGGAAAGTGGGACTATGGATGCATTAACGATAAAATTCATGGGATTCACTACACTAGTCTTCTCTAATTCTAAGCAGGTTGTGAAGAACACACCCAAGTACGACAAAGATTGGGATACCCTCACTAGCAAATCAAGAAAGTTGAATTTCCAAGTGATCCAATCAGAAGTGTTGGAATGGAACAAGCTCCAGGCGTTGATCCTGAAGTTCATAGAATATGCCACTATCAAGAAAAGTGAAGGAAATCCTGTTATTGATGATGAATTCCTCACAAAGTAGCTACAATAAAAGGGCAGTCAGCTAAAATACAAAAGAGCTATAGTGCTACCACATGAAGACAAAATAGGGAAGAAGACAAATTGTAATTTTAAATTGCTATATATTTGGGGGTAGGTGAAACCCTAGTGTAAAGTGAATCTTGGCCACACAATGAGATTAAATCTTGTCCACTCATTTTTCTTTTTAAAAACTATAAATAGGGGTCTCCTCCTCTCATTTTGAGAGAGTTGAGTTGTTGTAAAGGCATGCTGCAGAAATTTTAATAGAATTTCATTGAATTTGGTGAATTCTTGGGTTTTCATTGCATGCTACATGGTTCATCTCCCATAGTTAACTAATTTAGAAATATTTACTTTGTTGTTTCCAATGTATTAGTTTTCTTTGGTAGAATATTTGATGCTATTCAATGATTGTGTAGCATTCTACTGTGTTGATGCCTTTCTTGTCCATACTAATGCTATTTACTGATGGTAGATAGTTGTGTAAATTTAGTTTGGACATAAACTAAAAGCTACTCCAAAGTTCTATCTTTTGTTCATGCATGTTTATGGTGAATGATGAGCGAGGCCGTTGATGTCACAACTCGCATCATTTAATTCTTTTATTTATCAAATCAGGTGTCTCAAAGCAATATACGATAAGGGGGATTCCAAAAATTGGGGGTTTTTGCACTGCAAACATCGACTGTGATTTTGGTCAATCTCCTTCAGGAGCTCTCAGGAGCTCCCAGGAGTGCTTTGGGAGCAGAACGTGGTGACTTAATTTCTAATGATGGACCTATTTATTGGTTAACTAATGCCTATTGAAATCGATTCTAACCCTAAATGACTAAGCTTAGATGTTACCTAAATCAATTGGAATTTGTTCATTGAGAATCCTATAAAACAAATTAAACTAATGCCGACTCTAAACACAAAAATTAAAGTTGATGAAAAAGAAATCTATTTACGTTTGCAAATAATAAAATTGATTATAGGTAAGCAAAGAAGCTAATTATGTTGCAAAAATTCAAACACTAATTTTACGAAGTAATAACACTAACCCCAAGAACACATTCCAACTTAGCTTCGACACTATCTTTGCATTAATCGTGATTATCAAACCTTCTACAACTACGTGCATTTTTCGATAAATACTTAATGATATTTTCAATGATTAATATAATTCTATTCTATAGCGAAGTGAATTTAACTAATTTAAACTATAATGATTTAAGCTAAGTAAATATTATTGCTGGACAATGATGAACAAGAATTAAATTGCTATCTTCAAACCAATTATACTAAAACAAAATCAACTGAACCAAAAGACAATAACATAGGATCACCTCCTTCAGTTGAGCGGGCGCTGCTCTTCCTCCAGGTGGATCACCACACAGTAATTTGGATCAAATTTCTATTTTCATTCAAATTGGCCAAAATTGGCGAGTAGAAAAAAAGTACTAAGTACTACAAAGTTACAATCTTCCAGCAAAAATATCCACTAACTAAAAATAAACCTAAAGATGAATATTTATAAGAAAATCCTTTATTTGAATTCAAACTACTGGTGCTAACCACCAATTATAGAGTGCAGAGATAAATGAAACTCAATTTTAAAACTATCAAGAGAATCTCGTATTATTCTAGTTGTAGTAGCAGTTCCAGAATCGACAGTAAGAGCCAATCCAAAATTATAGCAGTTTAGGATCTTTTGGGAGCTTTCAGGAGCATGATTATAGCAATCATGTTAAATGAAGAGTCTAAAAGATATAACTTGACAGTCAGCATTGAAGTTCCTGCATGAAATCCTCAAATATATATTGCATTTATGATAACATATATTTCGATTTGCACAATAATAACATTATTAACACAACTAAAAGAGGCACACTTAATGTAAAACATTATATCTAATATTTCCTTTAATTAGTCATAAATAATATAAAACAAGCAAATGTTAAACATACTATCTATTGCCATAGTAGTTAATTAATATCATAATAAAGTCTTTTAACTTTATAAAAAGAGTAATAAAATAGTATTTCTGAGCACTCATCATCCTAGCCCACTTGATCTAAACCATGTCCTCATGGTGGAGGGTTTGGTAAATCTCTATTCTTTGCCAATAACCAAGTAATTAAGTCCCCAAAATTAGCATCATGCAACACATAATCCATGAATTTCCTTTGACGAGCATATCCATTTATCTTTTCAACCGCTGCCATCCACTCCCTTAGATTTTCTCAAATGAATTGTGGTGGTGCATTAAATGCTGGTGCTAGCATAATGATAAGAGTAGGCCTAAACCTCATTCCTATCCATTCTACTTTTTTCTCCTCAATGATATCAATCAGACTTTTGGTCCTAGTTAGACTCCATGTAATGTTCCTTGGAGAAATTGGTTCTCTCCTTCTCAGCTAAGGTGGAATGGTTTCGAACCTATCTTTGGTTGCACTTAAGGCTCTCATTGGTAACCGTTCTTGAACCCTTTTGAAAATTTGAATACTTTCATTCGAATTCCTTTTGTATGTTGAAGCTAATTTCTCTGATGTGGCAAAGAATCTAAAGTGTGCTCTGAAAGGTCTGGACCATGGAGTTTCATTCCTCATTGGTAGTCCTAGTTTTAGCTGTGCTTCCTTATACTGGCTATCTCTATTTTCCCACTCTACCTGGTTTTGTAACAATGAAACAAAATATCTCATTTGGAGTTCTCCTATGAAAACATTGAGAAATGATTGTGGATAATCACCAAGAAAAAATCCATGTTGAAAATATTCACACATTTGGTTTTGGACAATGGGGTGACTATTGAGGAAATCTTCAAGGAATTCTTGATAATCATCATAATCTGTCTTCCTTTTGAGTAACAATTGGTTTATCTTCCATTGAAGAAACCTCTCCCTTAGAAAAAGTGCATAAGATCCTGAAGGTCTCCTCATTGATAGCATAGCACAAGAAAATTCGACCATCTATTGCAATCTCTCATACATTTCATTTTTTTCTCTTTCTAATTATGAATTTTGTTTCTTCAATTGCTCATTTTCATATTTAAGTTTAACTATAGTTAATAAAAGATATCTACCTAGTACAGATGATGTAGAAGCTTCATATGATTGAAACATATTAGTTTGTTGCCTTAGTTGATGTTCTTTCTGCTACAACTATGCTTTTAGCTTTCTTAATTCCTCTGTACTAATCCTTGTTGTTTCCTCGGCTCTAGCTAATGCTTCTGCACTAACTTTCTACATAGTTCTTGTGGATTCATTGAGTTTTCCTTGCAGAGTATGCTCTTTCTCTTCCATTTACTTTTCCAGTTGCTCTATTTTACTAATAAAATTTTCTAACTCTTTTTCTTTTCTTCTCAGTTTCTCTTCAAGGAATTCAAACTGACTTCTTTCCTCTTCCAATTCTTTCTAAATTCTTGACATAGTTGTTGTGCCTATTGCACACACTCCCCATTCAGAATGGGGACCCTCTCTTCCCTCTTTTCATTGTTTGCCAGCCCCCCCCTTTTTTTTTGCTTTGCCTCATTTTGCGTGTCCATTTTTGTGCCCTAATAGGTCAGCTCACTCATCGAGGACACATCTTAAGTTTGACCGAACTTGACCCCTTTGAAAAATGCTAAGTCTAACGTCAGTTCGGGTTTCCCCTGTCAAAATGCCCTTTCTGACGTCCATGGCCCCTTTCAAGCCCGGACCCTTGGGTTTCCTTCTCCGGATTTCCATTTCGGGTTTGGTGTTGCTGGCGTCTGGCTCCTTGCGTCTTTCCAGACCTCGAACCTCGGATCCCGAGTTTGCGCGTCTGGAGTTCTGACTGAACTTCGCTGTTCTAAATGGCCATAGCTAGGCGTCCTCCCGACCATCGGACCCCGATCCTCCCGCCGCCGTCTGCGAAGTTGAACCCACCAACTCATTGGATTCCATACGAATGAATTAAATTGCTACATTAATGGCTATTTTAGCTATTTAAACAGATTTTTCAGCTATCATTTTCACCCGATCGAGTGATAGAGAAATTTGCAGAGCTCCCCGCATTCGACAGTCTCCGCCTACGTGCCCGAGCTCTCGACTAGCTATTTTTTCTACACATTCAATAGTATCCTTCGTCGAGATTTCGAGGTATGTTCACCGTCCACGCACCTCATCTCCTTTTTCGTGAAATTTCGAGTTAAAACATAAAATTGGCTTAGAACTGGTAAATTGGCACTCCCATGATGAAACCCATGTTTCAGAATCCACTAAATTGATCGTTCAAAGCCTCAAAATTCAAACCAGAGTTGGACCTCCCTGTCGTTGTTCTTCCAAATAGGCAAACGCCTTCCTCGGGCTCGGACTTGTCTGCAGCCGCTGAATGCAAATTCAAACTTCAAGAACTAACAACGGCTAAGCTCGCCCTGGGTCCTGACCTCCGGACTTCCCTTTGTGGGTTTCTATTGTGTCCCTGCCATTTCAAACGGCTTTCCTCAAGTGTATTTCTGACTCTTGGACCCCGGGTACATAAATTCCGTCCAGCTTTTTAAGAAAGAAACCAATGTCCAAAATCAATCCGAACTCCGGTATCCAAAAATTCATCTTTGGTATTCCGTTTTGACTTCGTTGTTCTAAATGGAAATGACTTGATGTCTTCCCGACTCCCGGGCCCTAGCTATACACTCTCCGTTTCAAACTTTCCTGAATCATCCAACACCCTAAGGACCTTCGGACCTCGACCTCCAGAATTCTGCCCTCGGGTTTTTGTGTCACTTTCGCCGTTTTGAACGGCTGTCCCGGGATGACTTTTCGACTCCCGGGCCCTAATCCGCTTTTCGCTGGGCATAAAGTCCAAGAAGAAAAAGAAGGTCCAAACTCCTTTCAGACCTCGACCTCCAAAATTCCTCCCTCGGGTTTCCATGTCACTTCCGCTGTTCTAAACGGCCAAACCTGACTAACTCTCCGACCCCCAGGTTGCGACCCTTTGTTCACCACCGAACTTTCCCATCTCTCGGATTCATCTTTGGGGATTCTCTTCTGGAATTCCCTTCTCGGGTTGCCGTTTGCATTTTGTCATTTTATACGGCAAGACCCGACTAACTTCCCGATGATGGCAACCTGAGCTCTGGAACCCGGTTCCCAGAATGCCATCCTCTCTGTGCCGTTTCAAATGACCTTCCAACAACTAAAGCCCGAGCACCCAAACGAAGGCTTAAATGACCTCCAAATTGAAATGTGACTTTGGCCCACTTCCTAAAATTGGGTCTTCTTTCATGCCAGTCCTTCATTGATTAGATCTAAGACCGAAAGCGTCATCAGGAGTGTCTCGCATCATTTGCCCTTCCAAACGGCATTCTGCCAAGGGAATTCCGAACCTAGGAACCCGAATGGCCTGTTTTACTTTCTTGTGATGTTTCATCAACTGTTAGATACTTATTAAATATGAGTTATGATTGTGGACCTAACCTCAATGCACAGGGAGTTTTCCAAGGCTATTTTCCATGTTTAATATTACTAAATCACGTTTCTCTGTGTAGGATTTATGGAATCAGGTGCAGAAACTTCCGGTGCCGCCAAAGAAAAGGGAAAAGGAACCGCCAAGACACCCCAAGGTAAGGAGAATAAGGATCAGATGAAGTTCCAATTACAAGGGGTACCATTGCAATCTAGGATCACCACCCTTTGGAGGAACATCATAGATACAAACATTGGGCAGGTTGACATTGATGAGTTTACTCAACGGGTCAGAGTGGACCCAAAGACAGGGAATGCAAAATTAATTAGAAGCAGCGGACTCGCTAAGGCTGCAGGCTTCCCGCTAGCTTTGGTGACCCTCAAATTGGTATTGGCGTGCTGGGAGGCATATCAAGCTGAAACCAAAACCATAGTGGATAGAGATGGAAATATTCTTGCAGACATGTCCCCTCTTGGGATAGCTACAACCTTCCACATCCCCACCTTCGAGACCATGGAAACACAAACCGTAGAGGAGTGCAAGGCATTATGGGAACAAGATCCGATAGGGTGCAAAAAATTGATCAATCAATACTGGTTGAAGGATAAGCGATCCAGTGTTGGAAAGGTCCTACAAGAGCTCTATCACAGTGATTTCTTCAAGGATTACCATGACCTCATGACCTTGTTGAGCAGAGTAATGGGTCTTCCTGCTGCAGCCTTCTTCCAGGAATGGATGTTTTAATTTATAGAGAAAATTCTCCGTTGTAACATTGCCTTCGATTGGGGAGAAATAATCAGCAATTTCTTCCATGAGCAATTTACCAATGTAAAGAAGACATCACAATTCTATATGATGTCCTACTTGGTATACTCACTTGCTAATTGGTGAGATTACCATGGATTGAACATGATACCCAATGCAGCGCTAGGAAGGGAGCTTAAGCCCTATGACCGATACCCCCAACTGCAATATTGGAACTTTAAGGACTACTGTAGGGTAAGCGATGCCTTCATCTCCTACATCATCCAACTACTTGGAGGGGATTTTTATAAAAGAGTATTCCACAGTGCCAGGGCCCTCCTCAAGCACTATGCCTTTTTGTACATACAGCTCCCCAAGTTTACTTACATGCACGCTCAAGGATTCACGGAGAGGCCGAATGAGCTACCCCGGTACCCCAATGACCAGATCTTACTATTGGAGCTGACTTAGCAGTTACGACATATTCATAATATCCTGAGTGACAAACACTTGGCAGGGATACCTTATCCTATTGGCCTTGGTCAAGGAATGTACAAGATCCACACATCCCAATGTGTAGGTTATTCAAAGGAGTTAGCTGAATACCACTTCAAGTAGTACATAGCTCGGCCACAAATGGACCCTTACGGTCATATCAGAAAAGCACTAGGATGTGAGTACGCCCACCTCCACAATATCGAGGATTTTTGGGCCAACTGCAAAGATGACCTTGAGGTACGGTTGTGGCACTACATGTGCATGACGGCCTTCTGCGTGTGAAGAATAAACTTGTGCCCAATTCCTGACCAACTCGAAGATGACAAGAGCACAGTGGTTAATCCTGGATACGATGCCGTCGCCAATATGCCATTACCATTGATTGATTGGGATGAGCAGGAGGTTGATGACCTCGATGTACTTACCAAGCCTATGGAAGCCCGAACGAGGACATGGATCGACCAACAGGTGGAACGACTGAAACAACAGGGAGTCGCCTTAACATTTAAGGGACTCGAGAGTGAGCCTAGTGGCTCTAGTGGTGGTGTGCCCGCTCCAACAACTGGGGAAACCTACAAATCGCCACCATTTGTCAAAACCAAGAAAAGAAAGGAAGCTAGCAAGGAAGGACCTAACCCAAAGGTTTACGCTCGAAAGGCTTCGAAGGGTGAGCCATCCAATAAGAAAAGGAAAATGACCAGAGTCGTCAAGATGCCAGTCATAGCTGAAAATCTGCTCCTCAAGAGTAGGGAAGAAGAAATTGACCCGTCATAATCTCCATCTGCTGCAATCGCTGTTGCTGTTGCCACCATCTCACATGCTTTGCTTGTTGTTTTTGCTTCCTCGCCGCTTGCAGTGGACATCTCTGTCCACCTTGCTTCCACCTCTCCGATCATGCAAATTATTCCCATGGATTCTTCCTCTACCACGACCTCGCCGATCTCCTCCTCCTCTTTATCTCCTTCCCTTCCCTCTATTTCCGCTGCTACAATGCCTAACCTCAGCCTCCCAAAATCCTTTGTAAAATACATGCAGAATGTGCCGTCCAAGCTTTCGGGGATGCTTACCAATCCAGTGGTGCAAGCTGCAATAACTCAGACTATGGCCCATGCTCCAGCTCTTCCTCCACCTTTCGAACCACCATGAATGGAGGTGACAATGTAAATATCTGATGAACTTGAGTGATGACAACTAGAGGCTACGAAGAGGCCAGAGGAAAAAGAATTTGAATACCATGAACACCCTCTGTTCAAACAATGGGAGATAGATGAAGTGGCCTACGAGTCCTCTAGTGAGGACAACAAGGAGCTGGATGTTGAACTAATTAGGGAAACAAATGACCCCGAGCTCAATATAGAGTGGAGCAATCAGCTTAAGGAGATTGAGGATAAGGAAGTCGAGGATCGTCTTGAATGAGAAGAGGAAATTGCTGCTCAAGAGACTGAAGGCAACAAGTCTCCAACTGGGGGGTGTGGAAAAACTTTGAAACACGATGAGGAAGAATCCCTCCATGAATATGAGCAAGAGGAGAAGCCTGAGGAACATGGAAACAACCCAGATGAAGAAGAAAAGGGTGATGAAATGGAGGATCCCTCCAATGAGCGGTTGCATACCAAGTCCTCCCCCCCCACCCCAAAATATATAATGCTCAAACAAGACTCTGATGAGGAGAAGAAAGATGCAGGAACTGAGAAGAGTGCTCTTGTTTTCAAAGCCATTGAGCTTGAGAAGGAGGACAATAGGAATCAGAGTGAGCCACCCAGGGGAGAGCCTCAAATGCCCGATTGGCTAGAAAAGTAGTTGAAACAAAAGAATCCCACCTTGAAAGATCCTAAGGCAAGGCTGGAAGCCATTCTGGCCAGAGCACAAATAAGTACCAGGAAAGAGAAGAAGCTGAAGATCAGATCAAAGATGACTATGGATGCCTTAGGATCTAGGGTAGTGTAAATAGTGACATCGATGGTTGGAGAACAAGGAATAGCTTATAACGTCTCCACCATCGACTTTGGAGTGGCCACGAGGGAGCAAAAGGTCGATCACCTCTAGGAATCGGTTGCCATAGTGGTACACCTTATCCAACAGGATAAGGTCTCTAAGGAAGAACTCAAAGCACAAGTGGCTGATCTAATGGCCTATATTCAACAATGGTCATCCCCAGATGAGCAACCCATGACATCATTTGCCTCGCCTTAGCTGCTATCCTAGGAAGAGATCAATAAATTAGAAAACAGAAGAAACCTGGATAAGACTATGGAAAGTTGGTTCCGACAGGTCTTAGACATGGGGAACACAGGTATCAACTTGGCTGTCCAGATAGTGAATAAGTTCTTAGAAGTACAAAGAACCCTTGAGTGCACGAGGCAGGTTTATGAGGAGTTCCCGAGGAAATACAGAGTAGCCTACCCCAAAATTGAGGCCATACTTGCATTGCCAAGCGAGGTCTGGGAGAAGGACCTTGCCCTCAAAGATGATGATCACTGGCTAGTGGATACATGGAGGTGAGATTTCGATCACCGAAAGAAAAGACTGGAGTAGAGCCTGGAACGTATAGCGCCGGATATCGAATGGGCCAAGGAGTCAAGAGAAGAGTGCACTCAGTACCTCAAGTTAATGATAGGGTACGAGCTACCTGCTACTAAAATAAATCCAGAGAGAATAAAGCCACACTTCTTGAAGAGTATGGAAGATGGGATGTCGGCTGAAATCACCACAAAATTCATGAGTTTTGCTACCCGAGCCTTCGCATAGTCAAAAATTTTCAGAGATAATACTGCCAAATATGATGATGTCTAGAAAAAGCTCATCAACAATTCTCAAGAATGGAGCTACCAAGTGCCGCGATCGGATATCATGGAAGTGGATAAGCTCCAGCCGATGATCTTGAACTTTGTGGAGTATGCAGCATTAAAGAAATGCGAAGGAAACCCTATCATCGATGAAAAATTCCTCAAGGAATAGCTGTAGCAAAGGGAAAACAACAAAAGGATGAAATTGCTATAGTGCTGCCACTAGATGACAAAATAGGGAAAATAAAAGAAATGTCTTATAAATGAAATGTATTTGGGGGTAGGTGAAACTTTAGTGTAAAGTGAATCTTGGCCATTCATTTTTATTTTTGAAAACTATAAATAGGGCTCTCCTCCTCTCATTTTAGAAGAGTTGAGTTGTTGTAAAGACACACTGCATAAATTATAATAGAAAATACAGTTATTTCCTGGTATATTTCTAGGTTTCTCTACATGTTTCATGATTCTTCTCCCTTTAGTTAAAAATTTGCTTCAAATTGCTTTGCTGTCCTAGTTTCCTTAGTTAGCTGTAGTGGTTTTAGTATGTTGTCTTTGGTTTTGAAGATTCATACTGTGTGTATGCTTTCCTTGTCCATACTTTTGGTCATTTGTTGTTGGTAAATGACTGTGTAAAGTTAGTCTGGACTATTATTTCATAGCTTCTTATTAAACTTTGTCTTTGTTCACATTACATGGTGAATGAATGATGAATATCTGCAGTCCCTAGAAGATAGCATAGATTTCACGACATTGTGAGAATTCAGATTAAGTTAAATTCTGTTTAAGGAAATTGTCCATAGTAGGAACCTCCATGATCACTGTTCATCGACAGTTGCAGGTCCAGGAACCATCCTTCTTCCTCGCCCTTTTTCCCTTTTTTTTTAGAAACAATTTGTGTTAAGGTTCATTGCACATTGTAAAGCCAAATCTGATGAAACAATGGAGTCCAAGACTGTTGTCTGAACCTACAACAAAAGTGCAGTAATTTTGTATTCGAGGAACTCCATTCATTGACCCAATTCTTCTACAACTTTAACCATGTAAGACCACCTTGTGATTCCAACAAAATCACATCAAACAAATTATATATATTCCAAGCATCGTCATGACCTGACATCTGAGAGACCTTGGGATAGTGTTCTGCAATTTGATTGTGGAAGATTGTCTTTTAAGAGAGGTAATGCACTTACGTATTACCTGTGTTGTGAAGTGCATAAAAACACCATCAAAAATAGCCATTGCATTTTCCATTTCATTTTCTTCCTCAAACTCCTCATCCTCTTGTAATCGAATGGGATATTCCTACTCAGTCATTGGTTCGTTTCCCTTTCTTCACTCAATGACCGGGGAGTGTGAGGGAGATTTTTGAATTTTACCCTCCTCAAACTCCTCTGAAGCCTCCCTCTCTTCAAACTAAGAGTGAATTCTTTCAGGGGAGTTAAAGGACTCTCCAATAGGTATTTTCTCAAGAGATGGGAGTGGAAATTCAGGAGGGCTCTGAGGTTGTTTTGGAAACTGCCTAGTCTACTGGTCTTCCTCCTAACTTTCTAGATTTTCCTGCTGGCCAACTAGGGTTTCCTCAGGAGTTGAAATGACATCCTCAACTACATTAGAGTTTTATTTTTCTATTTCCTGTCTCTTATTTTTGGCTACACTATGGGTTACCCTAGTAGATTCTTCTGACTTCCTCTTTTTCTTATCACCTTTCCATTTCCTATCAAAGGATTCATTTTTTACTAACTTTTCTGTGGTTTCCTTCATGATTTTCCTTTTTTGATTTCTAACAGGTGTAGACAAAAATTCCAACCATCCTTGTTTACTAGTTTCTTTCTTTAAGAAATGGTTCTTAATGATTAAATGTATTAACCCATGATATTTAATGCAAGACTCCCCTCTAGATTTTACTCTACTCAGCATAGAGAAAATTTGGGAAAATAGGAATGCAGGTAAATTGATTCTAGCAGAAGGGTCTACATTTCCATACCTTAAATGTATTAACAGCCACATTCCTAGGCCCAAAACAGCTCCATAATGACCTTCACATGTGAAGAATTTCATTAGCCAGCTGACTGCAGTTCTCCATGGTTCCTCAAAACTATTGCGTGAAATTCATCGTGGTTATCCTTTATGCAATAGAATTTCTAGCTTTCCTCTGGTTCTCTGCAAAATTTCGTCACCAAATCTTCATATTTTACTTGTCCTTTTTCCACAGGCCTTCCTTCAGTAGGAATCCCAAAAATTTCACTAATTACCTTTTTGGTGACTTCAATTACCTCATCTCGGACTTTGGTTACATTCACATGGAAGTTCCTGATGAATTCCTCCACTAACTCTTGCTAGTATCCCTCATATTTCAAGATAGAATCCAGCCACCCAATCTCACTTAATAACCTTTTTGTTTCTAGGTCGAGAATAAAATTCTCTGGCTCTGCATTCCATTTGTTCCCCATGATCATTAGCTCTACAACTTCATCAGAAGAAAATGGATCTCTAAATTTAGTAAAAGAATAGAATGGCAACTTCTTTAACTGAATTGATTTTCAGAAAAACCTTACATCAGTCACACATGTCGTTACTTAATGCATTTAATTATCTGGACGATCCGCAGGCCACTATCATGTACTTTCATTCATTACTTGTAAATTTGGTGGTGTAGCTGACATCAATGAATTTATTGAAAGGGACAGGTGACAACTCATCATTAACTGCAATTACTACCACAGTATTTCCAAAATCTCTACTTGATTCCCTTGCCAGATTAGAAATGATTACATTAATTTATTATAACTTAAATAACTCTTTTGGCGGAGAGTCCTATGATAACACGTACTTTATTTCAAATTATAATAACAAAATAAAAAAGGAAATATTTGGAAATGAAACTTTCAATAAATGCATACCTTTTAATAATGCCAAAGTTAATTTGTGCACTCTAATTAACTCAGTATTTAATTCCAACAAATTAATTAAAGAAAAGCACAAAATCAACATGAAGTAAACCGTTGAAAACTTAAGATGTCCTCAAGAGTCATCAGGGCTTTTTAGGAGCTCTCAAGAACTCTCAAGAGAGAACTGAAGTTGATCCAGGAAGACCGCCATTTTTGGTTTTCAACCATTCCTTCATTTTTTTTTTAATTATTATTTTTCTCTTCTTTTTTCCTTTTTCCAAGAGATAAACCACCATTTACTAGTTTTTAGTTTATTTCCTTTATTCAGAAGGTAAACTGCCATTGTTGGTTTTCTATTTACCCTCCATTGATTCCTTTCTTCAAAAGGTTATTCAAGTACACCTTCCATGGAAGAAATATCTCCATCAGAAAATGTTCAATTTTTTGCTGCAAGTTTGACAAGAACTCCTCCATTGACTTAGGTTTATTATAGATTTTTAATATGTGACCATTAAAAGCATCACCTTTCTCTCACCATCAAAAGGTACCAAATTTACAACTCCATTCTCAAACACTTGGTCAATTTCGTATGGGCCCAACCACCTTGTGTGGAATTTTTCCTTGAATTCATGAAACTTAGAATCAAACAATAGTGCTTAGTCTTCCATTTTGAATCTAGGTTTAAAGGAATGTTGCTTTGTAAAATAGGCCTAATCAACATAATTGAGCCTCCTGGGTCTACATCATGGAGTGCCTTGATTCTCATTTCTTCAAGATGGTTCAGTTGTAAAACTCTTCTTTTCTCTAATTCTGATAAGCTGATGTCAATATCCAATGTTGTCCTCAGTGTTTGTAATTCAAACTCGATCAACATAAGTAGAGTCTTCCCATATACTAGTTCATATGGGGAAAACCCAGTGGTAGTTTTCGAGGTAGTATTATATGCCCAGACTGCTTCATTCAATCTATCTGCCCAATCTATTTTTCTTAATGACACAATTTTTGTAAGGATATTTTCCAACTCTAGGTTGTTGACGTCCACTTGCCCATTCTCCTATGGATGATATGGATTAGATTTCTTGTGTGTCATCTTATATTTCTACATGAAATTTTCCATCATTAAAGACATGAACTGTGGTCCTTGATCAAAAACTACTTCCCTCAATGCATCGAACCTTTGAAGGATATGTTTGTATAGAAAATCAACCACCCTATCTTCTCGTGCTGTTGGTAGTGTCTTTACTTCTACCCACTTGGTAACATAGTCCATGTAAACTAAAATATAGTGTTGTCCCTTGGAAGGTGGATCAATAGGCCCCACAAAGTCGATCCCCCACTTCTCAAATGGTTCAAGAGCTATTTGAGGCTGTAGTGGCATCTCCATTGTTGGTGTAGGTCTACCCATAAACTGGCACTCATCACAATGTTTCACAAAGAATGAAACATCCTTTGTCATAGTCGGCCAACAATAACCATCTGCTAAGAGCTTATGAATGGTCTTGATCATAGAGTAGTGTCCTCATTCTGGCTCATGATGACATGCATTTATCACATCATAGACATCAATCTCAGCAACACACTTGTGGAGAACATGGTCATGACACATTTTAAATAATAGACCATTAATCCACTGAAATCTAGAACTTTCAAGAATTAATCTTTTCTTCTGTTTAAAATTAAAGTGACCGGGACACTTCCCTGTTACAAGGTAATTTGAAATGTCAGCAAACCATGGCATATGTATTGATATTGAAAATAAATGTTCATATGAGAAATCATCATCAACTGGTTCCTGATTGTACTGTAAAACAATCCTTGACAATAAATCAGCAACAACATTGTCCTTACTAGGTTTGTCTATTATAGTTACATCAAATTCCTGTAGCAATAGCAACCATCTTATGATTCTTTCACCCACAACATCCTTGTTCTTGAGATATCTTATTGCAGAATGGTCTGTACGGATGAATATCTTATAACATGTAATATAATGCCTAAACTTGTTAATTTCATAAATCACAGCCAAGAATTCTTTCTCAGTTGTTGTATAGTTTCTTTTTGTAGAATTTGTTTTTACTAATATAATAGATTGCATGCATCACATTATTATCATCTTTTTGTCCTAGCACTGCACCGATTGCAAAATTAGAAGCATAAGAATGGATATGAAATGGTACTCCCCACACAGGTCCCTTTATGATTGGGGAAGTGGCCAAATCTTGTTTAAGTTTTTCAAAGGATTGTTGACATTCATCTGTCCATAAGAATTATGTATCTTTCTTGAGTAATGTAAATTAGGGTTCGACAATTCTACTAAATCCCTCTATGAATCTTCTATAATACCCAACATGTCCAAGAAAACTATGAACTCCTGTTTGACTTATTGGGACTTTAATTCTTTGTATGACTTCCACTTTCTTAGGATCCACCTTAATCCCTTGCTTTGAGATATGATGTCCAAGTACAATCCCTTCTATCATCATCAAAGAACATTTCTCATGGTTTAAGGATAACCTATGGTCTTTACACCTTTGTAAAAATTTATTCAAACTTTCAAGAGCCTCCTCAAATGTCTGTGCATGTACTATGAAATCATCCATATACACCTCCACACATGAGGTTGTTAGATTACTAAAAATAGCTAATACAACTCTTTGAAAGGTAGCTGGTGCATTACATAGCTTGAATGGTAAAACTACATAGGCATATGCACCCCAAGAATAAGTGAAAGTAGTTTTATCTTGGTCCTCAAGAGCCACTTGTATCTGGTTATAACCATTAAAACCATCCAAGAAGGAGAAATAACTACTGCCAGCAAGATTGTCTAGTACCTGATCAATGAATGGTAAAGGCAAGTGATCCTTTTTGGTGGCTTTATTTAACTCTTTATAATCAACACACACATGCCACTTACCATTCTTGTTTGGGACAATAACTAATGGGGAAACCAATTGACTATCTGATATTGGATAGATGAATCCTACTTTCAGTAGTTTCTCAATCTCTTGCTTGACAAGGTCTCTCAAAATAGGATTAATCCTCCTCCGCCCCCACCTCACTGGTTTGATATCCTCTGTATAAATATGGTGTGTACAAATGGAAGGATGGATTCCTTTCATATCCTTATATTCCCATGCAAAGGATTTAGTATGATTCTCTAAAGTTTACTTCAATTTTTCTTCCTGTGAAGAGGACAAAGATGAACTAATAAAGATAGGTTTATCCCCTGCTACAGTGATTTCCTTGGTTTCATTCATTATATCAAGCGGGTCTCCTAAAAGTGTATTCAAAGGACAGGGATGTGAACCTTGTTGATGCAAGATATCTTGACAATCCTCTTTTAGTTTAACTTATTCTACCTTTCCAGGACTAAGATTATGTTCCTCACATTCTTCAACATGTTCCATTAAAGTCATCATTGCTAATTCCACAACACCATCCCCCTCAAACTCCATATCCTCATCAACCCAAGGTTGAGTATTAGATTCAAATGATGGCTGAGCAGGAGGATATAATGAAAATTCTCTTTTCTTTTGTCCATTGGAAATAATCATGCTACTTGATCTATAGTCTATCAATGCCACTGCTGTGGCCAACCATGGTCTACCTAAGATGATTGGATACCTAGAATCTTTCTTTCTAGCTTTAAGGACTAAAAAGTCAACTGGATAGTCCCATGTGTCAATGGTGACCATGAAATCCTCGATAATACCCTCAGGTTTAGTAGTAGACTAATATGCTAATTGCAAAACAGTTGTTGTGGGTTGAATTTTTGTCATACCCAACATCTCAATGGTGTCTGAGGTGATTACATTAATAGTTGCCCCTAGATCAATTAGTACATTAGGTATCTCAACTCCTCCTATACTTAGGGTGATTACAGGGCTCCCAGGATCATTATATTTCTTGGGAAGGAGCCTTCAAACATAACATTAGTGAGTTTAGTCCCTATTTGAATGGTACAAGGTAATTTCTTCTTCCTACCTAGGGTTCTCATACAGAGGGACTTAACTAACTGATTGATTTCAAGAATATCCTTAATAGCCTATAACAAAGGCATTTTAGTGTTAATCTTTATCAATTCCCTGAGGAGTTGAGAAGCAAATACATTCATATAATTAGGTTGGGAGCTTTCAAGAACAGTATGTTCTGTCTTTAGTTACTTAGGGTAGGGTGCCTGATTAACTTCCTGCTCGTTCTGAGAGTTCTATTTTTCATTTAAGTTTTTCTTTTCTCTTCCCTTTTCCTCTCGATCCTTAGTGATTGGAACATAAGGCACATTCTGGCTTCTTAACTGTATATCATTAATATCAATGACATTCAAGGTAGGGGGTTTGCATTTGAACGATTATTTTTCGGATTCGAAAAAGGTCGAGCTGGAATTTGAGGCTGGTTTATCTGCTCATTAGCGGAAGTAGTACCCTGTGTTAATTGTGGTGATTGTCCCCAAGGACATCTAGGTCCCTAATTTTTCCATGGTTGATACTGAGATTGATTCTGTTGCCATTGAGGCTGATTTGGTTGCCACTGAGGATTCATCCACTCTAGTTGACCCCAGTATGAAGATGGAGGTTGTGATTGAAAGGGGGGATTCTATTGATTTGGATTCTTCCACTAGCTTTTATTCTAGTTTGGTCTAGGGCCATACTGTCCCTAGTTGGGATTGTACCCAGTGTTCTGAGATCTTTGTCCAACATAATTAAGTTCTTCTTCCACAACAGGTGGTTTCTTCAAATGATTCCTAATTTTAGACAAAAGACTACAAGAACTTGTAGCATGTCGCTTTTCAAAAATCTCACACACATCAACCTAGTTCAATGGGAATTCCCTCAACAAATGTTTTCCTCTACACTTGGAACAATAAATAGATAAAGGTTCAATGGTTTTTTTGTCTCCCTGCATATTAAGATGAAGGAGCAAGCCAATCTTTAGGTTGGAAATCTCTTCCATTACTTGAGATACATTAGTGGTAAGGGCTTTGTTTCTCCTGGAACCTCTAGATCCTACTCTAGTCCTAGAGTAGTTCCTACATATTTCAACTATATCTTCCAAAGAAAGTTTGTTAATATCCCCTTTTCCCATAAGGTTTAAGGATTCTCTAGAATCATCATCAATTCCTTTTAAGAAAATTATCTTACTGATTTCATTATCTAATCCATTATCACATCTCTTGTGGAAAAATTGAAATATGTCTACATAATCCTCTAAACTTTCATCCTGCATATGCCTCATCCAAAACAATTCCTCTTTTCTATCCCTCACTCGGTAGTATTCCTGATATTTATCCAAGAATTGTGTTTCCATTTCTGGCCAAGTTGAAATCAAATTTTCACCTAAACCCATGAACCATCATAAGGCTAATTCTTTTAGAGTAGAAGGAAATAACTTTAGCTTCTGATTGTTAGTGGTATAATCATAAGTTTGGCGTAGAACTGTAAATTCAAAAAGGAATTGATTAGGATCTTCAGAGGTTTTTCCCCTAAAATTTGGCAAAATTGAAGGTGATGTTTTTCATAGGGGGCTCATCATGACCTCTGTTTAGATTAATGGGGCATGGAAAGGTCTTGTTTGGAATGGGATCATGATTTTCTCGGTCTCCCATTCTTTCTTCCTAATTTTGATCTAGATTTTCTACTTGATTTTTGATCTGATGTTGTAAAATTTGTTTTTTTTAATCAAAATCAATGTTGCGCGGAAGAAACCTACCTAGGTGATCCCTAGCTCGTCTCATCCACAAACTAATATCTCCCTTATCAACACTAAAGCTTTAACTCTAAAATCCAGATCTTTAATGTTCCTCGACAACGATGCAAAAAATGATGAGAGAGGCCGTTGATGTCACAACTTGCATCATTTAGTTATTTTATTTATCGAACCAGGTGTGTCTCAGAGCAATATGATAAGGGGGATTCCAAAAATTGGGGGGTTTTGTGCTGCAAACAGTGACTATGATTTTGGTCAATCTCCTTCGAGATCTCTTAGGAGGTCTCAGGAGTGCTTCAGCAGTAGAACACGATGGCTTAATTTCTAATGATGGACCTATTTATTGGTTAACTCATTCCTATTGAAACATATTCCAATCCTAAATGACTAAGCTTAGATGTTACCTGACTCAACAAAAATTTGTTCATTGGGAATCCTATAAAGTAAATTAAACTAATGCTGAGTCTAAACACATAAATTAAAGTTGCTGAAAAAGAAATCTATTTACTTTTGCAGATAATAAACTTGATTCTAGGTAAGAAAAGAAGCTAATTACGTTGTAGAAATTTAAACACTAATTCTAGGAAGTAATAACACTAACCCCAAGAACACATTCCAACTTAGCTTCGACACTATCTTTGCATTAATCACGATTATCAAACCTTCTACAACTACGTGCATTTGCCGATAAATACTTAATGATATTTGCAATGATTAATCTAATTCTATTATATAGCAAAGTGAATTTAATTACTTTAAACTGTAATGATTTAAGCTAAGTAAATATTATTGCTAGACAGTGATGAAAAAGAATTAAATTGCTATCTTCAAACCAATTATACTAAAATAGAATCAACTGAACCAAAAGACAATAACGTAGGATTACCTCCTTTGGTTGAGCGGGGCTTGCTCTTCCTCCGGGTGGATCACCACACAGTAATTTAGATCAAATTTCTATTTTCATTCAAATTGGCCAAAATTGGCGAGTAGAACAAAAGTATTGAGTACTACAAAGTTGCAATCTTCTAGTAAAAATATCCACTAACTAAAAACAAACCTAAAGACGAATATTTATAAGAACATCCATTATTTGAATTCAAACTATTGGCGCTAACTACTAATTACAAAGTGCAAAGACAAATAAAAATCAATTGAAAGACTATCAAGAGAATCTCGTATTATTCCAACTGTAGCAATAGTTCCCGAATTGGTAGTAAGAGCCAATCCAAAATTATAGCAGGTCAGGATCTTTCATGAGCTTTCAGGAGCATGATTATAGCAATCATGTTAAATGAAGAGTCTAACAAATATAGCTTGATAGTTAGCATAGAATTTTCTACATGAAATCCTCATATATATATTGCATTTATGATAACAGATGTTCTGATTTGCACAGTAATAACATTATTAACACAACTAAAAGAGGCACACTTAATGTAAAACATCATATCTAATATTTCCTTCAATTAGTCATATTTAATATAAAACAAGAAAATGTTAAACATATTATCTACTGCCATAGTAGTTAATTAATATCATAATAAAGTCTTTTAAGATTATAAACGGAGTACTAAAATGATATTTCTGAGCACTCATCAGTGAATGAATTGCCGAATATTTGCAGTCCTTAGAAGCTTGCACAAGTTTCATGATACTGTGAGTTAATCTAGTTAAGTGAAATTATATTTTAAGGAAGCTATCCGCAGTAGAACCCTCCATGATCACTGTTCATTACTAGTTTTAGAACCAGGAACCTCTTCCCTTCCCTGCCCTTTTCATTTTTTTTAACAAACAACCTGTGCTAAGGTTCATTGCACATTGTAAAGCCAAATCTCAAGATAAGATAGGAGTTTAAGATTGTTGTTTGAACCTACAACAACTATGAGAGGGACTTCAAATCTAAATAACTCTATCAATTGAACCAATTATCCTCCATCCTAACTTCCATAGGTTTGCCCTATGATTACCAACAAAATCACATCAAATATCAACTAAGATATTCTGAGCACTATCAAGACCTGACATTAGAGACCTTGGGATAGTGTTTTGAAATTTGATTGTGGAAGATTGTCTTTCAAGAGAGGTGATGCACCTATGCATTACCTATGTTGAGAAGTGGATAAAAAAGACATCAAAAAAACTGGCACTAGAAGGAGGGCATCTTTGGAGCTAATTTGGATCGAATTGTGTCATTCTCCCATGAAAGATTTTATAGAATATTAAGGTCTACACCAAATAAAGGGGAATTTCAAGAGCTACCACCCCCTACCTGAGCTAGAAGAGCTATAAGAGGGGAAGCATCTACCTCCAATGCATCTGGCCAACCATTTTCACCTTCACCATCATCCTCTCCTTCCATGCCTTCACCTCCACCTTCTCCTTCATCCTTGGCAGCACATCTCTTTTCTCACCCATTTCAAGAAGCCTTCCAGGTTGCCGCTTCCCATGACCTAGAGTTGCCCTCTTGCCTAATGCACCCCCATTCCTAGGTGCTATCTCATTGGTTGCTACCCCTCTTCTGCAACCTCAGGTCAATCTGGCGCAACCACCTCCACCATCACCTCCCATGGCGTGGTTAGGAAATAATCTTTCTCCTCTGGCCTTACACCTTTACCATGATATGTCGAAGAATCCAGAAATATTTTTCATGAAATTCAACCCTCGGGACCCTCAAAGGATAGCAGAGGAACACATTAAGATCTTTCAAATAGCCCTGAAGAATATGCAGATCATACATGAGGATGTTGCTTTCTGACTCTTTCCCTACTCCTTGGGGGAGGATGCCTTTTATTGGTATGTCCACTTGCCAATAGGGACCATAAACATATGGGACCTTCTAAAGGATGCTTTCTTTTAGAAGTTCAAAATTCCAATTAGCCCTTCAGAGTTGTAACAATAGCTTATGTCTGTCCAAAGGGAGATTAATGAACCAATCAACTCCTTTAATGACCGGTTCCATCAAGCATATACTCAGTTATAGGCCCCACATGCGTTCAATGATTCCTCTTCTTTGCATGTTTACTATGAAGCATTGGATAACCTCAAAACAACATTGGTGAAAAGAATGCGACCAACCACTTCCAGGTTAGTGGATGCCTATGTAGAGGTAGTCATAGCTAGCATTGAATTGGGACAAAATATTTCTGGTCCACTGACCTCCTTGGGGAAGGTTGCTCATCCCATGTAGATTCAAGCTTTCTCAAGCTCTATAGCATCAAGCACCCATCATGAATCTAGTGCCGCACTTGCCCATAGTGCCTCATCCAGGGCAACCTATGAACCAGGAACCCCTGGTTCCTCATTATCTACAACCCCAACAACATCAAGTTCACGCTTAGTCACCCCAAGTTCTAGCATACCTTCAAGGTTCTAAGTTCTCACCCACTCATGAAAATCTGCCAGTAGTGCAACTGGTTTTCCTGCAAAATTCAGCCTCATAGCCAAGCAATGTGGAGAAGGACCAGATCGATGAGCTAACAAAAATGATTAATAAAATGTCTACAAAGATGACTCACTTAAGGAATCAAAATAATCAGTTGCAGGCCTTGCAAATAAATATCTAGGCCAACCTCAATCATGATAGACGCGATGACCATGACAACTATGATGTCGCTAGACAAAATTATGAAAGAAGTTATAATTTGGGGCAAAACTTTAATAGAAGGCCTTCCTAGAGACAAAATTGGACGTGGAACACCAAGGCAAACAATGGAGGCATTCCTACACCCCTGGACCAGCCTAGTAACAATGATAAGAGCACGAGAAAAGTATACCTAGATGAGGTTTCCTTGTCTGGTTGGTGTCGTATCCACAAGACAAGCCGACATTTCGAATTGGATTGTCTAGAATTCTAGACAACCACTGAATTTTTTTAGATTGAGGTCTAAAACGTTGTAGAAAAATCAGGGTGCAGGGACATCATCACATGTGAACCATATGATTCCTCGGTGTTGGTGGTTAATGAGGCCCCTTTCCCAAAGGCTAAGAGCAATGTGCTAGAAAAGGAAAGTGTTGTTACAAGTGATGACAAGGCAGAAGAGGTAAGTATCGAAAGTCCTTTGGCTCAACTTTTCAATTTAGTAGACAATGGTCTAGTAGATGAGGAAGAGTTGAGAGAAGACATAGTTCAAATGTTCCAACAAAGGACTACCCCTTATGATCTAAGGAATAAGCAGGTGGGTGGTCAGACTAGTGGAACTTTTACTAACTCCACCCTACCTAACAACTTTAGCACCCCTCTTGATTTGAATGCCAACAACAACCCAGGCTATCCCCATGTATCCACCTGGGATTTTAGCAAGAGTAGACAACAAATCCAAAGCCAAAACTAGCCTACTAACTCCCCCCAGAATACTCCTCTTGAAGCTGAAATTGAGCAAATGGGAGAATATGTTGCAGAGGAATTTAAGAAGGTCAAGTTAAGTGTGTCAACCTTCGAATTTCTTAAGGTCCCAGCTGTTAGGAATTCCTTTTTTAGAATGATTAATGGGACCCCTTCATCTAGGTCAACTCAGGAAGCACCCACTAAGAGAGTCTCCTTGGAGGACTCATAGAGTGAGCCGGTCATCTGACAGGTTTTCAATAAGAAGATGGACCCGCCTTCAAATCAACAAACAAAAAAGCAACCTACCAGGGATCCAAAACATGCCCAAAATCAAAACAAGGGCAATGATAAAGACAAAGGCTAGGTGGCTCAAGTGGACATCTCCGAAGGGTCGTTTCAAGGAAAATTTGAAACCCCTCCCTTCCTAACCACCATCAAAATATTTGGGAAGAATATTCACAATTGTTTGCTCAATTCAAGAGCCTCCACCAACGTCATGCCCTTGAGCATGTGCAAGGCTTTGGGATTAGTTCCCACTCCTTCCTAGTACAAAGTGACATAGCTTGATAAAATTGATATCAGTATAGTTGGTGAGATCAATAGAATACCCATACAAATTGCTGCTGATCCAAGGATACAACAAACGATTGACACCCAGGTCGTTGATATTCTTGACAACTATGGTATTATATTAGGAAGGGATTTCAATCGAGCATTGAATGGATATGCTGCCACAAATTATTCCCACTTGTGGCTACCATGGAAAGGGATGCCGAATCAGATCCGTATAGATTGGGAGCCATGCATGAAGTTCATGATTACATAATAGAACAACATGAATGAAGTGTTGTTTGCTGAAACAGGATTAGGGAATTATTGCCCTATGTCATATTTAGATGAACAAGAATTCTATCAAGAAGATGTGGCTGAGGAGGTCCTTCTTGTATTGTGCAACCCTCCTATCAGCTTAGCCCACATTCCTCAAAGCATAGAAATGCTAATTGAATCAGACAATGAGGATTCTTGTGAAGATGGAAGCCTTGAATTGCTAGAGGGTTTCCAAGATTTCATGGAAAAATGTGTGCAAGACCAATTCAGTTTGGGGGCTAGAATGAATTTTCAGGAACTCCTTTTGCCTAATTGGTGCTAGGTACATAATGCTACCCATTTGGAATTTGAATGATGCTTATGCCAAAATACAATTGAACACATTAAGGGATGGTTCACTCCTAAGAAGGAGGCTCAATGGACACTGCCGGATCAGAGCCGCTCTAAAATTTTGTCACCTCTGAAGGTTGCTAAAGTAAGACCACTATTAGAAACAAGAATCAGGCCTTCCAAATTTTGGAAATTACACTTCGACGGATCCAAATCCTAGCAAGGAGCCAGAGTAGGCTTTGAATTGATCAACCCCATGGGTAAGTCATATTTTTCTACTCATAGGCTTCAGTTTTATTGCAAAAATAATGTAGCAAAATATTAAGCATTAGTCCTTGGCCTCCTTATGGCCCTAAGGAAGAAGGTCAAAATATTACAAGTCTTTGGTGACTCAGAGTTAGTCGTGAAGCAAGTAAGAAAGCTCTATTCCTGCTATGATTGAAGGCTAACCAACTACAGACATAGGGTATGGGATTTTTTTAGAAAGTCTAGAAGCATTTATTATTCAATTGATCCCATGTTCTCGGGAACTATACTGCTAATGCCCTAGCCCAAGCATCCAACACCTTGCAACCCTTGTCATTGTCTAGCCTCAAGAGATTTACTCTTGAAATCATCTCCATTCCCTTTGTGTTAGACAATGTGGCTAACTTCCAATTGTTTAATTATGATAAGCACATCCTGGATTTCATCACTAGTTCTGATGTGTTCGTGACCCAAATAATTGATGAAGTCAAGTATGAAGAGGCTGAACTAGATATAGAAGGAGTCATCAACCTCAAGACCAACACTATTCCTAGAGGAATGGTCCAGCTAGAACGAATATTTGACTTCGATTAGATTAGTGATCAGGATCAATAAGCGAAGAAGGACTCCATTAGCAATCAGTGTGTCACCCATAATCTCAGAACAACCGAGGAAGCTAAGAACATGTTCATTGGTAAGGTGTGCACACTCTTAGAAATGAAAATTATTGCTGATGCTTTGCGGAAGTACCATGACATCGTTGCTTGGAGCTACGAGGATCTAAAAACATATGAAATGTCAATCATCACACACACTATCCCTCTTAGACCAGATGTGAGGCTATTTCGACAACGTCAGTGCCCCGTCAATGTGTTATTGGAACCAATTATTTATAAAGAAGTAAAAAATTTGTTGTCTTCCAAAATTATATTTCTAGTTAGACACTCCACGTGGGTGGCAAATCTAGTGCCGATCCGGAAAAATAATGGTGAAATCAGGTTGTGTGTTGATTTCCACAATTTCAATAGAGCTTCAGAAAAGGACAACTATCTCGTGCCTTCATTAGATGAGGTATTGAAGATATTTAATGGCTCTTAGATGATGTCCTTCCTGGATGAGTATTTTGGATACAATCAGGTAATGGTGCAGTATGAGAATAGGCATAATATTACGTTCACCACCATGTGGGGAACCGTTGCGTACAGAACAATGCATTTAAGATTGATCAATGCAGGTGCCACCTTCCAGTGTGTTATGGAAATTGCCTTCAAGGACATCATTGGCATGCGGATTATCATCTAGATGGATGATCTTATAGTATTTCAAAGGATAACGAAGATCATGTCCCGATTTATGTATGGTCTTCCAGAAATGCAGAGAATTTGACATTTCCTTGAATCCAAAGAAATGCATCTTTGAGGTCACTGAGGGTAAGTTGCTGGGACATGTCCTCTCAAAGAAAGGAATTTCCATAGACCTCGAGTGTATCCAAGCCATAATGAAGATCCAACTACTAGGCAATAAGAAAGAGCTGAAATCTTTCTTTGGAAAGATAAATTTTGTCAGAAAATTTATTACTGGCTTTGCTGAAATTGTCAAGCCGTTGAACGCTATGATGAAGTAAGACACCAAAATTGAGTGGACTCTAGAGGAAAATTAGGCCTTTGAGGAGATCAAGAAATCCATTACGAATGCACCAGTTTTGGTCAACCGAAATTATCTAAAGTCATTCCATATTTACTCGTTTGCTTCAGACCATTCGTGTGCCAGTATATTGACTCATAAGGATGACGACAGAATTGAGCACCCAATTTCCTTTATGAGTGCTCTGTTAATAGATGTCGAGCTGAGATATCACAATGTGGAAAAGTAGGCATATGCTCTTGCTAGGGGAGTCAAGAAGTTCAAACACTACATCTTGCGCAACAAGGTATTTTCCATAGTGCTTGACCCGACTGTAAAGACACTGATGATGCAAAATGAACTAGGAGAAAGATGAGAAAATTGGGTGACTTTGCTGCAAGAATATGATATGGAAATCTAACCAATGAAATTGGCTAGGGGACATGCACTCACTCGAACAATAGCTGAAGTAGCAACTTTTTGATTGACAAATTTATTAGCTATCTCTATTTTCTCATGCCCAATAAAGTTGACAAATGTAACCACAGTTGAATCAATAATGATGTACTTTTATAACTAATTCTTTGCTTATTTTAAAAGGTGGTAGATACCTTCATTTGATATCCAATGAATGAATTTTAACTAAAGATTCTTTTAACTAGAAAGCAAGCAAAGGAAGAGCCTTTTAACCAGAAAGCTTTAAAGGTATAAACATAAAAAATATAACAAAACTGAAATAACCACAATCAAATATAGAATCAAAACCACCACAACATCTTCATTCATAGATAAATCAAACTATAGTGTTGTAACAATTTCAAAAACAATAACCATTCCGATGATAGGTCACTCATAGAAGAAATATCAACATAAGTAGAAATAATTCATACATCATAACTCAAAGATTATGAATGCATAAACTCCACCATAGATTTCTATATCAAAATATCAAAAAAATAACAAATCTAGATAATAAAGTTTTGTTCTAATGAGAAAATCAAAGTTTTCCCAAAAGATCTAGAACCATCAACAAAACCCCTATTTAAAGCATCACCAATAGTTTCAGGTAACAGTTTCTTAAAAGTAACCGTACCAAATAAAAATGAGTCTTAAACTTAGAAAAGAGCCAAATAAACTAAAGTATCATAAGATATTTAAAAATAAACTACTTCCAATTCTGCCACTTAAGTCTTTTCACCTTCAATAGACACAAAAACTTCTTTCTGTAGGGCTTCCTCCTGTGCTTTCATCCTAGCTTTATAATCTCTAGACCTGACAACAATTGCAAGTATCTCCTTACTCCCAAGGGTCATGGTGATTTGTAATCCGGTTCTCATTCTAGATAAAGCTACTTCGTATTCATCCACAATTTGAGATTTCCTATTCCTCAACTTTGAAAGAAGCAAGATAAACCTGTAACCTCCCAAGCCTTGAAAATGATTCTTTAGTTGAAGCAGCAGGGTCTACAATCTCTTTGCTAAACACTTCTCTAAACCTTAGGCACACTTCCCTAGTATACAACATATTCTCATCAAACTCATCCATGATATCAACCTTCAGATCATGAAAATTGCCTTTAATTTCAACTAATAGATCCAAAAATTTCTCGAGGACTTCAGAGATTTCATTTACCAGTCTATCATACATGTCCAATTTCTAATTAAGTGAATCAAACCAGGAAGAGTCTAATTCCTTAGGGTTATTTATGATCTATTCACTAACCAACATTGTTTGATCCATGACAATTAATTCTTTTATCTCTTAGGAGAGAACATAGAGACTAGTTTGATCCTTTCAAATTTTTCTTAACTCTGTTATTAATTCCTTCCTCTTTTCTACAACCTGAGTATAAAAAAGCATAGACTTTCTTATAAAAAGAGAAATTTCTTGAGACATGTCATCAATACACTCATCGATAGCTATAGAATAACTAAGTTTTTTCTTGATTGACTTCATATAAGATGCATCTATGTCCACTCCTTGAGAGCTCGAAGCTTCATTGGATATGTTAGAAGGAATCAGAGAGGAGATGAAGTTATTCAAATCAAGGACTTCTGACTGTAAATTAACTTTCTCTTTCCTTTCTTCTTTTACACATTTAATTAAAGCATTGACATAATAATTGGCATGATATACATCACCCTCCAGTGTTTGAGGTCCCATGTCCACATGTGTGATCATATAATCTACTTTAGTTGTCTCATCATCATTCAAGTCCTTGATGGGGTGTGCAAATTCCAGAAATTTATTACCAGAGGCTAGATCTATCAACACCCTTGACATCTTCTGAGCTTTCTTAGGTCTTGAGGAGGACTGGAATAACTTTGCAACTGTGTTAATTCCAACCGTTGATGTAGGGGTGTACTTCCTTTTCTTCTCCACAACCTTTTCTAACTGCATAGGGGAAGCTTCTGCCAATGCAACATCCTTGTTTCCATGTACAATTTATTTTGTTTCAGTAGGGAGGATGGATATATTCTCTCCTAGGGAAGAGGGTAATTTAGACAAAGGAGGGAATGTATTGTCCTCAACAATATGTTGGGAAATGGTAACAAAACTTCCGAAGCAAACTTCATTTGGTTGGCCTTTCTTTTAGAAATTGGAGTGGACACATTATCCTTCTCACATAATGATTTCAACTTGGCTATCTCCTCAAGTCTTTCACCATCTCCTCTAGATTGTAAATTAGCACTAGAAGACTTGATAACCAATTTTTCTTATGATGTAGTTACTGTAACAACTGGAGCAGACTTCTATTCATTCCTTTGAGAAGATCTTGGCTCCTAGGTGTTGTGTAGTTTTGCACACACGCCCCTCTGAAAGTGGGGACCCTCTTTTGGCTTGGTCTTTTGGTTTATTTTTGTGGCTTACCCCCCCCTCTTTGTGTTTATCTTTGAAAATCTTGGGGTTTTGGTCCTTGTTGCTGCCTTCATTTGGGGGTGCCTTTGTGTTGAGTTCCTAGTGGTTTTGAGGTCTTGCAGATGTCCTCTTTGGGGTGGTCTTCTTTTTCCTTCTATTTTCTCCTCTGGTGTTTTCGTTTGGGTCCTAAGGGTTGATTTCTCCCTTAGCTTTCCCTTGTTTTCCCTACTTTCTTTGTTCTGCTGGAGGTGGAATCAGGATAAGACCGAACTTTGAACTTTGGCTATGTCCCGGGTTCTATTCTTGTTCCTATTTCAGCCCCGTTTTTCTTCTTCTTTTGTTGTTTCACCCTAAGGGTTGCTTTCTCCACCCTTAGGTTTTCTTCACTTTGCTTTCCCTTTATTTTGTTGGAGGTGGAAATGGGATGGAATCAAACTCTAAACTTTTGCAAAGTTTGTGGTTCGGTTCTCGTTCTCGTTCCGACTCCACCTCCAGCATTCTCATTTTTTTCGTTGTCTCGTCTGCCTCCGGCCTCTGGGTTGGTTCTTCGCCTGTGGGTTTTCTTTGGTTTTCTCTTATGTCATTTTGTCGGGAATGGGATTGGGATGGAATTTGGCTTTGAACTTTGGCAAAGTTCACGTTTCCTTTCTGTTCCTGTTTCGCCTCCGCTTCCACCGGGGTGGGTTTTGGTTCCTATTCTACCTAGTTTCCCTTTGGGTGTCCTTTGCCTTCCCATTCCACTTCTGCTTCTACCAGAGTGGGTTTTGGTTCCCTTTCCACCTTGTTTCCCTTTGGATTTCCCTTTCATTCCTATTCTGTCTCCACCTCTGCCTATCCTTGCTCTGTTCCTATTTTGTTTGTGGCTCTGCCACCGCTCGTCTTTGGTTCCCCCTCCTTTTGGGTTTTTGCATGATTCTCTAACCATAGGAGCTATTTGGTCTTGCTTGGATTTTGATGGTGTATTTGGCATTAATAGTGTCTTATTTGAATGCAGGTTGGATCGAGCTAAGATTTTCGGTATGTAGTTTGAAGATTTGGGGTAGATTTGCAAGTGCAGTCAGGTACACTTTGTGGCTGTTGTCACGAGACCCACTCCTGCATGCAAGGTTGATGTGTTTGGTGTTTATTAATTGTGGGAAGATCTGGTTGGTGGATTCAACCTGGCTTTGCTTGATCTAGGCCATCCATTTACCCGACTCTGGTTTGGTTGGTTCCTCATTTTCCTCCTAGTGTTTGCACGCACACTGCTATTCGTGTGGATGTTCATTTATTTCTAAGTACAGCTTGAGGATCTGTCCCCTAGTTGCCTGCGATCCCAGGTTGATCTGATGGGGTCCTTGTTGCATTCATTGTTGAGCAGCGGGTTATTATTGACTGTCAGGGTCGATCTGGTTGGTGGTCGTGCTTTCTTATAACCCTAGCTCTGTTTCACGTGGGCCTGATGTTTTTATAAGTATGGAACTTTGCCTCTTTTGTGAGGTTCAAGGTCAATGTAGATTGAGCTAGGTTTGGTTAGAATCCAGACTCGGTAGAGGTTGGAAGACTAAGCCAATCAGTTTGTAATCAATAGATTTAGCAGTAGAGTAGCATGTTAGCAGAGTAGAAGTTAGTTTTCAGATTTTTGAGCAAGTGTTGTAAAAAGCCAAAAATGTTGTTAATATGGTGATTTTAATACAAACTGCAGACATTCTATCATGACTGGTGCCTCCTTTGCATTGGATCATCTTGCATGTTTCTTGTTCCATCTTTTAAATTGCTTGGAAATATTTGGATGTAGTTTAGATTTAGTTCGTAGTGCTGATGATTTAATAGTTGGAGTGTTGTAGCAATCACTAGTTCATATCTTGGGCAACTTCTTGATTGTGGGAATGTTGTGCAAGGTCAACCTGTACCCCTTATCCATGTGCTCAGTTCAACTATATATGTTCAATTAGTCTAATTGAATGAATGCCTACAACCTAAAAATATTTAACACCTTAGAAGATTGCATTGTTCTTTGCAAGATTGCAGGTATAGCCTGAGTCAACCAGGAACTAGTTTAAGGGATTGGTCCATTCCAAGTATTTCATCATTTGCATGATTTATCTTAGAAGTAGTGTTAGCAATTAGAACTTTTGAAACCCTCATGTTTTACTATTTCTTTTATTAAATGGTTAGAACTTGAAGTTAAAGCATCACTATATCTTAAAATCTGATGAGTTTAGAACTTACAGCTTTGTACATAAGACCCCTTGTGATTACCAATATATTCACATTTTATCACTGAGTTTGTTTCACTGCATTATCATAAATTGACACCCGAAATACCTTAGGGTTATCTCTCTGTTCATAGAGATCAACCTTTTAAGAGAGATATGATAGCCTTTATCCTGTCTGAGTTGTTGCTGTGCAGAAACACCAAACAACAGGATTGGTGCTAGAAGGAGGGCCAACAAGAAAACTAGAGCATTTTCTAAACACCATTTCTCCTGAGAAGCTTAGAAGGAGAACCAGATCCATAACAAGAGAAGAAGAAGAGTTCTAGGAATTATCACCTCCGACCAGGTCAAGAAGGACTAGAAGAAGGGAGGAATTATCGTCCAATCCATCATTTCCACCATCTTCACCACGACCCACTACATCTTCATCTGATTCTGAGGCTGGTTCCATTCCACAAACCCAACCGGTCATTCATTGAACATTACCACCTCCACTGATGGCTTTCTTGGGAAATAACCCGTCACCCCTGATATTCAACAATTAAAATGTTGTGCCCAAGAACCCTGAGCATTTTTTCTCTAAGTTTCATACGAATGACCCAAATAGGACAGAAAAAGAACACATTAGGATCTTTCAGACCTGTCTAAGTGATAGGGGATAAATCATGAGGATGTTGCATGCAGACTCTTCCCCTATTCTATAGGAGAAGATGTCTTTTATTGGTATAACCATTTACCTGCTGCATCCATCTCTAACTAGGCTGAGCTTGAGGCTACATTCCTACTAAAATTTAAGATCCCCATTAGTGCTAATGAGCTATATATGTAGTTTATAGGGGTAAAAGGAGAGGTTAATGAGCCTATAGGATCATTCAACAATAGGTTCCACCGAGCATACACTAGACTCTAGGCACCTTATGCTGGAAATGAGGACACTACCCTGGAGGTTTACTTTGAAGCCTTTGACAACCTTACCTCCACCTTCCTCAAGTGGAGAGCTAATCCACCAACTACCTTGCTCACTATGTATATGGAGGCTATAAAGGTCAGTACAGACCTAAGAAAACACTTGTCCAGACCTCTACCATCTCTGGGACCTACCGTTCACCCAAGCCAAGTCCAATCTCTCACCCAAGCTCTGACCAATCACACACCTATCCTGAATCCTATTGCATAGTTGCCTTTGGTTCCTCACCCGGGTCACCCAATAAAAAAGGTCCAACCAATACCCAATCATCCCCAGCAAAATGCTAACCATCCCCTCCATTCACAGTCACAAGCTGGTTTCCCTACATATTTACAAAAATCAAAAGTTATGAATTAGTCTACTACTTCTGGAGGAGTGTTGGGGTACCCCCCAACCACCTTGAATCCAGTACCTTACAAAAATCCTGATAAGGAAAGGTTAGATGACCTAACTGAACAAGTGAAGAAGCTGAAAATGGAGGTAACTTACTTGAGGAACCAAAAAAACCAACTCCAAGATAATCAGAAGAGCATGCAATCAAGTTATAATAGAGGGCAACACTATGACATAAATCAAAAATTTTAAAGAGGACAAGGTTCTGGTCAGAACTTTGATAGAAATCAACAAGGTGGAAAAGGGATTGATAGAAGAAAACCACCTAGATAGAATAGGCCATGGAATATTGGGCCTAACAATGGAGGAGTTTCCACTCCACTAGATCAACCTTCCAATTCGGAGAAACCCCTAGGTGGTGTGTACTTGGTAGAGGCCGCTTTGTCTAGATTATGTAGGCTTCACAAGATGAGTCAGCACTCTGAGCTTGACTTCCTTGAATTTCAAATTGCTGCCTCCATCTTTCAATATGAAGTTGAAAACAATTCCACCAACCAAGAGTTGGTGCCCTCAAATCCCTATGATTCCCCAGTTTTAGTGTTGAATCATGCTATGTTCCCTAGGGATGAGGAGAATGAACTAGAGGAGGAATCAAGCAGCCAGAGTGGAGAGGCTAAACAAGTGCTCAATGAAGATGAAATCTGTCAGCTGTTTGATGAAGAAATTGAGAATGACAATGGCCCATTGGATGAAGAAGAGGCTAATATTGAAGAGGCGCAAAATTTTCAGCAGCCTACGAGAAAATATGATATGAGGAGTAAGCTCCGTAGGAATCCACAAGCTAGAGGACCATTCACTACATCTACCCCTCCACACAATTTTACTACTCCACTGGATCCACATACCAATAACAGTCCATCCTACCCTCAACTGCTGACACAATACCTCACAAAGGAAGGACAACCAAATGTTTCCAAAGGAAGCATTACTGAAGCAACAAAAGATAAGAAAGTTGGTCATTCCAAGGAGCTCCACACTGACATGAATGTGGAACAGTTAGGAGAATATGTCACCGAGGAACTCAGAAAAGTAAAGGTGAGTCTTTCTTCTTTTGAGTTATTAAGAGTTCCTAAAATCAGAAATGTAGTCCTTGGGTCTTTTAATGCGAGTATAGTAGCACTAGGAATAGCTACCAATGAGGCAATTCCAAGGCCTCCTATTTGACAAACACCCAAAGGTCCTATTCCATCACAACCCAGGGATAGGGGTAAAGAAAAAGATAAAAGTCAAGTTGCCCAAGTTGACTCATAGTTGAGTTTTTTCCAAGGAAAAATGGAAACCCCTCCTTTTTTGATTTCCATTCGTATATTTGGTAAAAATCTGCACAATTTCCTGCTGGATTCAGGGGCATCCACAAATGTTATGCCATTTTTTGTTTATAGGGCTCTTGGTATTACCCTCGTAGCCTCTCAAAAGAAAGTCACCTAATTGGACAAAATAGAGGTGAACGTTGTAGGAGAACTAAACATGATTCCCATGCAAGTTGCCTCAAACCCTAGAGTGCAACAAGTGCTCAATATTCAGGTAGCTGACATCCCTAACACCTATGGAATGATCCTAGTTAGGGATTTCACCAAGGCACTCAATGGATACACATCTACAGATCACTCCCATATGTGGCTCCCACGAAAAGGCGTCCCGAATTAGATCAGAATTGAGAGAGAACCAAGAATGAAGTATGCCATCACCAAATACCAAAATACTTTAAATGAGATACTGGTAACATAAGTTAGTATGGGAAATTATGTCCTAGCCTCACCTACTTCAGACATAAAAGAAATCTTGATGTTGCAAAGCTCTTCTAGTGAAGCCACATCAAAAGCCAACAACTTCGAAGTGCAATTTGAACAAACAGAGGAACCTAGTGATCAAGAAGAAAGGAAACTCAACTTGTTGGATAACCTCCAAGGGTTTATTCAAAAATGTGTAGAAAATTAGGTACAGCTGGGTAGAAATATGAACTTTGAAGAATTGCTTCTTCCTAATTGTTGCTGAGTCCATAATGCTCCTCATTCTGAAGTGGAATGTTGCTTGTCTCAAATTGCAGTTGAACAGATACAAAGGCACATCAACACAACCCAAACTGTTGGGTCAAGCATAAACCTCTTGAAGAACCTTCGAGGGATAGTAAGGATAGTGACATTCCAAGAGGAGCAGGAGATAATGATTGTTGGACATTGAGGTTTGATGGATCCAAATCCAAGCAAGGTGCTGGAGCAGGGCTTGAGTTGATCAGTCCTAAAGGTAAAACCTAGTTTTCTGCTCACAGACTCCAATTCCAATGCACTAACAATTTAGCTAAGTATGAAGCCCTAGTTCATGGGATACTAATGGAATTAAGAAAGAAAGTTAAAATACTCCAAGTGTTTGGAGATTCCTAGTTAGTGGTTAGGCAGGTGAGAAAATACTACTCATGCCATGACAGAAGGATGGCCAACTATAGACACAAAGTCTGGGACCTTATTGAAGGATTTGATGCCTTCAACATTCAATTGATACCTCAGAGTAAGAATTAGACTGTTGTTTCTCTGGCACAAACAACATGTACATTGTAACCATTATCACTTTTGGGCTTAAAGAAGTTCACTATGGAACTTGTTCTAGTGCCCTTGGTGCTTGACAATGTCACCAATTTTCAGGTATTTGAGGATGATAGGCACATTCTTGATTTTATTGCTAGCTGTGATGTATTTGTTTCCCAAGTAATTGATTAGGTTGAGCCTCAAGAGGCTGAAATGGACTTAGAAGGAGTTCTCAATTTGAAAACTAACACCATCCCAAGAGGCATGGTGCAATTAGAAAGGATCTTTGATTTTGATAGGATTAAGGATCATGAGCAAAGAGCGAAAAGGGAATCCCTCAATTGTCAATGTGAAACGTACAACGTGGGGACCCAAGGTAACATCAAGAATGTCTTTATTGGTAAGGTGTGTATTCTGGAGGAGAGGAAAGGAATTATTGATGCCTTGCACACATATTAGGATGTGATAGCCTAGAGTTATGATGACTTAAGGACATATGATACTTCGGTCATTACACACACGATTCCCCTCAAGTTAAATGTTAAACCATTTAGGCAAAAACAAAGACCAATGAATGCTTTGCTAGATCCCATTATTCAGAAGGAAGTGCATAAGTTACTCTTAGCACAAATCATATTCCTAGTAAGACATTCAACATTGGTCACAAACTTGGTTCTAGTCAGAAAGAAAAATGGAGAAATCAGACTATGTATTGATTTGAGAAACCTGAATAGAGCATCAGAAAAGGATAATTATCCAATTCCTTCATTGGATGAGGTGCTTCAAGTTGTCAATGGATCTCAGATGATGTCCTTTTTGGATGGGTACTCTGGGTACAATCAGGTCATGGTTCAATATAAGGATAGGCACAAGATTGCCTTCACTACAAAATGGGGAACCTTTTCTTACCAAAGAAATCCCTTTGGATTAATCAATGCTGGAGCTACATTCCAAAGAGAAATGGATATTTCCTTCAAAGAAATCATTGGCAAGTGCATAATCATCTACATGGATGATTTGAAACTCTTTCCAAAGAGGAGAAGCGATCATGTTGCAAATTTGTGCAAAGTATTCCAAAAGTGCAGGGAATTCGATATTTCACTTAATCCGAAGAAGTGCATCTTTGGAGTCACAAAGGGAAAGCTGTTAGGCCACATTGTCTCAGAATAAGGTATTTCCATTGATCTTGAGCAAGTGTAGGCAATACTGAAAAATTCAACCCTCTACAAGAAAGAAAGAAATGAAGTCATTCTTTGGTAAGATTAACTTTGTCAGGAAATTTATCACTAGATTTGCAGAAATAATTAAGGCCCTAAATGCCATGTTGAAGCAAGAAGTAAAGGTTGAATGGAATATAGAGGCTAAGGAAGCATTTGTAGAAATATAGAGAGATATTGCTGAGGCCCCTGTTCTGGTAAGTCTAGATTATGCTAGGCCATTCTACATTTATTTGTTTGCTTTTGATCACTCCTATGCAGGCTTGTTAACACAAAAGTTTGATCAAGGTAATGAACATCCCATAGCATTCATGAGTGCACCTTTGAAGGATTCCGAATTGAAGTATCCTAGTGTTGAAAAGAAGGCTTATGCCTTGATCCGAATTGTGAAGAAGTTTAGGCACTACATATTGAGAAACAAGGTCTTTGCTATAGTCCTTGATCCTGCAGTCAAGTTGTTGTTGATGCAAAATGAGTTGGGCGAACACAGAGCCAAGTGGGTGACTATGCTATAGGAATATAACATTGAAATCCAACCCATGAAGTTGGTAAGAGGGCAGAGATTGACCAAGAGAAATGCAAAAATGGGTCCTGACCTTGTTCCTCAGCATTACAATCTTGAAGATGTTTCTTTGGGGAGCTGGTATGATGACATTATCTACTACTTGTTGAATCAGAAATTCCCCAAACACCTTAATTTAGTGTAAAGGAGAGCTCTACGTTTGAAGAGTGGAAATTTTATGATGAAAGGAGCTGTCCTATACAAGAGAAATCATGAGGGTGTCTACTTGAGATTCCTAGGGAAAGAAGAGGCAGGGAGAGTAATGGGTGAATTTCATTATGAATATGGCACATGCCATGGTTCAACACCTTCCACTGCAAATTAGATTCTAAGGGTAGGCTATTATTGGTCTACCTTGTTCAAGGACACACATCACCATGTGAGGACTTGCCATGTGTGTCAAACTGCAACAAGCAGGGAGAGGTGTGTAACTCTTCCACTTCGGCCTATCATAAAGGTAAAACCATTTGCACAGTGGGGAATGGACTTCATTGGTCCTATCAACCCATCTTCATCTATAGGCCATAGGTATATTATTACCATAACCAATTATTTTACTAGGTGGACTGAAGCTCTTGCATGCAAACAATGTACTTCTGAAGTAGTAATCAATTTCATGGAATCAGGTATCATTTATCGCTTTGGTTGTCCACTAGCTATGGTTTGTGACAATGGTTCTGCATTTGCTTCTTTAAAGTTTTCTAATTGGGCTTATGACTAAGGGATCAACATAAAATTTGCATCCAATTACTATCCATAGGGGAATGGTTTGGCTGAGTCTTCCAATAAAAACCTTTTGGCAGTCATCCAAAAACTATTAGACAAGAATCCCAAGGATTGGCATACCTAGCTTAGATTTTCTCTTTGGGCAGACTGCACTAGACATAAGACATCTTTAGGAACCTCTCCTTATCACTTAGTGTATGGTTTGGAACCTTTCTTTCCCATCCAGCTGAAGATCCCTACCCTACAATTTATCAACACATATTATGATGGGGAGGACAAACATGAAGCCCGCTTGAATGAATTGTTGCACCTTGAAGAGAGAAGAGATGAATCCATAGAAAACTTTGCCAAACATTAGGGTATAGTGAAAAGATGGTTTGATAGGAGAACCAAGGTGAAAGCCTTTAGAATCTCTAACTTGGTTCTCTATTGGGATAAAGCCCATGACAAGAAAGGGGAGCATGGAAAATTTGACAGACTTTGGCTTGAGCCTTATCAGATTCTAGAGATTTTGGGAGATAATGCCTCCCGTTTAAAAACCCTCACTGGAGGAGATATCCCACTGCCTATCAATGGGCAGTATTCGAAGCATTATTTTTAGTCTTGAGCTGTTCTCAGTTCTATCCTTGTGCATAAATATATTAGGTTTCCTTTCTTTTGTGTTATTTTTGCCTTGGTTTTGGTGGGGTTTCTTTTGGTTTTTCTTTGTTTGCCTCTTTTGGTTTTGCTTTGGTTTTGGTTTGCTCGAGTTGGTTTTCCCTGCTACTCTGCTTTTGTGGTGTTTTCCTACTTTCCTCTGGGCTTGTTGCATCTGTATAGCTAGCTTCTTATCTTGGGGTTGCTTTAGGATTTCTTTTACAAACTCTTATCATCTTTTCAAAGTCATTCAAATTGGTGGATTTCCTTCATTTGATGTTGCATGGGGAGGGAGTTAGTGTCACTTGACTAAGTTGGATTTTGGAATGCATTTGAGTCTTATATCTTCACACAAATCTTAAGGATTCTGAGGTTGCATATGGTCTTTAGGAGGTCTGATTGGGTGCAAAATCTTAAATTCTGCTCCAGTGCCGCTGTGGTTCTCATCCTTGAGTGTGGGCTTCATTGCCTGCAAGGTGAAAAGTGAAGCTTTAAAAGAAAATATCAAAAGAGAATATCAAAAGAAAAGAAAGAAAATATTGAAAATCAGAATGTTCACCTTTTTCAAGGGCATCCTAGTATCTCTACCCGGGCTATGGATGCCTGGTTGGCAGTAGAGCTATGTTAGGGAGGGTCATAGTGATAACCTCATTGGGGCTATGAACGCCTGACTGCCAATGAGGCTCTATCCAGGTTGATTTTGGAGCTAGAATCCTTAGGTAGCCTTGTCGGACTGAGTTTGGTCCTTGTTGCAACTTAGGAAAGGAAAATGAATGCATATGCACATACTTTGACCTTGGTACAAGAAAGTTTGGCTGATTAGTGATATCTAAAACCTTGTCTATTTGTAACTCGATGATGGAGTGAAACCAGAGATTCTGGGTTCTTGATGCCAGTTTGTCATCAAAATTCTCTGGAGCATTTCCCCAGCAGAGTTGCCAATTGTTGTGCATTTTTGCACATAGACCCCTCTGAAAGTGGGGACCCTCTTTTGGCTTGGTCTTTTGGCCTTCTGTTTGTGTGGCTCTTTGTGCTTATCTTTGAAAATCTTGGGGTTTTGGTCCTTGTTGCTTGCCTTCATTTAGGGGTGCCTTTGTGTTGAGTTCCTAGTGGTTTTGAGGTCTTGTGGATGTCCTCTTTGGGGTGGTATTATTTTTCCTTCCATTTTCTCCTCTAGTGTTTTTGTTTGGGTCCTAAGGGTTGGTTTTCTCCCTTAGCTTTCCCTTGTTTTCCTTGCTTTCTTTGTTCTACCAGAGGCAGAACTAAGATGAGACTGAACTTTGAACTTTGGCTAAGTCCTGGGTTCTGTTCCCTTTCTGGTTTCGGCTCTTCTTGCTTCTCGCTTCCTCGTTTTTCTTCTTCTTTTGTTGTTTCGCCCTAAGGGTCACTTTCTCTGCCCTCAGGTTTTCTTCACTTCGCTTTTCCTTTCTTTTGTCAGAGGCAGGACCGAGATGGAATCGAACTCCAAAATTTTGTAAAGTTCGTGATTCGGTTCTCATTCTCGTTTCGGCTTTGCCTCCCGCATTCTCAATTTTTTTCGTTGTCTTGTTTGCCTTTGACCTCCAGGTTGGTTCTCCGCCTGTGGTTTTCTCTAGTTTTCTCTTTTTCCATTTCGTCGGGGCTGGGACCAGGATGGAATTTGGCTTTGAACTTTGGTAAAGTTCACGTTTCCTTACCATTCCCGTTCTGCCTCCACCTCTGTCAGGGTGGGTTTTGGTTCCCTTCTGCTCGGTTTCCCTTGGGTTTCCTTTCCATTCTTGTTTCGCCTTCAGTTCTGCCAGGGTGGGTTTTTGTTCTTGTTCCGCCTAGTTTCCCTTTGGGTTTCCCTTTCGTACCTGTTCTATCTCTGCCTCCGCCCATCATTGCTCTATTCCTGTTTTGTTCGTGGCTCTGCCTCCGCCCGTCTTTGGTTTCGCCTCCGCTTGGGTTTTTGTGTGATTCTCTGACCATAGGAACTATCTGCACCTTATTGGATTTTGATGGTGTATTTGGCATTAATAGTGTCATATTTTAATGTAGGTTGGATCAAGCTAAGATTTGCAAGATGTACTTTGAAGATTTGGGGCATGATTTATGGGTGCAGCCAAGTACACTTTACAGTTGCTGTCACAAGACCCACTCCTGCACACAAGGTCGACACATTTGGTGTTCATTAATGGTAGGTAGATCTGGTTGGTGGGTTCAACCTGGCTTTTCTTGATCTGGGCCGTCCATTTGCCCGGCTCTGGTTTGGTTGGTTGCTCATTTTCCTCCTGGTGTTCATGTGTGCGTTGCTATTCGCGCATATGCTAACTTATTGCTGGGTGCAGCTCAAGGATCCATCCCTTGGTTGCGTGTGATCCCTGGTTGATCTGATGGGGTAATTGTTGCATTCATTGTTGACCGGCGGGTTATTGCTGACTATCGGGGCCAATCTGGTTGGTGGCCGTGCTTTCTTGTAACCCTAGCTTTGTTTCATGTGGGCTTGATATTTCTATAAGTATGGCACTCTTCCTCTTTTGTGAGGTTCGAGTTCAGCTCAGATTGAGCTAGGTTTGGGTAGAATTTGGACTTGATAGAGGTTGGAAGACTAAGCCAATCAATTTGTAATCAATAGATTTAGCAGTAGAGTAGCATGTTAGCAAAGTAGAAGTTAGTTTTCAGATTTTTGAGCAAGTGTTGTAACAAACCAGAAATGTTGTTAATATGGTGAGTTTAATACAAAGTGTAGACATTGTGTCATGACTGGTGCCTCCTTTGCATTGGATAATCTTGCATGTTTCTTGTTCCATCTTTAAAATTGCTTGGAAATGTTTGGATGTAAGTTATATTTAGTTTGTAGTACTGATGATTTAATATCTGGAGTGTTGTAGCAATCCTTGGTTCATATCTTGGGTAGCTTCTTAATTGTGGGAATGCTGTGCAAGGTCAAGCTGTACCCCTTATCCATGTGCTCAATTCAACTGTATATGTTCAATCAATCTCATTGAATGAATGCCTACAGCCTGAAAATATTTAACACCTTAGAGGATTGCACGGTTCTTTGCAAGATTGCAAGTATAGCCTGATTTGACTAGGAACTAGTTTAAGGGATTGGTCCATTCCAAGTATTTCATCATTTGCATGATTTATCTTAGAAGTAGTGTTAACAAATAGAACTTCTGAAACCATCATCTTTTGCTATTTCTTTTATTAAATGGTTAGAACTTGAAGTTAAAGCATCACTATATCTTAGAATCTAATGAGTTTAGAACTTCCAGCTTTGTACGTAAGACCCCTTGTGATTACCAGCATATTCACATTTTATCACCGAGTTTGTTTCACTGCATTATCATAACTTGACACCCGAAATACCTTAGGGTTATCTCTTTGTTCATAGAGATCAACCTTTTAAGAGAGATATGATAGCCTTTATCCTATCTGATTTGTTGCCATGCAGAAACACCAAACAATAGGATTGGTGCTAGAAGGAGGGTGCACAAGCAAACTAGAGGATTTTCTAAACGACATTTCTCCTGAGAGGCTCGGAAGGAGAACCAGATCCATAACAATCCATTTTCTCCTCAACCAATCTTGGGTTTTGTTTAATACTGGAGTGGCTCGTACATTCATGTTAAAGGCTTCATTCTTGCTCCAGTCTATTTTATGATGAGATTTATCCAGTAGAGCATCATATTCAGGATCAATAATTACTAATTCATCAATGACATTTTCAAGGAATTTTAATTGAAAGACCATACAACTAAATCTATTGGGGAGTCAACCTCATGTAATCCCTTTTCAAAACCTCATCTTCATCTACATAATCTTCCCTAAAATCCTCAATAGAAGGTTGGTGTTGATACGAAGTTTCTCCATATAGGTTTTGCTTCACATAAACCTTACTATCAAAACCCGCCCATGAACAAATATTGAAGATTGTATTCTTTAAGGAATTTCTCAGCACCTTTTGCTACTTGATTGTTCTTGCATGTAAAAGAGGGGGTAACCAGGAGGAAGGTGTAACCTCGCTTTCGCATGTTCATATATTTTACATTGAGTAAAGCCATTTTTCTACAAACTTCTAAAAACACCAGAAAATCCTCTGAATACCTAGGGAATTTCAACGGAGCCTTCTCATACCCTCCAATTCCCAAATATGAAAATATTTCAAATTGAATATAGAAGCTCCCAAATTTTGTTATCAAGGACATGGACTTAGGGGAGAAATGCATGGTAGGGTTTCCGTCTAGCTTCCTCACAACCTCCATAAAAAAGGAATCATTAAACAAACAATAATTTCCCATCCCAACTTGTTTAGTGAATTGCGGATAACAGTTGTACACAGGAACACTAGGAACTGGAAGTGCCATAGGTTTTAACCTTGGCCAAACAATCTTTGACTGGCTAAAACATACATTAAATAGGAAGACAAATGGAAGGTTGTTGTTCACTGAAAATTCACCAGTTGCTCATTTAAATATAAACAAATTACTCTACCCTAGTCTATGAACATATTTTCATCACAAATAACCATAATTAATTGACACATCCAATCTTCAAAAGGCTCAACATTGCATATTCCCAACCAGACGATGCAAAAGAGCAATGGCATCCACAATTTCTTCTTTAAAATGGCTTCTTTTGAGCTTGGTTGGTAATTGAGACTTACCTCTCTTTTCGGACTTCAACCAGCCCTTGGCAATTGAATTATTGCACCAGTCTTCCTTAGGGTTGAAAAAATCATTAGCTGCAACAACTGACTTTTCTCTTATAGGCGCCTTCTCAAAAATTATCAACACACAAAAAATCACTTCTGGAGAGATTCTAGTAACAATGGTTCCGTCCGTAGCTTTGATTTCTCCCATTCCTGGTATATATCTCCTCGCACAGGCACTAATCGAGTCCACACTTAAGATGGCTTCAAGGAATCCTCTAGCATGAGCTAACCCACTTTCTAATAGCTTCACATCTACAGTGGATTTTTGATCACTTTCCAATCAAGCCTAGAATCCCTCCAACCTGAAATATCCCAAGTCTATATCTCTCACTCCTAGCCAACAATTTCCAATTTCGTGCTGCATGAGCCTACTGTGAACAAAAGAAAACCTGCTCACATTGAAAAATATTGCAGATAGAAAATGTACAAATGAGAACTAGAATGAATAAATGTTCACCACCCTTTCATGCAAAAATGATAAGACACACATTTGGTACTGAATAAATGCAACGCCTTATTTTTATTCTTAGTAAGACAACCGTCGAAGTTGGCGCGCCTCACAAAAAATCTTGATTAGACATCTCCAGGTTACTGTTTACACCTCAATAAATATATAGGCAGTGCCTCAAAGTGTGCGAATGAAAAAAACATCACCTTGTCACAGACAAATGAAATTGCACAACTCAAAATTGAGAGTTACAAGGTTTATGAAATCTCTGACTCAACGACAATACAATGGAATTACATGCTTGATGCCAACAAAGAGGAACATGTAAAACAAACGGGAAGTTAGAGGAAACAGTAACCTGACGACTTGGACTTAGGAACGTTGGATGCCAAACATAGGATTTTTGAAAGATGGGTAACCCACAACAAGAAGTTAAAAAATACAAGGAATCCAAGACAAAGGAAAAATATGGCAACGAAAACTTAGACTTAGAAAAAATAAAGGAAAACAAATACCATGGAAGCAGAGATTGAAAACTTTCATGGCAAAAATAATAACCATATGTAACATTGGCTTCGAAAAGGACCAAGTTTGATAAGATGCAAAGAATCTAGAACCATGGCATACAACCTTATTCATTGGGTGACGGAGTAAAAAAAAAACATACCAAAATCGAACAAACAAACAAACAAGAACTATGGTACAAGGAAGGACCCAAAAGAACAATTATTCCAAAAGTTTTAAATCTTGCCCATTATAGGGAAGAGGCAGGACAATACCATTAGCATATGTAGCCAAAATGCATGATCGCCAATAAGTTGTTTGATAACAAAATGTCCTTTCTAGAGAGAATCAAACTTTTGATGTGCGCCTTTTGCTTCCCTCCTCCAATCCCAGAGGAGAACCGAATCACCAACTGCAAAATTCCTTTGTCTATCCTTTTTATCAAAAAATTTCTTCATGATCTGCTGATGTCTGGTGATCTTATCTACCACAACTTCTCTTTCTTCTTCCAACTTATTTAGGTACATGACCCATTTTTCTAAAGCAATAGAAAATTGTTCATGTTCAATAGATATTTGCAAATTGAGGGAAAAATATCTAAAGGTGTGGGTAGAGTACTATCGACACCATACACTAATTTTAAGGAAGACATACTAATAGCTCTCTTGTAGGTAAACCTATCAGCCCAAAGAGAATCATATAACTTCTTATGCCAACCCCTTTGATTTTCATCAACTAACTTCTTGATAATAGAGATGAGATTGTTATTGCTTGAATCTTCCTACCCATTTCCTTATGGATAATAGTTGGATGAATGAGCAAGGCTAATACCATATTCATAGCAAAAAAGAGTAATTTTAGTAGAGGAAAAAGAACTAGCATTATCGACAAATTTTTTCTTATGCACCCCAAATCTTACCAAAATGTTCTCCTTTAAGAAGTTACAAATGACCTTAGTGGTAGTGTACTTCATAGGAATGTCCTCCACCCATTTAGTAAAATAATCAATAGCAGTCAATATGTGTGTATGTCCCACACTCAATTTTGGGTTGATTGGCCCAATAAAATCTAAACCCCACTGTTGGAAAGGCTCATCAATTATCACAGGTTTCAAAGGTAAAGCAGTTAGCTACGGTCTACTAGTAAATTTTAAACACTTGTCACATTTAGACACACATTCATATGCATCCTTGAGCATACCCAGCCAATAGAATCTTTGACACATGATTTTATAGGCTGTCACTGAGGTTGAAAAATCCCCCCCACATGCTTCACCATGAAAAACTTCAAGTAGTCTTTTATGCTATTCCTTGTCAGCACATATTAGGAAGGTTCCATCCACACCATATGTCCAACATATGAAAGAGATAGGAACTTCAAAACCCTGCTCATTTCTCTATAGTAATATGGCTGATAAAGTGTATTTAGAGGCATAACTGTATATAATAAAATCTCTATTAAACTCAAGATGAGCCAAAGTTGGGGTGTTTGCAATATCAGTCTTAATATCTATAAAATATTTTTTCCCTTCATTACTCCACTTAAAAATGGGACAATCTTTCATCATATCTGAAACAGGCTTTGTAAACTTGCAAAATCGGGAACAAACCTCCTTAGAAAGTTTACTTGACCAAAGAAAGATCTGGTGGTGTCTTTGTTGGCTGGTAGTCTCAACTGCATGATTTATTTCACTCCTTCTGAGGTGATCTTAATTCCATCCTTCAAAACAATGTGACCTAGAAGCTTTCCCTTAGTTACAACAAAAATAGATTTATTAGGGTTCAAAGAGATACCCTCCTCCCTACAATGTTGTAATACTATTTCCAAATCATGCAAATGGTTAGTCATTTTTTTGGAGAAAACTTTGAGGTCATCCAAATAAATGACTATGATTTTATTCTTGAGATCACCAAAAGATAAATACATCACCCTCTGAAAAGTAGCTCCCTCATTAATAAGACCGAATGTCATCCTATTGTAAGCAAAGAGGCCAATGTGAGTGGTTAATGCTATTTTATGCTGATCTCCTATAGCCACCTCAACCTAGTTATAGCCTGAGAAACCATCAAGCATAGACATCATCTTGGATCCAACAACCGTCTATAGAATGTGATCCATTATGGGTAGTGGGTAATTTTCCTTCAAAGATGCCTGATTTTAATTCCTAAAGTCGACGCATATCCTTATTTCCCCATTATTCTTTCTCACAGGAACTATATTAGTTATGCAGGTAGAGTGATGTATGGGATAAATAATTTTAGCTTTAAGCATCTTATCAATCTCATTAAAAATGGCTTCAACAACATTTGGATTATAATTCCATTGTTTCTATCTAAAAGGTGTGGCACCAGGCTTTAATGGAATCTTATGTTGGAATTCTCCATTCCTAAACTCTTTTAGGTCAACATAACACCATGCAAAAAAATCCTTATAACGTGTCAGTAGAGAAATAAGTCTCTCTCTCTCTTCTTTGGAACAACACTTTCCAATGCAAACCAACTTGGGTTCTTCTTCCGTACCAATATTCACTTTATCATACTCAACAAATGATTCAATGGAAATCTTACCCTTTTGATTTAGATATTGATCATGCCTATTAATGAAATGTTCCAGAGAGACTAGACCTCTCGAAATCCTATTACCCTTTAGTTGAATAACTTCTGTTTCACTTTTATCTGGGGCTGCATTATCACCTTCTAAAGCATCATTGCTCGAGTCTTCACTACCTTCAAAATAGATGTGAGAAAAGGCTTCAACTTTCTCCATGAAATCAATAATCTGTCGATCATTATTGAAAAATTTTTAGTGATTCATGTTATCAAGAACACTAGTTCTATACACAATTTCTACTCTATAGGATTCATCTTTGAAATTTGGATGAGGTAAGAGCAAAGATGCAGAAACTACCAAAGAATCTGCCCTCGCATTTCATTCTCTAGGAACAGATTCTATAGAAAAAGCATTGAAATATTTTATATAGTCCCACACTCTATTCCTATAGTGCTTGAGATGATTATTCTTGATAGTGTAAATCTTCCTCACCTATTTTACCACCAATTCAAAACCTCCTACAACCCTCAACTACTTAATACCCTTTTCTTTGGCTACATTCAGACCAAGTAGTGCTTCATACAACCAATATTAGAAAACTATAATTTGAAAGCAAAAGGAAACTTGTAACCATCAGGTGAAATCAACACTACTCCAACACTTGACCCAACATTAGCACAACTCCCATCAAATTCCAACGTCCATAATTCATTCACCAAATTAGGAAGCAAAAGGAAACTTGTAACCATCAGGTGAAATCAACACTACTCCAACACCTGACCCAACATTAGCACAACTCCCATCAAATTCCAACATCCATAATTCATTCACCAAATTAGGGCTAATAGAGTTCAATTCTAGTTCTTGATTAGAGGTAAACATATATGTTCTTGGTCCTGTTTCAATAAACAAAATATCTACTCTCGGATCCCCAGACTTCAATACCATAAACTTTTCCTTAGGTTCAGGGTTCAAATGTATCTTCTTTCCATCCAAGGGTATCAAGGCATGAGACCAATCCATCTAAATTTCCCCTCCTAAATCTTTACAGAAACTCCTACTTAGTAGCATACCATAGCTTGCAGGGATGTCAACAATCAATATAGTCAATTTTAATCTCTTTTTAGGAAAAGAAGCTACAGCTACTTGAGAATCTTTAATTTGACCTATAATAGGAACTAGAGACCCATCCATAGAATAACATTTACTCTATGAGGGGTTATAAGACAAACCTAAGGCTCTATCTATTTGGGCAGGCATCACATTTTCTGAAGCTCCAGAGTTGATAATGCAATTACTTAGCCTAAAACCAACAATGTATAATTATATAAAGAAAGGCTTTGGTTTCATAAATGGATTTTGAGAGCTCGATGGCTTATCTATAGTATTAAAGAAAATCTAATTTTTAGAATTGACTTCAATATCATTAGAAACTTGAGCATTACAATGCGATGGGGAGGGCTCTTGTTTAACATATTTCACCAATCTATCTAACTCTGAGGGATTGAGTCTCAAGTATTTAGCTTGCGAAATTTGAACTTTAGTATTTTTACAAGACTCAACTATATCAAAAGAACCAGATGATGAAGAAGGTGATACCTCGACTTGCACGCTGCCGGGGGGAGTTGATTCTTGATTTTTTTGTCTTGTTAGGATCTATTTCGGGACTACCATCAAAGTGTCCTGATCAACCTTGGCATGCTATGCCCTGGTAAAGACAACACAATTGGGATCATCAAGTCTAACATATACCTCTTCTCCTGATCCTGTATCAGCTACAAATTTGAAAAAGTTCATGCCGGCATCCTAAGATGAACTCGACTCCTCTACATATGGCTCTACTGTATGTTCATTTGTTGTGAGCATTTGCATGAATCTAATAATCTTGGGATAGGTAGCTCCATCATGATATGAAGTAAAATGGAAGTTACAATAATTAATCTTACTTGAAGAAGGACCTTCAATTGTCAATCTTTGATTTGGGGCCGGTAATGCAAGTGTTTTATTTGGAGATCCTTTGATAATTTATGGGAACATCTTGATATGGGGCCTGTGAAGAATTCTTTGGAATTTGTCTTTTAAGAGTAATCAAGTCATTAGCTAATCTCTGAATGACCAAGTGAGTAGAATTCACCAGCTATGGTTTAGCATTTTGCAACTCTTTTTTTCATTTCTCAGAGACTATCAAATCATCCTCTATAGATACTACCCTGGTCTATGCGGGAGCTGTATTAGTAGCACCTTCCCTTTTAATAATAAAAATCACATCTGGTGGAAGGGTGTTAATGAAAATAGCTTTCAATAATTTAGCCCCAGGTCTCATATTAACATAAATCTTATTAAACAAGTTGTTAAATTTGGCCACAAAGTCTCTCATTGACTCATGGAATTCTTTCTTCATTGAACCCAATAGGGCAACCAGAAGTTGATCATTTTGTGTAGATTTAAATCTGTTCTCAAAGCTTGTTCTCAAGGTAGCCCAATTATTGATAAAACCATTGGGGAGAGAATAAAACCAATCTAGAGTAGCTTCTGTAAAAGACTCTGCAAAGAGTCTCATAGCAACATCTTCATGTTGAATTGGAAGAATGGATGAGGTAGAAAAGAAAGCCTTTATATGATCATTAGGAGAAACTTTTCCATCTCCATTTAATTTAGGTATGATTTTCCTTGAACCTCTAGGCAATTCATGTAGTTGTGCATTCACCCTGAAGGTAAGAGGACCTATAGCGACCCCCCATGGGACTGGTTGTGCCATAATCAAAGGAAAGTTTATTTGTGTAGGAAGAGTTGTACCACACAGAAGGAGACTTTGACATGATATATTCGAAACTCCAGACATAATAGGTTTAGAGGGAGGAGGAGAATATGGCTTGCTAATGGACCTAACCTTTCGAGTGGGAGGAAAATACGAGAAATCAACGGTTTCTAAGAACTCAAAATATTTATCTGCAATTCCTTTTTTCTTATCACTACTAGTATATCTTTTGGAAGCCAAGTTTAAAAAGACATAGATAGGCTTGTGGAGTCACCAAATTTTAATTATTACTGATTTTGAGGAGGGTTTTTCCTATTATGTACCTAGTTTCTAGGGGCTTGTGTAGGTGGAGCTCTTACTCTCCCAGCCGGAGGTGGGACATTTTATACAAACACAATCTCCTGAGCATGCTCAAAATGCAAAGAATTTTCTCTGATGATATCTCTGAGTTCTTCTTCTTCTTCCAACACTTTGTTAACTCTATGATATTGTTGGTTATTTCTCATTTGTTTCCAAGCAAGCAATCTAAGACCAGTCACTAAATCTTCTTGATCTCCAACCAACCAATCTATGTTAGGTTGAAGAACAGGGGCAAAACATTTTTGAAGAACCATTACTATGGACCGTAGAGAAATTCATCATGCAGTAACAATAATATTTATTCTGAGTTATTCCCTAGTGAAGTCTCCAAAAATCTGTTGGTTGATAGATTTATCACCGAACTCTATTTTCTCATGCCCAATAGAGGTGACACATGTAACCATAGTTGAATCAATAATGATATACTTTTCTAACTGATTCTTTTCTTATTCTAAAAGGTGGTAGCTTCCTTCATTTGATATCAAATGAATTAATTTTAACTAAAGATGCTTTTAACCAGAAAGTAAGCACAGGAAGAGGCTTTTAACCAAAAATCTTTAAAGGTATAGAAAAAAAACATATAACAAAACTGAAATAACCATGATCAAATATAGAATCAAAACCACCACATCATCTTCATTCATAGATAAATCATACTATAGTGATTTAACAGTTTCAGAAACAATAACCATTCCGATGATAGATCACTCACAACAGAAATTTTAACATAAGAATAAATAATTCTTACATGATAACTCAAATATTAAGAATGCATAAACTCCACCATAGATTTCTATATTAGAATATCAAAAAAATAGCAAATCCAGATAATAAAGTTTTGTTCTGATGAGAAAATAAAAGTTTGCCCAAAAGATCCAGAACCATCAGTAAAACCCCTATTTAAAGCATCACCAACAGTTTCAGGTAACAGTTTCTTGAAAGTAACCGTACCAAATAAAAATAAGTCTTAAACTTAGAAAAGAGCCAAATAAACTAAAGTATCATAAGATATTTAGAAATAAATTTCTTCCAATTCTCTTGCTTAAGTCTTTTCGCCTTCAATAGAAATGACCGCTTCTTTCTGTAGGGCTTCCTCCTGTGCTTTCATCCTGGATTTATAATCTCTCTACTTGACAACAATTGTAAGTATCTCCTTACTCCCAGGGGTCACAGTGATTTGTAATCCAGTTCTCATTCTAGATAGAGCTACTTCAGATTCATCCACAATTTGAGATCTCCTATTTAACTCAACTTTGAAAGAATCAAGATAAACCTGTAACCTCCGAAGCCTTGAAAAGGATTCTTTAGTTGAAGTAGTGAGGTCTGCAATCTCTTTGCTAAACACTTCTCTAAACCTCAGGCACACTTCCCTGGTATCCAACATATTCTCATCAAACTCATCCATGATATCAACCTTCGGATCATGACAATTGCCTTTAATTTCAACTAACAGATCCAAAAATTTCTCCAGGACTTCAGAGATTTCATTTACCAGTCTATCATACACGCCCAATTTCCAATTAAGTGAATTAGACCAAGAAGAGTCTAATTCCTTAGGGTCATTTATGATCTGTTCACTAACCAATTTTGTTTGATCCATGGCAATTAATTCTTTTATCTCTTGGGAGAGAATATAGAGACTGGTTTGATCCTTTTGAATTTGTCTTAATTCTGTTATTAATTCCTTCCTCTTTTCTATAACCTAAGTATAAAAAAGCATAGACTTGCTTATAAAAAGAGAAATTTATTGAGACATGTCATCAATCCATTCACTGACAACTCTAGAATAACCAAGGTTTCGCCTGATGGAATACAAATTAGATGCATCTATGTCCTCTCCTTGAGAGCTTGAAGCTTCATTGGATATGGTAGAATGAATTAGAGAGGAGATGAAGTTCTTCAAATCAAGTACTTGTGATTGCAAATTCACTTTCTCTTTCTTTTCTTCTTTTACACATTTAATTAAAGCATTAACAAAATAATTGGCATGATATACATCACCCTCCAATTTTTGAGGTCCCATGTCCACATGCGTGATCTTATAATCTTCTTTAGCTGTCTCATCGTCATTCAAGTCCCTAATGGGGTCTACAATTTCCAGTACTTGATTGCCATAGGTTGGATCTGTCAACACCCTTGACATCTTCTGAGCTTTCTTAGGTCTTGAGGAGGACAGGAATAACTTTGCAACTATGTCAATTCCAACCGTTGATGTAGGGGTGTACTTCCTTTTCTTCTCCACAACCTTTTTTAACGACACAGGGGAAGCTTCTACCAATGCAACATCCTTTTTTCCATGTATAATTTCTTTTGTTTCAGTAGGGAGGATGGATATATTCTCTCCCAGGGAAGAGGGTACTTCGAAAAAGGAGGGAATGTATTGTCCTCAACAATATGTTGGAAAATGGCATCAAAATATTTTGAAGGAGATTTCACTTGGTTGGCCTTTCTTTTAGAAACTGGAGTGAACACATTATCTTGCTCACATACAGATTTCAACTTGGTTGTCTCCTCAGCTCTTTCACCATCTCCTCCAGACTGTGAATTAGCACTGGAAGACCTGATAACCAATTTTTCTGATGATGTAGTTACTGTAACAACTGGAGCAGACTTCTGTTCATTCCTTTGAGAAGATATTGGCTCTTGGGTAAAACCAATAACCCACCTCCATTTTCCCCTCAACCAATCTTGGGTTCTATTTAATATTGAAGTGGCTCGTACATTCATGTTAAAGGATTCATTCTTGCTCTAGTCTATATTAGGATGAGATTTATCTGGTAGAACATCATATTCAGGATTAATAATTACAGAATCATCAATGACATTTTTAGGAATTTGAATTGAAAGACCATACAACTGAATCTGTTGGGGAGTCAACCTCATGTAATCTATTTTCCAAACCTCAATTTCATGTACACAATCTTCCCAAAAATCTCTAATAGAAGGTTGGTGCTCATATGAAGTTTCTCCATATAGGTTTTTCTTCACATAACCCTTACTATCAAAACCTACCCTCATGAACATATATTGAAGATTGTATTCTTTAAGGACTTTCTCAGCACCTTTTGCTACTTGATTATTGTTGCATGTAAAAGAGGGGGTAACTAGAGGGAAGGGGTAACCTCGCTTTCCCATGTTCATATATTTTACATTGACTAAACAAATTTGTCTACAGACTTCTAAAAGCACTAGCAAGTCCTCCAGATACCTAGGCAGTTTCAACGGGGCCTTCTCATACCCTTGAATTCTCAATTATGAAAATATTTCAAACTAAATATAGAAGATCCCAAATTTTGTTATCAAGGAAATGGACTCAGGGGAGAAACACATGGTAGGGTTTCCATCTAGCTTCCTCACAACCTCCATCAAAAAGTCATCATTAACCAAACAATACTCTCCCATCCCAACTTGTTTAGTTAATTGTGGATAACAGTTGTACACATGCACGCTAGGAACTAGAAGTGCCATAGGTTTTAACCCTAGTGATGAGTCTAGATTTTGGCCTAGTTTTGGGGGTAGAATCTCTTGCTATTTGATAAGATTTTGGCCTAGTCTAGGTTTTTATGATATTTACCTCTTATGCAAACCATCTATATTTATCTTGCATGTGATTGATGAATGTTCTTTAAGGTGGTTATGATTATGTTATTATTATGTGTACTGATATTATTTTGCAGATAGGATTGACATGCTAAGTTGAGAAATGTAGCCATCGATCGGTCAGGTTGAGGAGATGCATGAGGGTCAAATCATGGATGACAACAAAAGGTTCCATGTCAGCCGCATGTAACCATCTTGCACCAATATTTAATGGCATTGAGCATTGCAGGCGTTACTGCAGTGGTCGAGTCCATGTTTGGGCATGTATGTCTGAATGGATTCCCCTGCATGTGTAACCACCCCTTCCTCTCTTTCCTGCTTTCCCTAAATGGCATCCTCTCAGTTAGTGGGAGTTGATGGCCCTGTGTTAGTTGTTTTCAATAATGCTCGAATCCTCCTTCCTCAGGGAAGTGATAGCCAGTGATAGCGAGTTAGTGAGTTGGTCATCAATTTCTTGTACAAGCTGATTATCAACCATGTTTTCTGTAATTGCATTTTTTGATAAATGAAATAAGATTCTGAGTTGAGTATCTGAGTTTTATATTAGTTTAGAGGATAATCATCCAAGGGCCCACTTGGTGAGTAATCCATTCCTTTAGTTTAGATTAGATTAGTATTAGTTTCTGTTTAGTACTTAGTTAAGAATCTAGCATTGGTTGTTCCTGCAACCACTAGAAGTCCATTATGTGACTGTTCCTCCAGCCAAAGTGGGCAGAGTAGTTCCCTATTTGCTGCTCAGATTTTTATTTCTGTTAGGAATGTTCAGTTAAGTTTGATTGAGTGATTTTTAACACTTTCTTTATTTCCTTTCATGCAATTTACTTTCAGCATTAAGTCCTTCTTAGCTATAGAACAAAGATGACTACTTTGAAATCCCTAGTGCACATACTGTGTTGACCCATTTCAAGTTCATGTCCCTGGGTTGATAGTTTTAAATGCACCTTCATGATGGTTAAGATGGCTATTCAGGTCAAATTTCCAATCTCTGAATCATGGCTGTAAGGGCTTAGTTATTAAAATCATTGTAGAAGGCCGATATTTTTGGAGCTATTGCCGGGGATGGTGTCAAACTAGGGAGTCCTTTGGAGTCATTGATAGCTTTCCTACTGTAGTATATCTAAATTTTTCTCTTAGTGTTAGAAGTATAATCCACTATTTTTCCCCATCCATTTTTTGTGTGAGTTGGCTGATATTGAGTTGATACCGCATGCATAGAAGAAGAAGAAATTCTTATGGAATATTTCTTCCTAATAATACAAAGCCATTTTAGCTAGTAGAGCTCCCAAATCTAGCCAAAAATGAAGAAGAAGAAGAGCCACAACCCTTTGCTGATATATTCCCTAACTTGACCAGTTCTGAAGTTTCCCTTGAAGATCAAAATCCTATTCAAGAACCCTTTATTCTAGAATTTCATCAGGAAAATATTGCTGATGCAAATGGAGATAGGCCTAACAGGCAGAACCAACCACCTTTCCCTTTTCCCATTGCTGAACAGAATGAAGTAGATAACCTCAAAAATATCCCTGCTTCAGTCCTTCCTAAATTCTATGGAATTGGCACACAAGATCCTAATACCTTCTTGTTTGAGTTTGACATACTTTGTAGAAGCTATAATTATACCACTGATTCGCATAGACTAAAGCTGTTCCCTACTAATTTGAAAGAAGTTGTATTGAGATGGTTTATGAGCCTTGGCAGAAACACTTTGGCAACTTGGGGAGATATGAAGACAAAGTTCCTTGAGAAATAAAAGGAATATTTCAGGGGTAGTGATATGAGAGGAGGTGACATTTTCAAAATGCAACAGAAGGAAGATGAGAGCTTGGAAGATTTCATTTCAAGGTTTTTGTTTTGTCTGAAGAAATCTCCACATCGTGCAATCAATGAAGACTCACATAAGTTAGTTTTCCTAAGAGGAATTAATGAAAAATGCACTGATGCCTTGGACCTAATGGAATGAGGAGATATCACTCAAATCCCTTGGGATGATATCAAGAAGATATGTCGGAATTATTCTAAGGAAACCTTAAAGAAAGGAAGAGCCTACCAATCCTCTATAGGTAAGTCATCCAGCAGTGGAGTGTCAAGGATGGAAATTACTAATTTATTGGTAGATTTCAAGCAAGAAATAATCAACAATCTATCTACTCAGTTGGATACACTTCAAGCAGAGAAGAAACATGAGGAGGAAGGGAAATGCTGACAGAATATTTCACTCATTGTAGACAAAAGAAGAGGGACTGCAGATGCAAAGTGATAGCCAATATTGATAGTAAACAAATTCCACTTGAGTTCAAACCGATCTAGACTAAGGAAGACCAAGTCTACTTTGTTGCACAGAAAAGGCCATGGGCTTCAAGACAAGGTATGCCACTAGATCCATTATCTTTTGTTGGACCATATGCTTATTCATCTAGTAACCAGTGGAAACCACCCTATCCATCCAACTATGGAGAATACCTACCCCAGTCTTGGAATAACCTACCTAGTACTTGGTCCTATTATCAAAATTCCTCACCTTAGTGGAAAAACCCTCAGGGAAATTGGCAACAGTTTCAGGGACCTTGGCAACCACCTCCAAGAAACTGATAGAAAACATCTCAATAGAGAGGTGGCCATTAATGGTCAAACCAACCCATTGAATACATGCAACCAACTTCCCAAACCCAACAACTTGCTTTAATGCCCCCTCCTGCTAATCCAAATGCAAATGCACCTAAACCTACCCAGTTACCAGCCCAACCCACACCTAACCCAAATAATAAATTGCAGTAGTAGCTCGTATATTCTGCTAACCCAAACCAATTTCCTGCATATGCTATGAGTTAAGTGACACATGTCTATGTTCAGGAACAACCTGGCAAGCTCCTTCCAACCCCATTATCACTGAACTACCCGTGGAAGAGCATGAAGAATCTTTGACTGAACCTATTCAACCTTGTGCAACTAAATCTCCTAAACTAGCTCCAGTAAAGTAGATAGCACAAGAACCACCATTCCCTTATAGACTAGAGGCTTCCAAACAAAAAGACAACAAGGAGGAGACTAGTTTTTGATATTCTAGATCAACTTGAGCACATATGTGTCCAGATACCACTATTTTAGGAAATTAAATATGTCCCTATCTATGGAAAGAAAATCAAGGAAGCATGCCTTAAGAAACCTAGCAGGAAAAAGAAAGACCCCACTATAGGCCATGTGGTTGGCCAGCTTATTGACATCATGCTTTGAAAAGTCACTATCCCCAAGTACAATGATCTAGGTAGCCCTGTAGTTGAAGTTTTTATAAATGGAATAAACATAAAGAATGCTCTGATTGACTTGGGTGCAACAATCAATGTGATGACCAAATATATCCTGCAACAATTGAATATCACAAGAATGAGATCGACTCCTGTAGTCCTATAGCTTGCTGATAGTTCTGTTGTTAAGCCAGATGGCATAATAGAAGACCTTGTGATGATTCTAGACTCTTGGGAGTATCCAAATGACTTCATGGTTCTCTCTCCCAAAGCCACGCTAGGAGGATATCCACTTATCCTTGGTCGGCCATGGTTAGCAATTACAGATGCTTATATTTGATTTCTCTCAGGTGACATGACTATTTCTGATGGCACAAACACTAAAAAGCTTGTTATGTATCCACCAGCTCAGCCATCCCATAATGAAGAAATTTCTGTATGGCCACATATTGGTGAGGAAGCTAAAGAAGTAAACTTTGTGGCGCAACTCATGATGCTCGAAAGAACTCATTTCTTGTAGCTTCAAGATGAAGATGAAGTGTTATCTAGTATCCTTCAGAACCAATGTCAGATAGAGGAAACATCATCTATTTCCACAAACATCGCCCAAACACTCCTGTCAATTTTGCATGATCTTCCTGCAACAACTCTTCCAGAAAATAGACTTCATGTAGCAAATATTTCTACAACCACTATCTCTATTGAAAGAATTTCTACAACCACTATCCCGATAGATGAAATTCCTGTAGCAACAGGTATGTTTCACACAATGTTGCCACCCGAATTTAAGATACCTTATATTAATGAAGTAGCCATGATAGAGCTAGTTACACAAGTACAAGTGTCTGAAAGATAGTTTTTGAACATCAATAGTAAATTGAATGAGGGACAACAGTTGACCTTGGAACATCTATTTAGAGCTCATCAAAAAGCTTTTGCCTGGGATTACCATGACATGAAGGAATTAGACTGAAATATTTGCACACATAGAATCTATATCAAGGATGAATGTACACCTGTCGGATAGCCACAATGGAGGATCAACCCTACCTTGAGATAAATTGTGAAAACAAAACTACAAAATCTATTAGACGCAGGCTTTATCTACCCTATTTCAGACAGCCAATGGGTGTCTCCATTGGTGATTGTGCCCAAAAAGGGAGGAAAATGGTGAGTTTGTGTTGACTATAGAGAACTCAATGCTGCCACTAAGAAGGATAATTTTCCCCTACCTTTTGTAGATCAAGTCCTAAACTCTCTTGCAAGAAAGAAATAGTTCTCTTTTCTTGATAGATTCAACAGTTACAATTAGATTCAAATTGCACCAGAAGACCAAGAGAAGACTACATTTACATTTCCATGGGGGACAGATGCATATTCTATGCTTCCCTTTGGGTTATGCAACGTACCTTCCACTTTTTAGAGAGCAATCATCAACATATTCTCAGATATCTCCCTTGATTGCATGAAGATCTATACGGATGATTTCACTACCTATGGTGCCAACTTTGATGAAGCATTGGATAATTTGAAGAAAGTCTTATAGAGATGTGAAGATCATAACTTGTCCTTGAATAGTGAAAAGTGCTTCATGATGATGCAAGAAGGTGTAGTTCTTGGCCACTACATTTCACACCTTGGTATTCAAGTTGACCCAGCCAAAATTGAGGTAATAAAAAATATACCTACACCTGCAAAAAAAAGGGATGTTAGGAGTTTCTTAGCACATGCAGGCTATTAAAGATGTTTCATCAAAGATTTTAGCAAAATAGCAGCCCCACTATATACTCATCTGACTAAATATGCTGAGTTCTAATGGACAGACAGGTGTGATAAAGCATTTTTTTGATTTAAAGAAAGCCCTAACTCATGCTCCGGTACTTAAGGGACCAAATTGGGAAATCCCTTTCCACATCCATACTGATGCTCTAGATTATGCAATAGGAGCAGTCTTAGGAAAAAAATCTGAAGCTATTGAAAATACCATTTATTTTGTCATTAAAAACTTGTAGGGAGATGAATTTAATTACACAATCACAAAGAAAGAGATGCTGGCAGTAATCTATGCTTTGAACAAATTCAAGCACTATATCACAGGTTATCATATTTTTGTGCACACTGATCATGCAACCATTAGATACCTTATAAAAAAAACTCTAATCTCAGGAAGATTAGCGAGATGCTGCTATTAATGCAAGAAATTGACATAACTATTGTAGATAAAGCAGGGAAGGAAAACGTGGTTGTAGATTTCCTTTCAAGGCTGAAAAAATCAAAAGATAGTCAAGCCATAGATGAATCCTTTCCTGATGAACATCTATTCTCCATTAGTGTACAAATGCCTTGGTATGTTGGCATAGAAAATTACTTTGTCACTGGGAGAGTTCCTCCCAACTTCTCCCCAAACGAGAAAAGAGTGTTGATTGAAAAATCATTCCCTTTTTCATGGATAGTTGGATGCCTATTCTATATTGGACCTGATCACATTATGAGAAGGTGTGTGAGGGATGATGAGACCCATGATATTTTTCATGCCTACCATGACGAATCCTATGGAGGCCACTTTGTAGCTAAAAGGAAAACAATGAAGATAGGATACTATTGGCCGACACTTTACAAGGATGCAGGAAGGTACACAAGGAGATGTGATAAATGCCAAAGGATGGGTAGGCCAACAAAGTTAGATGAAATGCCACTCTCTCCACAAGTGGTATTCAATCCATTTGAAAAATGGGGTTTGGATTTTGTAGGACCAATTGATCCTCCATCCAACGCTAAGTCCTATATTCTAGTATGCACTGATTATGTAACAGAGTGGGTAGAAGTTAAAGCCATGAAGAATGCATGAGATAACAAAGTTGCAAAATTTCTTTATGAAGAAAATTTAACAAGATATGGGGTACCAAGAGAAATACTAACTGATCAAGGAACTCAGTTTACATCAACCCTTATTATAGCATTGGCTCATGAATATAACATTAGGCACAGGAGATGCACTCCTTACCACCCTTAGGAAAATGGAAAAGTTGAGGTGACGAACAGAGAACTTGAGGCCATCCTTACCAAAATAGTAAATATTCATAGAAAGGATTGGGCAAATAGATTATCATAAGTAGTTTGGGCTTATAGAACCACCTAGAAGACAACTATAGGCTTCACCCCATTTGAGCTGCTATATGGGAAAACAACAGTCATTCCTATAGAATTCGAGCACAAGACTCTCAAAACTATTATGGAATTGGAGATGGACATTTCACAGGTGCAAAAAGAATGAATTATGCAGCTGAATGAGTTCGACGAGATGAGGAAATTTGTATTGCATCATACTGAAATTTTGCAAAGTCAAAGAGTTAAATGGCATGACAGATTTATCAAAGAGAAGAAATTTCAGCCAGGAGACTAGGCATTACTTTATGATTCACGGTACAAGGATAATGTAGGTAAATTACAGATGAGGTGGTTAGGGCCATATGAAATTGCTGAGGTATTTTCCAATGGAGTTGTGCAGCTCACGACCATTGACCCGGTGAAATTCAAGCTACTAAATGGGAATCATCTCTGATTATATCACAGGCCAGCTTCAAAAGAAGAGTTGTTGCAGCAGTTTCACCAACACATAGTACCCGAGCAGCGTTCTTGTAGTCGAGGAGTTCCTACAACGAAAGGTGGTGGACCTAGTGTCCCTCCTTCCAAATAAATGAGGTGCGTACTTGTCATAATAAAGATTTATACTTTTGTAGAAATCCATTTCTCCACCCATCCATCCATCTTCCCATCCATACCACCTTTCTCTCTCTTCCATCATTTCATTTCACCTCGCCGAATCCACCTCTTCATCATTAATGCTCAAGTTATTGTCCGTCAATGCAAGCGGTACTTTCTCCCTGATCGTGAAATGAATTATCCATAATCATGTTTGTACACACTCATGTACGTACATATTAATTGCATTCTTAATTATCCTTTAGAGAATTTTGTTTAATCATTGTATGATAATATGGACGTTCACATACATTTCCTTTAATCCCCCATCAAATCAATCTTTCCATTATGCATGTGTGGACACATGTCCAGATTTAGGTTGGGGGGAGGGGTAAGAAAGATCTAGAAAAAGTGCCACATGTCGATACATGATTGTCTATGTTAGCAAATCTTGTTGAGCTAATTCAAAATTCAAAATGAATGATGACTCGCATGTGTGATGTGACACTAAACTTCCACCGCCATTTCCTCTCATTATGATTCCTTTCATTACCAATTATGCTATTTTTAATTTTGTCATAATTCTGAAATACAAGTGATAAGTTGCTAAAAATAGAGTAAAAGGAAATCTAGTTAACGGTTCACCCAACAAGCAAACATGGAAGAATTTGAGAATTATAGAGGTAATTTTGCAAGGTGATGAGCTGAGTATAGACAATGGGAGGAGGAATCATTCAGAATGAGCCCTTAGCTCATGATGCCTTGTTGCAGGATGCAACATGCTTATGAAATTGGATGGTTTCAATGAGGGTATTACATTGGAGTTCACTCAAACATTCTCAGACAGAAAGGCCATGGTAAAAGGACTGGAGGTCATAGCAACTGAAGAATGAATTGTTGAAGTTTCAGGGTTGCTAGCAAATGTGAACCTTACCTTGTTTCCAAGGATGCCAGGTCAGCCAAAGCCATATTTACAATGCATGGTGACCCTTCACTCATGATTAACAAACAAGGTGCCAAGAGACTCTCTCTACCCGAGCCATGGAAGTAGGTTGCCATGTATATCATCAGATACATCACTTGTGAGGGTTAGTTGTTGAACCTACTTTTAGTACACTTCAAATTGCTGAGTCATATGTGGCACAAGAGGAAAATGAACATGCCCAATGTATTGTACAACCTTCTCTCTATTATGGCAGCAGAAACACAAAAAGGTAGAGAAAACTCTATATCCCATCACTGTTTAATTAAATTGTTGGTTCTAAGATCTTTGCATGATGCAAACCCTGGAATGGCTTGGGATGATTTTGTGAATCCTATGTAGCATAGACCCAAGCCTTCTTAGCCTAGGGTTTCATCTCAGTCACGTAGGTCTAGTAGAAGATTGAGCACAACTGAAGGCACCTCTGGTGCCTCGACCTATGGTACTGGTACAGATTCCCCCATTGAAGAAAAGACTATAAATGTTAGTTCCTCTGATAATGAGAGTGAAAAAAAAGATGCATCATTAGGTTCTGACAATGATGATGTCCCACTAAAAACTGTGATAAAAACAAGAGCACAAAAGAGAGAGGAAAAAGAAAGGAGAAGAAAAATGCAATCTGTATATAAAATAGGTGCCAAGCCCTAAGAAAAGGAAGGCTAGCACTGTTCATCCTGTAGCCAAAGGGAAATGAAAATGCCCTCTTAAGAAATTGAAGTCGGTCGATATTGAGCTTGGCGGGACATCATGTGAAAATGCAGATGCTCCAATGGAGCAAGAGAATTTACAAGAAAAAGATGTGTTCAAGGAGGCAAAAAAAATGACCTTGGCAGATCTCGCTACCATTGTGGAAGAAGTTGAAACTCAAGGAAATGAGGAAAGTCAGGAATTCCTGCAGCAAAGTAAGGAAATAAATTAGAAGTTCCTACAACCACCACCAAAAGAAGAACAAGAGGTCTTGTAGCAAAGTGAAGAAAGAGGAATTGTGCCCTTGTAGCTTGAATTGGTGGGAAATTCTGAGACGATGCAAATTGTTCTCCATGGGAAGAAGCCCTCTATGAAAATCCTGGTAGGAACCCATAACCATCCTGATTTTTCAGTACATACAACTATTTTAAATTTGTGGAAAGAAATAGAAAGAAGAGAGTAGGAATGGAAAAAGGAGAAGAAAAGATTGGAAAAAGAAATCAGAGAAAGGGATGAGATGATAGAAGAAAGGAATGAGGAAATTATTTTTTTGAAAGAAAGGGTAAGTGGCATTTCAACTCTGGTGCCACAAATTTTGGAATGCAAAACCCCTCCAAGGGTTTATTCCTTGCACTTAAAGGAGAAATACCTCTCCTTTAGAATGTCAAGAATCATCTTAGGCCTAAACCCCTCTATTGAAACTCTTGCTGAATTTTTCAATGCCTACAAAATTGCTTCCCCTGAAGTGAAAAAATTTCTATGTGAATTTTATTTGCACAACTTTGTTGTTTTAAAGGATCAAGAATGGAACCCACTGCCTTATGTTAGAGACATAAAATTGAGAGAATTTATGTCCTAGGTGTAGAATGAGATCAGTTTGGGTGAACAATACAATGCTTGTAAGAAGAAGGAATCCAACATTCCTCCGGTCATTAGGGCCGAATCAAAGAACCCCAAAGACATTTATACTGATCAGAATAGATTTCTCTTCAGGTTGAGCTATGGTGATCAAATTATGCCATGGATTGAGGCTGTGCACAGTGAATATAAGGTAAAAGCTGCTACAAAAGAGGATACTATGAGGGGATATCTATCTTAGTGATGTAACCTATTAACTGATGAACTAAAGGAGGCTGAGCCACACTCTATTCATAATTATGCTGTTGTACTGAAGAGAATTGATAGATATATCCAACTTGGGAGAATTAAAGGGTGTGAATGGCTTCCTCTAAATTTTCAGCCACCTATCCTCCTATGGCTTGTACCTAACTTCAGATTCTATAGGTATGATATTGCAGAGGAACAACAGAGATGGAGGAGGCTTGATAAGTTGGGAAGATTTTATTGGAATCCCGATTCACCCATTGTGGACACTGACATTGGATAGCTATCAGTCGCAAACTTCAGGGCCTTAACAAAGAAGAAGCATAAGTCTTCCCCTGCTGGAGGACCAATAAAATGTTAGGTTGGGGGAAGTGATGAGTCTAAATTTTGGCCTAGTTTTGGGGTTAGAATCTCTTGTTATTTGATAAGATTACCTCAGACTTTGATATTATAAGTTGATACTTTTATATAATTTCTCTCAAACATATGACATTTGGACTAATCTCATTTCTGTTGGTTTTTATGATATTTACCTCTTATGTGAACCATCTATATTTATATTGCATATGATTGATGAATTTTCTTTAAGGTGGTTATGATTATGCAATTATTATGTGTACTGATATTATTCTGCATATAGGATTGACATGCTGAGTGGAGAAGTGTAGCCGCCGACCGGTTAGGTTGAGGAGATGTGTGAAAGTCAAATCAAGGATGAAAACAAAAGGTTCCGTGTCAGCCGCATGTAACCATCTTGCGCCAATATTTAATGGCATTGAGCATTGCAGGTGTTACTGCAATGGTCGAGTCCATGTTTGGGCATGCAAGTCTGAATGGATTCCCCTGCATGTGTAACCATCCCTTCCTCTCTTTCCTACTTTCCCTAAATTGCATCGTCTCAGTTAGTGGGAGTTGATGGCCCTGTGTTAGTTGTTTTCAATAATGCTCGAGTGCTCCTTCCTCGGGGAAGTGATAGCCAGTGATAGTGAGTTAGTGAGTTCATCGTCAATTTCTTGTACAAGCTGATTATCAGCCATGTTTTCTGTAATTGCATTTTTTGATAAATAAAATAAGATTATGAGTTGAGTATCCGAGTTTTATATTAGTTTAGAGGACACTCATCCAAGGGGGCCAAATTGGTGAGTAATTTGTTCCTTTAGTTTAGACTAGATTAGTGTTAGTTTCTATTTAGTACTTAGTTAAGAATCTAGCATTGGTTGTTCCTGCAACCACTAGAAGTCCATTATGTGACTGTTCCTGTAGCCAAAGCGGGCAAAGTAGTTCCCTATTTGCTACTCATATTTTCATTTCTGTTATGAATGTTCAGTTTAGTTTGATTGACTGATGTTCAACACTTTCTTTATTTTCTTTCATGCAATTTACTTTCAGCTTTAAGTCCTTCTTAGCTATAGAACAAAGATGACTGCTTTGAAATACTTAGTGCACATACTGCGCTAACCCATTTCAAGTTCACATCCCTGGGTTGACAATTTTAAATGCACCTTCGAGATGGTTAAGATGGCTATTCAGGTCAAATGTCCAATCTTTGAATTGCGGTTGTAAGGGCTTAGTTATTAAAATCATTATAGAAGGCCGACACCTAGCCAAAAAGATCTTTGACTGGCTACAACATACGTTAAATAGGAACACAAATGGAAGGTTGTCACTCGCTGAAAATTGACCAGTTGCTCATTTAAATGGAAACAAATTACTCTAGCCCAGTCTATGAACTTATTTTCATCACAAATAACCAGAATTAATTGACACATCCAATCTTCAAAAGGCTCAACATGTTCCCAACCAGATGATGCAAAAGATAAATGGCATCCACAATTTCTTCTTTAAAATGGGTTCTTTTGAGCTTGGCTGGTAATTGAGACTTACCTCTCTTTTCAAACTTTAACCAGCCCTTGGCAATTGAATTCTTGCACTAGTATTCCTTAGTCTTGAAAAATTCAATAGCTGCAGCAACCAACATTTCTCTTATAGGTGCCTTCTCGGGAATTCCCAACGCATGAGAAATCACTTTTGGAGAGATTTTAGCAACAATGGTTCCGTCCATAGCTTTGATTTCTCCCGTTCCTAGTATATATCTCCTTGCACAAGCACTAATCAAGTCCAAACTTAAGACAACTTCAAGGAATTCTCCAACATGAGTTAACCCGCTTTCTAATAGCTTCACGTCAATATCATATTTTCTATCACTTTCTAATCGAGCCCAGAATTTATCCAACCTAAAAGATCCCAAATTTGTATCTCTCACTCCTAGCCAACAGTTCTCAAGTTTTGATTGCATGATCCCGCCATGAACAAAAGAAAACCTTCTCACCTTTAAAAAGATTGCAGAGAGAAAATGTACAAATGAGAACCAGAATGAATAAATGTTCACTACCCTTTTATGTGAGAATGATAAGATGCACATTTGGTACTAAATAAATGCAACACATTATTTGAATTCTCAGTAAGGCAACCCTCGAAATTTGTGCGCTTCACAAAAAATCTTGATAAGACATCTCTAGGCTGCTTTGTACAACTCAATAAATATGTAGGTGGTGCCTTTAAGTGTGTTAATGAACTACACATCACCTTGTCACGAAAAAATGATACTTCACAACTCAAAATCGAGAGTTACAAGGTTTGTGAAACCTCCAACTCAATGACAATACAAATGACTGACATGCTCGATGACAACAAAGAGGAACAAGTAAAACAATCAAGCAGTTAGAGGAATCAGTAACCCAACGACTTGGAATTAGGAATGTTGGATGCCAAACATAGGATTTTTGAAACTTGAGTAAACTGTGAGAAGAAGTTAAAAAATACAAGGAACCCGAGACAAAGGCAAAGGATAGAAACCAAAACTTAGACTTAGGAAAAATAAAGGAAAACAAAGACCACGGAAGCAGAGATTAAAAAATTTCATGACAAAAATAATAACCATATGTAACACAACTAAAGCAGGACTCGAAGTTACAGTTCAACAATATCAACTAGAAGATGTTTCCTCATGGGAGTGGTATGATTATATTGTCTATTACCTGCTGAACCACATATGTCCGTCTCACTTGCAGGGAGTCGAAAACTATCCCCTTAGGCTGAAGAGCAACAAGTACATGCTGCAAGGATCTATACTATACAAGAAGAATCAGAAAGGTGTCTATCTAAGATGCCTCGGCAAAGAAGAAGCAGATCGGGTCTTGAGGGATTTTCATTACAAGTTTGGTACTGGTCCTTCTATTGTGCATCAAATCTTGAGGGTAGGGTAGTATTGGCTGATAGTCTTGAAGGATTCTCATAACCATGTATGCACATGCCATGTATGCCAGACTGCAACAACTAGAGAAAATAACACTACCATCTCATTGCAACCTGTTCTGGAGGTGAGGCCATTCGTGCAATGGGGTCTTGACTTCATTGGTCTGGTAAGCCCTCCATCTTCTGTGGGTCACTGGTACATTCTAACCGCCTCTAATTATTGCACTAGATGGACTGAAGCCATTGCTTGTAGACAATGCACAATGGAGGTAGTTATAAATTGTCTTGAAAGCTTCATTTTAAATCATTTTGGTTGCCCATATTCCTTAGTATGTGATAATGGCCCTACCTTTGCCTCACTTCAATTTTCTAGTTGCACCTTTGATTATGGAATTTCCCTAAGCTCTCATCCAACTACTATCCCCAAGGCATTGCCATAGCAGATTCCAGCAACAAGAACTTGATCACTATGATTAAAAAGCTGCTTGATAGGAGTCCCAAGGACTGGCATACCTATCTTTGTTTTCCCCTTTGGGCAGATTGCACAAGCCACAAGGGTGCCCTTAGTGACTCCCCATACCACCTCATCTACGACTTAGATCCTATATTGCCAATCCACCTAAAAATCCCCATCCTCCAATTCATCAATGAATTTTATGAAGAAGGGGATCATAGAGAAGCTCGCCTGGCTGAGCTGTTACATTTAGAAGAAGTACGCGACTATGCAATACAAAATTTTTCCAAACATCAAGGCATAGTCAAGAGCTGGTTTGACCATCGAGCCAAACTCAAGGCCTTTAGACTCACTGACCTAGTCCTATGTTGGGACAAGGTCCATGAGAAGAAATGGGAACATCACAAATTTGACAAGCTCTGGCTTGGCCCCTTTCAGGTTGTTGAAATCCTTGGAGACAATGCTTTTTGCCTAAAGACTTTAACCGGTGAAGATGTCATGTTGCTTGTCAATGGGCACTACCTAAAGCATTACCTCCAAGCCTGAGCTCTTTTAGAGCTGGTCCTGTAAATACTTGTATATAGGTTAGTTTAGGTTGTTTTGGTTTGCTTCCGTCTCGTTGCTTTGTGTCGCTCTCATTTTTTCCCGTGCCCTGGTTTTTTTGATTTGATGAGAGTGTCTCTTGGTTTCTACTTTGGTGGTCATGCTCGTTCAATGAACAATCCACTTTTATGCCTACTCTTAGTGTTCTTTGGCTAAATATTAACTCTTAACCATTGGTCTCTGATAGCTACCTTAAAAAGACTTCCTCATCTAAACTCTTCCTTAGAAATCAATCCTTTTGAATCCTCCTTTACGTTTATCTTAGATCTTACACAAAATTCATATTAATGGTTCCAAAGGGATGTATAGTAGCCATTATGATGACTTAGTGAGAAACAAATCTTAAGTCTGCTCCAGTGACCACTGTGGTTTCCAAGCCCATAGTAGGCTTCAATGCTTACATGGTTGAGTAAAGAAAAAAGTGTTAAAAGAAAAATTGCAAGAAAGAAATGAAAATAAAATGCCGGAAGCAAGCAACTGTATGGGTGTATGGAGAACTCTACCGGGGCTATGGATGCCCGACTAGAAGTAGAGCAATATCTATGGGGTCACGATGACAACTCCACTGAGGCTATGGACACCTGATTGGTAGTGGAGCAATGTCCAAGTTACTTTTGGGGTTGGACAATTTATGTAGCTTGCTCAGTTAGATTAACGACTATTTGTCATAGTTTCTAAGGAAAGGGAATGAATTCACTGAACACACACACTTCTAAGATGTTTCATAGGTTGACTCAGCTAAGTATCCCGTTCTCTTAGTTCATTTTTAGGAGCTCGGTCCCTGGTCTATGAAATCAGAGATTCTGGGTTTTGGATAAATATTTATCCTTAGAATGCTCAAGAGCATTCCCCAATAGAGTCACCATTTGTTGTGCCCTCAACACACATGCCCCATTCAGAGTGGGGATCCTCTCCTTCTTTCACCCTGTCAGGTCATTTTGTTGCTGCCTCATTTTGCGTGCCCCTTGTTTGGTGTTCAAAATTGTTAGTGAGCCTTAAGGAGGTTATCTTGAGTCAACCATGTCTCACCCCCTGAAATTTTCTAAGTCCTAAGTCCTTGTGGGATCTCGTTGGCTGCTTACCTTGGCATTACTAAGTTTACATCCATGGAGCCCTTCGGGCCCACCTTGTCGGGTCTCCCCTCTTGGATTTCTGTTGCCTCAATGTCATTCCAAAGGGATTTCATCTGAAGGCTTTTTTCCCATTGGGTTCTAGGTTTATCTTTGCAATTGATTCATCACCGAACCCTCGGATGGCCATCAACCCGCTTCCACCTGCCTGTCAGATTCTAGGGAACCCATCACCGTCCATCCACCCCATGAACTTTGCCCCTCCTGCAACCACTTTTGAAAATCTGACCAATCACCAACCCCCAGTGTCACCATACGATCATTAATGAGAGACATAAAATGATGAAAATTCTATATATAGCTAATTTTCGGCTTTCATTTTCACCTGCCAATTTTGTAGAAGTGAGTCAGAGCCCTCTTCAAATGCCACCTTTGTGCCCGATGAGTTCCACTGATGCTTCAAATAATTTTCTAGTTGATTGTTCAATCATCTTCATCGGGTTTTAGAGTTAGGTTTTCCACCGCGCACCCCATTTCAATTTTTCATTGATTTATGTATGAAATTGATAAATTTAAAGGAGGAAAACTTGGAAATTAACTAGAACAAATCAAGGTGCATAAAACCCATAAATTAAAATCTTGGTAAAATCCAAAATTTCCTCACACATCGGTGGCGAAACTCGCCCTATCCATGGCTATTTGTCAGCCACAAAATTCATGTTCTACGAGCCCACACCATAGTCATCATTGTCTCCATCTTTTAAAACATGCTTAAACTTAAAACAGTGATATTTGATCTTGGGTCTACCCTCACGAGAGGCTCCCTTCACTAGGCCGCCTTAAACTCGATTCAACTCCTAAAGTCTAAATAGGGATCTTTGCACATACTCAAGTTTGAATCCGCGGGTTTCCACTGGAAAAATTCCTTTCAAACTCTGTCGTTCCAAATGATAGCCCAACCATGACTTCTCGATGCACAGACCCTGCCCTGTTGGTTTCCCATTAGACCTAAATTCACCAAATGATTAAGTTTGGGCTTGATGTGGGTTCCTCCCTACAAACTTTCGCTTGCAAAATTCTATTTGTGGTTCACTATTTCAAACAACTTTTATGGCCCGTCCTTCCATCTGTCGGACTCTGCCCTTGTCTCCAATGGCCGAGGCAAAGAACAACAATATAAGAATTTGTACCAACCCTCACAGACTTTTTTCAGCATTTCATCGATGCATAAATGACTATTCAGAATGGTAGAAACTCCATGTCTCCTCGATGGTTGGGTCCCAATCTCACCCTTGCCGGTCACTTCCCATTGCACCTAAAATATCCAAGTACTGAGCTCCTGATGGGTCCCGCCTGTGGACTTCCGTTTGTGAGCCACCATGCTGAATCTGCCATCCTCAATGGCCCCCTTGACTTCGACGTTCTGACCACTGGGTTCCACATGCCCCATTGTCATTTGTGTGAAATTGGTCGGTGATTGCCCTACACAGATCTCCCTTATCTAGTTGCTATCATCAGGACTGTGTCTTGTCCTTGGCATGCTCATACAGAAAAGTGCTTTCATCTTCCCGTGACCCAAAACTCAACCTCACCCCAGCCGCATAAATTTCAAATGACAGTAAACACAAGGTAAGTGGCCTTGTCTCCATTTGGACCTGATTCCATGAGGTTCCTTCACTGAAACTCCGCCTGACCTCCACCATTTTCAATGATAATTAGTTGACGACCTTTCGACCCCTCAAACCCAAAGTGCCTAAATAACAAATGAATAATGTTGCTGCCTTCTAGAGTCATCGGCCCCCTCCACCGAAACTCTGCCCTCAGGATGATGTCTTCCCAGAGCCATTCCCAATGACAAGTATCTAATGGCCAAGTCTCCTCCTGGTTCTGATTTCCCAAAAGAGAATCCAAATGCCTTCCATTCACCAAATTGATTTCAGCCCACATGCCCAAAATGGGGCACTCCTCTTTATAGACCCTTCAAATTGATCAAATCTAAAGGCAGGTTGGGATAGGTGGGCCATTGTGCCCAAAATGCCATCCCTTCTGTAGCTCCTCCAAAATAAGGAATAGCTCAGGGAAGTTCGACCTGTAGGGCCTGCGTTGTTCAAACTTCGTCCTACAAAATAATGATGACAGTCTGAGGAATATGTAAGCATTATGAAATGATGATTTATCCCATCTAACACTATTTTGTAGGATTTTGGATAATATTCCACATGTTTTATGCTCGAATCATTTACTGCTCCTTTGGTTGTAGGATATATGAAACCAATCGTTGGATCCTTGGGGGTGGTCGCAGAAAAGGACAAAGGAAAGAAGATCGTAAAGGAACCTCGAGGTAGGGAGGACAAAGACCAGATGAAATATAAGTTCCAAGGGGAGCCCCTTAATTCCAAGGTCCTCACATAATGGAAGGAGATCTCATATACTAATCTGGGACACATTGACATAGATGAGATCAAGAAAAGGGTCAGGCTCAATCCCAAGATGGAAAACACTAGGAAAATTAGAAGTAGTGGCTTGGCCAAGGATATAGGATTTGTGCCAGCCTTTGTTGCTCCCAAAATTGTAATGGCCTATAGGGAGGCCTACCAGGAAGACACATGAACAATAGTGGATAGGGATGGAAACATATTGGCTGACTTGTCCACCAAGTCAATAGTGAAAACCTTCCGCATCCCTACCTTCAGTGAGATGGAGAAAACTTCCAAGGAGTACAACCAATAGATGTGGGATGAAGATCCCCTCAAGTGCAAGAAGTTCATTAACCAATACTGGTTGAAAGACAAGAGGGGCAGTGCCAATAAAGTGCCCCACAAATTATTCCAAAGAGAAGTTTTCAAAGATTACCATGACTTGGTAACTCTTCTGAGCAAAGTCATGGGCCTTCCAACCTCGGCTTACTTCCAAGAGTGAATGTTTTATTTCATTGAGGAAATCATCTAGAGGGACAAATATTTCTACTGGGTTGGGATGATCAGCGACTGCCTGCATGAGCAATTTGTGGCAGTCAAGAAAACATCTAAGTTCTACATGGCATCATACCTTGTGTACTTTCTTGCTAATTGTACCTAATATAGGGGTCTAATTGTAGCAGTGAATCCAGATCCACAAATGGTGTTTAAAGTATATGAAATATACTCTCAATTACAGTACAAAAATTTCAAGAAGGATTATGATGCCTTCACAAGCTACATCATCGGATTGCTTGTGGGTGACCCAAAAGGAGAGTCTTGCATAGTTCCAATGAATTCATTCACTGGTTTGGATTCTAGTTTATACAATTTCCAAAATTCACTTATATCCGAGTTGAAGGATTGTCTAATAAACCATAGAAGTTTCCCCAGTACCCTAATGACTGAATAGTTCTGCTTGAACTCTCACAGTAGTTGCGGCATGTACACACCCTCTTGAGTAGCAAGCATAAGGTAGGGATTCCTTATCCTCTTTTCTTTGGTCGGGGGAAGTACGAACTCCACACCTTTTAATGTGTAGATTATTCAGAAGAGGAGCTTGTGGAGTATCACCTCAAATTCCATTCTTCCCGGCCACAAATGGATCCCTATGGTAAGCTAAAGAAGATGGTCATGATTGAATATGCCCACCTACATAATTTCAAAAACTTTTGGGCCAATTGCAAAGATGACAAATAGGTACATATGCAATAGTACATGTGCATGACGACCTACTTCATCAAGGTGGTGAAGTTGTATCTTGTGCCAGGGCAAGTAGTTGAAGAAGAAAGCACAGTGATGGACCTAAGATAAAATTTCATCGCCAGCATGCCATTTCCAATGATAGATTGGAATGCAGAAGAGGTAAATGACCTCGATATTATCACAAAGCCTATCGAGGCAAGAACCAAACAATGGATTGATGAGAAAATTGCTCAATTGAAGCGGAAAGGAGTAGAACTAACATTTGTAGAGCCCGAGAATCCACACGAGGGTGAAGCCGATAGTGTCATTGCTAATGTCACCTCAACAAGAGAGACTGCAACATCTCCCCCAAACACAAGATCAAAGAATAGAAAGGAGGTGGCTAAAGAGTCTCTGGGGAAGACTTCAAAAGTTGGAACCTCAAAGAATTCAAAGAAGTCAAGCAATTTCACAAGAATGCTCACTATTCAAGAGGACCCACTCCATGAGGGAGAGGAGCAATGAAAGTCCCCACCTATCATAATTTTTGTTGCTATTGTCACTACCTTGCCTATCCCACAAACAGTAGTCACCTCCTCTCCGCCCATAATAGACATATCGCTCCACCTTGCCTCCTCCTCTCCTATAGCTCAAGTCATAACTATGGACTCCTCTTCTGCTACTACTTCCCCTCTCTGTTCCTCATCCATGTCTCCCACTTTTTCTCTCTTGACTGCTACTACAACAACCACAATACCCACTCTCACCTTTCTAGAAGCTTTCACTAATTACGTGCAAAACATGCCCTCCGATCTCTCTAGAATGTTTGCAAACCCCGCGGTGCAGGCCACCCTAGCTCACACCATAACTGGTCTTCTCGTCACTCCTCCTCCTATTGATCCCCATTCAATGGAAGAAACAATGAAAATATCTAAGGAGTTGGACATGCAACAAAAGGAGGCTACCAAGAAACTAGAGGAAGAAGCAGATGACTACCACAACCATCCCATATATCAACACCCCATGATTGATGAGGTAGTCTAGGCGGAAAGAGAAGTAGAAGCCTCTGATGAGGATGATGAAGAAAAAGGCACCAAGTATATTGTGGAGGCTATCAACACGAAGCTTGAAGAGGAGATAAAACAACAACTAAAAGATGCCTTGAAAGGCAGCCCACCACAGAGGAAAGAAATACAAATGAAGAAATGGAGGAAACTGAACCTTCAACAAAATAACATAATCAAAGCCCGAGGCAAGGTGAAGAGATGCCTCCTCCAGAGGAAAAGAAAGAAAAGAATGAAAGGGACCATCCTAAAGAGGAGGCTGAAATGAGAAGCCCAGAATCTGATCATCATGAAGAACATGGGCATGACTTGGAAGAAGAAGGAAAGACTTTTGAGAAGAAAGATAGCCCCCAAAGGCATACGACTATTGAATCCCCAAGAAAAGTGACGGTAGTTATACAAGATTCAAATGAAGAAGAAGGGGAAAATCTAGAAAAAAGAGACCTCAAGCTACAAAACATTGCAAATGCAACAAGCCCATGAGGAGGAGGGTGATCACGAATCACCAAAAGAGAAAACTCAAATGCCTGTCTGGCTTGAGAAGTAGCTGGAGAAGAAAACTCTGATCCCAAGGGATCCTAAGGTGAGGTTGGAGGCCATCTTAGCTTGAGTGCAGGTCAGCATATAGAAGAAAAAGAAGCCAAAAGTTAGATCTCGCCTGACCATGGATGCCTCTGGGTCAAGGATGATACAAATTCCCACCCCAATAGCAAGTGAGGAAGGGGTAAGCTATAATATCTCTACAAATTGCCACCATCTCCTCAGCTGCTTCAAACTTAAGTGTTTTGATGCAAAGTTTTTCCTTCCTATCATAATCTCAAAGAATGAAATGCACTTATTATATATATCAGTCAGGGTTCTCTCTATTTGTTTTCCCTACTTTTGTACCTTCTTCAATACCCTTTTCCTTATTTGTAGAGCTTCAAACCATTCCCAGGGTTTGACAACATTTTAGGAGGATGAAACTCCATCGCCTACAAGATTCTCCATAGTATACTCCATGATAACCTTGGTTTTCTGTAGCAGGAGGTCAACATATTCCTTATCTTGAGCTAACAAATTTCTCAACCATTCTACCAACCTGTGGGCATCTCCACCAGTTGATAAGATATCCTTGATTGCATCATCTCTTTTGGCCTCTACTCCCTACAACCAATCATGTGTGACCTGTGTGGTGGTTTACACATTTTCCAATTTAGTGATGGCCTCCTTAGGTAGAAGGCCTACTATAGATGATGAAGAGATAGATTGCAAAGGTTCCATGAGATCTTTCAAATATCTTTTCAATATCTCATTCTCCTTCTTCAATTCCTCCTTAGCTTGCACCTCCTTCTTTAATCTACCTAAAATTGCCGCACTGGAACTTTCAAATTCCTCAACTTCTTGGATCATGGAGGTGGGTCAAAGATTAATAGTCTGAATACTGTAGTAATTTCTAGTTACCTCATCTTTGTTCTTATCAAGTGTAGGAGTAGCAATGTGGATCACCCAATTATTGGCCTCATCTCTATCAATCTTGGAAATAACCTTAGCCCTTTTCTTTTCCTTTCCCTTTCCTATGTTGGCTAGTAGGTCATCACAGTTTGGAGGGGTATCATCTACAAAAATCTGCTTATTCTTCAATCTTTCACTGAACCAACTAGGAGTAGATGCATCAAGTTATTGTTCATTTTGTGTTCCCTTTTCAGTTTGATCCACAAAGGGTTCAACATTTACATTATGCTCTGAGGGGACCTCCTCACTTTTGCATCATCCTTTATTTTCTCCCTTATCTTCTTTATCCTCCTCTGGATTCTCATCTTTTTCCATATTATGTTCATCCTCCTTGTGTATCGATGGAGGAGTCCTTGTATGAATTTCTTCTTTTCCTGGGGACTTATCTCCCTTATCCTTAACAGGTGAATCCTCATAAGTTACCAAAGGAGATTGCAAGATTCTTTGTATCTTTGCCTTATTAATATGGAGTTCTCCCTCTTTGAATTCTTCCACATCTTTATCCTGGTGATCACTAATATCTACATCCTTGGACTCATGCTGCACATCATGTGATTTAGGAAGGGGATAGGCATCCTTATGTTGTTTTGCAACAAGAGCAGCTATGGTAACATCTTCTTTCAATGCACTACCCTTTGGAGAAGGAGTTCTTGATCTCTTGGTATAGACCTGTGTCCTTTCTGTAGAAATCTCCAAATTCACCACTGGAGGACATGGTTCCCCTTTTTTTTTCCTTAGAGGGCTCATTCTTTTTCTTTGAAGTTCTTGTCACCCTTCTCCTTTTAAGCATAGGAGCACTATCCTCCTTAGTTTCTTCACCTGGTTCCTCCTCTACAGTAGACCTGTCTTTCTTGGGGATATTCTTCCTCTTTTTAGCAATTGGTTTCCTCTTCTTTTCTATCTCCATCTCTGCTTGAGCACCTTTAATTTTGATTTTGAATGGAGAATCCACCTTACCTTTTCCTTTTGAATCTTGTTCAATTTCTTTAGAGGTAGAATGGGAGTCTAGGTTCCCCATCAAGTCATAGGTAAACTGCATGCCTTTACTGTCCAACTCCTAGATCTTGTGGTTGATCCACAATCTAGTGTAATTGAGGATGGGAGCTGTGATTTTTTTCAATTATTTTTTCTCTTCTTCCAACCAATCAATCTCTACTAATTTTTCCTTGAAGGGCTCATAATCATGATTTCGGATTACATCCCCATCATAATCAATTTGATTAGGCATGGCTTTGACATTGTACAATGTAATCAAATTGATTGGTAGCCTTGAGAACTTCTTCTTTCTGACCTCAAACTCATCTTTTTAGTTGGCCCAATAATCTTCAATGTCATCTTTGTGGCTAAACTCTCTACTGGCCCTTTTTTGTGCTTCACCAGTCATGTCAAATCTAGGCCTTTTAGAGTGGAATGATAAGCCCAAGGCACTCATTTCTTCCTATGAATAATGTGCTAAAATGATGGAAGGACATGCCTCATTTCTACCTACCCTGAGGGGAAGTCATTACCAAATCCGATCTTGTGTTTATCCTTCTTCATAATAGCATCAAAGTCACATATCTGCCTAGTGACCTCCAGGAGTATGAGATGATCTGTTGGATACCTGGGCAGCCTGTAAGGAGCCCTTTGGCAACCATCTATCCTGATCTAGGATAATGTTGGGAATTGTATGAACCAGAATCCAAATGTCTTTATCAACTCTTTTACAACATCTAAAATGCTGACATGCTCTGCACCTTGGAGCAATCTAGTGATATACATAGTGAATGCATCATTGAATCTCCTATAGTTTGATCTTCTCAAATGCAATTGTGGATAAACTTCATAGATCACATCCTGCAAAAAGACACCTCTTATCTCCAATACCTTGTATGGATGAAATCTGGCCAAGGCATAGACCAAGTAGGAGGTCATGGTGAAGCTCTTTGTCCACAACACATTATAGAGTTTCTCATGTATCATTGCACTGATGATGCCTGCCCAGTGATAATTAATTTTCTATTCCATCCACACTATAACATAGAACACCCAATTCTCAAAGAACCGTGCACTCTTCAAGCCCATTACTCTAATAAGGAGTGTGATTGCATCATAATATTTTATCTTCAAATTTGCCCTGAATAGCTATTTTGGCAACTTAGAAATGTGGGGTGTAGGCTTCTCCAACCAAGAGTTAATGACCTGTAGTGGCTTGATGGTATCTTGTTCATAGTATTTCTTGCCTATACCCAGATCTAGGCCTACCACACAGGATCTGTTAGGCATGTCAAAGGTTTGTGCCATCGAGGGAGGAGAGAAATTAGCCAACACTCTACCTTGTGGACCAGTAACTCTATGTGTTCCCTTGTCATAATGTCTGGCACACTGTAAAACCAATTCATAACATTGGACTATAGGAGGAAACCCAACTACATGAACCAATCATGAATCCACCAATCTTATAGATAATAATGGAGGATCCTGCACTGCCATTCTTGTCTTAAATTATTTATATTCCCATTTTCCCACATTAGTGTCAATGATTTCTGACCAAATGGAGGTCAACTTTCTCTTTGGAACCTTGCTCTTAATATTCAGTTTGATCCTTTCTACCTCTGAGATGGAAGATCCCTTCGTACCAGGATCTACTTGTTTGTTCTTGGTCTTGTCAACCACTACCTTACTTGATTCGGCCTACACCCAAGAAAAGATCACAATGAATTTCCATTACAATAATAGAATCAAGGTTAGCCCATCACAAAAAACATGTTCATCATCAAAGTAACCCGAACAACAATTAAAATTCCCTTAAAGTATCATTAAGGCACTCTTTCTTCAAAGTTCGGTATTTTCACCCCTTCACAAAATTCAGGCCAGGGGGAATTTTGGGGAATTCCGAGCTAGGTGGAATTCAGCAATGAAAGTATGGCAAAAATCAAAAGGTCACTCAATCATTATGCAAAATCCAAGTAACAACATCATATATCCTTAATTCACTCAAATCAATCATGTGATGTAAGATCATTAACAATTATCTCATGCATTCCCTTAGTTCTTCACTTCTAAAAGGTCTTCAGGGAATTTCATTGGGGACATAAATCCATGAAAGTAATAGAACTTTGTAAATTTTAGGGAAACAAAGGAGCAACGGACTTTCAAAAATTTTCCAAGACAACTGATTTCCATGAAGTCAATCTTATTTTCACGTTTCATGCAGGATTTTAGGAAAATAACTAAGTGAAGGAAATCCATGGAAATCCTAAAGTAAAGGAAATCCCCGAAATCACCAAAATCCTAAAATATTTGACTTCGTCAAGATTTCACTCAAATTGATCGAATGATCACAAATTTGGGATTTTGAGCTTGGATTCAATTCACTTCAGGTTGCTCACTGACATATTTAACTTTCTAACTTTTCCAAGGGTAATCTAATAGCACTGTAATAAATTCAAGATCAAACCCTAGGGTTTCATGATGAACACGCGATTACAGACTTAGTCCACTCGTTTTCCCTATAAATCATGATGAGTATCTCTGAATTTTGAGGGCAAGGAAACTATCAAACTTGAATGAAGACTAAACACTCAAAACCACCCATAATTAATAATTTCATCGAACATAGGGGAATCCAAGATCAAAACTCCAAGAAAACAAAATCACACACAAAACAAAGCTTGGGGGGAGGTAAAACTAGCAAAGGATGGGATAATCAGATCATCAAATTAGGAAGGATGAACTACGTCAATTTTAGAGGGACCCTGAAAGAACAAAGGGAGTAACCTTAACTCACTCATAGACCTCCTATCATGCTGAAATTCAAATTCAAAGCACATTCACTACACCCTAGAGCTATTGATATCCATCAATTGAAAGCAAAGGGACCTTAAACATACCATGAATGTAGAGCAAATCGAAATAGTAGCAACAAGAAACAATCCCCGAAACCTCAAGAAAACGCCAAAAATCACCAAATAAACGCCACCAAAGAAAGTAATCTAAGACTCCAAAAGTGTTTAAACTTGCGCACGACACTTGGAATCAAGCTCTCCAAATTCAATCAAGACAAAAGAAATCGATTCATAGCATAAAACCCCCAAACTTCATTAAACATAGTCCACAAAGTCCGTACATGAAGTATAAATGCAATGACATGACAACCCAAAATAAGTTCGAGAATCCGAGGGGACAGATGAATTTCGAGAAATTCTGGGGAAGGAAAAATTCCCCGAGGAGCTAAAATCTTCAAGAACAGTTGCAAAACCAGCCTCCCTTGGGTTTTCCAGGCCACTGGGGATTTTTGTCTAGAGAGAAAATTCTTGAAACCAGAGAAACACTCAAAATTCACCTCAAGACTCATAATTTTGAAAGTGTTACCTCAAAAGGGGTATTTACACAAGCAAGATAAGCATTTGGGAACACTGCAAAGTAAGCAAATATCTCAAACAAAGGACAGAAGCACCAAAGACCCAAGACAAGACCAAAAGCAGGGGACCAAAAGACCAAGCAAAGAGGGTCTCTACTTTTAGTGGGGCATGTGTGCAAAAAATACACAACAAATAGCAACTCCGGTGGGAAATGCCCTAGAGTATTTCAATGAAAAACTAGAATCAAGAACCTAGAATCTCTAGTTTTAGTCCTTACAACAGGTCACCTACAAATAAGGTCTCTGAATTCATAGGCAGACATACCTTTCTTGCAACAGGGTCGAATTGTGTGCATATGTATTAATTTCCCTTTCCCTAACTACAACAAGGACCAAATTTGGTCTGATTAGGCTACATGAAGATTCCAACTCCAAAAGAATCTTGGATAGAGCCTTGCTACCAGTTAGGAATCCATAGCCCTAATGAGCTTATCACTATGGTTCCCCCAAGCATAGCTCTACTACCAGTCAGGCATCAATAGCCCCAATAGAGATACTAGGATACCCATGATGAGGTGAATATTTATTTTTGATCTTTATAGTTCTTTCTCTCTCTCTTTTTTGATATTCTTTTAAGATTCTTCAAACTTTCCCTTTCCCCCTATGAGCAATGGAGCTCACACTCAGGGTTGAGAACTATAGCGGTGTTGAAGTAGAATATAGGATTTTTTACCTGACCAGACTTCACAAGGACCATATACAACCTTGGAACCTTTAATATTTGTGCAAAATATGAGACCCAAATGCATTCCAGATTTGAATTAACCAAGTGACCTTCAAATTCCATGCATATGTAACACTAGATAAAGAAGTTCCACCAAATGACTTTGAAAATATGATTATTATTTGTAAAAGAAACATGCCAGAACAAACCCAAGCAGAACAATAGTTGTTATGTAGGTGCAACAAACCTAGAAGAAAACATGAAAACCCAAAGAAAGAGAAAAGCAGAAAGAAAAACCAACCAAAGCAAACCTACTCTAACCCAAAGCAGAGAACAACCAAAGCAAAGCAAAAAAATACCAAAATCTAACCAAAGCAAAAAAAAAACAACAGAAAGGAAACCTACTCTACCTATGTACAAAGAAAGAGCTGTAAACAACTCAGGATTAGAAGTAATGTTTCAAATCTTGCCCATTGACAAGTAGTGGGAAATCCTCTCCAGTGAGGGTTTTCAAGTGAAAATCATTATCTCCCAGGATCTCTAAAATTTGATAAGGGCCGAGCCAAAGTTTGCCAAATTTTCCATGCTCCCCTTTTTGTTCATAGGCTTTGTCCCAGTAGAGAACCAACTCAGAGTTTCGAAAGGCTTTCACCTTGGCACTCCTATCAAAATATCTCTTGACTACACCCTGATGTTTGACAAAGTTTTCTAGGGCTTTATCTCTTCTTTCCTCAAGGTGTAATAGTTCAGCCAGACGGGCTTCACGCCTATCTTCTTCATCATAATATGTGTTAATGAACTGCAAGGTAGGGATCTTTAGTTGGATGGGAAATACAGACTCCAATCCATACACTAGGTGATAAGGAGAGGTTCCTAGGGATGTATTTTTTCTGGTATGATCTGCCCAAAGAGCAAACCTGAGTTGGGTTTTCCAATCCTTGGGATTCTTTTCCTATAGCTTACAGATGACTGTTAAAAGATTCTTATTGGAAGAATCAGCTAAACCATTTCCCTACAGGTAATAATTGGATGCAAAATTTATAATGATTCCATGATCAAAGGCCCCGTTAGAAAGTTTCAATGATACAAATGCAGGACCATTATCACATACCAAAGCGATTAATAATAATTGATTCAATAAAATTGATTACCACATCAGAAGTACATTATTTACATGCTAGAGCCTCAGTCCATTTGGTGAAATAATTAGTGACAGTGAGAATTTCACCTTTGGCCTACAAAAGAGGGTGGATTGATTGGACCAATGAAATCTATTCCCCATTGTGTGAATGGTTTTACCTCTATTTCTAGTTGAAGCGAAAGGGCTGCATGTTTCTCCTTACTTGCTATGGTCTAGCATATATGGTAGGTACTTACATGTTTATGTGCATCTTTGAACAAGGTAAGCCAATAATAGCCCGCTCTCAGGATCTAATTTGCAGTGGAGTGTGCAGACCCATGGCCTGTACCATATCTATCATGGAATTCTACCAACACTATCGCAACTTATTGTTTTCCCAAGCATCTCAAGTAGACACCCTCATTATTTCTCTTATGCAAGAAAGCTCACTTCATCATGAAGCTGTCACTTTTTAGACGCAATGCCCTTCTATGCACAAAATTGAGGTGTTCAAGACAATGCTAATTCAAGAGGTAATAAATAATTTCATCGTACCAGTCCCTTGGGGAAACATCCTAGAGGTGGTAATGTTAGGCCATGAGGTCAGGGCCCATTTCAACCATTATTTTTTTTAATCCTTGTACTCTTACCAGTTTCATGGGTTGGATCTCAATATTATACTCTTGTAACATGGTTACCCATTTATGCCTTCCTTCTCCTAACTCATTCTACATTAGTAGAAGCTTCACTACAGGGTCAGGTACTATGACAAAGACCTTATTCCTCAGGATATAGTGCCTGAAATTCTTTACGACTCTAACCAAAGCATAGGCCTACTTCTCTACATTAGGGTATCTCAGTTCTGCATCCTTTAAAGGAACACTCATGAAAGCTATGGGATGTTCATTTCCTTGGTCAGATTTCTGAGTCAACATGTTAGCACAAGAATGTTCTCAAGGAAAAGAGTAGATGTAGAAAGGTTTATTGTAATCAAGACTTACCAACACTAGAGCCTCAAAAATATCTCTCTTAATTTTTGCAAATGCTTCTTTAGCCTCTACACTCCATTCAAATTTTGATTCTTGTTTTAGCATTGCATTTAAAGGTTTCAGTATTTCTGCAAACCCAGTGATAAAATTTCTAACAAAGTTGATTTTCCCAAAGAATTATTTCATTTCCTTTTTGTTTGCAGGAGTTTGAATCTTCAAAATAACATCCACTTGTCTAGGATCAATAGAAATACCTTGTCCTAGCAGTTTTCCTTCAGTGACTCCAAAGATACACTTCTTTGGATTAAGTGAAATGCCAAAATCCCTACACCTCTAGAACACTTTGCACAGGTCTGTTATGTGATCACCTCTCTTCTTAGAAAAAACTCTCAGATCATCCATATAAATGATTATGCACTTACCATTGATTTCTTTAAAGGCAATATCCATGGCTCTCTTGAAAGTAGCTCCAACATTTATTAGTCCAAAGGGCATTCTCTTGTAAGCAAAAGTCCTCCATTTTGTAGTAAAGGAAGTTTTATGCCTATCCTCATATTGCACCATAACTTGGTTGTACCCACAGTATCCATCTAGAAATGACATCATCTGAGATCCATTGAAAATATGAAGCACCTCATCCAATGAAGGAACCAGATAATTATCTTTTTCTGATGCTTTGTTAAGGTTCCTAAAATCCACACACAATTTGATCTCCCCATTATTTTTCCTTACTGGTACCAAATTTGCAACCCATGTTGAATGTCATACTGGAAATATGATTCATGCTGAAATTAGCTTTTGCACCTCTTTCTGAATGATAGGTTCCAACAGAGCATTAATTGGCCTTTGTCGCTACCTGAATGGTTTAATATTTGGCCTGAGAGGTATGGTGTGCATAATAATTGAAGTGTCATATGTCTTTAGATCTTCATAACTCCAAGCTATTACATCGTGATATGTCAGTAAAGCATCAATGATCCCTCTCCTTTCTTCTAGAGTGCACACCTTTCCAATAAAGACATTTTTTATATCATCTTGAGTGCCCATGTTGTACATTTCACATTGACTACTGAGAGATTCCTTTTAGCCTACTGCTCTTGATCTTTCATCCTATCCAAATAAAAAATCCTTTCTAACTAGACCATACTTGTTGGGATAGTTTTATTTTTCAGGTTGATAACCCCTTCTAGGTCCATTTCAGCCTCTCGAGGTTCTACTTCATCAATGACCTGTGAAGTAAACACATCACCGCTAGTGATAAAATCAAGAATGTGCTTATCATCCTCAAAAACCTAGAAACTAGTTACATTATTAGGCACTGAAGGCACTAGAGTAAGTTCTATGGCGAGCTTCTTGAAACTTGAGAGTGATAGGGGTTGCAACGTGCTAGTTGCTTGTGCTAGATAATTTGGAGTTTGATTTTTTCTACGAGGGATCATCTGAATGTTGGAAGCATCAAATCCCTCAATAATATCCCAGACTTGATGTCTATAATAAGTCATTCCTCTATCATGGCATGAATACTGTTTTCTTACTTGCCTTACTATTAGCTCAGAATCTCAAAATACTTGTAGAATCTTAACTTTCTTCCTTAGGACAATTAATAACCCACGGACTAAGGCCTCATACTCAGCCACATTATTGGTACACTAGAATTGGAGTCTATGAGCAGGAAAATAGGTCTCACCTATTGGGATAATTAATTCAAACCCTGCTCCAAGCCATTGCTTTGATTTGGATCCATCAAATCTTAATGTCCATTAGCCATTAGTTCTTGATTTCTTCGAGTTATCCTTGGAATTACTGCTACTAGAATATTCTTCAGTAAGCATTGGGCTTTTACCTTTACGATCATCTTGGAAGCTTTGTATATCTAATCTCACAGTTGGATTCAAATTGATGCACCTTTGGATATTTTCCACTTCTATTTTGACATAGGTAACATTCCATCTCAGAGTGAGGAGCATTGTGTACTCTACACAAATTGGGAAGGAGTAGGTCTTCAAACTTCATGCCTCTTCCTAGCTGAATTTGATCCTCTACACATTTATGTATGAACTCCTAAAAATTATTCAGTAGCCCAAGTTGTCCATCTTCTTGGCTATCAATTTCCTTTGTTGACTCACTCAAGGCCACAAAACTGCTAGATTCTGATGTGAGCTCACTAGCAGAGCTCTGTAACATAAATTTTTCTTTTGTATCTGGAACAGAGGCAACCAATACATAATTCCCCATACTAAGTTTTGATATAAATATCTCATTTGAAGTATTCTGGTATTCAGTAATTACATACTTCATTCTAGGTTCCCTTTCAATTCAGATTTGATTTGGGACTCCTTTCCAAGGAAGCCACATGTGGGAATGATCTGTGGATGTGTATCCATTTAGTGCCTTAGTGAAATCTCATCCTAAAATTAGACCATAAGTATCAGGGATGTCTACTACTTGAATGTTAATTACTTGTTGCACCCTAGGGTTTGAGGCAACCTACATGGGAATCATGTTCAACTCTCCTACTACATTTACCTTTGTCTTATCCAATTGAGTGACCTTCTTTTGTGAGGTAGTAGGAGTAATTCCTAGAGCTCTAAAGATAGCGAAAGGCATAAAATTTGTAGATGCTCCTGAGTCTAGAAGGAAATTGTGTAGGTTCTTCCCAAAGATACAAACATAAATTAGAAAAGGAGGAGTTTCTGCCTTGCCTTGGAATAAAGTCAGATGTGTGTCAACTTTTGTAACCTAGTTCTTATCCTTTTTCTTTCCCTCTTTTAGTAGACTATACCTGACCTTGGCCTTTAGGCATCTATGGACTCAGAGTCTTCCCAACTATTTCAATTACTATCTTCCCTTGTGAACTAAAAGATTCTAAAAACATGTTTCTGATAGAAGGAACCCTTAATAACTCAAAAGTAGAAAGACTCACCTTTACTTTCTTGAGTTCTTTAGTCACATACTCACCCAATTTCACTACATTCATATGAGCATATATATCCTTAGGATGACCAGTCTGCTTATTAGCATTACCTCCTTTCAATGCATCGGGTTGTCCTCCTTTTACAAAGTACTATGTTGGAACATGAGGGTAGGATGGATTATTACTGGCATGTGGATCTGGTGGAGTAGTAAAATTATTTGGAGGGATGGATTTTGTGAATGGGCCTCTAGCCTGAGGGTTCTTGTTAGGCCTGTTCCTCAAATCATATTTCCTGATAGGTTGTTGGAACATTTGTACTTCCTCAATGCCAGCTTCCTCCTCATCCAAGGGACCATTATCATTCTTAATTCCTTCATTGAATAACTGAGAAATTTCATCTTCATTAATTACTTGATCAATCCCCCGATTTTGGCTACTTGATTCATCTTCTGGCTCATTCTCATCATCCTTTAGAAAAGGTGCATGATTCAAGACCAATACCGGAGAATGGTAGGGAGTGGATGGTACCATCTCTTGAGTAGTGGAGCTATTCTCAACTTCATTCTAGAAGATTGAAGAAGCAGATTTGAACTCAAGACAATCTAACTTAGAATGTTTACTTGTCTTGTGAAGCCGACACCATCCAGATAAATCTTCATCTGCTAGGCATACACCACTTGGAGGTTTCTCCTGATTAAGAGGTTTATCTAACGAGGTAGGGACTCATCCATTATTGGGTCTACTATTCCATGGCCTATTTTTTTGGGGTGGTTGTCTCCTTTCAAATCCTAGTCCAGCTTGTTGCCCTCTATCAAAGTTTTGACCAGAACCTTGTCCTCTTTCAAAATTTTGATTTCTGTCAGAATGTTGTCCTTTATCAAAATTTTGTCCCCATGCAGCATCTTGATTCTCTCTATTGTAATTTGATTGCATGTTCCTCTGAGCAGCCTAGAGTTGACTGTTCTAGTTTCTGAAGTAAGCTACCTCCATATTTAATTTTTTTACCTACTTTGTTAGCTCATCCAGCCTCTCCTTATTAGGACTACTGTAGGGCACTGAATTCACATTATTTTGAGGGTATCCTGATACTCCTCCAGAACCAATGGATTGATTCAAGACTTTTAAATTCTGCAAATATGTAGGAAAACCATCTTGTTGTTGTGGATGAAGGGGTTGATTGGCACTTTGCTGGGGATAACTGGGTATTGGGTGAGCTTGACTTATTGGAGGACCTGGGTGAGGAACCAAAGACAACTACAGAATAGGGTTCATAATGGGAGTATGATTGGTCAAAGCCTAGTTGGGAGCCCAGACTTGTCCAGGGTGAGCAGCAGATCCCAGAGATGGAAAAGGTCCCAACAAGTGTTGTCTTAGATCAGTGCTAACCTTAACAACATCCACATATGCAGTGAGAAAGGTAGTTGGGGGATTAGTTCTCCACTTAAGGAAGGTGGATGTAAGACTATCAAGGGCTTCGAAATAAACTTCTAAAGTAGTTTCATCATCCACAACATAGGGAGATTGTAATCTAGTATATACGCGGTGGAACCTATTGTTAAATGATCCTATAGGCTCATAATCTTCCCTCTTAACCCCGATAAATTACAAGTAGAGCTCATTGGCACTGATAGGGATTTTAAACTTCTGTAGAAATGCAGCCTCAAGTTTAGTCCAATTGTGAATTGATGCAAAAGGTAAATGATTGTACCAATAAAAGGCATCCTCTCCAAAAGAATAAGGGAAAATCCTACACGCAACATCTTCATGATTAATCCCTCTATCCCTCAGAAAAGTTTGGAAAATCTTGATGTGCTCCTATGCTGTCCTACTAGGGTCATTTGTATGGAACTTAGAGAAAAAATGCTTAGGGCCCTTGGGCATGACATTGTAGTTATTGAAAGATAGAGGTGATGGGTTATTTTCCAAGAAAGCCATTGGTGGGGGAGGAGGTGGTAAAGGCTAATTGATGACTGGTTGGGGTTGTTGAATAGGGATGGCTTCAGAATAATATGAAGACGGTGTTGATGAAGGTGAAGAGAAAGGAGATGATAGGAGTGGATGGGTGGATGATGATTCCTCCCTCCTTCTGGTCCTTCTTGACCTATTTGGGGATGGTAATTCCTGAAACTCTTCTCCTGGCATGGATCTAGTTCTCCTTCTGAGTCTCTCAAGAGAAATGGAATTTAGAAAACGATCTTGTTTTCTTACTCAGGCCCTCCCTCTAGCACCAATATGTTGATGGTTTTTTTTGCACAACAACAACTCAGACAAAATATGATATCCTATCTCTCTTGAAAGGTAGATTGCTTTGAGCAAAGAGATAACCCTAAGGTATCTAATGTCAGGTCTTGATAATGCAAAAATAGCTTAGATAATATGTGAAATTGTAATCACAAGGGGCCTTACAAAATAAATATTGGATCTTCGAACTTATTAGATTTCACAACATGTTGATACTTAAATTCCTAAATTTAACCCGAATTCAAAAAAAAAATAAAAAGATGAGGGTTTACATAAATCCTAAGGTAAAATTGCTCCTAAGATCAACAATAAAAATGACAAGATACTTGAAATGGACCAATCCCTCAAAACTAATTTCTACTTGACCTAGATTTATGCTGCAATCTCACAGAAATAGTGCAATCTTCTAAGGAATTGTAGATTTTTAGACCATGAACATCCAACACCAACCTTATTTTGCAATTGAAATGAATATATATTCATAATCAAACAAAGCACATAAATATGAGGTCTAAGATAAATTTTCATAGCAACCCACAATCAATAAGTTGCCAAAAGTATGGACCAAGGATCACTGCAAACACTTCAAGCATCTAACCATGAATATTATTGAATCATCTAACCCTAAATCTAACATGCACTCAATATTTTTGAAAATAAATTTAGAAAGATAGAATAACAAGAACCATGCAAGATAAATCAATCCAAAGAGAGGCCACCAAAGCACAATGTCTTCAATTGTATTGAGTTCATCCAATAGTAGCAACAATTCCAACATTCAGTGTTACAACATTTGTTTCAAAAAAACGTAACTCCTAATTCTAGCTTCTACTTTATCACCTTGCTTGCTTCAAAGTATAATCCTCTAACTAACTCCACAAAATGAGGCCAAACGCCATACTTATAAAGAATTCCATCCCAATTAGGGTTACAAGAGAAGCCGGCCACAAAATAGGTTGGCCAAGAAAAAAAAGCTCCTAAGAGAAAATATAATATTGTATTAAATGCTTGAGACTCTTTTCCAGGTCGGCCTGGAATCTCCAATATAGCTTGGTCCAATGCATGCAAAGAATGAAATAAGGATAATGGGAAGCAAAAATTTTGAAGCAGTCATTCATTGGCTGGCCCTTTATCCTCTCCTTGACCCATTTTATCCTGTACCCTAAGGAGGATCCGCTCTAGGTCGGCCAAAGGTAGAATATTTAATACTTTGAATCTTCTCTCAATAGATTTAATTTCTTCTCTTGATTGCTTAATGATTTTATCCCAATCCACCTTTAGGGTTTGATACTTCTCCATGTCTATAGCGTATGTGGCCACATCATAAAGTTGGTGCATAGTAACTAGACCATCATCAACCGAGGCATAAACCTCATGCCACCATTTCCTCAGCTGCTCCAAACTTAAGTGCTTTGATTCAAACTTTTTCCTTCTTGTCATGATCTCAAAGAATGAAATGCACTTATTATATATATTAATTTGGGTGCTCTCTATTTGTTTTCCCTACTTTTGTACCTTCTTCAATACCCTTTGCCTTATCTATAGAGCTTCATACCTTTCCCATGGTTCAAAAACCTTTGGGGAGGATAAAATTCCATCGCCTACAAGCTTCTACTCAGTATACTCCATGATAACCTTGGTTCTCTGTAGCAAGAGGTCAACATCTTGCTTATCCTAAGGTAACACATTTCTCAACCATTCTACCAACCTATGGGCATCTCCACCAGTTGACAAGATGTCCTTGATTGCATCATCTCCTCTGGCCTCTACTGCCTACAACCAATCATGTGTGACTTGTGTGGTGGTTTTCATATTTTCCAATTCAGTGATGGTCTCCTTAGGTAGAAGGCCTACTGCAGATGATAAAGAGATATATTACAAAGGTTCCATGAGATCTTGGAAATATATTTTCAATCTCTCATTCTCCTTCTTCAATTCCCCAACTTGCACCTCCTTCTTTAATCTTCCTAAAATTGCAGCACTGGAACCTTCAAATTCCTCAACTTCTTGCATCATGGAGGTGGGTCCAAGATTAATAGTCTGAATACTATAGTCCTAGCTAGTTACCTCATCTTTGTTCTTATCAGGTTCAGGAGTAGCAATGTGGATCACCCGATTATTGGCCTCATCTCTATCAATCCTTGAAATAACCTTAGCCCTTTTCTTTGCCTTTCCCTTTCCTATATTGGCTAGTAGGTCATCCAAGTTTGGAGGGGTATCATCTACAAAAATCTGATTACTCTTCAATCTTTCACTGAGCCAACTAGGAGTAGATGTATCAAGTTTTTGTTCATTTTGTGTTCCCTTTTTAGTTTGATCCATGAAGGGTTCAACATTTACATTATGCTCTGAGGGGACCTCCTCACTTTTGCGTCCTCCTTTATTTTATCCCTTATCTTGTTTATGCTCCTTTGGATTCTAATATTTTTCCATATTATGTTCATCCTCCTTATGTATTGATGGAGGAGTCCTTGTAGGCATTTGTTCTTTTCCTGGGGAGTTATCTCCCTTATCCTCAATAGGTGAATCCTCATAATTTACCAAAGGAGATTGTAGGATTATTTCTCTCTACCTCAGTACTATGGAGTTCTCCATCTTTGAATTCTTCTACATCTTCATCCTGGTGATCACTAATCTCTACATCCATGGAATCATGTTGCACATCATGTGATTCAGGAAGGGGAGAGGCATCCTTCTGTTGCTCTGCAATAGGAGCAATTATGGTAACATCTTCTTTTAGTGCACTACCATTTGGAGGAGTCCTTAATCTCCTAGTATAGACATGTGTCCTTTCTCTAGAACTCTCCAAATTCACCACTGGAGGACATGGTTCCCCTTCTTTTTCCTTAGAGGGCTCATTATTTTTCTTTGAATTTCTTGTCACCCTTCACCTTTTAAGCACAGGAGAATTGTCCTCCTCGCTTTCTTCATCTGGTTCCTCCTCTACAGTAGACATGTCTTTCTTGGTGATATTCTTCCTCTTTTTAGAATTGGTTTCCTCTTCTTTTCTACCTCCAACTTTGCTTGAGCACCTTTAATTTTGATCTTGAAGGGAGAATCCACCTTACCTTTTCCTTTTGAATCTTGTTTAGTTTCTTCTGAGGTAGAATGGGATTTTAGGTTCCCCATCAAGTCATAATTATACTGCATGATTTTACTATCCAGCTCCTAGATCTTGTGTTTGATCCACAATCCAGTGTAATTGAGGATGAGAGCTTTGATTTCTTCCAACTCTTTTTTTGTCTTCTTCTAGCCAATCAATCTCTACTGATTTGTCCTTGATGGGCTCATAATCATGATTATGGATTACATCCCCATCATCATCAATTTGATCAAGGATGGCTTTGACATTTTACAATCTAATTAGATTGACTGGTAGCCTTGAGAACTTCTTCTTTCTGACCTTAATCTCATCTTTTTAGTTGGCCCAATAATCTTCAATGTCATCTTTGTGGCTAAACTCTCTACTGGCCCTTTTTTGTGCTTCACCAGTCATGTCAAATCTAGGCCTTTTAGAGTGGAATGATAAGCCCAGGGCACTCATTTCTTCCTCAAAATAATGTGCTGAAATGATGGAAGGACATGCCTCATTGCTACCTACCTTGAGGGGGAAGTCATTGCCAAATCTGGTCTTTTGTTTACCCTTCTTCACAATAGCATCAAAGTCACATATCTACCTAGTGACCTCCAAGAATATGAGATGATCTATTGGATACTTGGGCAGGCTGTAAGGAGCCCTTTGGCAACCATCTATCCTAATGTAGGAGAAAGTGGGGAATTGTATGAACCAGGCTCCAAATCTCTTTATCAATTCTTTTGCAAGATCTAAAATTCTGACATTCTCTACACTTTGGAGCAATCTAGTGATGTACATAGTGAATGCATCATTCACTCTCCTATAGTTTGAGCTTCCCAAATGCAATTGTGGATAAAATTCATAGATCACATCCTGCCCAAAGACACCTCTTGTCCCCAATCCCTTGTATGAATGAAATCTGGCCAAGGCATAGACCAAGTAGGAGGTCATGGTGAAGCTCTTTGTCTACAACACATTATAGAGTTGCTCATCTATCATTTCACTGATGATGCCTACCCAGTGATAATCATTTTTTTGTTCCATCCTCACTATAACATAGAATATCCAATTCTCAAAGACCCTTGCACTCTTTCGGCCCATTACTCTGCAAAGGAGTGTTATTGCATCATAATATTCTATCTTAAACTTTTCCCTGAATAGCTATTTTTGTAACTTAGAAATGTGGGTCCTAGGATTCTCCAACCAAGAGTTAATGACTTGTATTGACTTGATGGTATCCTCTTCATAGTATTTCTTTCCTATATCAAGATATAGGCCTACCACACAAGATATGTCAGGCATGTCAAAGGTTTGTGCCACCGAGGGAGGACAAAAATTATCCAACACTCTATCTTGTGGACGAATCACTCTTTGTGTGCCCATGTCATAACATCTTGCACACTCTAAAACCAATTCATAACATTGTTCTGTGGGAGCAAACCCAACTACATGAGCCAATCCTGAATCCACCAATCTTCTAGCCAACAATGGAGGATCCTACACTGCCATTCTTGCCTTAAATTCTTCATATTCCTATTTTCCCACATTGGTGTCAGTGATTTCTGACCAAATGGAGGTCAACTTGCTCTTTGGAACCTTGCTCTTAATATCCAGTTTGATCCTTTCTACCTCCAAGATGGAAGATCCCTCCGGACTTGGATCTACCTATTTTTTCTTGGTCTTGGCAGCCACTACCTTACTTGATTCAACCTACACCCAACAAAAGATCACAATGAATTTCCATTACAGCAATAGAATCAAGGTTAGTCCATCACAAAAAACATGTTCATCATCAAAGAAACCCAAACAAAAATTAAAATCCCCTTAAAGTATCATTAAGGCACTCTTTCTTCAAAGTTCAAGATTTTCACCCCTTCGCAGAATTCAAGCCAGAGGGTAATTTCGGGGAATTCCGAGCTGGGCGGAATTCAATGATGAAAGTATAGAAAACATCAAAAGGTAACTCAATCATCATGCATAATCCAAGTCACAACATAATATATCCTTAATTCACTCAAATCAATCATGTGATGCAAGATAATTTACAATTATCTCATGCATTCCCTTAGTTCTTCACTTCGAATAGGTCTTTGGGGAATTATGTTGGGGACGAAAATCTATGAATGTAACAGAAGTTTGTGAATTTCGGGGAAATGAAGGAGCAACAAACTTTCAGAAATTTCCCAAGACAATAGATTTTCATGAATTCAATCTTATTTTCACATTTCATGGAGGATTTCAGGAAAATAAGTAAGTGAAGGAAATCCGGTGAAATCCTAATGTAAAGGAAATCCTCGAAATCACCAAAATCCTGAAATATTTGACTTCGTCAAGATTTTACCCAAATTGATCAAACGATCACAAATTTGGGATTTTGAGCTTGGATTCGATTCACTTCAGGTTGTTCATTGATGGATTTAACTTTCTAACTTATCCAAGGGTAATCTAATAGCACGATAATAAATTCAAGATCAAAACCTAGGGTTTCATGATGAACACACGGTTACAGAATTAGTCCACTCTCTTTCCCAACAAATCATCACGAGTATCTAAGAATATTTAGGGAAAGGAAACTATCGAACATGAATGAAGACTAAATAGTCAAACCCACCCATAATCAGAAATTTCATCGAACGTAGGGGAATCAAAGATCAAAACTCTAGGTAAACAAAATCACACACAAAACCAGGCTTAGGGGAAGGTAAATCTAGCAAAGGATGGCGTAAACAGATCATCAAATTAGGAAGGATGAACCACATCGATTTCAGAGGGACGTCAAAAGAACAAAGGGAGTAACCTTAACTCACTCACAGACCTCCTATCACACTGAAATTCAAATTCAAAGCAGATTCACTACACCCTAGAGTTGTTGATATCCATATGATGAATGCAAAGAAAATCAAAATAGTAGCAACAAGCAATAATCCCTGAAAACTCAAGCAAACGCCGAAAATCACCAAAAAATGCCACTAAAGCAAGCGATACAAGACTCCAAAAGTGTTTAAACTTGCGTACAATACCCAAAATCAAGCTCTCCAAATTCAATCAAGACAAAAGAAATCGAGGGGATAGAGGAATTTTGGGAAATTTCGAGGAAGGTGGAATTCCCCAAGGAGCTAAAATATCTGAGCACAGTGCAAAACTAGCCTCCGTTGGGTTTTCTAGGCCACTGGGGATTTTTGTCTAGAGAGAAAATTCCTGAAACCAGAGAAAAACTTGAAATTCACCTCAAGACTCATAATTTTCAAAGTGTTACGTCAGAAGGGGCATTTGCACAAGCAAGATAAGAATTTGGGAAGATTGCAAAGTAACCAAATCTCTCAACCAAAGAACCAAAGCGCAATAGATCCAAGACAAGCCCAAAAGAGGGGGACCAAAAGACCAACCAAAGAGGGTCCCTACTTTCAGTGGGGCGTGTGTGCAAAAACTGCACAATACATGGGCTAATTAACTAATTGATCATGGGCTAATTAAGTAATTTTCATGAGCTATTTAACTTATTGATCATTGGATTGTAAACTAATTGTCATGGGCTAGTTAACTAATTGACCTGAGCTAGTTAACTAATTGATCATTGGATAGTTAACTAATTCCCATGGGCTAGTTAACTAATTATTGTGGGATAGTTAAGGAATTGAGAAGGACTAGTTAACTAATTGAGAAGGGCTCGTTAAATATTTGATCATGGGCTAATTAACTAATTGTCGTGGGATAGTTAACTAATTGTCACATGCTAGTTAACTAATTGTCATGAGCTAATTAAGTAATTGTCATCGGCTAGTTAACTAATTGATTATGGGCTAGTTAAAAAATTGACATGGGCTAGTTAACTAATTGATCATGGGCTAGTTAGCTAATTGTAATGCACTAGTTAACTAATTTACATGGGATAGTTAACTAATTGATCATGGGCTATTTAATTAATTGATCATGGGCTAGTTAACTAATTGTCATGGGTTAGTTAACTAATTTATAATGGGCTAGTTAACTAATTGTCATGTGCTAGTTAACTAATCGATTATTGGCTAGTTAACTAATTGATCAGGGGCTAGTTAGCTAATTGATCATGGGCTAGTTAACTAATTGATCATGGGCTAGTTAACTAATTGATCATGAGCTAGTTATCTATCTTATCATAGGCTAGTTAACTAATTGTCATGGGCTAGTTAACTAATTAACATGGGCTAGTTAACTAATTGACATGGGCTAGTTAACTAATTGATCATGGGATAGTTAACTAATTGACATGGGCTAGTTAACTATTGATCATGGGATAGTTAATTATTGATCATAGGTTAGTTAACTAATTGATGATGTGATAGTTAACTAGTTGATCATTGGTTAGTTAACTTATTCATCATGGGCTAGTTAACTATTGATCATGGGCTAGACCACTATTGATCATGGGCTACTTAACTAATTGATAATGGGATAGTTAACTATTTGATCATGGCCTAGTTAACTAATTGATCATGTGATAGTTAACTAATTTAAATGGTGTAGTTAACTATTAATCATGGGCTAGTTAACTAATTGACATGGGCTAATTACCTAATTGACATGGGCTAGTTAACTAATTGTCATGGGCTAGTTAACTATTGACATGGGTTAGTTAACTATTTTTCATGGGCTAGTTAACTAATTGACATGGGCTAGTTAACTAATTGTCATGTTTCATTTCAAGAATTCTTGTTCTCTCAGCCTCCTCTTTATACCTATCTTCTTTTTCTGTTCTTTCTCTTCTTCTTGTTTTTTTGAAGGAGGTATATCTTTATCAAGCTTAGAGCTTTGATCTTGGTCACTTTTTGGAGGTTAAGTGTCCCCCATTTATTCATCGTATCTTTTTCTTCATTAGAGGGCAACTTTTCAACCTCTTCTCCGACATCTTTGAGTTGTTGGGCCAACTCTTCATCGAGCTCCGCGATAGTCTCCATGACATATTTTGTGCTTGGATCTTCATCATCTTACTCAGACGACTATGTTTCCTCCCCTTCATGTACTAGTTCAATAATTACAAGATATTGGTATGGGGGATGCTCGTGGTAGTCATCCAATTCATCCTCCATTATTTTACTTGCCTCTCTTTTTTTTCTGTGTAAGTCCTCAAAGATTTGCATCACTGCTTCCATCGTAGGCTGCTCAGTTGGAGGAGGGATAGGGAGGCTAGTTATAGCTCAAGCCGGGGTTGCTTGCACAACTGGGTTTGCAAACATTCCAGAAAGCTCTGAGGGAATATTCTGCATATACTTGGTAAAGGATTCTAGAAGGGTGAGGGTAGGCATTGGCATCATTGCAGTAGCTAGTGGGAGGGCGGATGACAAATAATTTGCTGAGGAAGAGAGCGGGGAAGTGGTGGCAAATGAGGAATCTACGACAATAGCTGCAACTGGTTAGCAAGTGTAGCAGGTAGAGACTTTGACTATTCAGCCCTTTGCTCCTCTCCTTCGTGGAGTGGGTTCTCTTGGATGGTGGGAATCTCAATGAAACTGCCCGATTTCTTTGATTTCTTGGAAGGCTCACCTTTCGAGGGTTTTCTTGAGTACACCTTAGATTTGGGTTGGTGTTCACCCACTTGCTTTCTCTTCTTGGACCATGTATTGGAGGGAGATGCCAAAGTCTCTCCAATTGGGGAAACATCAATAGAGGCATTGTTAGTCTCACTTTCCATTGTATCCTCGAGTCCCTCATATGTTAGGGCCACTCCTTGTAGCTTTAATTGAGAAATATTCCCATCAATGCATTGTTTTATCCTTTCCTCAATAGGCTTCATTAGAATGTCAAGGTCATTGACTTCTTCTTTGTTCTAGTCTATTAACGGCAGCGATAGGTTGGAAACAACATCATATCTTGGATCCACTACCATGCTTTCTTCTTCAACTACTTGTTTTAGCACCGGGAACAATTTCACTATCTTGATGAAGTATGCCATCATATGCATGTATTTCTGCATACGTACTTCCTTGTCATCATTGTAGTTGGACCAAAAGTCTTCAACATTATGTAGGTGGGAATATTCAATTTATACCATCTTCTTGAGCTTGACATATGGATCCATCCGAGGCTGGGCAATGTGGAACTCTAGGTTATACCCTGTAAGTTCCTTATCTAAATATTCTGCACATTGGGATGTATGGAGCTCATACATTCTTTGCCTGAAGGAGAGGGGATAAGGAATCCCTACCCTATGTTTTTTGCTTAGGAGGGTGTGTGCATTTTGTAGCTGTCGAGAGAGATCGAGCAGTATTAACAAGTCATTTGGGTATCGAGGAAGCTTATAAGTTTTCTATAAGAAACCTTTGGCTCAAATATAGGTAAAATTTGGAAATTGTATGAATAGAAATCCGAACAGGCGAATGAAAGTGTTGGCACTATGGGAGACCCTTCTTTTAGAGTCACCCTCAAGCATTCTGATGATATGGCCTATGAAGGTGTCATTGACTCTGTAGTAATCATTCTTGAAGTTCCTATACTGGAGTTGTGGGTACTTGTCATATACTTTTAGCTCCTGGTTTGGGGTTGGATTTGGTGCTAGGAAGAGTCCCTTGTATTAGGCCTGGTCAACAAGAAAATAGACCAGGTACGCTGTCATGTAGAACTGTGAATTTTTCTTTATTGCCACAAATTGCTCGTGCAAGCAATTACTAATCATTCCGGCCTAGTAAAATTTAGTGTCCCCTCGGATTATTTCTTCTACAAAATATAGCATCCATTCCTAGAAGAAGGTCATAGTTGGAAGGCCCATAACTCTACTCAATAAGGTTACTAAGTCATGGTAATCCTCATAGAAATCTCTCTTGTAGAGCTCTTGGGGAACTTTGTTAGCACTACCCCTCTTTGCTTTCAGCTAGTATTGATTGATGAGTTTCTTGCATCTGAGGGGATCAGTATCCCACATTTTCTTACCATATTATTTAGGCGTATCCTCCATCTCACTGAAGGTAGGGATGTGGAAGGTCCTTCCTATTGACTTGGCAAACGGATCAGTGAACAGATTTCCATCCTTGTCTACTATTCTTTTTGTATCTTCTTGATATGCCTCCCTACAGGTCATTACAAGCTTAGGGGCTATGAGAGCTAGTGGGAATCTGATAGCCTTGTCCAATCCACTACCTTTGATTCTCCTAGCATTTTTTGTTGTAGGGTTGAGTCAAACCCTTTTCTTAAATTCATCGGTGTTCATGTGTCCCAGATTAGTATCTGAGATTTCTTTCTAGTTTGTCATGACCTTCGAATTGAGGGGCTCCCCTTGGAACTTATATCTCATTTGGCCCTTATCCTATTTACCACTGGGTGCCTTGGCAATATTCTTTCCTTTTTCTTTCTCCATAGCTTCCCTCGAGGACCCAGTAGTTGGTTCCATATATCCTGCAAAAAAATGAGTAGTGAGCATATTCAAGCATGAAATCATGAGGAACTTTAGCCAAAACCCTACAAAATAGTGTTAGATCAAATAATTCATTCTTTAAAGATCATAAAATCTCATAAAGATCATCCTTTTCCTTTCATTTGGAGGATATTGGATGATGTAGGCCCAGGGGTAGGGTTTTCCTTGGGCCAGTGGCTATTTGAGGTCCACCGTTAGGAAACAACACTGGCAAGGCGGCAACCCACAAATGACGTTCCACCATGTGAGAGCCATGACCTTGGTGGATGGAGGCTACATTGTCATTAAAGTCCAAGCATGCGGGCAAAAATGTGTGGGAAGGTATTAGTCATTGGCCGTCTGAGATGACACAGGTGGGACAAAGGTCCAACTAGAGAATCCCACATTATCGAGTGCATAGAAGGTTGCCACATTGATTATTTGTTCATGAATATCCAAAGGGAGAAAGTAGGGTCAGGTCATGCGTAGCGGCAGACAGGGATTAATGTTTGTTTGGAAATGGCTGGAGTGAGGCGGAGATCCATGAACGACGGCCCGCATGGGATGGTCCGCCCAAGGGTCAATCCTTAATCATTTTTAAATTAGTGGGCACTAGTAGGTTCAAGATTTGCCAATGGGAAGGACATTATCCTCTCGCTGTTTTGAGTTGGTCATTTGATCAATGGTGAAAGGTTGGCAGAAACCCTCAAAGGGTGGCCCGCAAAGGGGTTTGTCTTGGCTATGGGCTCAAACCATGGTCGAGAGTGTGGGGTTCGATAGGTGGATAGATGTATTATGTAGGCTATTTGAAATGGTGATGCCCGAATGGAAGTCCATGGATGGAAGTTCACGAGGTGAACCTCTCATTGGGTTTAGTACTTAGTCATTTTGATGAAATTTAGACTCGGACGTTAAGGACGTGACCAAACAACCACCCAAAACGATGAAGGCGAAAAGACTTTTGTAGGCAAAGGCCCATGCACTTGGACAAGAAAGGGTCAAAGAATATTTCTTTGAGACTTGCGAATTTGGTAGTCTTTTAAAAGGGCCAAGTTGAGGGAGCTTCCTATGGGTGTGGGTCCGATGAAGGCGTTGACTATTTTCAAAAGTTTAAAAATTTTGTGAGGGAAAATGAAGGTGACGGGAGGGCTATAGGCCTGAACGGCATGAATGCCAAGCCCAAGAATAGCGGTAGGAATGATAAGTTTTGCCGAACCCAGATCATTTTTTTTTGAGGATTTTTCAAGTTTTAAAATGTGGGTTTCATGGGGGAGGTATTCTTTCACTTGATTTCATCATTTTTATCGAGGAACACTTAACCATTTCATATTTTAGAAGAAAAACACAAGGTGAAGGGCAATGGAAAACCTACCTTAGAGTCCCACACGAATGATGATGAAAAAAACTAGTGATGATTCTTGAATCGGCAAAGGTGAGTTGTGAGCACGATGAAGGTGAGGGAAAGAGGCTTTGAAACATTCTAGAAAGTAGATTTTGTGAAAATGATAGGTCAGCGCCACTATTTATAGGTTTTGAGACATTAAATTCCCTCATTAAATGCTCATACAATGCATGATTAGGTCAGTGAGATGTCACCTTAGTCGAAATGGTGGCAGGAAAGGCTGCACTCACAGGGTAGAAAGCCGTCAGCTCTTAGCTGTTAAAAAAATTGGCAACCCGACGGAAAATGGAGCGGTGGAATCCATAGGGTGGGTGGATGTCCAGGGTTCTCAATCCAGAAATGACAAAAAAATGGTGAAACTCCGCAGAGGGAAACCCACAAGAGCAAACCCGTAGGGCCCAAAGGATGCCAGCCTAAACTGCAAAGGGAAAACTGCCAATTAGTTTTTGAGGGAACAAAACACATGAAAATTTAAAGGGGGCAAAACTTGGTCAAATAAAGATGATAGTTTTAGGGCTTCTTGACCACTTAGTACTAAAAAATAGGGGCACACAAAATGAGGTGTAGCAAAAGTGACCCAACACAAGCAGAGAGAGAGGGTCCTTATTTTGAATGGGTCATGTGTGCTATAGGCTCAACAAATGGAAATTTTTTTGGGAGAACACTCCAAGTGTTCTAGGGATAAATATTCATTTAGAACCCATAATCTCTAGTTTTGTAGACTAGGGGCTAGTTTCCAAAAGTGAATTAAGAAGCAGGTTGAGGATGAAATCCTTGGTTGAATCGTGTTACAAGGTGAACATGGAAGTGTGTTCGAGGTTAGTTTGGTTCCTTTCCTCAAATATTGTGTAGACGACTATTGATCGGGAAAGTGCAAGCTTCATAAGTTGTCTAACCCCAAAAGTAACCTGGACATTGCTCTGCTGACATTTAGGCATTCATGGCCCTGATGTAGTTATCGCTATGACCCCATGAACAAAGCTCTACTACCAGCCAGGTGTCCAAAGCCCTGATAGAGTTATTCGTACACCCATACAAATGCATAACTTTGAATTTTATTTCCTTTTCTCTTTTTTTGATGTTTCTTTGTAGTACTTTCTTTTCTTTTTACTCAACTATGTAAGCATTGAAGCTCACAATGGGTTTTGGAATCACAATGGTCATTGGAGAAGACTTGAGAATTTTCACTTGTCCAACCCTCCTAGCAATTACCATACAATTCCTTGGAAATACTTAAAGTGTGTTCTTATGTATGATCCATGATAAGCATAAAAGTATTCAAATAAGGATGCAATCCTAGGCTAGTTTAGAGTTCAAAGGAGTAAACCAACTCCCAAAGGTGTTTAGAAATTGAAAGTTGGGAGTGAATGCTTATCTAGAGAAAAAACAAGAGCAAGTAGAAAAATGAACCATTCATCAAGCCGAGCATAGCCACTGCACCAGGAACAAATGACACCCTCAATCAAATCAAAATAGCTGCGAAACGAGCAAAACAAAGTGAAAAGAAAACAACAAAGCAAGGGAAACCTAAGCTAACCTATTTATAGATATTTACAAGGGATGAGCAACAATAGCTCAGGTGAGGAAATAATGCTTAAGGTGCTGGCCATTGACAGGCAATGGGTTGTCTTCACCAGTTAAGGTCTTTAAGTGAAAAGCATTATCTTTGAGGATTTCAACAATCTGAAAGGGGCCAAGCCACAACTTGTCGAATTCATCATGTCCCCATTTCTTCTCATGGGCCTTTTCCCAACATAGGACCAGATCAGTGATTTTAAAGGCCTTTACCTTGGCTCACCGACTGAACCATATCTTGACTACGGCTTGATGTTTGGTGAAATTTTGAATGGAACAGTCACGTACTTCTTCTAATTGGAGTAGCTCAGCTAAGCGAGCCTCCCTTCGATCCCATTCTTCATAGAAGTTATTGATGAATTGGAGGGTGGGGATTCTTAAGTGAATCAAGAACATAGGTCAAGGCCATAAACGAGGTGAATTGGGGAATCTCCTAAGGCAGCCTTGTGATGTGTATGATCTGGACAAAGGGAAAAATGGAGTTGGGAATGCCGATCCTTGGGATTCTTATTGAGCAACTTTTTGATGATAGTGATCAAATTTTTGTTTGTGGATTTAGATAGGCCATTGCCTTGGGGATAGTAGTTGGACAAGAATTTAAGGGTAGTACCATGATCGAAGGCCCAAGTAGCAAATTTTCGCAAGGAAAAAGTGGGACCATTATCGCAGACAAGAGCATAGGGGCAATCAAAATAGTTGACAATGAAAATTTCAAGGAAATGAACAACTACCTATGTAGTACATTGCCTACATGTGATAGCTTCTGTCCATCTAGTACAATAATCAAAGGGTGTTAGAATGTACTTGTGACCTATAGAAGATGGTGCGCTCACCGGTCCAATGAAGTTGAGACCCCATTGTGTGAACGGTCTTACCTCTAAGACTGGTTGGAGCAGAACAACAATTTTCCTTTCTCTGGTTGTGGTGGTTTGGCAGACATGGCATAGATGAACATGATTATGGGCATCCTTGAAGATGGTGGGCCAGTAATATCCTGCTCATAGAATTTGATGAGAAGTAGAAGGGCCAGAACCATGACCAGTACCAAACTTGTCATGGAATTCTTTCAACACACACACCGCTTCTTCCTTACCCAGGCACCTAAGGTAAATTCCCTCATGATTTTTCTTATAGAGTATAGAACCTTGTAGCATATAGCTATTGCTTTTCAGTCTGAGGGCATGCTTCTGGACTCCCTGCAAGTGGGATTGACATCTATTATTTAGTAAATAATAGACAATATCATCATACCACTGCCCTGGGGAGACATCTTCAAGTTGACTGTAAGCTCAAGTCCTGCTTTAGTTGAGCACCTATCCTCTTACCAGTTTCATTGGCTAGATCTCCATGTTGTACTCTTGCAACAAATTAACCCATTTTCTCATCTTTCTCCTAGTTCATTTTGCATTAGCAGCATCTTCACTGTTGGGTTAGGCAATATGGAAAATACCTTATTTCGTAGGATATAGTGTCTGAACTTCTTGACTCCTCTAAGAAGAGCATATGCTTTTTTTTCCATGTTGTGGTATCTTAGCTCAACATCTTTTATTAGAGCACTCATGAAGGTGATTGGGTGCTCATTCACTTCATCATCTTTTTGGGTCAATATGCTAGCGCACGAGTGATCTGAAGAGAAGAAGTAGATGTAGAATGACTTTAGATAATTTGGACTGACTAACACAAGTGCATCAACAATTTATTTCTTGATTTCCTGAAAAGCCTGCTTCAATTTTGATGTCCATTCAAATTTGGCATCTTGTTTCAGCATGGCATTGAGTGGCTTAACTATCTTAGCAAAGCCCGTGATGAATTTACTAATAAAATTTATCTTTCCAAATAAATATTTCAGCTCTTTCTTGCTACCCGACAGTTGAATCTTCATGATAGCTTGGATACATTTGGGGTCTATGGAAATTAATTTCTCTAAGAGGACATGTCCCAACAACTTACCCTCGGTGACCCCAAAGATGTGTTTCTTTGGATTCAAGGAAATGCCAAATTCTCTACATTTTTGGAAGACCTTACATAAATCGGAGACATTGTCTCTCCTAGCCTTTGAAAACACAAGAAGATCATCCATATAAATAATGATGCACTTACCAATTATGTCCTTGAAGGCAATGCCCATCGCATGTTGGAAGGTGGCACTTGCGTTGATTAGTCTAAAAGGCATTCTTATGTATGTAAAGGTTCACCACTTAGTGGTGAACACCGTTTTATGAATGTCCTCATACTACACCATTACCTGATTGTACCTAGAGTACCCATCCAGGAAGGACATCATTTGAGAACCATTGACAATCTACAATACCTCATCCAATGAAGGTACAAGATAGTTATCATTTTTTGAAGCCTTGTTCAAGTTACAAAAATCAACACACAACTTGATTTCACCATTCTTCTTCTTGAACGAAACCATATTTTCCACCCATGTGGAGTGTCTGAATGGAAATATGATTCTAGCGGACATCAAATTTTACACCTCTTTGTAAATAATTGGTTCCAACAATGTGTTGATGACACACTATTGCTATTGAAATGGTCTCAAGTCCGACCTAAGAGGAATAGTGTTTGTGATGATTGACGTGTCATATGTCTTTAAATCCTTGTAACTCCAAGCAACTACTTCAGGATACTTCCACAAAGCATCAACAATGCCTTTCTTTTCATCTGGTTTGCACACCTTACCAATGAATACATTCTTTGCATCCTCAGTTGTTTCGAGGTTATGGGTGTCACACGGATTGTTGATGGAGTCCTTTGCTTGTTGATCCTGATCTCTAATATGATCTAATTTAAATATCCACTCTAACTAGACCATTCCTCTAGGAATGGTGTTGGTCTTGAGGTTGATAACTCCTTCTATGTCTAACTCGGCCACTTTAGGCTCAACTTCATCAATTATCTAGGCTGCAAACACATCAAAGCTGGTGATGAAATCCAAGATGTGTTTATCATCATTGAACACTTGGAAATTGGCCACATTATCTGGTATAGACAGGATGGAGATGAGCTCAACCATGAATCTGTTGAGACTTGAAACTGATAGGGGCTAAAGGGTATTAGATGCCTGAGCCAAGGCATTAGCAATATAATTTTGGGAGCGTGATATTAATTGAGTGTTAAATGGATCTAGGCTCTCTAATAAATCCCATACCCTATGCCTATAATTGGTTAGCCTTCTATCATAGCAAGAGTAATTTTTTCTCACTTGTTTCACAACTAACTCTAAGTCACCAAAGACTCGTAATATTTTGACCTTTTTCCTTAATGCCATTAGGAGGCCAAGGACTAAAACCTCATATTCTGCCACATTATTCATGGAATAAAACTAAAGTTTGTGGGCAAAAAAATATGACTTACCCATGGGGCTGATTAAATTGAAGTCGGCTCTAGCTCCCTATTTGGATTTGGACCCGTCGAAGCGCAATGTCCGGAACTTGGAAGAATCCTCGATCTTGGGATCACCACATGTTTCCTTTATCATTGATGACACGTTCACTTCAGCAACCTGAGGAGATCATGGAGGTTTCAGTGTGGCTTTGATCTGGTGGTACCAATTGAGCCTCCTCTTTAGGGGTGACCTATCCTTTAATGTGTTCAATGGTTGTCTCGCACAAGCAGCATTCAAAATCCGAATGGGTGGTATTATGTACCCTACACCAACTAGGTAATAGGAGCTCTTGAAAATTTATTCTTGTGCCTAAACTGAGCTGATCGTGTATGAACTTTTCTACAAAATCTTGGAAGCCATCTAGTAATCCAAGGTTTTCATCTTCGTAAGAATCCTTGTCACATGATTCAATCAACATTTCTATGCTTTGAGGAGTATGGGCCAAGCCGACAAGTGGACTGCACAACACAAGGAAGACTTCCTCGGCTACATCTTCTTTATAGAATTTTTGTTCATGTGGACATGCAATAGGGCAGTAATTCCCTAGCTTTGTTTCAACAAATAGTACTTCATTCATGTTGTATTATGTAATCATGAATCTCATGTATGGTTCTCATTATATACAGATCTAATTTGGCAACCCCTTCCATGGAAGGCATAGGTGAGAATAGTCTGTTGCAGCATATCCATTCAATACATGTGTGAAATACCTTCCCAAGATGATACCATAGGTGTCCAGGATATCATCAACTTGGATATCAATTGTCTATTGTATCCTTGGGTCAGAAATAATTTGCATAGGTATCTTGTTAATCTCACCAACTATGTTGATTTTTGTTTTATGAAGTTGCGTCACCTTGCATCGAGCGGGAGTTGGAACTATTCCCAAGGTTTTGCACACTGTCAAGGGAATGACATTGGCAGAGGCTCCCGAATCAAGCAAGCAATTGTGAAGATTCTTCCCAAATATTCTAATGGTGGTTAGGAAGGGAGGGGTTTCCAATTTTCCCTGAAATAGTCCTTCAGAGATATCCACTTGGGCCACCCGACCTTTGTCTTTATCACTATTTTTTTTTTGGGCTTGAGTTTGATCTGGTTCCTTGGTAGGTTGTTTGTTTTCTTGTTGGCTTGAAGGCGGGTCTTCTTTCTTATTGAAAATCTATCGGATGACAGGTTCATTCTGTGAATCCTCAAAGGAGACCCTTTTGGTGGGTACTTCCTGCTTGGCTTGGATGAAGGAGTCCCATTGATCATTTTGAAGAAGGCATTCCTAACTATTGGGACTTTAAGCAATTTGAAGGCTGACAAGCTCAACTTGACCTTCTTGAATTATTCAGCTACATATTCTCCCATTTGTTCAACTTCAACTTCAAAAGGGGTTCTCTAGGAGGATCTAGTAGGCTAGTTTTGGTTTTGACCTTGTTGCCTATTTCTATTAAAGTACCGGGTAGGTACATGGGGATAGCCTTGGTTGTTGCTAGCATTCAGGTCGGGGGGGAGTGCTGAAGTTATTAGGTGGAGTGGAGGTCATGAAAGGTCCATCCATTTGACCGCCTACTTGTCTATTTTGTAAGTCATATGGGGTATCCCTTTGGTGAAACATTTGGACTTCATCTTCTCTCAGATCTTCCTCATCTACTGGACCATTATCTACAAAATTAAAGAGTTGAGACAAAGGACTTTTGGTACTTACCTCCTCTAGTTTCTCTACGTTTGTGGCAACACTCTCCTTTTCAAGCACGTTGCTCTCAACCTTCGAGAAAGGAGCCTAGTTGACCACCAGCACTGAGGAATCATATGGTTCGGAAGGGACGAGGTCCCTTTACCCCAAGCCGTTGACTAAATTCTAGACTTCTATCTAGAAAATCTTTGTGATTGTCTGGAACTTAGGACAATCCAATTCATAATGTCAGCTTGTTTTTTGAATGCGGCACCAATCGGATAAGGCAACCTCAACTAGGTATACCCCACTCATAGTCTTGTCACCGCCACTAGGTTGGTCAAGAGGTATGGGAACACCACCATTATTTGGCCTTGTATTCCACATTCAATTTTATCTCTAAGAAGGCCTTCTATCAAAGTTTTTCCCTGAATTCTGGTTTCTTTCATAATTTTGTCCAAAAGATGCATCGACATTACGATTGTCAGGACCATTGTAGTTGTATTGATTGAGGCTAGCTTGGATGCTTCTTTGTGAGGCCTACAACTAATTATTCTGGTTCCTTAAGTGTGTCATCTTAGTTGACATCTTCTTGATCATTTATATTAACTCATCTATCTAGTCCTTCTCTGCATTGTTTGGCTGTGAAGCTGAATTCTGAAGGAAAATCGGTTGTATTGTTTGTTGATTCTAATGAGTGGGACGGAACTCAAAAGTTTGAAGGTATGCCAGTACTTGCGGTGGTTGAGCATGATCTTTCTACTACTAGGGCTGCAAGAATTTGGGTATGGGAGGCACTTGATACAATGTCTGTCTTGGGTGAGGCACCATTTTGAGCTACAAAATCAGATTCATCAGGATGTCTACTGTTCCAAAGCTTGGGTAATCCCTTTGACCTGATATGGATTGGAAATTGGCCCCAGAGATGGTAGTGGACCAACAATGTGTTATCCCAAATCCATGCTAGCTTTAACTGCTTTTGCATAGGCATCCATCAGTTGTGCGGGTGGTGGGATCATTATTTTTACAAAGGAAAAAGTGAGGTTGTCGAAGGCCACATAGTACACGAGGAAGGTGGAAGCATCATCAACCATATAAGGAATTTGTAGTCTCATGTAGGCTCTATGAAATTTGTCATTGAAAGTGTTAATTAGTTCATTGACTTCCGTTCAGATTGCAATGAAGTATTCATATAGATTGAAAGGGCTGACTGGGACCTTAAATTTTTGTAAAAAGATATTTTTCAATAAGTCCCAAGTGTTAATGGATCTTGTTGGCAAATGGATGTACCAGAAGAAGGTCTCCTCCCCCAAGGAATAGGGAAAGAGTTGGCATGCCACATCTTCATGCTGAATCTTCACATCTTTAAAGAGGTTTGAAAGATCTTTATGTGTTCTTCTGCTATCCTCTGGAGATCCCAAGGATTGAACTTCATGCAGAAGCCCTCTGGGTTCTTTGGCATATCATGGTAAAGTTTGAAGGATAGAGGAGATGGATTGTTTCCCAACCATGCCATGGGAGGTGGAGGTGGAGGTGGCTGCACCATATTGACTTGGGGCTGCAAAGGGGTAGTAGTAGCTATGGGGACAACACCCAAAAAAGGAGGTACGTTGGGATGGAAGGTAGCATCTTGGTCATGGGGAATGGCGGCCTGGAAGGCTATTTGGAATAATTGATAGGAGAGATGCGCTGCCAAGGGTGAAGGATAAGGTGAGGGCAAATGGGTGGAAGGAGAGGATGGGTATGAAGGTGAAGTGGGTTGGTTTAATGTGCCAGAGGTAGATGCTTCTCCTCTTCTAGCTCTTCTAGCTAAGGTAGGGGGCAGTAGGTCTTGAAATTCCCTTTTATTTGGTGTTGGTCATAGGAGTCTGTAAAATATTTTAGGGGAGAATGAACCGATTCAATCCAACTTAATTAATTGAGCCCTTTTTCTAGCACCAGTTCTGTTGATGGGTGTTTTATACACTTTATCAACATAGACAATGCACAAGTGCACTACCTCTCTTGAAAGGAAATCTTCAACAACAAGTTGTTGAAAATTACCCTAAGGTCTCCCGAGTGTCAGGTCACTACAATGCTTGGAATGTCTCAATTGGTTTTATGTGATTTTCTAGTAATAATAGGGTAGACTTACATGAGTTAAGCTAGGAAGGATTGGTTTGTTTAATGGAGTTCTTGAGATGGGAAGTTACTACACAATTGTTGTAGGTTCAAAAAATAGTCTAAAACTCCTATTTCAACTTTAGATTTGGCTTTACAATATGCAATGAACTTTGTTCAATGTCACTATTAAAAAAAAGGAAAAAAGGGCAAGGAAGGGAAGAAGTTTTGGACCTAAAACTAGCAATGAACAATGATAATGGAGGATCCTATAATGGACATCCTTCCCAAACAAAATTCCACTTAACCAAATCAGATTACATTATTATGAAACTTATGCAATCTTCTAAGGTCTGCATATTTTCAACCTTTCATTCACCATAAAACATGAACAAGAGATAGAACTTAAGTCAACCATTCATATAATTTTCATAATAGATTTACACTATAGTTTAACATCAATAAACAACAAAAATCATGAACAAGGAAGGGCATCAACATAGTAAAATTATTCAAAACCAATGAACATCATTAACTAATCTACTAAAGCATAAAAGAATACATAGAACAAAATATTTAGCCGATTGAAGTTCAATACAAATGAGTTGAAGAATCATGCAACATGAAGTTGGAACTCAAGAATCCACCAAATCAATGAATTTTTATTAAGATTCTAGTAGCATGTCTTTACAACAACTCAACTCTCTCTTGAAAAAGAGAGGAGACCCCCCTATTTATAGTTTCTCAACAAAAAACTAAGTGGCCAAGATTTAATCTCATTGTGTGGCCAAGATTCACTACAAATTAGGGATTCACCTACCCTTAAATATTTAGCAATATAAAATTATACTTTATCTTTAGCCTATTTTGTCCTCTAGTGAGCAACACTGTAGCATTTTGTCTTTTTGTTGATTTCCTTTGCTACAGCTACACTGTGAGGAATTCATCACCTATTATAGGCTTTTCGGTCTCCTTTTTTGATGTGGCATACTCCACAAATTTTTTGATCAAAGTTTGAACCTTATCCCACTCCATAATGTCGGATTGAAGCACCTGAAAGTTTAATTTTCTAGATCGGTCGGTGAGTGTGTCCCAATCTTTGTCGCATTTGGGTGTATTTTCCTTTACCTATTCAGATTGGGCAAAGGCCTGAGTAGCAAAACCCATAAAATTTGTTGTCAGCTCTCCTGTAGTTCCATTTTAAATCTTCTTATGGAAGTGTGGCTTTATCTTCTTTGGATCGAGGTCGACGAAGGGCATTTCAAAATCTCTCATTAATTTCAAACACTCTCCATAGGTCGTCCTAGATTCCTTGGCCTAGTCAATATCTTGCTCCACTTCATGGAGCACCCACTCTAATATTTCCTTCCTGTAATCAAGGCCCAATATGCAATTTTCCATGAGCCAATGATCATCCTCGAGTGTAAGCTCTTTTTCCCATGTTCTTTTGGGCATCCTGAGGATTGCCTCAACTTTAGGATATGTAATCCTATATAACTTAGGGAAGTCAATATAGAATTTCTTTGTGCCCTCTAGATACTTTTGCACTTCTAATAATTTGTTTTTTGTCCTGAAAGAATGCCCAATGTCCATATTCCTATTGTAGAGGACTTGTTGGAACTAATCTTCAGTGGCCTTTGTCCAATTCTTTCTTCTTTCCAAGTTACTGATATTTTCTTCTAACAACAACAATGGGGTAGTTGATGATGTAGTGAGGAGTTCCTCAGTTGATGACCATTGTTGAATATAAGTGGTCAGATCTGCCACCTGTACCTTTAATTCCTTCTTAAAGGTTTTATCCTTATACATTTGGTGCATGATGGTGGTGACAGATCCTTGAAGATGGTCTATTTTGTGCTCTCTTGTAGCTATCACCAGATCAATGGTAGAAACATTAATACTGACCCCTTCCTCTCCTATTACTGGCATGGCTACCTATACTATCCTAGATCTGGATGCATCCATTGTCAAATGAGATATGACCCTTGGTTTCTTCTCTTTCTTCATGCTTATTTCAGCTCGAGCCAAGATGGCCTCCAGCCTTGGCTTTGGATCCATTAGGGTCAGGGTCTTCCTCTCTAACCGATTCTTGAGCCACTTGAGCATCAACCAAGTTTCCCCTTTTGGTGATTCGTGATCACCTTCTTCCTCATGGGTGTGTTGAGTTTGCATTGCCTTGTCACCCAAAGTTTCCTGCTTTGGCTTTTCTCCTTCTTCTTCATTTGAATCTTGGATGAATATTGTTTCCTTTTCTGGGGACTTGGCGGTTGTACGTTCCTTGGGGCTATCTCTCTTAGATATTCCCTCTTTTAATTTTTTCAATTCATGCCTGTGCTCTTCATGACATTCTACTTTTGGGATTTTTCTTGTCTTAGCCTCCTCTTCAGGATTGTCTTCTTTTTTCTCTTCTTTCTCTTCTTCTTCTTCTTCTTCTTCTTCTAAAGGAGGTATTTCTTTATCAAGCTCAAAGCTTTGACCTTTCTCCCTTGTTGGAGGTTTAGTTTACTCCATTTCTTCATCAATATCTTTTCTTCATTAGAGGGCAACTTCTCAACCTCTTCTCCAACATCTTTGAGTTGTTGGGCCAACTCTTCCTTGAGCTCCAGGTGAATAGTCTCCATGATATATTTTGTGCTCGACTCTTCGTCATCTTCCTCAGAGGACTATGTTTCCTCCCCTTCATGTACTACTTCATAAATTACAAGATGTTGGTATGAGGGATGCTCATGGTATCATCTACTTCTTCCTCCATTATTTTACTTGCCTCTGTTTGTTTCCTATGTAAATCCTCAAAGATTTGCATCATTGCTTCCATCGTAGGTGGCTCAGCTAGAGGAGAAGGGACAAGGAGGCCAGTTATAGCCTAAGCCAGGGTGACTAACACAATAGGGTTTGAAAACATTCCAGAAAACTCTGAGGGAATATTTTGCATATACTTGGTAAAGGGTTTTGGAAGGGTGAGGGTAGGAATTGGCATCGTTGTAGTAGCTAGTGGGAGGGTTAATGATGGAGACATTGCCAAGGAAGAGAGAGGGGAAGTGGTGGAAAATCAGGAATCTATGGCTATGATCTCAGCCACATGAGAAGTAGAGGCAAGGTGGATTGAAATGTCTATTGCGGGCGGAGAGTTGGCAACCATTGCCTGAGAAGTTGGCAGAGGAGTAATAGTGGTAGTAGCAATTGCAACTAGGGAAAAAAGTGTAGTAGGTGGAGACTTTGAATGTTCAGCCCTTTTCTCCTCTCCTTCATGAAGTAGGTCCTCTTGGATGGTGGGAATCTCCGCGAAACCGTCTGATTTCTTTGATTTCTTGGAAGGCTCACCCTCCAAGGCTTTTCTCAAGTACACCTTAGATTTGGTTTGAAATTCAACCGCTTCCTTTTTCTTCTTGGACCATGTATTAGGGGGAGATTCTGAATTCTCTCCAGTTGGGGCAGCAACATTGGCAGACGCATTGTCAGTCTCACTTTTTATTGTATCCTTGAGTCCCCTGTATGATAGGGCCACCCCTAAAGCTTTAATTGAGAAATCTACCCATCAATCCATTATTTTGTCCTTGCCTCAACATGCTTCATTAGAATGTTGAGGTCATTGACCTCTTCTTCTTTCCAGTAGATTAATGACAGTGGTAGGTTGGCAACAATGTCATATCTTGGATCCACTACTATGCTTTCTTCTTCAACTACTTGTTCCGGCACCAAGAACAATTTCACTATCTTGACGATGTATGTCATCATGCGCATGTAATGACATGTACACACTTCCTTGTCATCCTTGCAGTTGGCCCAAAAGTTTTCAACATTAAGTAGGTGGGCATATTCAATTCTGACCATCTTCTTGAGCTTGCCATATAGATCCATCCGAGGTCAGGCAATGTGGATCTATAGGTTATACCCTACAAGTTCCTTATCTAAATATTCTGAACACTAGGATGTATGGATCTCATACATTCCTTGGTTGAAGGAGAGGGGATAAGGAATCCCTGCCTGATGTTTGTCGCTTAGGAGGGTGTGTGCACACTGTAGTTGCCGAGAGAGCTCAAGCAATATTAGCCAGTCATTTGGGTACCGAGGCAGCTTATATTGATTCTTTGAGAAACCTTTGGCTTGAATGTAGGTAAACTTTGGAAATTGTATGAATATAAATTTGAACCGACGAATGAAAGTGTTGGCACTATGGGAGACCCTTCTTTCAGAGTCACCCCAAGCATTTTGATGATATGGCCTATGAAGGCGTCATTGACTCTATAGTAATCATTCTTGAAGTTCCTATACTGGAGTTGTTGGTACTTGTCATATAATTTTAGCTCCTGGTCTGGGGTTAGATTTGGTGCTAGGAATAGTCCCCTGTATTGGGCCTGGTTGGCGAGAAAATAGACCAGGTATGATGTCATGTAGAATTGCAAGGTTGTCTTTACTGCCATAAATTGCTCATGCAAGCAATTACTAATCATTCCAGCCTAGTAAAATTTAGTGTCCCCTCAAATTATTTATTCTAAAAAGTATAGCATCCATTCCCGGAAGAAGGCCACAATTGGAAGGCCCATAACTTTGCTCAATAAGGTTACCAAGTCATGGTAATCCTCGTATAAGTTGCTCTTGTAGAGTTCTTGAGGAACTTTGTTAGCCTACCCCTCTTTTCTTTCAGCCAATATTGATTGATGAGTTTCTTGCATCTGAGGGGATCAACATCCCACATTCTATTACCATATTCTTTAGGCATCTCCTCCATCTCATTGAAGGTAGGGATGTGAAAGGTCCTTCCTATCGACTTGGTGGATAGATTAAGCCAACACATTTCTATCCCTGTCTACTATTATTTTCTTATCTTCCTGATATGCCTCCCTATAGGCCATTACAAGCTCAAGGGCTATGAGAGCCAGTGGGAATCTGATAGCCTTGGAAAATCCACTACCTTTTGATTCTCCTAGCATTTTATATTGTAGGGTTGATTCAGACCCTTTACTTAAATTCATCGATGTCGATGTGTCCCAGATTAGTATCTAAGATTTCTTTCCAGTTTGTGGTGACCTTCGAATTGAGGGGTTCCCCTTGGAACTTTTATCTCATTTGGTCCTTATCCTATTTACCCATGTGTGCCTTGGAAATATTCTTTCCTTTGTCTTTCTCCATAGCTGTCCCCGAGGACCCTACAACTGGTTCCATATATCCTGCAAAGAAAGGACCAGTGAGCATATTCAAGCATGAAATCGTGAGGAACTTTAGCCAAAACCCTACAGAACAACATTAGATCAAATAATTCATGCTTTAAAGACCATCATTTTCCTTTCATTTAGAGGAGATTGGACGATGTGGGCCCAGGGGTATAGGAAATGGTGCTGGCAAGGTAGTGTCCTGTAAACGGCGTTCTGCCATGTGAGACCCATGACCTCGATGGGTGGAGGTTATGTTGTTACTAAAGTCCAAGCATGCGGGCCAGAATATGTTTGAAGTCATTTGTCGTTAGCCATCTGAGATGATGCAGGTAGGATAGAGGTCCAACCGGAGAAGCCTACATTATCCAGTCCATAGAAGGTGGGCCCATTGAGTGTTTGTTCATGAATAGAAAAAGGGAGAAAGCAGGTTCGGGTCCCACGTAGCGGGCGAACAGGGAGTAACGTTTATTTTGAAATGGCGGGAGGGAGGTGGAGATCCATGAATGACGGCCTAGATGAGATGGTCCATCGAGGGGTCGATCCTTAATTATTTTTAAATTAGTGGACGGTAGTAGGTTTGGGATCCGCCAGTGGGAAGGATGTTATCCTCTCATCATTTTGAGTTGGTCGTTTGATCAATGAAAAAAGGTTCACAGAAACCCGTGAAGGGTGGCCCACAAAGGGGTTTGTATTGGCTATGAGATTGGATGGTGGTCAGAAGTGCAAGGTCCGATGGGTGAATAGACATATTGTGAAGGCCGTTTGAAATAGTGATGCCTGAACGGAAATCCACGGATGGATGTCTATGAGGTGAACCCTAAACTAGGTTAAGAACTTAGTGATTTTGATGAAATTTAGAGTCAGACGATGGTTGCAACTGTGGGCCTCGATGGGTAAAACGACATGACCAGAAAACTACCTGAAATGGTGAAGCCCAAAATCCTTTTGTAGGCAGAGGCCCGCGCACTCGTACCCGAAAGGGTCTAAAGATCTTTCTTTGAGACTTGCAAATTTGGTGGTCTTTTAAAAGGGTGAAGTTGAGAGACCTTCGTGCGGGTGCAGGTCCGATTAAGGCGTCGATCGTTTTCAAAAGTTTAAACATTTTGTGGGGGAAAATGAAGGGGATGGGAGGCTTGCGGGGCCGAAGGGCATGAATGTCAAGCCCAGGAATAGTGGCAGGAATGACAAGTTTTGTCGAACCCAAATCATTGTTTTTTTGATGATTTTTCAAGTTTTAAAACATGGGTTTCGCGGGGGAGGTATTCTTTCACTTGATCTCATCATTTTAACTGAGGAACACTTAACCATATTGGATTTTAGAAGAAAAAAAAATAGTGAAGGGCGACATAAAACCTACTTTGGATTCTCACATGCTGATGATGAAAAATATTGCTGACGATGCTTGAATCGGAAAAGGTGAGTTGCGGGTATGACAAAGGCGAGGGCAGGAGGCTCTAACACTTTTTGGAAAGGAATGTTTGTGAAAATGACAGGTTGATGCCACTATTTATAGGTTTTAAGAAATTAATTTCCTCATTAAATGCTCATGTAGTGGATAATAAGGTCAATGAGATGTCACCTCATCTGAAATGACAATAGGAAAGGTGGCACCTGTAGGACAGAAAGTCATTAGTACTTAGCTATTCATAAATTTAGCGACTCGGTGGAGAAGGGAGCAGCAGAACTCATAGGGTGGGTGGACGTCTAGGGTTTTCCATCTAGAAATGGTGAAAACAAGGCAGAAGGCCGCAAAGGGAAACCTGCAAGGGTGGACCCACAGAGCCCGGAGGACACCAACCCAAACCACAAAGGAAAAATTGCCAATTGAATTTCGAGGGAGCAAAAGAAATGAAAATTTAAAGGGGACAAAAATTGGTCAACTAAAGATGACACTTTTAGAGCTTCTTGATATTTTAGTACGAAAAGAAAAGGGCACACAAAATGAGGTGAAGCAAAAGTTACCCAACACAAGCAAAAAGAGAGGGTTCCCATTCTGAACGGGGCATGTGTGCTATAGGCACAACACTATTGATCATGGTCTATTTAACTAATTGAAATGGGCTATTTAACTAATTGACATGGGATAGTTAACTAATTGACATGGGCTAGTTAACTAATCAACATGGGCTAGTTAACTAATTGTGATGAACTAGTTAACTAATTAACATGGGCTAGTTAACTAATTGTCATGGGCTAGTTAACTAATTTATCATGGGCTACTTAACTAATTGACATGGGCTAGTTAACTAATTGATCATGGGCTAGTTAACTAATTGACATGCTGGTAGTTAACTGATTGATCATGGGCTAGTTAACTAATTGACATCGGCTAGTTAACTAATTGTCATGAGCTAGTTAACTAATTGACATGGGTTAGTTAACTAGTTGATCATGGCCTAGTTAGCTTATTGTCATGGGCTACTTAACTAATTGTCATGGGCTAGTTAACTAATTTACCTATACTAGTTAAGTAATTGATCATGGGCGAGTTAACTAATTGACATGGGAAATTTAACTAATTTATCATGGGCTAGTTAAGTAATTGATCATGGGGCTATTTAACTAATTGACATGGGCTAGTTAACTAATTCATCATGGACTAGTTAACTAATTGATGATAGGCTAGTTAACTAATTGTAATGGTCTAGTTAACTAATTGACATGGGCTAGTTAACTAATTATCATGGGCTTGTTAACTAATTGACATGAGCTAGTTAACTAATTGTCATGGGCTAGTTAAGTAATTGACATGGGCTAGTTAACTAATTGTCATGGGCTAGTTAACTAATTTGCATAGGCTAGTTAACTAACTGATCATGGGCTAGTTAACTAATTGTCATGGGCTAGTTAACTTATTGAGATGGGCTAGTTAACTAATTAATCATGGGATAGTTAACTAATTTTCATGGGCTAGTTAACCAATTGATCATAGTGTCAACCTCCTATAATGATTTCAATAACTAAGCCTTTATAGCCATGATTTAAAGATTGAATATCTAACCTGAATAGCCATTTTAACTATCATGAAGGTACATTTAAATTGTCAACCCATGGACATGAACTTGAAATGGTTCAACATAGTATGTGCACTAGGGACTTCAAAGTAGTCATCTTCATTTTACAACTAAAAGAGACTGAATACTGAAAGTAAATTGCATGCAAATAAATAAATTAAATGTTGGAAATTACTCAACAATGAAACTTAAACTGAACATGCATGACAGAAATGAAAATTTGAGCAACAAACAAGAAACTACTCTGCCCGCTTTGGCTGCAGGAATAGTCACAAAATGAAATCCTAGTTGTTGCAAGAACAATCAATGCCATATTCTTGACTAAGGACTAAACATAAGCTAATATTAATCTAACTAAAATAAAGGAATAGATTACTCACCAAGTGGGCCCCCTTGGATGAGTATCCTCTAAAACTAATACAAACTCAGATATTCAACTCAGAATCTTATTTCATTCATTGGAATGTGTAAATACAAAATTATGTCTTTTAGTATTATCGAATTGTACTATAGCTTTGCTATCAACTCCTATAGAAGGAGGATTTGAACCTTATTTATCAACTAAATAGGGTATTCAACTCCCAATAACTAAGAGGACACCATTTAGGGAAAGCAGAGAAAAGAGTGGAAGAGTGGTTACACATGTAGGGAATCTATTCAAACATGCATGCCCAAACATGGACTCGACCACTAAAGTAATGCCTGCATTGCTCAATATCATTAAAGATCAGCATAAGGCAGTTACATGCAACTAACATGGGAATATTCTGCTATAATCCTTGGTTGACCTTCATGTGATTCCTCTGTGACCAGCTGGCAGCTACGTTTCTCAACTTAGCATTCTTAATCATGTCTGCATGTTAATTTCAGTACGTATAATAATTGCATAGATATAATCACCTTAAAGAACATTCATTAAACACATGCAAGATTAATATAGATGGTCCAAATAATAGGTTAACATCATTAAAATTGGCAGAAATGGAATTAATCCCAAATAGCTTTTGGTTTGAGAGAAACTATATAAAAGTATCAATATGTAATATCAAAGTCCATGCTAACTTCAGAAAATAAACAAGAGATTCTACCCATAACTAGACCAAAAACTAGACTCATCACTCCCCCAACCTAATGTTTTAGTGGTCCTCCAATAGGGGAAGAGTTATGCTTTTGCTTGGTCAAGGCTCTGAAATATGCAACTGATAACTATCTAATATCAATATTTGTTATGGGTGAATCAGGGTTCCAGTAGAAACCTCCCAACTTTTCAAGCCTCCTCCATTTTTGATGTTCCCCAACAATGTCATATCGGTAGAACCTGGAATTTGGTATAGGCCACATGAGGATAGGTAGCTGAAATGTCAGGGGAAGCCATTCTCACCCCTTTGTTCTCCCAATCTGGATATACCTTTCAATTATTTTGATTTCAGCAACATAGTTGTGGATGGAATGTGGTTCAACTTGTTTCAGCTCATCAGTTAATGTGTTACATCTCTGGGATAGGTATCCTCTCATAGTGTCCTTTTTTGCTACTATTTTCACCTCATACTCAATGTAAACTACCTTTATCCAAGGCATAATCGTGTTACCATAGCTAGGCCTGAAGAGAATTCTATTCCAGTTTGTATAAATATCTTTGGGGTTCCTTGATTCAACCTTGATGGATAGGGGAATATTTGATTCCTTCCCCTTATAAGCATTGTATTGTTCACCCCAACTGATCTCATTTTGTACCCAAGACATAAATTGTCTCAATTGGATGTCCCCCACATAAAGCAGTGGGTTCCAATCTTGGTCTTTGGTTACAACAAAATTGTGCAAATAAAATTCACATAATAAATTTTTCATCTCAGGGGAGACAATTCTGTAAGTATTAACAAATTCGGTAGGAGTTTCAATGGAGGGGTTCAAACCTGAAATAATTCTTGATAGTTTAAAGGAGAGATATTTCTCTTTTAGGTGCAGAGCATGAACCCTTGGAGGGGTTCTTTATTCCAAGATTTATGGCACCAAGGTCGCAATGTTGCTCAACCTCTCCTTCAGAAAGACAATCTCTTTATTCATTTCTTCAATGATCTCATCCCTCTCTTGGATTTCCCTCTTCAATATTTTCTTTTCCTTTTTCCATTCCTCCTCTCTTCTTTATATTTCTTTCCACAAATCCAAAATTGCTGCATGCATTAAAAAATCAGAAGGGTTATGGATTCCTACTAGGATTTTTGTGGATGATTGCTCCCCATATAGAACTATCTGCATAGATTCAGGATGTTCCACCGGTTTAGGCTATAGAGGTACAATTTATCTTCCCTCTTCTTACTTCAGGGCCTCTTGTTCATGTTCTTGAGATGGTTGTAGGAACTCCAAATCTATTTTTTCATTTTGCTGCAGGAACTCCTAGTTTTGATCTTGCTACAGGAACTCCTGATTTTCTTCATGTTCTTGAATCCCAACTTCTTCTACAATGGCAGCAAGATCCTCCAGGGTCATTTTTGTTGACTTATCAAATACATTTTCTTCTTCTACATTTTCCCGCTCCATTGGAGCTTCAGTGCTCTCACATGATGTCCCACCAAGCTTAGGGTTTTTCTGTGAAGGCATATCATCAACCAATTTTTATTTCTTGAGAGGGCTCTTAATTTTTTCTTTGGTTGTAGGATGAATAGTGCCAACCTTCCTTTTCTTAGGGCTTGGTGTCTCTCTTTGTACAGGTTTTGTTTTCCCTTTTCTTGCTTCGGCTTCCCTCTTATGTGCCCTTGTTCTTATTACAGTTTCAAGTGGAATGCCATCATTATCATAATCTGGTGGAGAATTTTATTTTTCATGCTCATTATATGAGGAACTAACATCTATAGTCTTTCTCCAATAGGAGGATTCACACCAGGGTCAACACTAGAGGTTGAAGAACCAAGGGTGTCTTTAGCCATTCTTAATTTTTTGCTAAGCCTACGTGTCTGAGGTGAAACCCTAGGTTATAACTGCTCAGGTCTATATTGATCAACTTTTATAAGATCATCCTAGGTCATTCTAGGTGTTGCATCATGTAGAGATCTTATAACCAACAATTTAATTAGATAGTGGTGGGAAACATAGTTGTCCCTACCTTTTTGAGTTTTCATTGCCATGATGGGGAGAAGGTTGTACATGACATTGGGCACATTCATCTTCCTTTTGTTTCTCATATGACTCAACAGTTGGAAATGCACTAAATGTAGGTTCAATAGTCGACCCTCACAAGTGATATATCTAATGATGTAGATAGCTGCTTGTTTCCATGGTTTGAGTAGAGAGAGTCTTTTAGCACCATGTATCATGAATATAGCCCTGGCTGACCTAGCATCCTTAGAAATAAGGTAAGGTTCACCATCAGCTGGTAACCTTCAAACTTCTACTATTCATTCTTCAATTTCTATGACCTCCAACCCTTTTACTATGGCTTTTCCATCTGAAAATGTCTGGGTAAACTCCAATGCAATATCTTCACGAAAACTATTCAACCTCAAGAAATAGTCTAACCAACCACAGCTCCAAAATTCGGCTAGGCACTGTGCGTCCTGCAATAAAGCATCATGAATTGAGGGCTCATTTCGAATGAGTCGTCCACCCATTTTCTATAATCAATCTGTTACTCTGCAAATTTCATTTTGTAACTCTCCTTTGCAAGAAAATTCCTTTCTGCTCACCTGCTAGCTGAATTATCGACTGAATTTTCCTTTTATCAGTTTTTACCAATTTTACCATTTGCATTTCAAGATTATGACAAGGTTAATAATGGAGAGGAATGGTAATAAAAGGGAATTATGATGAAAGGAAATGGTGGTGGTAGTTTAGTGTCACATCACATATGCGAGCCATCATTTATTTAAAATTTCAAATCAGCTCAACAAGATTTGCTGACGCAGACAATCATGCACTGACACATGGCAATATATTTGCATCTTTCTTACCCCTCCCCCCAACCTAAATTTGGATATGTGTCCACACATGCGAGATGGAAACATTGATTTGATGGGGGGTTAAAAAATTATGTGAACGTCCACACTAATATACAATGATTAAATGAAACACTCTAAAAGATAATTAAGAATGCAATTAATTGCCACATACATGAATGTGTACAAACATTATTTTGGAGAGGATTCATTGCAACGATCATGGAGAAAGTACCATTCACCACTTTAAGAAATAATTTATCAATTAATGAAGATGAAGTGGAATGGTGTGAGGTGGAGTGAAGTGATGGAAGAGAGAGAAAGGTAGTACGTATGGAAGGATGGGCAGATGGGTGAAGATATAGACTTCTACAAAAGTAGAAGTTTTTATTATGACAAGTACATACCTTAATTAACCAGATGGAGGGACATTAGGTCCATTGCCTTCAGCTGCAGGAACTGTGCTAGGGTGCTGCATGTTGGATGAATTTTTGTAGGAACTCTTCTTTGGAAGCTGGCTTGTGATACAATTTGAGACGATGGCCATTGACTAGTAATTTGAATTTGACAACATCAATGGTAGTGAGCTGCACAGCTCCATTGGGAAATACCTCAAAAATTTCATATGGCCCTAGACATCTAGTTTGTAATTTACCTACATTATCTTGATATTGTGAGTCATAAAGGAATGCCCAATCATCTGGCTGAAATTTCTTTTCTTTGATAAATCTGTCATGCCATTTGACTCTTTGACTCTGTAGAACTTCAGTATGGTGCAAGGTTGATATGCTCATCTCATCTAATGCATTCAACTACATGATAATTTCTTTCTAGGCCTCAGAGATTTCCATTCCCAATTCTACTGAAGTTCTAAGAATCTTGTGCTTTTATTCGATGGGCATCATGGTTGTCTTCCCATACAGTAGCTCAAATGGGGTGAAGCCTATAGTTGTCTTCTAGGTGGTTGTGTAAGGCCAAACTGGTTCTGATAATATATTTTCCCAATCCTTTATGTGAATATTGATTTTTTTTGTTAGGATAGCCTCAATCTCTTTGTTTTTCACCTCAACCTGTCCATTTGCCTGTGGGTGATAAGGAGTAGACTTTATGTGCCTTATGTTATATTCATTAACTAGTGCTGCAACAAGTGTTGAGGTAAAATAAGCTCCTTGATCAGTCACTATTCCTCTGGGGACTCCATAGCATGTGAAAATTTCTTTATAAATAAATTCTACAGCCTTGTTGTCTCTTGCATGCTTCATGGCCTTGACTTCTACCCACTTAGTTACATAATTTGTGCATACCAAAATATAAGACTTACCATTTGATGGGGGATTAATGGGTCCCACAAAGTCCAACCCCCACTTGTGAAGCGGTTGACTACTACTTGGGGACTGAGTGACATCTTATCTAACTTGGTTGGCCTACCCATCCTTTGGCATCTATCACAATTCCTTGTATATCTTCCTGCATCTTTGTGTAGTGTAGGCCAATAGTATCCTGTGTTCAAAATTTTCATTGTTGTCCTTTTAGCTGCAAAATGTTCTCCATAGGGTTCATCATGGCATGCACACAAAATTTCATAGGGCTCATCTTCCCTCACACATCTTCTCTTAACATGATCTGGTTCAGTATAAAAAAGGCATCCAACTATCCATGAAAAAGGGAATGATTTTTTAATCAACACCCTTCTCTTTTTTGGAGAGAAGTGAGGAGGAACTCTCCCTATCATAAAGTAATTAGCTATGTCAGCATACTAGGGTGTCTGCACACTAATGGAGAATAGATTCCCATCAGGAAAGGAGTCAGCTATGGCTTAACTATCTTTGGATGTGGTCAACCTTGAAAGAAAATTTGCAACAACATTGGCCTTCCCTAGTTTGTCCACAATAGTTATGTCAAATTCTTGCATCAATAACAACCATCTGGCTAACCTTCCTGAGATTAGGGGTTTATTCATGAGATATCTAATGGTTGCATGATTAGTGTGCACAAAAGTTTGGTAGCCTATTATATAGTTCTTGAATTTGTTCAAGGAATAGATCGCTGCCAACATTTCTTTCTTTGTTACTATGTAATTGAATTCACCTCCCTACAAGTTTTTGCTGACAAAGTAAATGACATTTTCAATGGCTGCTTCTTTTTGTTTTTGGACTGCTCCTATGGAATAATCTGAGCCATTAGTATGGATGTGAAAAGGTATTTCCCAATTTGGTCCCTTAAGTACATGAGCATGAGTAAGAGTTGTCATTAAATCAAAAAATTATTTATCACAACCTTTTGTCCATTGGAACTCAACATCTTTAGTCAGGAAACTATACAGTGGCCTTGCTATTTTGCTAAAATCTTTGATGAAACACTTATAATATCTTGCATGTCCCAAGAAACTCCTCAAATCCTTTTGTTTTGCAGGTATAGGTAGATTATTAATTACCTGAATTTTTAAAGGATCAACTTGAATTCCAATGTGGGAAATGTAGTGGCCAAGAACTACACATTCTTGCATCATCATAAACCACTTTTCACTGTTTAAGTACAGATTTTGGTCTTCACATCTCTATAGGACTTTCTTCAAATTTTCTAATTATGAAGCCTAATTTCATACCTGCACATAAGCAACAAACAAACACATTATTAGATCAATATGCAAGGTTAAAACAAGGATTCCCCATGAAATCCATTTGCAATTAGTCAAAATAGGAAAAATGAAGAACAAAATATGAAAATGCAAGTAAATCCTAATTAAGCAAGAGAACTCATGATCCCATGGGGGATTTGGTGCCAATTGATGTGTCGAAATTAGCCCTTTCCCAACTCCTTTGTAAGCTTTGTGATTTGATGAGTGACTGATCCACTTTGTTGATGAAGAACAAGATGAGTTCTTGATAAAACCTACAATAACCTAGCTAAGATCTTGCATTGAGGATGAAGTTGAGTAGAGTAAGTTTACTCAAGTTATGGATGTTAGAATGAGAGGAAGAGTCTCTCATTTATAGATTTCCAAATTGGAATAGAGATTGAAATTGAGCAAAGTGGGATCATTTAACATCCAATGGCCAAGTGCCATTTGTCAAGATGTGAATGGTTGAGGAATGAGCACATTTTAGTCAATGTGCATGATAAATGCTATGAGATTCAAATTTGAAATTTGAATGTGACATGTTGGAGGGAGAAAGAAATGGAGTTAATGTCACTTGGCTCAAGGCCAAGGACATGTAAGAGACATTAAATGCCTTTTTGGAAGGACCAAGCCCATTTGAACTTGAATTCAAATTTGAGGGAATATTCCCCTTTTATTCCATGTTGAGAGAAAATAGGCAATTTAATAAATCAAAATAATTGATTTATTGTGCAATTTGCATTTTCTAGAGGATTTTAGTGATTGAGATTAACTTAATCAAGATTTGATTAATTTAATGAGAGGTTAGGTGATTTTTCAATTTTGACTCAAATTTATGAGTTGATTTAAATCAAGAATTGTGAAGAAATATTTTATTAAATAAATGATTTGATTTATTTAACTAAAGGGGACAATGTTGGATTAAATCAAATAAGGTTTAATTTATTCAATTTAATAAGAGAACTTTAGAGACTTAATTTAAATAAAATGAATTATTTAAATGAACAAGGATAGAGAGTTAATTAAATTAAATTGATTAATTTAATCAATGGAGGAGAAAGATCTAATTAAATAAATAATGATTTATTTAATTAAGGGATGAAAGGTGTTGATAAGCTGAGAGTATGATTCAAGATGAAACAATAGGATCAAGATTAGGTGCATGTATATTTTCCATGTCTACATTCTGCCCGTCTTTGAAGCAATGTACTTGTTGCATTGATTCAAAGAATAAACTAATGTAATCAAAGTTCAAATTTCTCAATTTTTCAGATGCCCCACTGTTGCCCTAGCGAGAAGTATTACGCTGGTATATTGCCCCCCGAGAGATCGGGTGGAAATGACTATTTTTTTGATGTAGACAAATCTGATGATGTATAGACAATCATCGGCCATGGGTAGCCTCATGTATATTTTGAGATTTCACACCTACTTTAGATATAAATGTTAGTAAAGATAGAAGAATAAGAAGAATAATATGGATGGAAGGAGGATCCAACAAGCCTACACTATGAATGATGATGATAATTTTCTTACCAAGAGTTGGGATTTTAAAAGGGACAATTACTTTATGTTTGATAACACACATAGGTACGATGCATCAAGGTATAAATGACCAGGATGGAATTGTACCTAGTGTGATGGACTTTGACTCATCAATTAGATAGGAGTATTTTTGTTCACACTTAGCATGCAAAGCCTTATTCAGGATATAGTTTAGACATTCTAAACATCTCGGGCCAAAACATAGAAAAGAAAGCCTTCCTATGTGGTCAACAAGATACCTAAAACATCCTCCCTACAAACCAAACAAAATACATATGACTAAGTTATTTTACAAGTGTATCCCACAAGTGTAGTAGATAAAACAGATAATGGTCTTTGCCCCATTCATTTCTCTCTAAACCTATTTTGTTTAGGCATCATTGAGAGGTCCTTGGAATGAGCACAAAATAAGATAAGCCAAGAAAAGACCAAATAAAGCAAATAAACAAGCTAATGTTCTTCATACTGCTAGCCAAGGCTAAACTACTATGGGGTACCTGATTCTTATGTCCATCATGGGAAGGATTCATCCTAGGACATGTTGTGATCAGGGTTTTGATGGGACTGATTGGATGATAAGCTATTGATACTCTGATTTAATTAACTTGCTGGCTTACTGACTTAGACTTTTGAGACTCTGACGATTAGGTGTTTAGTTCTAAACCTACTAGACTTGCTTCTGATTGACTCACCAAAGGGTGACAGTGGTGACTGATTTTATTACAAGTGATGAAAATCGCGGGTGAAAGAAAGATGAAATGGATGCATCATTTTTTATTTTTAAGATATTTTGAGGTAGTTTTTGGTATTTTTGAGAAGTTTTACAATATTTTTGGTATTTACGAGATTTATGACTAAGAGACTGACTTAAAGACCTATTCTAGGGGTCTTGGGAGCTGATCCATAGATTAGCCTTGCCTACGTTATACACAAAGAGACCACGTAGTTCAACTGATGACAAGCTTGACTCAATGATGAGATAGGTGGGCAAACAGGTTGCCATTTTATTGTGATGGATGCCTAAGGACTGACCTAATCTATCTTGGGGGATGATCAAAGATCAACCTTGCCTACGTTCAAGCTCAAAGATGATATAGTTCGGCAAGAGGACTCTATTTTTTTGATTTTTCAGATTTGGACATGTTTTTGAATTTTGATATGTTTTGGATGTTTTTGGATTTTTGCATGATTTTGATGATTTGGATGTGGATATGTGATGATATCAGTGCTCTATTTTGGGATTTTTTGAAAACAAACCTTAATGTTGATCAATTGGATTGATAGATTGATAGTTTGACTAATTGTGTTAAGTCAAACAAAAGTGATAATGCACTTGTAAACTCTAGGAAGTTGTGTTATCCTAGAGTAAACTTGTACAAAAGAGTATGGTTTGACTAAGTGTGTTAAGGCAAACGAGTTGATAATGGATTGGATAATTTGACTAAGTGTGTTAAGTCAAATAAGATGATAATGCACTTGTAAACTCTAGGAAGTTGTGTTATCGTAGAGTAAACTCGTACACAAGAGGGTGGTTTGACTAAGTGTGTTAAGTCAAACAAGGTGATAATTGATTGGATTTGATTGATCAAGATTGATGAAGCTTGTTTTGGAACAAAATTGTTTTGATGATTTAATGTGATGTTGATGCACAACTTAGATGCATCTGATATGAATTGTTTGGATTGATGTTTGATGAAAGATAAAGTTTGATAAGGAACATCTTCCTGTCAAAATATGCCATGGGCTAGTGATTTGGATTTTTGGATCACAAATTCTTTGACTAGTTTGATTTCATGTTCTTCAATGTTTAGATCACCACATAAGTTGGATGCTATACATCAAGATTTATTTTCGAAGCAAGATGCAAATATCTACCCCTGGTGTCTAGCAATGTATGGAATGCCATGGGTAGATTCTTGAATAGATGGATGGATAGATACGGTAAGCATGCAAAGGATGCCAAGGATTATCTTGTGATAAGATAAGGTGTTTAAAAAGATGATTCTCATTCGGACAGTGCTTCAAGGCTTAGATAACGTTGGGTAGGATAGGATCAATGAAAATGACCCATGTCAAGATGTCTACCATAAGCAAGTGTAAAGTGTGCACCAAAATTTTCCAAGATCAAGATAACTTGGAGTATGGATGCAGATGGATAAAAATGGATTGGATAAATGGTTCATCGATGAATGGATTTATTATGGATGGAATGTTGGCTTTATTATGGATGTGATAAGATGCTTTCTCCTGAAATGGTGCACGTAGATGCTCAATTCTACACATGATGCCTATTTTGCTATATTTTCATCATGGTACTTGTCCAAAGTGCCACCGAAATGGTTTTCACTAGAGGATGATTTTTTCTTTATTGTTTTCAATCCTTTTTCTGAGTTTTTTGGATTTTTATATTTTTTTGATTTTTTTTTATTTTTTTTGAGATATTTTAAGCTGATGTTGAATCATCTGGTACTACTGACATTGATGCTTCTATCATAACATGCCATTGGTATCCTACTTGAAGAAGCTGCTTTGCCAAAATATGTGTACTTGAAAGCAACTTTTGAGAATCCTGATCTGCTTTGCTGATACTAGAGTTTACTTTGTCTTTGTGCACACATTGCGATGGAGTGCCTTCAGAAATCCTTATGATGAAGGGTCGTTGCCAATACATGGTCAATGTGAGGATTGGATATCATGCGTGGAGGCATGGATGGAGTGTGTTTAGGAATATGAGATGGATTGGTTGACAGTTTGGAACCTTTGACTCTCCAAACTTGGGAAGATGAGCAATGATGGGTGGATATGGAAGTATGCATGGAATTAGGAACAACAACTTGATATACTTTGTATGTTGCTTGAGAAGCCTGTTTTTTCCTTTGTGGACATATTCGATGGATAGTTTCTTTGACTAATGGAGTATGATAGGGATCATCTTTATTTGTATTTTTTGGTATCCACATGTATTTGATTTGTCCTTCATGCTTCTTAGCTTCTTTTTCTTTGGTGACATTCTTCATGCTTTGATTCAAATCTTTCTTTTGACATTGGTCCCAATTCATGGATGGGGTGATGGGTGGATAAAGATTCATGACGTGGCTGGTTGTAGTATTGGAATTGGTTTCATCATAAATATTCTTCATGCTCCCTATGTTGACATTTTCTTGTGACAAAGTTGCCCCCAATTTGGTGGAAGTATCACTGATATGTTTATATCCCTTGATTACCGAATAACCAAGGTCTTGATGCTTAGGATTTCCAATAATCTGTATTGATTCCAGGATACCCTATTCATGTAGGCCTAATCCTCTGCCTTGATAATTCATCTATTGAAACATTTTATTTGCAATAGGATATGATCTACTTTGGAGACAAGGTGCTACTCCTTCTCTGCTCTATGGTGGATCTTCAAAAGTGACAACTTATTCATTGATGAGGTAGCTTTCCTTAAGAAAGGTAAGTGATCCAATTTTATAAGTGATAGGACCCTCTATCTTTGAGATGACCTCCTGATTGATCTCTTTGGCTTGATCTTGTGAGATATCAGATTATAATGCTCTTTAAGAGGTGTTGATGATTCACTATCCTCATAAAATTCTTCCTCATGATTCATTCTTGATATGCTTTCACATGATGTTTCTGATTCACAACTTTTGTAGAAGCCTTCTTTATGACCATTTCTGAAATGTCTCTGGATTCCTTTATATCTTGATCATGTGTACAAATGTTAAGAGTATGAGACTTTTATTCCTTGGTAATGATATCAAGAGTATGAGAATCTTTTTTTGAATGAAGATCATCTACATGTCCATCTAAAGAAAGCATCTCACAGGTAGACGGAGGGGTATGTGCTATATGGATATGATCCTTATTTGCAACATCTTGTATAGATATGAGAGTGTCTATTATATCATTGTAATAGCTTGGAGATACAAATTCTTGATCTCAAATGATTTCAAAATTGCTTTCGACATGCTTTGGATCAAGTTCTTGACATGAGTCAATTTCAAAGGATGGATTATCTACAAGGGATTCTTGGACATTGTTATTAGGGAGGATTCCTTCACTATCCATAATCATGAGGTCGAGGGATGTCAGCATGTCTTGGTAAGGACCATTGCTAGACCTTGTTGATAGATGTTGATCATGCTTTGGAATAAATTCTTGAGATATGTCCTCTAACTCATTAGGTGATGTAGAGACATTGTCAACACGATCATTGGTGGATGGATCTTGGTTTATGTCAATAGCATCAAATAATATCAACACTCCTTGAAATAGATCTTTGTAGGAGGGGTCTTGATCATGACTAAAAAATGGCTCTTGATGTATGTTGATTTGATCATTAGATGAGGTGGAGACATCTTCAAGGTGTTCATCAATGGATAGATCTTGATTATTGTTTTCATCAATTGTGGTGGGAGTTTGTTGCAAGATTTTCTGAGGGAGTAATTCATGCATTTGTTGTTGAGCCAACAACGCTTGTTGTTGGTCATATTGTTGTTGTTCCAGCAAATATTTTTGTTGGGCTTGTTGTTGTGCTACTTGTTGATACACTTGTTGATGGATTGCTTGCAATAGTGCCCAGAATTGTGCTTACGCCTGCCAAGCTTGGTGTTGTGTTTCTTGTGATGCTTGCATAGCTTGTACAACTTGTGTAGATCGAGAGACTTTTACAAATTGTTGGTTTCAAAGCACCTTTTGATGAGCGGCTTGTCGAGTGGCTTGCAACATGTTGGAGAATGAATTTGTCATGTTGTGTTTTGGCAGTGGTGGTGGTGGATTGGGAACGGTGTTGATTGTTGGGGTTGCTTGAATGGTTTCCATCTATTGTGATATCAATGGAATAATGGGAGGATTTGATATGATGCTTTATTTTATGAAGTGGGTGTTGCTCAAATTCGGTTGATTGATGGTTGGTAAAGGGGGAAGGCTCATGCCTTGATTGTTTGGTTGATAGATTTGTAAGTTTTGACTTTGATTTAAATCTACCAAAGGGAAATTTTTTCCAACATTTAGATTGGGAAAACTCACATTTGTTGTACCATTGAGGTTTGGAGGAGATAATGATCTCATGTATGGATTGTATAAATGCAAGTTTTGAAAATCAATTGGCATTGTAAGGCTTGGATAGTTTGGTTGAATTGGACTACTCATGATGTATGAATTAGGTTTATATTTCATGCTCCTCTTGTGTTTTGATCTTGTTGACCTCTTAGGGGTTTAGGACCAATGATGAGATGAAGGATGAAAGGGGTGAATGATGTGGGTGTTTACATTTTTAGGAACTTTGGATCAATGCTAGAATTTAGGACTTGGTTTGATTTGATTTTGATTGATGATAGTTTGACTAAGTGTGTTAAGTCAAACAAAGTGATAATGCACTTGTAAAATCTAGGAGGTTGTGTTATCCTAGAGAAAACGTGTACACAAGATGATAATTTGGCTAGGTGTGTTAAGCCGAACAAGGTGATTTTTGATGATGAACTTGTAAACCCTAGGAATTTGATTTATCCTAGAGGTAAATTCGCTCAAGAGGATTGATAATTTCACTAAGTGTGTTAAGTCAGACAAGATGATGTTGATTTTTTCAAAGTTCCCAAGAATTTTTTGGTGAAATGGGATTTGATTGATGTTTGAGATGGGTGAAGTGTTTGACTTGATCCTAGATGAACCTAAGAGGACCTGCTTATAATACCAAGGTAATGAAAAACATGCTTTTCCCTAAAAGTGGTTCAAACCAAAAGACCAATGTTTGCATGAAAACCAAATGACTCAAAAGGGACCAAGCACATGTGTGGTTCAATTGTCTTTTATCTTGCTTAGGTTTGGTTCTTTTTACCACAAATACTTTCTTGATTATGTTTCAAACAGAATGTCCAATGTCCTAATTCTCTTTCATCCCACAAAGTGCATTATGTGGAAATCAAGGCAAAGGTTTCCTAGTTTTGACTTTGGTGAAAAAAAATGATGATTAAACCTAAGTACTTAGAAACCTCTAAGGATATAGTCCCTAGGGCAAGCAAGAGCACTTAGATTCATCAAAGGATATTTGTTTCCTGAAAGGGTTTTAAATTTCAAAGCTTTTGTGAATGTTTGTTTCTCAATGTTTTAGAACCAAGCAAGGTGTTTTGATTTCAATAACATGCACAACCCTAGGCTGAAAAGACATTATTTGTTGGGATCCCACTTGGACGAATCCAGCTGCGCATATTCAGTGCAGATGATTAGATGCTTGACCACATAGGCTCCCCCTTACAGTTCACTCACTTATCAGGTCAACCAAGCATCAGTACCCATGAATCTCCCATGGCATAGTTTTCATCTGAACAACAAAATCGCATGTATAATGTGGGGCGACTTCAAAGGACATGACCTTTTGCACCAACAAATAGATAGAATTTTGGCCTTTGTTAAACAATGGTTTTAATGCGAGAAATCCATTCGTAAGAGACTATCCATGCAGCGAGAGACCATTGTCACCCTTCTCATTGGAGTAATCCTCGTGATTCTTGAACTTTCCTCGAGAATCCACACATATACCGGTTGGAAGTTGCTTGGCTTTAGCTTGTTCCTAATTGGGTCATTCCCTTGGGTGATTACTTTTTCCCACAAGGAAAGCCTGCTAAGATAAACAATAGCAAGCTAGCATATCCCGTAGTTCAATCAACCTTCGTTGAAAAACAAAGGGAGAACACTCGCAATATACTATGCTCACACTCGCATGTTTGGTTCAATTTTAATCCCAAAATGAAATGTGGAGGTAATTACTTTACTCAACTTATGATCACCAAAAGAGCTTTTGATTCTCAAGATTGCCATGAGGCATGAGAGAAGCGCATATGCCCTTTTGATGATATTATCTTGAATGAGTAATTACAAAATAAAACAACACTTGCCCATTTTAATCCCACAGAGCAAAGTGAATTATTTTTAAAGCACCAAATCAAATGTGTGATTTGCCTTGTTCAATTGTTAATCCTTAAACCAAATCTAGTAAGTTGTTTCTAGGGTTAATTTTAGGCCCTTTGTTTGCAAAATTGAAAGAAAATTTGTAGTGTTCTTTTTAGAGCCCAAAAAAAAATTAGTGTTTCATAAAGCATAAAGTAAAAATATCCTTAGAAAGGGATTATAAGCTCTCCCAAAGTGTTGAAATACACTTGTTACAATCATGTGAGAATTTTTTTCTTCCGTTTCCATAATCCATGATCCTTTAAAACTTGCAATAAAAGCTCCAATTGCTAGATGAAATCAAGAAATAAGAAGATATGAGGGTTAGATAAATGATTAAGCATATAAACCCTAAAATTTAGACCAAGTTTCATGGTGTTTTGACATTAGGTGAAAGTTTGAAAATTTTAACTCTATGCAAGTCGAGAAACACCTACACCATTGGATAGCTTATGAAATTCTAACCGATTCCAAAAAAAAATCTTTGAAAAAGACCAAAAAATGACCAAGATACGACCATTTTAAGTTTGGGTAAAAAAATAAAAAATCAAAGGCGGCGCTGTTTGGAGCGGCGTTGTTTGCAAATGTGGCACTGCTTGCAAATTCGGTGTTGTTTGAGTTTCAAGCAACACTCTAGTGAAGTTAGTGACTCTGTTTGGAAAAATAAAGACCGCAAATGTGGCACAATTCCTTCTAGTGGCTCTGTTTGACTTCCAACGGTGCTATTTGACTTGGAAAGACAAAAACCATAAAAAACAACAAAATTTAACCAAAAAAATGTGTTAATTTCTTCAAATCTTCTCTCCTTCTAGCGCCAAAATGTGAACCCTAATTTCATACCTGCACATAAGCAACAAACAAACACATTAGTAGATCAATATGCAAGGTTAAAACAAGGATTCCCCATGAAATCCATTTGCAATTAGTCAAAATAGGAAAAATGAAGAACAAAATATGAAAATGCAAGTAAATCCTAATTAAGCAAGAGAACTCATGATCCCATGGGGGAGTTGGTGCCAATTGATGTGTCGAAATCAGCCCTTTCCCAACTCCTTTGTAAGCTTTGTGATTTGATGAGTGATTGATCCACTTTGTTGATGAAGAACAAGATGAGTTATTGATAAAACCTACAATAACCTAGCTAAGATCTTGCATTGAGGATGAAGTTGAGTAGAGTAAGTTTACTCAAGTTATGGATGTTAGAATGAGAGGAAGAGTCTCTCATTTATAGATTTCCAAATTGGAATAGAGATTGAAATTGAGCAATGTGGCATCATGTAACATCCAATGGCCAAGTGCCATTTGTCAAGATGTGAATGGTTGAGGAATGAGCACATTTTGGTCAATGTGCATGATAAATGCTATGAGATTCAAATTTGAAATTTGAATGTGACATGTTGGAGGGAGAAAGAAATGGAGTTAATGTCACTTGGCTCAAGGCCAAGGACATGTAAGAGACATTAAATGCCTTGTTGGAAGGACCAAGCCCATTTGAATTTGAATTCAAATTTGAGGGAATATTCCCCTTTTATTCCATGTTGAGAGAAATAGGAAATTTAATAAATCAAAATAATTGATTTATTGTGCAATTTGCATTTTCTAGAGGATTTTAGTGATTGAGATTAATTTAATCAAAATTTGATTAATTTAATGAGAGGTTAGGTGATTTGACAATTTTGATTCAAATTTATGAGTTGATTTAAATCAAGAATTGTGAAGAAAGATTTAATTAAATAAATGATTTGATTTATTTAACTAAAGGGGACAATGTTGGATTAAATCAAATAAGGTTTAATTTATTCAATTTAATAAGAGGACTTTAGAGACTTAATTTAAATAAAATGAATTATTTAAATGAACAAGGATAGAGAGTTAATTAAATTAAATTGATTAATTTAATCAGCGGAGGAGAAAGATCTAATTAAATAAATAATGATTTATTTAATTAAGGGATGAAAGGTGTTGATAAGCTAAGAGTATGATTGAAGATGAAACGATGTTAGTGGGATCAGGATCAGGTGCATGTATATTTTCCATGTCTACACCAATGCTTCATCAAAATCAACACCATAGGTAGTAAAATCGTCCATATAGATTTCCATGCAATCAAGGAACATGTCTGAAAAAATGTTGATGACTGCTCTATGAAAAGTTGCAAGTGCATTGAATAACCCAAAGAGAAGTATTGAATAGGCATATGTCCTCCATGGACATGTGAATGTAGTATTCTCTTGGTCTTTTGGTGCAATTTGAATCTGATTGTAACCACTGAATCCATCAAGAAAAGAAAAGTATTGCTTTCCTGCAAGAGAGTCTAGGACTTGATCTACAAAAGTCAAGGGAAAATGGTCTTTCTTAGTAGTAGCATTGAGCTCCCTATAGTCAAAAAAAACTCACCATTTTCCTCCCTTCTTGGGAACAATCACCAATGGAGACACCCATTGGCTATCTGAAATAGGGTAGATAAATCTCGTATCTAGTAAATTTTGCAACTCTATTTTGACAATTTCTCTCAATGCAGGGTTGATTCTTCATTGTGGCTGCCTTACAGGTGTACATTCATCTTTGATATATATCATATGAGTGCACAAGTTTGGATCTAATCCCTTCATATCACGTTAATCCTAAGCAAATGCATTTTGATGGGCCTTTAGCAAATTTACCAATGTTAACTATTTCCCCACTCAATTTACTGTTGATATTCAGATATTGTCCTTCAGAAACCTATACTTGTGTAACTAACTCTATTATAGTTGATTCATTAATATATGTTACGTTAAGTTAAGGTGGCAGTATGGTGTGGAACATACTTGTTGCTGTAAGAAGTTTGTTTGTCAGAAGAGTGGCTGCAGGAAGCCTGTTTGCAGAGATAGTGGTTGTAGGAAGAGTGGTTACAAGAAGATCAGGAAGAACTGACACAAGTGTTTGCACGAGGTCCACAGAACTAGATGCATAAGCGGGTGATGCCTCTTCTATCTGAAAATGGTTCTGAATGATACTAGATAACACTTAATCTTTATCTTGAGGTTGTAGGAAAGGACTTCTCCCTAGCATCATGAGCTGCACCACAGAGTTAAATTCTTCGGTCTCTTCACTAGCAAGTGGCCATAAAAAATTATCTTCATCATGGGATGGCTGAGTGGGAGGATAAAGAATGAGATTTTTGGTGTTCTTTCCATCAGAAATGGTCATGTCACTTGACCAATATCCAATATAAGCATCTGCAGTTGCTAACCATGGCCTTCCAAGGATAATGGGATACTCACCTAATGTATCCTTAGGAGAAAGAACCATGAAGTTAGCTGGATACTCCCAAGAGTCGAGAATCACCACAATGTCTTCTACTATGCCATTAGGCTTAACAATGGAACTATCAACGAGCTGCAAGACAATAGGTACAGATCTCATGCTTGGAATGTTCAGTTATTGTAGGATGTCTTTACTCATCACATTGATTGTTGCACCCAAGTCAATAAAGTATTCTTTTTGTTTATCCCATTTATAATAACTTCAACCATAGGACTAGATGGATCATTGTACTTAGGGATAGTTACTTTTCCAAGCAATGATGTTAGTAATTGGCCTGCTATATGAACTGTAGTTGGGTCCTCTTTCTCGCCCAATTTTTTGAGGCATGCTTCTTTAATTGCCTTTCCATATATAAGAACATCTTTTATGGCTTGGAACAGGGGTATCTGGACACATATATGCTTCAACTGGTCTAGGATATCAAAACTATTTTCCTACTTGTCTTATTTTTGTTTGAAAACTTCTAATCTCTGGGGGAATGGTGGTTCTTGTGCTGTTTGCTTGGTTGGAATTGGTTTAGGATTTTTAGGTGCACAAGGTTGAATGCGATCACTCAAAGATTCCTCTTTCTCTTCCATAGGAATCTCAATGATAATGGGGGTGGAAGGAGCTGACAAGGTAGTTCCTAAACGTAAACGTATGTCACTTAAACTCAGAACATATGTAGGAAATTGATTTGGATCAACAAAATATGCAGGTTGTTGTGGTTTATTATTTTGGTTGGGTGTGGGTTGGGTTGGTAATTGAATAGGTTTGGGTACCTTTGCACTTGGATTGGCAAGAGGAGGCATTATAGTAGGTTGTTGGGGTTGAGAAGATGGCTACATGTAGTTGGTTTTCTAGTTTGGCCATTTTTGGCCACCTCTCCATTAAGATGTTTGTTGCCAATTTCCCTGAGGTTGCTGCCACTGAGGTGAGGAATTTTTGTAATTGGACCAAGCATTTGGAGGGTTGCCCCAAGACTATGGTGGATATCCTCCATAGTTGGATGAACAGGGGGGCTACCACTGGTTTCCAGATGAATAAGAATTGAAATATGGCCCAACAAAAGATAATGGATCTGGTGGCATACCTTGTCTTGAAGCCCATGGAATTTTCTGTGCAACAAAGTAGACTTGCTCTTCCTTAGTCTGAATTGGTTTGAACTCAAGCGGAATCTGCTTGCTTTCAATGTTAGCTATCACCTTGCATTTGCAGTCCTTCTTTTGTCTATAATGAGGGAAATATTCTATCGACATTGCCTTTGCCTCCTCATGTTTCTTCTTAGCTCTAAGTGTATCCAGTTGAGTAGCTAGATTGTTGATTATATCCTGTTTGAAATCTACCAACAAATTAGTAATCTCTATCCTTGAGACTCCACTAGTGGATGACTTACCCATAGAGGATTGGTAGGCTCTTCCTTTCTTTGAAGCTGCCCTAGAATAGTTTTGGCATAACTTCTTGATATCCTTCCAAAGGAATTGGGTGATATCTCTTCCTGCCATCATGTCCAAGGCATCAGTGCAACTTTCACTAATTCCTCTTAGGAAAAGCAAATATTGTGAGTCTTCATTGAGTGTATGATGTGGAGATTTCTGTAGACAAAATAGAAACCTTGAAATGAAATCCTCCAAGATCTCATCTTCTTTTTTCTGCATTCTAAAAATGTCACCTCCTCTCATATCACTACCCTTGCAATACTCCTTATATTTTTCAAGGAACTTTGTCTTCATATCTTCCCAAGTTTGCACAATGTTTCTACCGAGGCCCATAAACCATCTCAATGCAACTTCTTTCAAAGTGGTAGGAAATAGCTTAAGTCTATGGGCATCAGTGGTCTATTCATAACTTCTGCAGAGTATATCAAACTCAAACAAGAATGTATCAGGATCTTCTATGACAAGTCCATAGAACTTAGGAAGGACTAAAGCAGGGATATTTTTGAGGTTATCTACTTCATTCTCTTGAGCAATGGGAAAAGGAAAAGTTGGCTGGTTCTACCTATTAGGCCTATTTCCATTTGCATTAGCCATTCCTGCTTGATGAAGTTCTAGAATAAAGGGTTCTTCAACTGGATTCTAATCTTCAAGGGAAACTTCAGAACTGGTCAAGTCAGAAAATATATCAGCAAATGGGTGTGGCTCTTTTTCTTCTTCGTTTCTGGGTAGATTTGGAATCTCTACTAGCTGAAATGGCTCTAGATTATTAGGAAGGAATATCTCATAAGCATCTCTTCTTCTTCTATGCATGCAGTATCAACTCAGTATCAGCCAACTCACACAAAGAATGGGTGGGGAAAAATAGTGGATCATAACTTCTAACACTAAGAGAAAATTCTAGAAATACTATAGCAGAAAAGCTATCAGTGACTCCAAAGGACTCCCTAGTTTGACACCATCCCCAACAATGATGCCAAAAATGTCAGCCTCCTACAATGATTTCAATAACTAAGCCTTTATAGCCATGATTCAGAGATTGGACATCTAACCTGAATAGCCATTTTAACTATCATGAAGGTACATTTAAATTGTCAACCCAGGGACGTGAACTAGAAATGGGTCAGCACAGTATGTGCACTAGGAAATTCAAAGTAGTCATCTTCATTCTACAACTAAAAGAGACTGAATACTGAAAGTAAATTGCATGGAAATAAATAGATTAAATGCTAGAAACTACTCAACAATGAAACTTAAACTAAACATGCATGACATAAATGAAAATCTAAGCAACAAAAAGGAAACTACTCTACCCGCTTTGGCTGTAGGAACAGTCATAGAATGAAATCCTAGTGGCTGCAGGAATAGTCAGTTCCAAATTCTTGACTAAGGACTAAACATAAGCTAATAATAATCTAAGTAAAATAAAAGAAAGAATTACTCACCAAGTGGGCCCCCTTGAATGAGTATCCTCTAAAACTAATACAAACACAAATACTCAACTCAGAATCTCATTTCATTGATTGGAAAGTGCAAATACAAAAGTGTCTGATAGTATCATCAAATTGTACTATAGCTTGGTAATCAACTCCTATAGAAGGAGGATCCGAACCTTATTTATCAACTAAACAGGGTATTCAACTCCCACTAATTGAGACGATTCCATTTAGGGAAAGCGAAGAAAAGAGTGGAAGAGCGATTACGCATGCAAGGGAATCCTTTCGAACATGCATGCCCAAATATGGACTCGATCCACATAATAGGTTAACATCATTAAAACTGGGAGAAATGGAATTAATCCAAAATGTCTTATGGTTTGAGAGAAACTATATAAAAGTATTAGCATGTAATATCAAAGTCCATGGTAACTTCAGCAAATAAACAAAAAATTCTACCCATAACTAGACCAAAAACTAGACGCATCACATGGGTTTGTTAACTAATTGACATGGGCTAGTTAACTAATTGACATGAGCTAGTTAACTAATTGTCACAGGCTAGTTAACTAATTGTCATGAGCTAATTAAGTAATTGTCATGGGCTAGTTACCTGATTGATCATGGGCTAGTTAACAAATTGACAAGGGTTGGTTAACTAATTGATCATGGGCTAGTTAACTAACTGATCATGGGCTAGTTAAATAATTGTCATGCGCTAGTTAACTAAATTCCATTGGCTAGTTAACTAATTGATCATGGGCTAGTTAACTACTTTGCCTGGGCTAGTTAACTAATTGTCATGGGCTAGTTAAATAATTGTCATGGGCTAGTTAACTAAATGATTGTGGGCTAGTCAACTAATTGATATGGGCTAGTTAACTAATTGATCATTAGCTAGTTAACCAATTGATCATGGGCTAGTCAATAAATTGACATGGGTTGGTTAACTAATTGACATGGGCTAGTTAACTCATTGTCACGGGCTAGTTAACTAATTGTCACAGGCTAGTTAACTAATTGTCATGGGCTAGTTAATTAATTGATCATGGGCTAGTTAAGAAATTGTCATGAGCTGGTTAACTACTTGATCATGGGATAACTAACTAATTGCAATGGGCTAGTTAACTAATTGTCATGGACTAGTTAACTAATTGATCATGGGCTAATTAACTAATTGTCATGAGCTAGTTAACTAATTTATAATGAGCTAGTTAACTAATTGTCATGGGCTAGTTAACTAACTGATTATGGGCTAATTAACTAATTAATAATGGGCTAGTTAACAAATTGCCAAGGGCTAGTTAACCAATTGATCATAGGATAGTTAACCAATTGATCATGGGATAGTTAACTCATTGACATGGGCTAGTTAACTAATTGTCATGGGCGAGTGAAGTAATTGACATGGGGTAGTTAACCAATTGATCATGGGCTAGTTAATTAATTGATCATGGGCTAGTTAACTAATTTATAATGGGTTGGTTAACTAATTATCATGGGCTAGTTAACTAAATCATTATGGGCTAGTTAACTAATTGATCATGGGCTAGTTAACTAATTCATCTTTGGCTAGTTAACTAATTGATCATGAGCTAGTTAACTAATTTTTAATGGGCTAGTTAACTAATTTATAATGGGCTAGTTAACTAGTTATCATGGGCTAGTTAACTAATTGTGATGGGCTAGTTAACTAATTTATAGTGGGCTGGTTAACTAATTGATCATAGGCTAGTTAACTAATTTATAATGGGCTAGTTAACTAATTGTCATGGGTTAGTTAACGAATCTAGAATAGGTTAGTTAATTAATTTATAATGGGCTAGTTAACTAATTGACATGGGTTAGCTAACTAATTGATCATGGGATAGTTAACTAATTGATCATGGGATAGTTAACTAATTTATATGGGCTAATTAACAAATTGACATGGTCTAGTTAACTAATTGTCATGGGCTAGTTAACTAATTGATCATGGCCTAATTAACTTATTGTCATGGGCTAGTTAACTAATTGTCATGGGCTAGCTAGCTAACTGACCTAGGCTAGTTAAGTAATTGATTATGGCCTAGCTAACTAATTGATCATCTGCTAGCCAACTAATTGACATGGGCTAGTTAACTAATTGATCACGGGCTAGTTAACTAATTGATGATGGGCTAGTTAACTAATTCTAATGGTCTAGTTAACTAATTTTCATGGGTTAGTTAACTAATTGACATGGCCTAGTTAACTAATTGACATGAGCTAGTTAACTAATTGACATGGGCTACTTAACTAGCTGTCAAGGGCTGGTTAACTAATTGTCAAGGGCTAGTTAACTAATTGACGTGGGATAGCTAACTAACTGACATGGGCTAGTTAAGTAATTGTCATGGGCTAGTTATCTAATTGATCATGGCCTAGTTAACTAATTGATCATGGTCTAGTTAACTAATTGACTTGGGCTAGTTAACTAATTGATCATGGGCTAGTTAACTAATTGTCATGGGCTAATTAACTATTTGAGATGGGATAGCTAACTAATTGATCATGGGCTAGTTAACCAATTGACATGGGCTATTTAACTAATTGACATGGGTTATTTAACTAATTGACATGGGCTAGTTAACTAAATGTCACGGGCTAAATAACTAATTATCATGAACTAATTAAGTAATTGTCAAGGGCTAGTTAACAAATTGACATGGGCTAGTTAACTTATTGATCATGGGCTAGTTAACTAATTGACATGAGCTAGTTAACTAATTGACATGAGCTAGTTAATTAATTGACATGGGATAGTTAACTAATTGATCATGGGGTAGTTAACTAATTTATCATGGGCTAGTTAATTAATTGATCATGGGATAGTTAACTAATTGTCATGTTCTAGTTAACTAATTTATAATGGGATGGTTAAATAATTATCATGGGCTAGTTAACTAATTCATTATGGGCTAGTTAACTAATTGATTATGGGCTAGTAAACTAATTTTTAATGGGGTAGTTAACTAATTGTCATGGGCTAGTTAACTAATTTATAATGGGCTAGTTAACTAGTTATCATGGGGTAGTTAACAAATTGTCATGGGCTAGTTAACTAATTTATAATGGGTTATTTAACTAATTGAAATGGTTTAGCCAACTAATTGATCATAGGCTAGCTAACTAATTTATAATGGGCTAGTTAACTAATTGTCATGGGCTAGTGAACGAATGTATAATGGGTTAATTAACTAATTTATAATCAGCTAGTTAACTAATTGAAATTGTTTAGTTAACTAATTGATCATGGACTAGTCAACTAATTGAAATGGGCTAGTTAACTAATTGATCATGGGATAGTTAACTAATTTACATTGGCTAGTTAACAAATTGACATGGTCTAGTTAACTAATTGTCATGGGCTAGTTAACTAATTGACATGGGTTAGTTAACTAACTAATCATGGCCTAATTAACTTATTGTCATGGGCTAGTTAACTAATTTTCATGGGCTAGTTAAATTAATTGACCTGGGCTAGTTAAGTAATTGATCATGGGCTAGTTAACTGATTGATCATGTGCTAGTTAACTAATTGACATGGGCTAGTTAACTAATTAATCATGGGTTAGTTAACTAATTAATCATGGGCTAGTTAAATAATTAATCATGGGCTAGTTAACGAATTGTAATGGTCTAGTTAACTAATTGATACGGGCTAGTTAACTAATTGTCATGGGGTAGTTAACTAATTGACATGGGCTAGTTAACTAATTGATCATTGGCTAGTTAACTAATTGACATGAGGTAGTGGGATGGTGTGCCCACTCTTCCAAGAGCTGAGCTAGGGCATCTGAGCCCCAGCCCGTGTATGAACTATTTTTTGTGCATGTGTGTGTGGGGTGGGGTCTACGTGTTATCTCGAGGGGGCTGTTATAAGTTTGTTGTTCCTGTGTGTCGCTTGGGTGTGTGGCACACGACCCTCCTTGGTCTGTGTTCTTGGGCGCATGGGGTTTCCCTACTACTTTGTGCAGTGTGCATGCTCTTGGGGCCTAGGTGGTGGTGCAAGCTAGTGCATGCTTGGTGTTGTTTGCTAGGGGAGTGTAGGATTTGGGGTATGCAGAGGGAAGGGGTCGTTGTTTCCCCATTTTCCTTCATGGTAGTGTTGTGTGGGTAGTGTTTGGAAGGGTTTGTGTCTGGCTTTGTATGGTCGTCATTGGCCCTTGAGCCTCAATGCCTTTGGGGGAGTCTTCGCAAGGTTAGTGGGAATGGAATTTTGTGTCACGATTGGATCAAAGCCGCCATTGCATGCAACAAAAGTTATTGACAATAGCCTTTACTTTCAGGATTCGGTAGAAGGCGGTGCTCACATGTCGGAGGGATCTCGCATCACCAAGGTTAATGGATGTCTAGAGCAGTGTAAAGAGAAACACAAACTAGTCATTTCACCGGAGATGGTAGTTGAGGATATTGAATATTATTCTAGGAATTCCTTATATTGTAAATTTTTGGGGATGAGGGTATCTCCTCAATTTTTGGTGTCTTGGGCCCAATGGACCTGGTCACCGAAGGGTGAAATGGACATTATGTTGTTGGCTAAAAATTACTTCACGGTCACTTTTGACTGCATGGCTGATCAGAATAAGGTTTTTGAGGGAGATCCCTATTTTCATAACCAAGTGGGGTTGTTTATCAAACCCTGGGATGTGGGTTTTGACCCTTCGGAGGAGCTTCTAAATCCGGTTCTAGTTTGGATCAGGCTGCCTCATCTACCGGTGGAATGTTGTCATGATGATAACCTATAGTTGATAGCATCTTTGCTTGGAAAACTAGTCTTCTCCTTGCAACAAACTTTGGATATAAAGGTAATGACTTATGCCTGTATTTGTGTTCAAATTGATTTGGGTAAACCCTTGCCAGATTCTATGGATATGTGTATGGGCTCTTACTCTTGGGTGAAAAATTTGGATTATGAGACTCTCCCATTCCAATGTTGTTTGTTTCATGAATATGGTCATTTGTTGCGACGATGTCCTAAGGCTCGGCCTGTGGAGCCCCCATCTTCCCAGCCTCCATGCAACCCTCCTATGGCTGATAGGGGGAAGGATCCTATTCTTGGCACTAGGAATGTTGCAGATGGTTTCATCCCTATCAGAGACCATAATAGGAATAGGAGTCAGAAGAGGACCTTCAAAGAGAGACAAGATGAAGACACTTTTAACAAATTTGATGTGTTAGATGATCTCAGCTAGCAGGAAGTGAATCTAGGTTTGGTTAACCTAGATCAGGGAACTCTGAGTTCAGGCTAGATAGGTCTCCATTCTGAGGCTACCCAAGATGCATAGGGTGTTAGTGTTTTTGAGATGGTCACTAACCTTCATATGGGTGTCATGGTGGAATCGGTTCCTATAGCTGAGTTGAAGAAGGATGGTGGGGATGGGTCTTCCCCGGGTATGAATGTTTGTATTGTTATTGGGAGGGGTGCCAAGTCTCTCTCTTCCTTAGTTCTTCATCCAAAGGATTATAAAAAAGGGTTGGAGGAGAAATTTTCCAAGCCTGGCCGTAAAAAGGATTTGGAAAAGATCAAGTTAACAGGGGAAAATTTGGTGGAGTCAGGGTTGGTCAAGACTCTAGATTCTCATTTCTTGAATACCTCGAAATGATTGTGTTATCATGTAATGTGAGGGGCTTGAACAGTGGCCCTTGTCAAAAAGTTGTTCATGATTTGATTAGAAGTAATGCTCCTAATGTTCTTTTCCTGCAAGAGACTAAGTTATTAGTTGAAGGTATGGTTGGTATGATGCCCAAGTTGTGGGGGAGTGGCGGGTGCCAGTGCATTGGGGCCCTTGGTTTAGCTGGGGGTGTGGCTTGTTTGTGGAACCCTCAGAAGGTTCACCCTCTTTGGTGGATGTCCTATAGGTCTTCCATTTCTATGGTGGCCTCTTGGTTTGAAACAAGAGAGTTTGTTCTATTCTCTAATATTTATGCACCTATGGACCTTCTTGGCAAGTAGTTGCTCTGGTCCCATATTAGGTATGTGTGCAGCATGGCTCCTCTTCACCAATGGATTCTGACTGGAGATTTCAATGCCATTGCTGAGCTGGCTGAGAAGCGGGGAGGTAATGTAAGGTTGGATCCCTCTATGCTCCTTCTTCAGGACAACATATCTGCTTTGAATATGGTTGAGATCAAGCCTAGTAATGGCTAGTTCACTTGGAACAATGGTAGGATGGGGGATAATTGCATTGCTGAAAGGTTGGACCACTTCTTAGTCTCCTGCTATTGGATTGGTGGCATGTGGACCTCTTGCTATGAAATCTTGGACTGGGGGGTTCAAATCATTGGCCTATCAAGCTTGCCATTTCTTCAACTCGTGTGCCTCAGTCTCCTTCCTTCAAGTTTTAGCTCATGTGGTTGTGGGACCCATCTTTACATGTCCATGTGGCTGATTGGTGGAAGGTTGGTGGGCCAGATTTTGGTACGACGATGTATACTTTTGTTGCTAAATTGCTCCAATTTACCAAATATCAGCTGAAACATTGGAATAAATAGTGCTTTGGAAATATTTTCCATGATAAGGCTCGTGCTCAAGCTGAATTGGATAGTATCACAAGGGTGATCAGGGATGAGGGAGTGATGACTGACTTGCTTCAGGATGAGGCTAGGGCCCTAAAGATGCTGGAAGAGTGTGAATTGAGAGAGGAGGTTTTTTGGAAACAAAAGGCTAGAATTGAGTGGCTTCAGGAAGGAGATAAAAACACTGCTTTCTTCTTTAATTCGATGAAAGCTAGAAGGCAAGGTGATTCTATTTCAGTTTTGATTAATGAAAGAGGTGAACAAATCTCTTCATCCCAGGAAATCTCGAATGAAGTTGTGCAGTATTTTGAATCTCTATTCAGGGAGGATTTGCAAGGAGGTTCTGTTGAGGAAGTTCAAGTTCTCTCCTATATTCCTTCTTTCGTCATGAGGGAAATGAATGAGTATCTCATGGGGGACATTACTTTGGAGGAGTTGGAGGGAACTATTTTCCAGATGAAGAAAGGGTTGGCACCTGGCCCCGATAGTTTCTCGGTTGAATTCTTTCAAGAATTTTGGGATATTATTAAGTTGGACTTACTGGTTGTGGTTCAGGAGTCTCAGAAGAATAAGCAAATGTTACAGGCATTGAATGCAACTTTCCTTGCCCTCATAACCGAGTGTCTTGGGGCAGATACGTTAAGTCAATTTTGACCTATTTCCTTGTGCAATGTGATTTACAAAATTATCTCCAAATTGATTGCTGATAGATTAAAAAATTGGTTGAGAATGTTGATCTCAGAAGTACAAAGTGGCTTTGTGGAAGGTAGGCAAATTTTGGATGGGGTTGTTATTGCTTCAGAAACCATTCACTCAATGGCTGGCTCAAAAGATAAGGCGATGTTCATCAAACTGGATATGGCTAAGGCTTATGACTGTGTCCGATGGACTTTCCTCCAGTGGATGCTGGGTGCCTTTGGGTTTGGTCCTGAATGGATCTAGTGGGTCGTGAGTTGTGTTAATTCAGTTTCATTCTCTATGTTAACTAATGGGGAGCAATCTGAGCTTTTTGGAGCCTCTCGTGGTTTGTGGCAGGGAGACCCCCTTTCTCCATATTTGTTCACTCTGTTGGTGGAAGGGTTGGGTTGTTTGATCAGAAGGGATGTTGATCTAGGTCATATTCAGGGATGGATTTGGGGATGTGATTTGCCTCCGCAATCTCATTTACAATTTGTGGATGACACGACTTTGATGGGCATGGCCACTGTTAGGGAAGCTTCCAAATTGCGCAAGGTGTTGGATGTGTATCTTACTGCCTCTGGTCAATGGATTAATGAAGATAAGTCCTCTATCTATTTCTTTAACACTCTAGTGCCCATTCAATGAAGAATTTCCCATATCTTGAGATTTCAAATTTGGGTTTCTTCCTTTGACCTATCTTGGTATGCCTATCTCTATTGGTAAGCTGCCTAAGGCCTCTTGGTAGAATATTTTAGACAAATTTTGGGTGAAAGTTAATCATTGGACCCACAAGTGGTTGTCCTTTGCTGGTCGTTTTCAATTGCTCAAGTCTATGGTGCAGGCTCTTCCCATCTACAAATGTATGCTCCAGGTGGCCCCAATGGGGTTTGTTAAGGATTTAGATTCTTTAGTCAGGAAATTTTTGTGGGCTGGCAGCTTGTTGTCTTTGAAGTGGAGCTTGTTTAACTAGGATACTGTTTGTAGCCCTTGTAAGCTTGGTGGACTTGGGTTAAGGCAGTCATCTTTGACTGGGGAGGCGTTGGTGGCTAAACTATATTGGAGGTGGTGTGTGGAGCAGGATCAGATTTGGGCCAAGATTTTATCTCATAAATACTTCCCCTAGAGGGGAGGGGCTCGATAATTTGGAGTACGCTTAAGAAAGGTGTGATGCTATTAAGGATGGCCTTTTCTGGACTTGCAGGGGGGTGTCAAAGGCTCAATTCTTCTCTGATTCTTGGGATGGTTTTCCTCCCATTACTTCTCAGTTCCCTAATCTGCTGACTCAGAGTCAAAGGTTTCTTGAGGCTAAGTGGTCTAGGGTGAGTGATTTTATGGCTCTCTATGTCCATGACTAGCTAGTGATGGCGAGATGGAAGCGTCTTGATGAGTGGCATGTTGTTGGCTTGAATGAAGACTGTGTGGAGCTTCACAATATCCTCTCTGGTAGGCGTTGTAGTTCTCTCCTGGATGGGGATGTCCTCTCTTGGTCTCCTAATCCAAAAGGGGTTTATTCTGTTGCTTCTGGGTATCAAGTGTTGTTATCTCATAAGTTGGAAGGAGTGGAGGTGCCATGGTGGAAGAAAGTGTGGAATAAGTTTTCTTGGCCAAAGTGAAACTATTTTGTTTGGACCTTGGCCCAGAATAGATGTTTGACATGGGACAATATTCAAAAGCGGGGCTTTTAGGGTCCCTCTATTTGTGCTCTCTATGGTGGTGGAGAGGAGGATTTGAATCATTTGTTCTATTATTGTTCCTTTGCTTCTCAGTTGTGGCATTTCTGGTGGGGAGTGTGAAATAGTTCCCGTGTTCATGCTTCCTCTTTGATTGACTTTTGGAGTAGTTTGGGTAGGGCTCCTTTGGTGGCCTATTTTCTGCAAGATATATGGTTTGTGGGGCCTACTTTCATCCTGTGGTAGATTTGGTTAGAGAGAAATCATAGGATCTTCCATGGGGAGAAGTTGGTTGTGCAACAAGTCTGGCAGAGAATTTTGGGTATCATTCAAGAAACGGTGGCTACTAAATGTTAGGTAGGGTTCCCCTTGGAGAAAGTGGATGCTGGGGAGGTAGATAGATTGGGGATCCAAGGATTGTCATTGGATGCTACTAACCTAAGGAAATGTCGGTGCCAGCGCTAGCAAATTCATAGGGTCGGTAGATGGCTGCCCCCCCATTTGGTATTTTGAAGCTCAACACAGATGGTTCTTCTCAGGGTAATCTTGGGCCTGCTGGGGTGGGGGGGATTGGCAGATATTTTTTGGGATCGACTATCTTCTTCTTTTCTGTTTATGAGGGGGTGCAACCCATTAATGTTATGGAGGGTTTGGCAATCTTATACGCATTCGAGCATGCATTTGCTTTGGGCTGGCATAAGGTTATTTGTGAGTTTGATTCACAAGTTATGATAAATTTGCTAAAGGATGGGAAGTTGTTGGGTGTTGACTGGCAGTTGGCTAGGTTGGTTCAACGGATTTTGCGTATTAGTTCTTTGATGGAAATGGCATCCTTCATCCACATACCGAGGGAGTGGAATAGAGTCGCTGATTGTTTGGCTCATTGGGCTTTTGAGCATATTGAGGGGTGGAATGTTGATGAGTTGGGTCAGGTTTCTCTGAAGCTTCGCCACGACTTGGAGGGGATTCTTTCCAAAGATGGAAATGTCAGTAATATTGAGTGATCTGGTTTCTTGTGCTTTATTTGGTTTTGGTGGGTTTGGGCATTGGCCTGTTGTTGCTCTGTATTGATTTTCTCTGATTAATCTTGGGATAGTTAACTAATTGATCATGGCCTAGTCAATTAATTGATCATGGGCTAGTTAACTAATTGCCATGGGCTAGTCAACTAATTGTCATGGGCTAGTTAACTAATTGATCATTGGATAGTTAACTAATTGATCATGGACTAGTTAACTAATTGATCATGGGCTAGTTAACTAATTCTAATGGTCTAGTTACCTAATTAGAATGGGCTAGTTAACTAATTGTCATTGTCTAGTTAAGTAATTGATCATGGGCTAGTTAAGTAATTGATCATGGGCTAGTTAAGTAATTGACATGAGCTAGTTAACTAATTGATCATGGGCTAGTTAACTAATTGTCATCGGCTACTTACTAATTGTCAAGGGCTAGTTAAATAATTAGCAAGGGCTAGTTAACTAATTGAAATGGGCTAGTTAGCTAATTGGCATGGGCTAGTTAACTAAATGATCATGAACTAGTTAACTAATTGTCATGGGATAGTTAACTAATTGATCATGGACTAGTTAACTAATTGTCATGGGCTAGTTAACTAATTGACCTGGGCTAGTTAACTAATTGTCATTGGGGTAGTTGACTAATTGTTGTGGGTTAGTTAACTAATTGAGATGGGCTAGTTAACTAATTTATCGTGGGCTAGTTAACTAATTGTCATGGGCTAGTTAACCAATTGATCATGGGCTAGTTAATTAATTGACATGGGATAGTTAACTAATTGACATGGACTAGTTAACTAATTGATATGGGCTAGTTAACTTATTGTCACAGACTATTTAACTAATTGTTATGAGCTAACTAAGAAATTTGTCATGGGCTAGTTAACTAATTGATCATGGGCTAGTTAACTAATTATAATGGTCTAGTTAATTAATTGTCATGGGATAGTTTACTAATTGACATGGGCTAGTTATCTAATTGATCATGGGCTAGTTAATTAATTGATCATGAGCTAGTTAAATAATTGATCATGGGCTTGTTAAATAATTGTAATGGTCTTGTTAACTAATTGATCATGGGCTAGATAACTAATTTTCATGGGCTAGTTAACTAATTGACATGGGCTAGTTAACTAATTGATCATGGAGTAGTTAACTAATTGACATGGGCTAGTTAACTAATTGACATGCGTTAGTTAACTAATTGATCATGGCCTAGTTAAATTATTGTCATGGGTTAGTTAAATAATTTTCATGGGATACTTAACTAATTGACCATGGCTAGTTAACTAATTGATCATGGGGTAGTTAACTAATTGCCATGGGCTAGTTAACTAATTAACATGGGTTAGTTAACTAATTGGTCATGGCTTAGTTAACTTATTATCATGGGCTAGTTAACTAATTGATCATGGGCTAGTTAGTTAATTGACCCGGGCTAGTTAAGTAATTGATCATGGGTTAGTTAACTAATTGATCATGGGCTAGTTAACTTATTGATCATGGGCTAGTTAACTAATTGATCATGGGCTAGCTAACTAATTGTAATGGTATAGTTAACTAATTGAAATGGGCTAGTTAACTAATTGACATGGCCTTGTTAACTAATTGACCATAGGCTAGTTAACTAATTGACATGGGCCAGTTAATTAATTGATCATAGGCTAGTTAACTAATTGACCTAAGGTAGTTAACTAATTGACATGGGCTAGTTAACTAATTGATCATGGGCTAGTAAACTAATTGACATGGGCTAGTTAAACAATTGATCATGGGCTTGCTAACTAATTGACATGGGCTAGTTAAGTAATTGACATGGGATAGTTAACTAATTATCATTGGCTAGTTAACTAATTGACATGGGTTAGTTAACTAATTGATCGTGATATAGTTAACTTATTGTCATTGGCTAGTTAAGTAATTTTCATGGGCTAGTTAACTAATTGACTCAGACTAGTTAACTAATTGACTTGGGCTAGTTAAGTAATTGTCATGGGATAGTTAAATAATTAATCATGGGCTAGTTAACTAAATTACATGGGCTAGTCAACTAATTGTCATGGACTAGGTAACTAATTAATCATGGGCTAGATAACTAATTGTCATGGGCTAGTTAACTAATTGACAAGGGCTAATTAACTAATTGATCATGGGCTAGTTAACTAATTGTCAAGGGCTAGTGAACTAATTGACAAGGGCTTGTTAACTAATTGACATGGGCTAGATAACTAATTTATCATGGAATTGTTAACTAATTGATCATGGGCTTGTTAACTAATTGTCATGGGATAGTTAACTAATTGACCTGGGCTAGTTAACTAATTAATCATGGGCTAGTTAACTAATTTTCATGGGCTAGTTAACTAATTGACATGGGCTAGTTAACTAATTGATCATGGGATATTTAACCAATTGTAATGGGTTAGTTAACCAATTGATCATGGGCTAGCTAACTAATTGACATGGGCTTGTTAACTAATTGACATAGGCTGGTTAATTAATTATCACAAGTTAGTTAACTAATTTTCATGAGCTAATTAAGTAATGTTGATGTGTGGTTTTGCACCTTCTCAACACAGGAAATGCATAAGTGCATTACCTCTTTTGAAAGGAAACCTCCAAAAAAAAGTTGCTAAAAATTACGCCAAGGTCTCTTGGGTGCCAAGTCATGACATCCATGGAATATCTCAATTATTTTAAATGTGATCTTCCATATGATCACAGGGAATACTTATGTGAGTTAAGCTAGGAGCAATTAGTTATGTTACCTTTTTTTAGCTACAACTGAAAATAGGTATAGCTGAATTGCATTCATCAAAGAAGGGTACACAAAATAAAAACATAAAAATTGCTCAAGTATTCATTATGTTCAAGAATTTGATTACTTGTGAATCTCCATTGTTAGTATGCAAATTTTTGTAACAAAAGAGCTTATAAGCTTGCACAGGTAATGCTTTTATTCATATTGTAAAAACAAGGTCTCACACAGCTCATGGGAGTAACTGAGCAATTGATTCAATACAACCTAATTATAGGCTATACAATTGAAGAAATGAATCAAAAGAACATATGAAAGGAAAAGTTATCCATCATTTCCTAAGTTGTACTGAGTTTATCTTCTTTATTCTTCATCCCTCCATGTTGTTGATCTTCACAAAAACCTGCATGATAAAGAAAGATTCGATTAGAGCTTCGAATAAATGTCCCATCATACATCCTATCAATAGAGATATAACCTATATTCATGAAGCATTGAATCAATTGAACAATCATCAGATGCAAAGAGGAGTCAAGATCACATCATTGAGTAAAAATGAAATCACCATAAAAAAGGGAACATTGAGTACCACTGTTTTTATCTAATTTGTTTGTTCAATGTGCAAGAGCAGGTATATATTCCATCATAATTAAACATTTTAGTTCTGGAGAAAATGTGGCTCCCACAAGGGTTGAGCCCAACAACTATAAAGGTAAAAGTTCCCATAACATCAAAGTGGATAGTGTACAATGACAAAGCCTTAGAGAATACAGGGGTCTGCTACATTGGGAAACCGTTAAGTTGTGACATAGTTTTGAATACAAGGTAAGGTTTGGTAATAAAAGGCATACATAAATGTGTATAAACAATTTGGGATAGTAATAGCTCTAATTAAAAAGATCAATGAGATATTGGAAGTCACTCATAATATGTCAAATTAGAATTGAATAAAGTGACCATACACTTTAAGGGGTAGTGAAATTTGACAGTTATAAATGCATGAAAAGGGATAACTACATAATATAAAGCAAGACAAGGACTGTTACTGCGATGTGTATCATGTTGAAGATGATAGATAAGAGAAGTTCCAAGTTTAGGAATGAGATTCCCTACTCTCATAGAGGTATTATCTATAGTGAATGCCACTATCAAGAGGAACAACAAACAATGACTTCCAAATTGGAAGACTTGGATCACATAGGATATTCATATGCAGATTTTGAAGAAGACAATGATTATGCCAAAAAAAGGAAGACTGAGTTTTGTGATTAAGATAGCAATAATGGTAAACAATCAACATAACACAACTCCATTATAGTTCTTTCACAAAATATAGAAATAAAATCCTACAATCTCCAAAAAAGTCCTAGAATTCAATGTAAATATGTAGTAATCAAAGACAAGATTGAGTGGTATTATCATTGAGAATGAAGACCTTGAATTCCTTCACAGTATGATAATGGAAAGAGGTAGTGTTCATGAAGAAATTGAAAGGATGCGTAAGGTTTTTCATCAATACCCATGTTGTGCAATGTGAAAAAAAGAAATAAATACCCAGGACTACTTTCATGAAGCCACGACCATGGAATATTGGAAGGATTCTAGAAATAAATGTATGAAGAAGCGAAATATCTATTTGCAATCATTTAGGGCCCAAATTGAGCATATTTTGAACATAATGTAAAATATTGTCATTCAAGGCTCGAATAAAGAGATACTTACCTTTCATTTGTTGTTGGAGAAATACATCCAAAACCCGCGAATATGGCTTCCAAAAGGCTCAAGCCTAGTAGCATGGTGGCCCAAAATAGAGAAAAAGTAGTATGGAGATGATAAGAAAGGGAAATACAACAAAACATTTCTCAAGGCCACGACTTAAAAGCCTGACAAAATTTTTCAAAATGAAGAAAAATGTACAGATCTATATCTGAGCAAGCTCACCATGTTTTTTCCTATAGAAATCCTCAAAGAAATCATCAAAAGCAGCATAAAAATGATGAAAATCAAGCTCAAACTCCACCACTAGCGGTGCCTTCAGCATGGCTTCCTCTCCAAAAAATAACAACATGCAAAATGATGAACGAGATTAGGGTTTGATGGCTTTTACTATATCCCTAATTCGAGTAGAGTTGCATTTTTTATTATATTTTAAAAATAAATGAATCATTACATTTTAAATGTGCCCATGGTCTTGAATTGAAGTCAATTGACCTATTCATTGCATATATGCTTTGAAAATCTCTTAGGTATCATTTATTTTTGAAATGATAATGTGGCTCTTCACTTATGCTTATTGCATGGTGGTAGATAAAGATAACATTTAATTAAATATTAAAGGTAATTTACCTTAATATTTAAACATGTAATTCAAAATAAAAGGAGTCAATCACATGCTAAATATTAAAATAATCATAATTGATTATCTTTAATATTTAAAATCAAATAGTCACCTTTTCCTGAGATCAGGCAAGATCATTATGGAGTTGCAGTTACAATTCGGAGTTCCAATTCTCTTTGAGCAGGGTTTGACTTGCAGTTCTATTTTTAGTTAACTGATCATGCAATCAGTTGAACTGAGAGTTGTTTTTATGCACCTTGGAGAGCTTCAGTTGTTTTTTCTTTGGCCTTCAATAGATTGAAGTGTTTTTTGAGTGTCTTTTGTTCATCCATGATATGAGTTGGAGTTTGCAGCGTATCTAGTTCAATTCACAGCATTGGTGGGCCCTATTTTCATGCATTTTCTCTTTTGCTCATGAGAGATTTCAGGAGATATTTCACACTCTTAGTTTATTGTTTCTTCCACCTCTTGGATGCTTTATGCATGCCTATGTTGTATATATTGCAAAAAAATATTCTTTTTCCTTTAGTTCTTGCTTCTTTTACCTTTGCAATTTTTGCAAAGAAGAGACTTGCCTTATAACTCATTTTACAGATTTTAATATACTTAGCAGCTTTTTATAGGTTATAATATATTGTTACTTGCAGAGTTTTCCTTCTATCTTTATTAAAATGAAGTGTTATCCTTCTCATTCCTAGGTGTCTTGTATGTTCTGAATGATGTGGATTCAAATTTAATGAGTTTTAATCTCGAAACCTTTAAATTTTTGTGTCATTCATGGATGCACGTACATGAAAGAAGTTTTAAGTCAAAAGATAGGTTTTGTGCAACTGGTTTATCTTTCCTTCAGGTTTGAAAACACCATTTCCATCATAGAGGATAGATGATTAAGCCTTTTTATGAAATACTTATGTGATTAGATTTCCCAACTTGAGTTGTGAAAACAAATTTTATGATTAATAGGTGTGAATCAATTTTCTGATCATTTACATTTAGGTGCATCAACATAGTATTAGATTCATTATTTCCCTTTTCCAAGTAAGTTATTCAGTCCATAATCAGAAAACCATATAGGAAGTTGGCCTAGAATCTGGAGGTTTACTTTCGAACAGGACACCCACAACCTGAAAGTAATCCAATGTTACATAAAATTGCAAAAAAAATTAGCTTTACATGTAGGTGCAAATCCCTATGATAATAAGCTCAATAAATGGAGTTCTTAATATGGGAAACTTACTATACGATCATTGTAGGTTCAAACAATAGTTTGAAACTCCTATTTCAACTTCAAATTTGAATTTACAATGTGCAATGAACCTTGTTCAAAGTCAAGATTAAAAACAACAAAAAGGGCAGGGAAGTGAAGAGGTTCCTGGATCTGAAATTAGCTATGAACATTGACAATGGAGGTTGCTATAGTGGGCCAACCTTCCCAAGACTGAGTTTCACTTAACCAAGAAAGTCTACAATATCATGAAGCTAGTGCAATCTTCTAAGGTCTATAGATTTCAAATTTTCATCCACCGTGAACATGAATATAGAGATGAGATTTAAGTGCAACAATAATATAAAGTTTATACTAACTTTTCATAGTTGCATATCATCAACATTCATCCAAAAGAATGAAATAAGAAGAGGTTAACACCATAGAAATCTCCAGCATTAATGAACAACATCTAACTAATCTACTAAAGAAAACTAAAACTTATAAAGCAACAAAGTAAATCTACTCAAATTCACTAACTAAGAGAAGAAGAATCATGCAACATGAAGTTGGAACATCAAGAATCAGAAAAGACCCCCTATTTATAGTTTTCAAAAGTGAAATGAATGGCTAGGATTTACTTTCATTGTGTGGCCCAGATTTATTTTAAATTAGGGTTTCGCCGACCCCCAAATATATAGCAATTTAAAATTACATTTTTTCCTTTTCCTATTTTGTCTTCTTGTGGCAGCACTATAGCCATTTTTCTTCTAGCAGATTGTTGTATTATGTGGCTATACAATGAGGAACTCATCATCTATAACATGCTTTCTAGCCTCCTTTTCCAATGTGGCATACTCCACAAATTTGACAATCAGTGCCTTGAGCTTGTCCAACTCCATTATGTTAGATTGGATCACTTGAAATGTTAACTTCTTTGATCGACCTATGATTTGTTCCCAATTCTCCATGCATTTGAATGTAGCCTTGATTAACTGCTTAGACTGAACCGAGACATTGGCGGTGAAGTCGATAAAATCTATTGTTAGTATACCTACCAATCCTATTTCCATCTTCTTATGGAAATATGGCCTAAACTTCCCTACATCGAGCTCGAGGGCCGACATCTCATAGTCTGTCATTAGCTTGAGTTAGTCCTCAGCATCTTCCTTGTGTTCCATAGCCCAACCTCATGGAACACTTGCTCCAAAACCTCTTTTTGATGATCTAGGCTCATTTTCCAAGTTTCTACAAGCCATTGATCAGCCTTTGCCAGGCTTAACTCCTTTTCCCACAATTTTTCAAGAATCTTAAGGATGGCTTCAATCTTTAGATAAGTAATCCTGTATAGTTCCACAAAGCCTTGGGAAATATTTTTAGTTCCCTCCAATTTTTTTTTTAAATCCTAGATCTTATTCATCATTTAGATGGTGTGATCGACTCCCATATCGCCATTATATCACATGCTAGAACCAACCTGCGGTAGCCTTGGTCCAAATTTTTCTCTTTTCCAGTGTGTTGATGTGCTCTTTTGATAGTAGCAGTGAGGTAGCTGATGATGTGGTAGGGATCTCCTCGATTGAAGATCATTATTGAATATAGGTTGTCAGATCCACCACCTGTGCCTTTAATTCCTCTTTGGGGGTCTTTTCCTTGTTTATTTGATGCATAATGGTGGTGAAAGATCCCTGAAGATGGTCAATTTTCTACTCTTGTCGCTGTCCCTAGATCAATAGTGGAAATATTATAGTTGGACCCTTCCTCACCCATCACTACGGTGGCAATTTTTACCGTCCTTGATCCGTATGCATCCATTGTCAGATGAGATTTGACCTTTGGTTTCTTTTTCTTCTTCATGCTGATTTGGGTGGCTTCCAGCCTTGCCTTTGGATCTACTAGGGCCGGGGTCTTCTTTTCCAGTTGCTTTTATAGCCATTCGAGCATTGGGGTTTCCCCTTTCAGTGATTCGTGATCACCTTCTTCCTCATGTGTCTGTTGGATTTGCAATGTCTTTTCAACTAGGGTTTATTGCCTTAGCTTTTCCTCTTCTTCTTCATCTGAATCCTAGATAAATACAATTACCTTTTTTGGGGACTTAGTAGCTACATGCTCTTTGGGGCAGTCATCCTTTTCAGGAGTTCTCTCTTCTTCTTCTTCATGCCCATGTTCTTCGTAATGTTCTATCTCTGGGCTTCTTCTCATTTCGGCCTCTTCTTTAGGCTTGTCTTCTTTCTTTTCTTTCTCTTCCTCTTCCTATTCTTCTAAAGGAGGTATTTCATCATGCATGGGGCTTATATGCTATTCCCCTATTGGAGGTTTAGTGTCCTCCATTTCTTTATCAACACCTTACTCTTCAATAACAGACAATTTTTCAGTCTCCTCCCCAACATCTTTGAGTTGTCGATCCAACTCCTCTTCGAGATCAGGATCAAAGGTCTCCATGATATACTTTGGCTCTTCATCATCCTCCTTAGAGTATTGTACTTCCTCCTCTTCTCGGATAACCTCATCAATCACAAGGTCTTGATATGGGGGATGCACATGGTAGTCATCTAATTCTTCTTCTAGGTTCTTGCTTTCCTCCTTCTGTTGCCTATCCAATTCTTCAAAAAATTTCATTATCACCTCCATCGTAGGAGGAGGGATGGGAAGACCACTTATAGCATGAGCTAAGGTAGCTTGCATTTTATGGTTCACAAAAATTCCAGAAAGCTTAGAAGGCATATTCTACATGTACTTGGTGAAAGCCTCTAGGAGGACGAGTGTGGGCATCATTGTTGTTGTAGTGGTAGATAGAAGAGACAATGATAGAGGTATGGATAAGGAAGAGAGTAGGGAAGTGGTGGCATGTGAGGAGTCTATAACTATGACTTGAGCTACAAGAGAAGTGGAGGCAAGGTGGACTGAAATTTCTATCGTGGGCAGAGAGACAACAACCATTGTAAGTGCAACAGGAAGATGAGTAACAATAGTAGCAACTATTGTGGTTGGGACAACAAGCATTATGGGTGGAGATTTTGGTTGTTCTTCTCCCTCATGGAGTGGGTCCTCCTAAATGGTGGGAATCCTTGTAAAACCACCCAATCTCCTTGATTTCTTAAAAGTTCCAACTTCTAAAGCCTTCCCCGAAGACTCCTTATGTTTAGGCTAACACTCAACAATCTCCTTTCTCTTCTTGGATTGTGTGCTTGGGGGAGATGCTGAGGTCTCTCCTATTGAGGCTACATAAGAGGCACTATTAGTCTCACCTTCCATTGACTCCATGAGCTCCCTGTATTTCAAGGTCACTCCTTGCAGCTTCAATTGGGCAATCTTCCCATCAATCCATTGTCTTGTTCTTGCATCGATAGGATTCATTAGAATTTTGAGGTTATTGACCTCTTCTTCATTCCAATCAATCAGTAGTAGTGTCAGGTCAGCAACATCATCATATCTTGGGTCCACCATTGTGCTTTCTTCTTCAACTACTTGATCTGGCATAGGGAACAATTTTACTACCTTGACGAAGTAGGCCATCATGCACATGTATTGCCACATACACACCTCCTTGTCATCTTTGCAATTGGCCCAAAATTATCAACATTATGTCAGTGGGCATATTCTAGTCTGACCACTTTCTTGAGTTTTCCATACAGGTCCATTTGTGGTCGAGTAGTGTGGAATTTCAGGTTATATTCATTCAACTCCTTATCATAATACTATGCACATTGAGATGTATGGAGCTTGTACATTCCTTGGCCAAAGGAGAGGGGATAAGGAAACCTTTCTCTTTGCTTGTCTCTCAAGGGGGTATGTGTTTGTTTCAGTTTTTGAGAGAGTTCAAGCAATATTAACTGGTCATTTGGGTACCAGGGCAACTTGTATGGTTTGTCAGAGAAACCCTCGGCTCAGATGTAAGTAAACTTTGTAAATTGTATAAATAGAAATCCGAACTAGTGAATGAAGGTGTTGGCACTGTGCGAGACTCTCCTTTTTGGGTCACGCCCAAGCATTCTAATGATGTGGCCTATAAATGCATCGTTGACCTTCTAGTAGTCCCTCTTGAAATTTTTGTATTGGAGCTAAGGGTATTTGTCATACACTTATAGATCCCTCTCTAGAGTTGGATTTGGTGCCACAAATCATCCCCTATATTGAGCATGGTCAACAAGCAAGTAGACTAGGTATGATGTCATGTAGAACTTTGAGGTTTTCTTCACTGCCACAAATTGTTCATGCAAGCAGTTGCTAATCATCTCGACCATTAGAATTTGTTGCCTCCTTAGATGATCTCTTCAATAAAGTAGAATATCCATTCTTGAAAGAAGGCCACAATTGGGAGGCCCATAGCTCTGCTCAGAAGAGTTACCAAGTCATGGTAATTTTCATAAAAGTCACTTCAGAAGAGCTCTTGGGGCACTTTATTAGTGTTTCCCCTCTTGTCCTTTAGCCAATATTGATTTATTAGTTTCTTAAGGGGGTTAGCATCCCACATTTTTTTACCATATTCCTTGGGTGTCTCTTCCATCTTGCTGAAGGTAGGGATGTGAAAGGTCCTCCCTATTGACTTGACAGACAAGTTAGCCAATACATTTCCATCTTTGTCCACTATTTTCTTGGTGTCTTCTTGGTATGTCTCCCTACAAGCCATCACAAGCTCAAGGGATATGAGAATCAGTGGGAATCATGCATCCTTGGCCAATCCACTACCTCAAATCCTTCAAGAATTTTCTATTATGGGGTTAAGCCTGACCCTCTGTTTGAATTCATCAATATCTATGTGTCCCAAATTGGTGTCTAAGATGTCCTTCTAGTCAGTAGTGACCTTTGAGTTGAGGGGTTCCCCCTGGAACTTTTATCTCATTTGATCCTTGTCCTCTTTGCCTCTGGGTTCCTTGGTGATCTTCTTCCTTTTGTCTTTCTCTACGACCGCTACTCAGGATCCGGCAACTGGCTCCATATATCTTGCAAGCAAAGGAGAAGTAAATGATTCAAGTATAATAATACAAGGAACGTTATCCAAAATCTTGCAAAAAATTGTTAGATCAGACAATTCATGCTTTAAAGATTATAAAATCCTCTAGAAATCATCCTTCATCTTTCATTTGGAGGAAATTGGGCAATGTGGGCCCAGGGGTGCAAAATTCCCTGGGCTGGCAACTGTTTTGGAGGCTCTACCATTAAAATGGCACTGGAAAGGTGACATCCCATAGATAGAGTCTCGCAATGTGGGACCTATAGGTTCGAAGGACCTCAAACATCATATGTTTGTTCCTTAAGGGTGCAAGCCAGAAGGAGTGAAAAGATGCGAGGTGTTGGTCATTCGAAGCAACATCAGTTTGATAGAAGTTCAGTAGGGGAAGCCTACATGGTCGGGTCCACAAGAGGGCATAGGTCATCAGCTTTCACTTGGATTCCTTTTTGATATTCTGGCGGTTAGGGGGATGACGGACTCTGTAGCAAGGGGAGAAGGGGGGCCTTTACCATTGAGAAGCATCATGAGATGGACAACGGGCCGCAAAGGGCGGCCCACAAGTGAGGACTCGCAAGAGAAAATAACTTAGTCAATTTTGGAAGTAAAAAAGGATGGCCACAGAGATCTTGAAACCTGAGGGGTGGAAGGATGTTATGTGAAAGATGCTTGGGTGGAATAACTCGAGAAGAAGTCTGTGGACGGAAGTCTACAGGACTCAACCCGCACTATTGTAGGATTTAGCCATTTTCATGAATTTTGAGTTTGGATGGTGCTAGTAGTTGCGGTTCTCGATGATTGGAGAGATGTGCTTGGATGGCCATTTGGAATGGAAAAAATAGGATGGAATCCCACAAATGGAAGTCCTTTAGGCTCCATCCGCATGGTTTAGGCCTTAGGAGTTACTTAATCGGGCATCGATTGATGATCAGTAGGGCGAGACCCGCTCGGCGGGAAAATGACATCAAATGGCCATTTGGATGATGGGGCAAGAATGACTATTCACTGACAGAGGTCCATGATTGCGGGCCCAAGAGGGTCGGTGGGTCAGTCATTCAGACTTGAGAACTTTTATCAGGTTTATCTTGAGCAGTGGCCACAGGGGCGGGACCTGATAGGCAGATGGATGAAAGGTGGAGGTCATTTTGAAATGGTAGATCCCCTAAGCATTTCACAAGAAGAGGTCCATGCTACCAGACCTGAGTGGATCAAAGGACATGCTTTTGAACTTGTGAAACACTTAAGGTTTAGCAATGGCTAAGAGGAGGGAACATCCTGCGGATGTAGGCCCGATATGGACAATAGCCATTTTTTAAAGTTAATGGTTTGGATGAGAAAGGAATGACAATGGGAGGGATATGGGCCTAGAGGCCATGATCGGTGCACCCAAGAATAGTGGCTAGGACGATGGGTTCCGAATGTGACCAAATCGATGTTTTCTAAGGTTTTCAAGTTTTAAATTTGTGGGTTTTGTGAGGAGGGTGTTTATCTATCCAATGTTTTTGTTTTATCGAGCATATACTTAATCACTTTCAATTTTAAGGAAAAGAGACACATGGTGAGGTTGATGGAGAACCTACCTCAAGATCCCCATGATTGTTGATGAATTTTCCTTCGATTGTTGTTTGAATTAGTAGACAGAGGCTGGGAACATGATGGAGGTGAGGGCCGAGAGCTCTGACACTTACTCTACAAGGAATGTTTTGAAAATGATAGGCTGAGTCGAGGTATTTATAGGAAATGTGGCATTAAATTCCCTCATTGAATGCTCATACAATGACATCAAAGGCTGGTGAACAGTCACTTTAAGAAGTCCTCTGGAACGATGAGGTCTTCTAAGCGAATGGCGGTCAAGCGTTGGTTGTTGGAAATGACCGTTCGCAAGAAAGGGAAAATCGGACTGTGGGTCCCATGAGGGGGGATGGCACTTAGAGATGGTCATTTGAAAATGAAAATAGTAGGAGGGAAACCTGCAGATGGCAACATGTAGGGGTGGAACTACACGGGATGGAGGACAATAATTTAAAACTTGAAGGTAAAACGGTCAAGGGAATCTCACAAGGACTTAGGACTTTGAAAATTTAAGGGGGGAGAAAAATATGGTTGACTCAAGATGATTCTTCTAGGGTTCCTCGACCACTTAGGACTTGGAATAGGGGCCACACAAAATGAGGCGAAGAAAAAGTGACCCGACACGAACAAAAAGAGAGGGTCCCCATTCAGAATGGGGCATGTGCTATAGGAACAACAAATGGTGAGTCCGTTGGGAGAACTCTCCTAGCGTTCTGGGGATAAATATTCATTCTGAACCCAAAATCTTTGATTTCATAGACCAGGGGCCAGTTTCCAGAAGTGAACTAAGAAGTAGGTTGAAGATGGGATCCTTGGTTGAATCACATTACGAGATCATCATGGAAGTGTGTGCGAGGTGATTTCATTTCCTTTCTTCAGAGATTGTGTATATGATTACTGATCAGGCACATGAAAGTTATGTAAGTTTTCTAACCCCAAAAGTAACTTGGACATTGCTTCACTGCCAGTTAGGTGTCCACAACCCCAACGGAGTTATCATTGCAACCCCATGAATATAGCTCTACTACCAGCAAAACATCCATAGCCCTAATAGAGTTATTCATACACCCATTCAGTTGCATAATTTTGACTTTTCTTTTCTTTTCTTTTTGATGTTCCCTTGTAGTACTTCCTTTTATTTTGCTCAATTGTGTAAGCACTAAAACTCATATTGGGTTTGGGAATCATAGTGGTCATTGGAGAAAACTTAATATTTTTCACTTGTCCAACCCTCCTAGCAATTGCTAGATAATTCATCAGAAATATTTAAAGTATATTCATGTGTACGATCCATGATAAGCATAAAAGGATTCAAATAAGGATACAATCCTTGGTTTTTTCAAAATTCCAAGGAGGAAACCAACTCCAAGAAGCATTAAAAAATTGATAGTTGGGAATGAAGGCTTATCTAGAGAAGCAACAAGAGCGGGTAGCAAAATGAATTGTTCATCAATCCGAGCATGGCCATCGTGCCAGGAACAAAAGACACCCTCAACAAAGAAAAAAAGTCAAGGGATGAGAAAAAAAAAAGTCGAAGAAAACCACCAAAGCAATGAAAATCTAACCTAACTTATGTACAAATATTTACAAGGGATGAGCAGCAATAGATCAGGGGAGGAAATAATGCTTAAGGTGCTGCCCATTGACAGGTAATGGGATGTCTTCACTAGTTAAGGTCTTTAAGCGGAAAGAATTACCTTCGAGGATTTCAGCAATTTGAAAGGGGCCAAGCCATAACTTGTTGAATTTGTCATGTCCCCCTCTCTTCTCATGGGCCTTGTCCTAGTATAGGACCAGATCAGTGATTCTAAAGGCCTTTTCTTTGGCTCAGCAATCAAACCATCTTTTAGCTACACCTTGATGTTTGGTGAAATTTTCAATAGCACGGTCTCACACTTCTTCTAAGTGGAGTAGCTTAGCTAAGAGAGCCTCCCTTCGATCCCGTTCTTCATTGAAACTATTGATGAATTGGAGGGTGGGTATTTTTAGGTGATTTGAGAACACGGGCTCAAGGCCATAGACGAGGTGAAATGGGGAATCTCCTAAGGCAGCCTTATGACATGTGCGATCTGCCCAAAGGGCAATACAGAGCTAGGTGTGCTAGTCCTTGGGATTCCTATCAAGCAGCTTCTTGATGACACTAATTAGGTTCTTATTGGTTAATTTAGCAAGGTCTTTGCCTTGGGGATAATAGTTGGATGATAATTTAAGGGAAATACCATGATTGGAGGCCCAACTAGAAAATTTTAGTGAGACAAAAGCGGGACCATTATTGTAGATGAGAGCATAGGGGCAACCAAAATGATTCACAATGAAACTTTCAAGGAAATCAAAAACTACCTCTATTATACATTGCCTACATGCAATAAATTCTATCCATCTAGTACAATAATCAGAGGTGGTTAGAATGTACATATGACTCGTAGAATATGGTGGGCTTATCGTACCAATGAAGTTATCACCCCATTGCATGAACGGTCTTACCTCCAAGATAGGTTGCAATGGGACAATGACATTCCTCTCTCTGGTTGCAGCGGTCTAGAAAACATTGCATGTTCGAACATAATTATGAGCATCCTTGAACACCGTGGGCCAATAGTATCCTACTCATAGGATTTGATGAGTAGTAGAGGGACTCGATCCATGACTAGTACCAAATTTTTCATGGAAATCCTTCAGCACATGCCCTGCTTCCTCCTTACCCATGCATCTGAGATAGATCCCCTCATGATTTTTATTATAAAGTATGGAACCTTGCAACACATAATTGTTGCTCTTCAGCCTAAGGGAACACTTCTAGACTCCCTAAAAGTGGGATGGACATATGTGGTTCAGCAAATAATAGACGATATCATTATACCATTCTACAAGGGAGACATCTTTGAGTTGGTATTGTTGAATCATAAGCTCGAGTCCTGCTTCAAATATTATTCGGGTGAGTGCTTGCCCTCTAACCAATTTCATTGGCTGGATTTCCATGTCATATTCTTGCAGCAAGGTAACCCATTTTCCCTTCTTTCTCCTAACTCATTTTGCATTAGCGATGTCTTCACTAGTAGGTCGGGCACTATGGAAAATACCTTGTTTCGTAAGATGTAGTGTTCTAACTTCTTGACAACACTTACTAGTGCATATGATTGATTTTCCATGTTATGATACCTTAGTTCATCATCTTTCTAGGTCAATATGCTAGTGCACGAGTGGTCTGAAGAAAAGGAGTAGATGTAGAGTAGCTTCAGATAGTCTAGACTGACTAACACGGGTTCTTTAGCAATTTCATTTTTGATTTCCTCAAAGGCCTACTTTGTTTCTAATTTCCATTCAACTTTGGCATCTTGTTTCAACATGGCATTGAGTGGCTTAACTATCTCAACAAATCTTGTGATGAATTTACAAACGAAATTGATCTTTGTGAAGAAAGATTTCAGTTATTTCTTACTACTTGAAGGTAGCCGAATCTTCATTATAGCTTGGATATGTTCGGGGTCTATGGAAATTCCTTTTTCTGATAGGACATGTTCCAACAATTTTTCGTCGGTCACCCCAAAAATGCATTTATTTGGATTAAGAGAAATTCCAAATTCTTAGTACTTTTAGAAGACCTTACATAGATTGGAGACATGGTCTCCCTTTATCTTTGAAAATACCATAAGATCATCCATATATATGATGATGCACTTACCAATTATGTCCTTTAAGGTGATGTGCATTACACACTTTAAGGTGGTGCTTACGTTGATCAATCCAAAAGGAATTATTTTGTATGCAAAGGTTCCCCACTTATTGGTGAATGTTGTTTTATGCATGTCCTAATACTAGACCATCACCTGATTGTACCCAAAGTATCCATATACGAAGGACATCATTTGAGAGCCATTAACAATTTTTGATACATCATGTAATGAAGGCACAAGATAGTTATCCTTTTCTGAAGCTCTGTTCAAATTGCAAAAATTGACACACAACCTGATTTCACCATTCTTGTTTCTGACCAGAACCAGATTCATCACCCATGTGAAGTGTCTGACTAGAAATATTATTCTGGATTTCAATAACTTTTGTACCTCTTTATAAATAATTGGTTCCAATAGTGCATTGACGGGTCATTGTCACTGTCAAAATGGTCTCACATCTGACCTAAGAGGAATAATCTGTGTGATTATTGAAGTGTCATATGTATTCAAATCCTCGTAACTCCAAGCAACTACATCATGATATTTTCATAAAGTCTCAATGATACCTTTCATTTTATCTAGTGTGCACACTTTACCAATGAATACATTCTTAGCTTTCTCGGTTGTTCCAAGATTGTGGGTATTACACTGATTGTTGATGGAGTCTTTCTTTGCTTGCTAATCCTGGTCTCTGATCTGATCCAAATCAAATATTCACTCTAACTAGACCATACCTTTGGGAATGATGTTAGTCTTGAGGTTGATGACCTCTTCTATATCTAGCTCAGCCTCATCAATTATTTGGGATGCAAACACATCGGAGCTAGTGATCAAATCCAAGATGTTTTTATCATCATTAAACACTTGAAAATTAGCCACATTGTTGGGCACATATGGGATAAAGGTAAGCTCAATAGTAAATCTCTTGAGGCTAGACAATGGTAAGGGTTGTAGGGTACTGGCTTCATGGGCCAGGGCATTAGCAGTGTAGTTCTGAGAGCATGGGATCAATTGAATGTTAAATGCATTTAGCCTCTCTAATAGATCTCATACCCTATGCATGTAATTGTTTAGTCTTTTGTCATAGCAGGAGTAGATTTTTCTTACTTGTTTCATGACTAACTCTAAGTCACCAAAGACTTGTAACATTTTGACCTTCTTCCTTAATGCCATTAGGAGGCCAAGGACTAACACCTCATATTATGGCACATTATTCATGCAATAAAATTTAATTTTGTGAGTAGAAAAATATGACTTACTCATGCGGTTGATCAATTCGAAGTTGGCTTTTGCTCCTTGTTTGGATTTGGACCTATCAAAGTGCAACGTCGAAAGCTTGGAAGAATCCTCAGTCCTGGAATTCGCAGATCTATTTTTTGCTTCCAATGACATCTTTACTTCAGCAACCTTAGGATGTGGTGCAGGTCTAGGTTGACCTTGATCTGGTCGTATCTATTGGACCTCACTTTTAGGGGTGACTTGTCCTTTAATGTGCTCGATTGCAGTTTGTCGCATGCAACATTCAAACTCAGAGTGGAACGCAATGTGCACCCTGCACCAACTAGGCAACATGAGCTCCTAAAAATTCATTCTTGACCCTAGACTAAGTTGATCTTGTACACACTTTTCCATGAAATCTTGGAAGCCCTTTAGTAGTCCAATGTTTCCATCCCCAAAGGAATCTTTGTCCTCTAACTCAATCAACATTTATGTGCTCTGAAGTGTGTGGGCCAAGAAAATAGGTGGACTGCACAACACAAGAAGGACTTCATCGGTTACATATTCTATGTTTTATTCCTATTCATCTCGATACGCCATAGGGCAATAATTCTCTAGCTTTGTTTCAACAAACAACACCTCATTCATGTTGTTGTATTCCATAATCATGAATTTCATGTGCGCTTCTTGGTCTATATAGATCTAGTTTGGAAACCCCTCCCATGGTAGCCATAGCTGAGAATAGTCTATGGTAGCATATCCATTCAATGCCCGTGTGAAATCCCTACCCAGAATGATGCCATAGGTGTCTAGAATATCAACAACCTGAATATCAATTGTTTGTTGTATCCTTGGATCAACAACAATTTGCATGGGTATTCTATTCTTCTCACCAACTATGTTGATTTATGTTTTATCTAGTTGTGTCACCTTATGTTGAGAGGGAGTTGAGACTATTCCTAAAGCTTTGCACACTGATAGGGGCATAACATTAGTAGAGGCTCCTGAATGAAGAAAACAATTGTGCAGATTCTTCCCAAATACTTTGATGGTGGTTAGGAAGGGAGGGGTTTCCAATTTTCCCTGGAATAGTCCCCTAGAGATGTCTACTTGGGCCACTTGACCTTTTTTTGGGGTTTGGACCTAATCTGGCTCCTTGGTAGGTTGTTTGTTTGCTTGTTGGTTTGAAGGCAGGTATGCTTTCTTATTGGAAAATTTTTGGACAACAGGTTCACTCTGTGAATCCTTGAAGGAGACCCTTTTGGCGGGTATTTCTTGGGTTGGCTTGCTTGAAGGAGTCCCATTAATCATTTTGAAGAAGGCATTCCTAACTATTGGGACTTTGAGCAACTCAAAGGAAGACAAACTTATCTTAACCTTCTTGAATTCCTTAGCTAAATATTCCCCCATTTGTTCAATTTTTGCTTCAAAAGGGGTGTTCTGGGAGGGGCCAGCAGGCTGGTTTTGGTTTTTCCCTTGCTGCCTATTTCTATTAAAGTACCAGGGAGGTACATAAGGATAGTTTGGATTGTTGTGATAATTTGGGTCAGGAGGGGTGCTAAAGTTGTTAGGCAAGGTGGAGGTGGTAAAAGGACCACATGTTTGACCACTCACCTACCTATTCCTTAGATCATATGGGGTAGTCCTTTGGTGAAACATTTGAACTTCATCTTCTCTCAGATCTTCCTCATATATAGGACCATTATCTAATAAATTAAAAAGCTTAGCCAAAGGACTTTCATTACTTACCTCATCTTCCTTATTGTTACTTGAGGCAAAAACAATCTCCTCACGTACATTGCTCTTGGCCTTTGGGAAAGGTGCTTGGTTGACTTCCAACACTGAGGAATCATATGGTTCAGATGGAATGATGTCTCTACACCCTGAGTTGTCAACAATGTTCTAGACCTCTATCTAGAAAATCTCAGTGACTATCTGGAACTCGGGACAATCCAATTCAGAATGTCGGCTCATCTTGTGAATGCGGCACCAATTGGATAAGGTAGCTTCATCCAAGTATACCCCAATCGTGGTATTTTCATTATTGTTGGGTTGTTCAAGAGGCATGGGAACATCACCATTTTTTGGCCTTGTGTTCCTTGTCTGATTTTGTCTCTAGGAAGGCCTCCTGTCGAAGGTTTTCCCTGGATTCTGATTTCTCTTGTTGTTTTTTACAAAAAGAGCATCGGCATCATGACTATCTCAACTGTCATGATTGTCCCGATTAAGGTTGGCTTGGATGCTTCTTTGAGAGGCTTGCAACTATTTGTTCTAGTAGCTTAAATCTGTCATCTCATTTGACATGTTCTTGATCATTTTCGTTAACTTATCAATCTGGTCCTTTTCTGTGTTGTTCGGATGTGAAGCTGAATTATGAAGGAAAATTAATTGCAGTATCGGCTGATTTTGATGGGTGGGTGGGAATTCAGAAGTTTGAATGTACACTGACACTTAGGGAGGCTAAGCATGAACTTTTTGTTGTTGGGGCTGCAAGAATTGAGGCATGAGAGGCATCTGATTAAGTGGTTGTCCAGGGTGAGGCACCATCACAAGTTGAAAAATTGGATTCATCAGGGGTGCCTATTGTGCCAAAGCCTAGGTAATACCTTGGACTTGATACAGATGGGAAACTAGCCCCAATGATGGTAGAAAACTAGCAATGTGTTGACTAAATATGTACTTTCCTTAACTACTTTGGCATAGGCCTTTGTCAACTGTTCAAGTGGTGGGGCCATCCTCTTCACCAAGATGGAAGTGAGGTTGTCTAGGGCTACATAGTACACCAGGTGAGCAAAAGCATCATCAACCACATAGGGAATTTGCAATCTCATGTAGGCTCTATAAAATTTGTCATTAAAAGAGATGATCAAATCATTAATTTCCCTTTGAATTGCCATAAATTATCGGTATAACTCTCAGGGACTGACCTGAATCTTGAAATTTTGAAAGAATGCATCCTTTAGAAGGTCCCACGTGTTAATGGATCTTGTCGGCAAGTGGATGTACCAGTAAAAGGCTTCTCCCAAGGAATAAGGGAAGAGCTGGTATACCACATCCTCGTGTATGATATATATATCCTTCAAGGTTGTTTGGAAGATCTTCAAGTGTTCTTTTGCTATCCTTTACAGATCCCAAGGGTTAAACTTAATGTAAAATCTCTCTGAATTCTTTGGCATATGATGGTAGATATTCAAGGACAAGAGAGACAAATTATTTCCCAACCATGCCATGGGAGGCAGAGGTGGAGGGGGTTGTGCCAAATTGACCTAAGGTTGTAGTAGCAGTCAACAGGACAACACCCAAGAAGGGGCTACGTATGGATGGAAGGCAACGCCTAGGCTGTGGGGGTGGCAACCTTTCAGGCTATTTGGAATGGTTGAGAGGAGAAATGCACCACCAAGGGTGAAGGAGAAGGTAGAGGAAAATGGGTGGAAGGAGAGGATGATGATGAAGGTGAAGTAGGCTAGTTAGGTGCACCAGAGGTGGATGTTTCGCCTCTTCTAGCTCTTCTAGCTCCGGTAGGGGGTGGTAGCTCTTGAAATTCCCCTTTGTTTGGTGTTGATCTTAAAACTCTATAAAATATTTTAGGGGAGAATGAACCGATTCAATCCAGCTTAACACAAATCACGCTCTCTTTCTAGTGTCATTTTTGTTGATGTGTGTTTTTGGACCTTCTCAACACAGACAATGCATAAGTGCATTACCTCTCTTGAAAGGAAATCTCCAAAAACAACTTTCTCAAAATTACCCCAAGGTCTCTCAGGTGTCAAGTCATGATATGCGTGGAATATCTCAATTGTTCTAAATGTGATCTTGCTAGTGATCACAAGGCATACTTACGCAAGTTAAGCTAGGATGAATTGGCTCAATAAATGGAGTTCTTAATATGGGAAACTTACTACACAATTTTTGTAGGTTCAAACAATAGTCTAAAACTCCTATTTCAACTTCAAATTTGGATTTACAATGTGCAATGAACCTTGTTCAAAGTCACTATTAAAAAAAAAAAAAAGGGTAGGGAAGTGAAGAAGTTCCTAGATCTGAATCTAGTGATGAACATTGACAATGGAGGTTGCCACAATGGGCCAACCTTCCCAAGATTGAGTTTCACTTACCAAGAAATTCTACAGTATCATGAAACTAGTGCAACCTTCTAAGGTCTACAGATTTCAGCTTTTCATCCACCATGAACATGAATAAAGAGATGAGATTTAAGTGGAGCAATAATATAAAGTTTAGACTAACTTTGCACAATTGTATATCATCAACATTCAACCAAAAGTATGAACTAAGAAGAGGTCAACACCATAGCAATCTCCAAAATACATGAATAACATCTAACTAATCTACTAAAGAAAACTAAAACATATTAAAAAACTAAGTAAATCTACTCAAATTCACTAACTAAGAGAAGAAGAATCATGCAACATGAAGTTGGAAATTAAGAATCTACCAAATCAATGAGTTTCTATTAACATTCCAGCAGCATTTCTTTACAACAACTCAACTCTCTCTTGAAAATGAGAGGAGACCCCCTATTTATATTTTTCAAAAATTGAAATGAATGGCCATGACTTACTTTCATTGTGCGACCGAGATTCATTTTACATTAGGGTTTCACCTACCCACAAATATATAGCAATTTAAAATTAAATTTTGTCCTTTGCCTATTTTTTCTTCTTATGGCGGCACTGTAGCTCTTTGTCTTCTAGAAAATTGTTTTTTTCTATGGCTATACAATGAGGAAATCATCATCTATAACATGCTTTCCAACCTCCTTTTGCAATCTAGCATACTCCACAAATTTGATGATCAATGCCTTGAGCTTGTCTCACTGCATTATGTTGGATTAGATCACTTGAAATGTTAACTTCTTTGATCAACCTATGATTTGTTCCCAATTATCCATGCATTTGGGTGTAGCCTTGATTAACTACTCAGATTGAATTGAGGCATTAGTGGCGAAGTCCATAAAATCTATTGTTAGTATACCTGTCGAACATGTTTCCATCTTCTTATGGACATATGGCCTGATCTTCCTTGCATCGAGCTTAAGGTTCAACATCTCATAGTCCATCATTAGCTTGAGGTAGTCCTCAACATTTGCCTTGTGTTCCTTAGCCCATGACAAATCAAGCCCAACCTCATGGAACACTTTCTCCAAAACCTCTTTTCGATGATCTAGGCTCATTTTCCAAGTTTCTGCGAGTCATTGATTAGCCTTTGCTAAACTAAACTCCTTTTCTCATAATTTTTTTGGAATCTTAAGGATGGCTTTGATCTTCAGATAAGTAATCCTATATAGTTCCAAGTAGCCCTGGAAAATATTTTTGGTTCTCTCCAATTTTTTTTGTAAATCTCAAAACTTATTCACCATTCGCACAGAGTGACCGATTCCCATATCACCATTATATATCACATGCCAAAACCAATCTTCGGTAGCCTTGGTCCAAATTTTTCTCTTTTCAAGTGTGTTGATGTGCTCTTGTGATAGCAGTAGTGGGGTAGCTAATGATGCAGTAGGGGGCTCCTCGGTTGAAGACCATTGTTGAATATAGGCTATCAAATGCATCACCTGTGCCTTTAACTCCTCTTTGGAGGTCTTGTCCTTGTTCATTTGATGCATAATGGTGGCGAAAGATCCCTAAACATGGTCAATTTTCACTCTCTCATCGTTGTCCCTAGATTAATAGTGGAAATATTATAGCTAACCCCTTCCTCACCCATCACTGTGGTGGCAATTTGTACCATCCTTGATCCAGATGCATCCATTGTCAGATGAGATCTAACCTTTGGTTTCTTTTCCTTCTTCATGCCGATTTGGGCATGAGCCATTATAGCTTCCAACCTTTCTTTTGGATCTTCTGGGGTTGGGGTCTTCTTTTCCAATTGCTTTTAAAGCCATTCAGGCATCGGGGTTTCCCCTTTCGATGATTCATGATCACCTTCTTCCTCATGGGTGTGTTGGATTTGCAATGTCTTTTCACCTGGGGTTTCTTGCTCTAGGTTCTCCTCATATTCATTTGAATCCTAGATAAATACAATTACCTTCTTTGGGGACTTAGTAGCTACATGCTCTTTGGGGCTGTCATCCTCTTCAGGAGTTCTCTCTTCTTCTTCTCCATGCCCATTTTATTCGTGGTGTTCTATTTGTAGGCTTCTTCTCATTTCAGCCTCTTCTTCAGGCTTGTCTTCTTCTTTATTTTCTTTCTCTTCCTCTTCCTATTCTTCTAAAGGAGGTATTTCATCATGCTTGGGGCTTAGATTCTATTCCCCTATTGGAGGTTTAGTGTCCTTCATTTCTATATTAGCACCTTTCTCATCAATAGCAGGCAGTTTTTCAGTCTCCTCCCCAACATCTTTGAGTTGTCGAACCAACTCCTCTTCGAGATCAGTATCAAAGGTCTCCACAATATACTTCAGCTCTTCATCATCCTCCTCAGAGGATTGTGCTTCCTCCTCTTTGCAGACAACCTCATCAATCACAAGGTGTTGATATGGGGGATGCTCATGGTAGTCAACTGCTTCTTCTTCTAGTTTCTTGTTTGCCTCCTTTTGTTTCCTATACAATTATTTATAAATTTGAATTGTCACCTCCATCATAGGAGGCTTAATAGGAGGAGGAGGGATATGAAGACCAGTTATGGCATGAGCTAAGGTAGCTTGCACTGTAGCGTTCACAAACATTCCAGAAAGATCTGAACGCATATTTTGCATGTACTTGGTGAAAGCCTCTAGGAGGACGAGTGTGGGAATTGTTGTTGCTGCAGTGGCAGGAAGAAGAGACAATGACAGAGACATGGATGAGGAAAAGAGCAGGGAAGTGGTGGAAGGTGAGGAGTCTACAACTATGACCTGAGCTACAAGAGAAGTGGAGGCAAGGTGGAGCAAAATGTCCAGCATTGGAGGAGAGGCATAAACCATTGCATGTACAATAGGTGAAGGAGTACCAGTAGTAGCAACTGTCACGGTCGGGACAACAAGCGTTGCGGGTGGAGATTTCAGTTATTCTTCTCCCTCATGGAGTGGGTCCTCTTGAATGGTGGGCATCCCTATAAAACTGCTTGATCTCCTTGATTTCTTAGAAGTTCCTTAGGTTTAGTCTAACGCTTAGTAGCCTCCTTTCTCTTCTTGGACCGTTTGTTTGGGGGAGACGTTGAGTACTCTCCTGTCGAGGAAACATCAGAGGCAATGTCAGTCTCACCTTCCATTGACTCCTCGAGCTCCCCGTATGTAAGGTTCACTTCTTATAGCTTTAATTGGGAAATCTACCCATCAATCCATTGTCTCATTCTTGCCTCAATAGGATTTGTTAGAATGTCAATGTCATTGACATCTTCTTCATTCCAATTGATCAATGGAAATGGCAGGTTGGCAACAATGTCATATCTTGGGTCCACCACCATGCTTTCTTCTTTAGCTACTTGATCTAGCACAGGGAACAATTTTACTACCTTTACAAAGTAGGCCATCATGTTCATGTATTGCTGCATATACACCTCCTTGTCATCTTTGTAATTGGCCCAAAATTCTTCAACATTATGTATGTGGGCATATTCTAGTCCGATGATTTTCTTGAGTTTGCCATACGAGTCCATCTGTGGCCAAGCAATGTGGAATTTCAAGTTATATTCATTCAACTCCTTATCAAAATACTCTGCATATTGAGATGTATGGAGCTCATACATTCCTTGGCCAAAGGAGAGGGGATAAGGAATCTCCACTCTATGCTTGTCTCTCAAGAGGGTATGTGCTCGCTACAGCTGCTGAGAGAGTTTGGGCAATATTAACTGGTCATTTGGGTATTGGGGCAGCTTGTATGGTTTTTCAAAGAAACCCTCGACTCAGATGTAAGTAAACTTCAAAAATTGTATAAATAGAAAGCTAAAATAGTGAATGAAGGCATTAGAATTGTGTGAGACTCTCCTTTCAGGGTCACCTCCAAGCATTCTGATAATGTGTCCTATGAAGGCGTCCTTGACTCTGTAGTAGTCCCTCTTGAAATTTCTATATTGGAGCTGAGGGTATTTGTCATACACTTTTAGATCCCTCTCTGGAGTTGGATTTGGTTCCACAAAAAATCCCCTATATTGGGCACGGTCAGAAAGCAAGTAGACTAGGTATGGTGTCATGTAGAACTGTGAAGTTTTCTTCACCGCCACAAATTGTTCATGCAAGTAGTTGTTGATCATCCCAACCCAGTAGAGTTTGTTGTCTCCTTGAATGATGTCTTCAATGAAGTAGAACATCGGGTCTTGAAAGAAGGTTGTAGTTGGGAGGCCCATAGCTCTACTCAAAAGAGTTACCAAGTCATGGCAATTTTCGTAAAAGTCACTTCTCTTTGGGCACTTTATTAGCACTGCCCCTCTTTCCCTTCAGCCAGTATTGATTGATTAGTTTCTTACATTTGAGGGGGTTAGCATCCCACATATGTTTACCATATTCCTTGGGTGTCTCTTCCATCTCGTTGAAGGTAGGGATGTGAAAGGTCCTCTCTATTGACTTGGTAGACAGGTCAGCCAATATATTTCCATCTCTATCCACTATTTTCTAAGTGTCTTCTTGGTATGCCTCCTTGTAGGCCATCACAAGTTTAGGGGCTATGAGAGCCGATGAGAATCCTGCAACCTTGGCCAATCCACTGCCTTAGATTCTCCTAGAATTTTTTTTTGTGGGGTTAAGGCTAACCCTCTATTTGAATTCATCAGTATCTATGTGTCCCAAATTAGTGTCTAAGATCTCCTTCCAATTAGTAGTGACCTTTGAGTTAAGGGGTTCCCCTTGGAACTTGTATGTCATTTGATCCTTTTCATCTTTGCCTCTGGGTGCCTTGGCAATCTTCTCCCCTTTATATTTTTCTGTGGCCACCCCCAAGGATTCAGCAACTAGTTCCATATATCCTACAACCAAAGGAGTGGTAAATGATTTGAGCATCATAATACGAGGAACGTTAGCCAAAATCTTGCAAAATAATGTTAGATCAGATAATTCAGGCTTTAAAGATTATAAAATCCTTTGGAAATCATCCTTCATCTTTCGTTTGGAGGAAATTGGACAATGCGGGCCTAGGAGTGTGGACTTCCCTAGGGTGGTAGTTGTTTTGGAGGCTCTGCCATTAAAATGGCACTGGCATGGCAGCACCCCACAGACGGAGTCCTGCAACATGCGACCCCTGGGGTCGAAGGATGGTAATCATCAAAAGTTTGATCCTTAAGGGTGCGGGCTAGAAGGGGCAGAAAGACGTGAGGTGTTGGTCGTTCAAAGCAACATCAATCAGATGGAAGTCTAGTAGGGGAAGCCTGCACGGTCAGGTCCACAAGAGGGCATTGGTCATCAACTTTCACTTGGATTCCTTTTCGATATTCTGGCAGTGAGGGGGATGACATAATCCACAACATAGGGAGACGAGGGACCTTTTCCATTTAGGAGTGTCATGAGATGGATGGTGGGCCGCAAAGGGCAACCCACAAGTGAGGACCCACCAGAGAAAATAGCTTAGCCAATTTTAAAAGTGCAAATAGATGACCGTGGAGGCCTCAAAACCCGAGGGGTGAAAGGATGTTATGTGAAAGTCGCTTAGAAGGTGAAACCCGAGCGGAAGTCTACAGACGGAAGTCTATAGGACTCAACCCACAATACACTAGGACTTAGGTGTTTTAATGAATCTTGAGTTCGAACGATGCTAGTAGCTGCAGGACTCGATGATTGGAGAGATGTGCTTGGATGGTCATTTGGAATGGAAAAGTCGAGAAGGAATCCCATAGACGGAAGTCCACCGGACTCCACCTATATGGTTCAGGCCTTAGGAGTTACTTAGTCGGGCTTCAATCGGTGATCAGTAGGGTGGGACCCACCTAGTGGGAGGATGACATAAAATGACGATTTGGATGATGGGGAAGCAACGACTATTCACGGATGGAGGTTGGCAATTGCAGGACCAGGAAGGTTGGTGGGTTAGTCATTCAGACTTGTGAACTTTTGCAAGGTTTATCTTGAGCGGTGGCCACAGGGGCAGGACTTGATAGGCGAAAGGATGAAAGGTGGAGGTCATTTTGAAATGGTGGATCCCCTAAGCATTCCATAGGTGAAGGTCCACACTACCAGACTCAAGTGGGTTGAAGGATGTGCTTTTGAACTTGTGAAACACTTAAGGTTTAGCAACGACCGAGAGGAGGGAGCATCCTGTGGATGCGGGCCCGACATGGAAAATAGCCATTTTCGAAAGTTAATGGTTTGCATAGGAAAGGAACGACAACGGGAGGGATGCGGGCCCAGAGGGCATAATCACTGCACCCAAGAACATTGGCTATGACGACAGGTTTTGAATGCAACCAGATCGATGTTTTCTAAGGTTCTCAAGTTTTAAATTTGTGGGTTTTGTGAGGAGGGTGTTTATCTATCCAATTTTACCGTTTTATCGAGGACATACTTAATCACTTTCGATTTTAAGGAAAAAAGACACATGAAAAGGGAAATGACAAACCTACCTCAAGATCCTACACAATCGTCGATGAATTGTCCTTCAATTTTCGCTTGAATTGACGAATGGAGGCTATGGGCATGACAGAGGCAAGGGCCAAGAGCTCTAACACTTACCCTACAAGGAATGTTTTGAAAATGACAGGTCGGGTCAAGGTATTTATAGGAAATTTGGCATTAAATTCCCTCATTGAATACTCATACAATGGCATCAAAGGTTGGTGAATAGTCACTTCAAGAAACATCCTCCGGAATGGCGGGTCTGCTAAGGAGACAACAGTCAAGCATTGGTCATTGAAAATTACCATTGACGAGAAAGGGAAAATCGGACTACGGGTCCCACAAGGCCGAAGGGCGCTAAGAGACGGCCATTTAAAAATGGTGACAACAAGAGGGAAACTTGCAAATGGCGGCCCACAGGGGTGGACCTACACGGGGTGGAGGACGCCAGTTAAAAACTTGAAGGTCAAACAGCCAAGGGAATCTTGCAAGGACTTAGGACTTAGAAAATTTAAGGAGGGCACAAAATATGTTCGACTCAAGATGATTCTTCTAGGGTTCCTCGACCACTTAGGACTCAAAATAGGGGTCATACAAAATGAGGCAAAGCAAAAGCAACCTAACACCAATGAAAAGAGAGGGTCCCCATTCCGAACAAAGCATGTGTTATAGGCACAACAAGTAATTGATGATGGCCTAGTTAACTAATTGACATTACCTAGTTAACTAATTGATCATGGGCTAGTTAACTAATTGTAATGGACTAGTTAACTAACTATCATGGGCTAGTTATCTAAATTGTCATGGGATAGTTAACTAATTCATCTTGGGCTAGTTAATTAATTGATCATGTGCTAATTAACTAATTGTCATGGGCTAGTTAACTAATTTATAATGGGCTAGTTAACTAATTTATAATGGGCTAGTTAACTAATTTTCATAGGCAATTTAACTAATTGATTATGGGATAGTTAACAAATTGATCATGGGCTAGTTAATTAATTGGTCATGGGCTAGTTAACTAATTCATCATGGGCTAGTTAACCAATTGATCATGGGCTACTTAACTAATTGATCATGGGCTAGATAACTATTGTTCATAGGCTAGTTAACTAATTGTCATGGGCTAGTTAACTAATTATCATGTGCTAGTTAACTAATTGACATGGGTTGGTTAACTATTGATCATGGGCTAGTTAACTAATTGATCATGGGCTAGTTAAGTAATTGATCATTGGTTAGTTAACAGATTGATCATGGGCTAGTTAACTATTGATCATGGTATGAGCACTATTGATCATGGGCTAGTTAACTAATTGATCATGTGTTAGTTTACTAATTGACATTAGTTAGTTAACTAATTGACATAGGATAATTAACTATTGATCATGGGCTAGTTAACTAATTGACATGGCCTAATCAACTAATTGATATGGGCTAGTTAACTAATTGTCATGGGCAAGTTAACTAATATGCATTGGCTAGTCAACTAATTTACATGGGCTAATTAACTAATTGTCATGGGCTAGTTAACTAATTGACCCTGACTAGTTAACTAATTGATCATGGGATAGTTAACTAATTGTCATGGGCTAGTTAACTAATTGATCATGGGCTAGCTAACTAATTGACATGGACTAGTTAAGTAATTATCACAAGCTAGTTAACTAATTGGCATGGGTTAGTTAACTAATTGATCATGGCCTAGTTAACTTATTGTCATGGACTAGTTAACTAATTGTCATGGGCTAATTAACTAATTGACTTGGGCTAGTTAACTAATTGACCTGGGCTAGTTAAGTAATTGTCATGGGCTAGTTAACTAATTGATCATGGGCTAGTTAACTAATTGACATGGGCTAGTTAATCAATTGATCATGGGCTAGTTAACTAATTGAAATGGGCTCATTCACTAATTGAAAGCTAGTTCACTAATTGACATGGGCTAGTTAACTAATTGTCATAGGCTAGTTAACTAATTGTCACAGGTTAGTTAATTAATTGTCATGAGCTAGTTAAGTAATTATCATGGGCAAGTTAACTAATTGATCATGGTATAGCTAACAAATTGACATGGGCTAATTAACTAATTTATCATGGACTACTAAACTATTTGTAATGGGTTTGTTAACTAATTATCATGGGCTAGTGAACTAATTGACACGGGCTAGTTAACTAATTGATCATGGGCTAGTTAACTAATTGTCATGGGCTAGTTAACTAATTTATAATGGGCTAATTGACTAATTGTCACGGGTTAGTTAACTAACTGATTATGGGCTAGTTAAGTAATTGATCATGGGCTAGTTAACTAATTGTCTTGGGCTAGTTAACTAATTCATCATGGGCTAGTTAACTAATTGTCATGGGCTAGTTAACTAATTTATAATGGGATAGTTAACTAGTTATCATGGGCTAGTTAACTAATTGTCATGGCCTAGTTAACTAATTTATAATGGGCTAGTTAACTAATTGATCGTGGGCTAGTTACCTAATTTATAATGGGCTAGTTAACTAATTGTCATGGAGTACTTAAAAAATTTATAATTGGTTAGTTAACGAATTTATAATGGGCTAGTTAAGTAAGTCACATGAGCTAGTTAACTAATTAATCATGGGCTAGTTAACTAATTGTGATGGGCTAGTTAACTAATTATCATGGGCTAGTTAACTAATTTGTCATGGGCTAGTTAACTAATTATCATGGGCTAGTTAACCAATTGATCATGGGCTAGTTAGCCAATTGACATGGGCTAGTTAACTAATTGACATGGGCTAGTTAACTAATTGTCACGGGCTAGTTAACTAATTGTCATGAGCTAATTAAGTAATTGTCATGGGCTAGTTAACTAATTGATCATGAGCTAGTTAACACATTGACATGGTCTAGTTAACTAATTGATCATGGGTATGTGTAGGCTATTGATGGACCAAAAAGTGGCAATGAGAAAAATCACGTTTTGAATCGGTTCAAAAACGCGAAAATGGCCTAGTTGACTTTTCTAGGTTCGGGTGTGAGTACTTCTACCCGAACCAAAAACCAAAGGTAGTTTCCACAAATCGGATATCCAATCCAAATCAGATATCGTATTTGTGGAAGCTGTATATAAAAAAATAGCCGACTCTTTAATTTCATTTCTCACATTTTGACAAGGGCGCAAGAGGTGAAATCCAAATCCGATATCCGTTTTGATCCGATATCCGATTTGAAAGGTATGTATTTTGTTTTTTCGATCTTGTAATCGATTTTTCAATAGATTTTGTTAAGTTTAAGTAGGTTTTATGAAAAAAATTTCAAAAATACGGTTTTGTATTGATTTTTTAAAAAAACTAGAGTTTACATTGTTTTTTAATTAAAACTTAATGTTTTGAAATGGATCTTGATTAAAAATTAGTGTTGTTGATGTATTTTTATCAAAAATAAGTTTGTTATTGATTTTTGTGAAAAAGAATGGTTTTTTTTGGATTTTTATTAAAAACTAGGGTTTTTTTACAATAATTTCATTTATATTGTGTAATTTCAATTAGTTTAATTAGTTTTTAACTTTAATCAGGTATTATGGCTTCGAATGTAAATCCACAAATGCCAAATGCTCCACCACCTCCGCAACCACCAATTGAAGACTTAATTGGTGAAAAATTGGGGCAATTGAGGGGCATTTGTGAAATTTATTAGACAATGCCTCAATTGAGAGATATGACAAACACATTGAAAGAAATAATTAAAAATATAGAAACCCTCTCCACCCAGCATAATTCTTTTTATTTGTGGTGAGAAGACATGAGGGAGTATTATCGATGTGGATTGTCTTACGATGATGTGAAAGATCTCCAAATAAGCAAATCCCAAATAGCCTCTTTATTCATTGACCGCTGCACCGGTTTGCCAATGAATGTTAATAGAACAAAACTTTCCATAAAATGGTGCATACATAAGGACATTGTAGCTAACTTTTGGGATCGTTGGTGTATGGTTTCTGATAAACCACCGAACAATAATTATGACATGCGATTTTACTTTATTAAAAAATTATATGATGAGTTTGTGTTAGGGCATCATGTGAATTACTTTGGCATTAAACCCTTCCAGGGCGTCAATGGAGGTATGCCCCAGGATAGACCAGGGGCAGTTAGAGTAGTCTCACGCCCAAATGTTCCCCTTCCTGCCCTTCCTCCCCTTCCTCTGCCACCTCCAATATATCACCCAGAGATTATTAAGGATGCATCCACACAGACTATTCAGGCTATTCACTCTTTGAGTGGTCATTTGGTTTCACATGTTTCTACAGTAGCTCAACCACATTTTGGTTATGTTGGTGAAAGCTCGAGTGCTACTGCATCATCCTCCTTAGGTCCACATATTTGTGTGCCACATGCTTGCACTATGTGTTGCAAATATGCTTGGGTCCTTCTATACAGCCCATCGAGCATCCCTTGGACACTTCTGATTATGACCTCCATGATGTAGACATTATAGATCAGTCACAGGGGAGTGGAGCGCACCCTACAGAGTCCTCTCCTACTAGAGAGGGAGATGCTGGAATAGTGACACAGGTAAGATTTAAGTTGTAATTTCATAACTTGCATTTTTTTTTAAATGAATATTAATAAGACATAGTATCAAGTACTAATATTTATTTACATGGTCTATTTAACAGTTGATGTCTGAGGAGGAGCTCACATGGGTGACTGATAGCACCCTTAGGGCCATTTCATTTGGCTTGGACACACACGCAGTATATATTTTTGCACTCACTCATTTAAATTTTATAATATATACTTTCTTGTCATTTGAATTGTCATTAATGAAATTATATAATAGCTTATATGTTTATCTTGTTTTCCTCCTATAGGAAATACCTAGTGTGAGTGAGGTGCAGCCTCATCCAGACTATGGAGGTGCAAATCTAGATAAGGGGAAGGTAATCGAACTCAAATTGGATTGAATTAAGATTTTTAAGATCTTATATTGATTATACATATGTCAACATAGATTGGTAGTTTCATATGTACTTGTCAATTTTATTTACAAGCAATTATGAGCTTTATAGATATGTTGACAAGGGACACACCGCCTAAAGGTGTAGTTATTGGAACACCTCAAAGAGTAGGTGTTGAAACCCATCAAAGAGGAGGTGTCGAAACACTTGAAAAAGATAAAGAAAAAGATCAACCTAAAGAGGTACATGTGCTTATTTTATTTTGTGTTTGGTAAATAAGTTCTTATTACCAATAATCATATGCTAACTTGGATCAGTTTTGTGTTTTTGTTCACATTTATAGATTGGCATTTCAAAAGTTGATTTGGTATATTCTAGGACTCTTGACCCTTTGAAGAGACGTATATTTTAGGTAATCAAGATTTCAATTTTAGAGTTCAATTAAAATTCAATGTATATTGATTTTGATGTTAATTATTTGATTTTAAATTATATAGTATAGCTAATCTCAATTGTGGTTTGAATTTTTCTTGTGCAGCTACCTTCAGAGCCAACAAGTGCTTCAAAGAGGCTCCATTTTGATGATCCACCAGTAGTTTCGGATGAGATAGACATTTTGGCATGTAAATTTTGAATACATATTGAGATGGCATATGCCATATTTTGTAAAACTTTGTTTGAGTTGGTGTCGATGCCATTTTTATATATGGACATACACTTGATTATTGGATAATTTGATATATAGAAGTTGACAATCAAAATTTAATTTGTTCTTCATGTGCATGATTAAACTCTTTGAAAATTTTATCTTGAGCAATGGTTAAATATCAATGTACAATAGCTTAAAACTGAATGGTTATATTATGTAGTTTATATTTATATCTCTTATTACATTGCATTACACATCTTTCAAACTCAAATCATTAATTCACATTCCATAACTAACAACTAGATGTTCATAGATGAAAAAATTTCAATTACAATATAGTTCTAACAAAGTCAACCTAAGCAGTTATGCAATTACTTCACATTGCATAACTAAAAACTATGAGCAGTTGTCAATTGCATTTGTTTTTCATTGAATTCTATGAGACCACATTTCTTTGAAGTTTTTTTTCAAATAGTCCACTACCTTGTCTAGGCTACCACATTTTTCATACATGATAGTGATCACATTAATTTGTAATAAATTAAATGATAGCCTATGGCTATTTAATTTATACTCATTTTATTTAAATGGATGAGGCCGACCGATAGGGTAGATTGTGCAGGAGCACCTAGGAAGCACTAGGAAGCACTAGGCAATTTGAGGGCCTAGAATGAAGTTTTGTGTTTTTGATACTTTAAAGGTCATGTTGACCATTGGAATTGAGTGAGAGACTTAATAAAATGCCTTGGTCAGGAGCTATCAGTAGTGGAAAATTTTATGAGTTTAGACACTCACTTTTGTTAGTTTCTAGGAAATTGGCAAAAGTGGCAAAATGGGACATTTTGCACCTTTTGCCACTTGGTAACTGACTTTTCCAACCAAAGGGAGGCATAACTACTTTGGGGAACCTATATAGGGAAGGCTTTGACCTGTGAGTAGGGTTGGAAGGCATTGAGAACTTTTGTAATTTGAAATTTGATGAATGCTAAGAGTGAACAGTGAGAACAACAAAGAAAATTATGTGTTTGCTTGAATTTTATGTGATCAGGAGCAATCATGGCTCTGTAGTTGTTGTATTTTGAAGTATTTTTTATGTTCTAATCTTTGGTAATAGTATTTAGAGTGTGTGTTCATTTTGCAGGTGTGTGTAGTAGTTGTTTTGTTTCCTTTTGAGTTGCTGATCTAACTAGCAACCGAGCACGAATGGGGTTTTAGTTCTCTTTCCCATTGTACCTAGTGTACGGGATTTTGGGGAATGAGGCTAGACTCCATGGTTGTAATTATAGTAGGTTTATGAGTAGATAGGAGTTTAGGAAGCATGAAGACAGTCTACTCCTAGGCGAGCTTGATAGTGCCCGGCTAGGAGAGACAGGGAGAAAAAGGCACTTAACATGCAGGGGTGGCAAACTCCAAGAAAAAAATAGTGTGGGAAGGGTAGGTGAATGCCTTGCCAAGTCTTACCAAGAAGGAGGAAGCCCCATCAACTTGTTTGATCTGAGAAAACTCTTGACAATTTGCAAAATACAGTGAAAAGACCTAAAAAGGCCCAAATCCTTGGTCAGTTCCAGTTTATGGAGTTGTACGGACAGTGGGAACCTAAGGCACCAAAAATATTTGAGAGGTGGGCTAAGGTATCAGGAACCTCAAGGAAAGACTAATTTCTCTTTGGAGAATTTAGGAATGAAAGCCAATTTTCTCGGAGTTGGAGGCTTAATTGGAACTCTTGGCTAGTAGCCTAAAAACCCTAATTGAGGGTTTGGAAGTAGTGAATGATAAATGGAGTATGGGGAACTGTTAAGAACCTTAGGGAGATGAGTAGAAGCCCTTGGAAACATATCATCACCCCTGCAAAGTTGAATTGAGTTAATGGAGAGAATTAGTCTTTAGGGAAGATTGAAGGTTAAGGGAAGAATAAGAGGTAGTGCACCAAGTAAGCTGATTTGACATGATAGTAGGGTTGGCAAGAAAAAATAGGGGCACCTAGACATGATGAAGGTCCTACAGGTTCAAATGGTGAAGAAAGACGTCAAGGAGATCTTGCAAACAAGGATCCAGAGCATGGAATAGTGAGTGTTCCATCCAACCCTACCCTATCAGTTGGATGGAACAATCACTGTTCCATGCGCTAGTTCTTGCTCACTTTTCCATAATCTACCCTAAAGACTAACATTCTCCAAGAACTAAATCCCTTAATCTACCCTTAATCAGTAAAATGAGTTCCAAAACTCATTAAGCCTTTCCACTCCTTATCCTCCTGATCACTCCTGATCAAGACGTGTTCCTAAGCCTCTAACTCTATCTCAATGGTCAAAATAAATGAACTAACTACAAAAGAATGCTTGAACCAAAGAAACTAGCTACCTACTATTCCACACAATGCTTGGAAGACAATTGCACTACATTCTACACAATTCACAGTGTCAGGATCACTCCATTAACACATAATTCAAAGCAAAAACCAGAAAAATTACACAAATTTATCATTGTCTTCTCTTGTATTCAAGGGGAGTCAAAGTTGGTTGTGATAGGTATTCTGCTCAATCCTCAAAGAAGGAAGGAAAAGGAGGAAAGAAAAGATGCTTCAAGAGGAATGGAGATAAATGGTTAGATGTTGCTCCTGCATTTAAAAAAAAGTGGGACCTCTATCGTGTTTACTGGGATATGATTTGGTCAAAGTCAGTCAACTTTCATTCTCGAAATTGTACAACCCAATGGACTGTTCCAACACATCCAGATGGGTACGTTTACGCTAGGCATGGTTCTCTCTTGCACCCAAATACGTCGAATCACTTCGAGATGCATCAGAGCGACGTTTTCCCTTCAGAGTCCAAAGTGCTAAAAGGCAGCAAACTTTGACGGACTATTTCTCAGAAACCGTGATGCTTACAAACTCTTTGTCTAAGGATACAGGATCATGTTGAGACCATCTACAATAACCTCTCTCAGTTTTTTCTATCTCGAAGGTGTTTTCCCATGGTGATGAGTTTTTAGTTGAGGGAAAAGTTATCAAATGCAATCAATGTAAAGTTGCAAAGTGGTGCAACTTTCATTCTCAAACTCGTACGACCTAACGGACTGTTCCAACACATCTAGATGGGTACGTTTACACTAGGTATGGTTCTCTCTTTCACCCAAATACATTGAATCGCTCTGAGCTGCATCAAAGCGGCATTTTCCTTTAAGAGTCCAAAGTGCTAAAAGGCAGCAAACTTTGACGGACTATTTCTCAGAAACCGTGATGCTTACAGACTCTTCGTTTGAGGATATGGGATCATGTTGAGACCATCTACAATAACCTCTCTTGGTTTTTTCTATCTCAAAGGTGTTTTTCTGTGGTGATGAGTTTTCAGTTGAGGGAAAAGTTGTCAAATGCAAGCATTGTAAAGTTGCAAAGTGGTGCAAATTTCATTCTCGAACTCATACGACCCAATGGACTATTCCAAAACATCTGGATGGGTATGTTTACACTAGGTATGGTTCTCTCTTGCACCCAAATACGCCGAATCGCTCCAAGCTGCATCGGAGCGGCATTTTCCCTTAAGAGTCCAAAGTGCTAAAAGGCTGCAAACTTTGATAGACTATTTCTCAAAAATCGTGATGCTTACAGACTCTTCGTCTAAGGATATGGGATCATGTTGAGACCATCTACAATAACCTCTCCCAGTTTTTTCTATCTCTAAGGCATTTTCCCGTGGTGATGAGTTTTCAGTTGAGGGAAAAGTTGTCAAATGCAAGCAGTGTAAAGTTGCAAAGTGGTGCAGCTTTCATTCTCGAACTCGTACGACCCAATCGACTATTCCAACACATCTAGATGGGTACATTTATGCTAGGTATGGTTCTCACTTGCACCCAAATACATCAAATAGCTCTGAGCTGCATCAGAGCGACATTTTCCTTTAAGAGTCCAAAGTGCTAAAAGGCAGAAAATTTTGATGGACTATTTCTCGAAATCCGTGATGCTTACAGATTCTTCTTCTGAGGATACAGGATCATGTTGAGACCATCTAGAATAACCTCTCTCAATTTTTTCTATCTTGAAGACATTTTCCAGTGGTGATGAGTTTTCAGTTGCGGGAAAAGTTGTCAAATGCAAGCAGTGTAAAGTTGCAAAGTGGTGCAACTTTCATTCTCAAACTCGTATGACCCAATGGACTGTTCCAACACATCCAGATGGGTACGTTTATGCTAGGTATGGTTCTCTCTTGCACCCAAATACGTCGAATCACTCCAAGTTGCATCGGAGCGGCGTTTTCCCTTAAGAGTCCAAAGTGCTAATGTCAATGAAATGTTGGGGCAGAAATATCTAAGGTTGGATCAAGATTCTGCAAGTCCTAGCTCTTACCCAATCAGCTTGAATCAATTATGTGGAAAATGAAATTCACAATGAACCTTTTACTTTTTTGTTTTTTGAAAAAGTGGCAAGCCACTGTAATTTTTTATTTATAAATAGGAGATATTACAAAACCTGGTTCAAACGAGCATACCGACAGGAAAGAACCAAGAAGAAAACCTTTGGTTGTAGCTCGATTAAGTACAATGGCAGACATTTTAACTGTATTTCAAAAAACATCACAATATATAGATTATGCTTATACACAGTTATGACCTTTTTACATTGTTTCACATTTCAAAATTCAATTTTTAAAAAAATTGCCTTTTTGAGGCATTCAAGGCACAGTCTTCCACAAGAGTAGTATGTTGTCATTTTCGAGTGACAAGCACCTATACAAACCATCAAGGTAGCAGTTAAACTACATACAATAGAAAATATGCTTGGAAAAACCAATCGATATTATTGTAATTTGTCATATACCTCTCTGAAAGGATCAAAGTTGCCTATTGTTGTAGCAGGTCCATGAGCAATCATGCCAGGAATATCGCAAAATTTTTCAAATGATAAATCTATATTGTAACAACAAAAAAATGCTTAGACTAACAAATCCATATTAATCTAAACATACTGAGTGATGATGAATTGGTAATGCAAACTATAAAAGATGCTTTGAATAACCAATCTATATTAAAGTAATATGTCGCATACCTCTTGGAAAGGATCAGAGTTGGCTATTATTGCAGTAGGTCCATGAGAAATCATGCTAGGAATATTGCAAAATTTGTCAAATGATATATCTATATTGTGACAACAAAAAAGAGGCTTAAGCATTGTACTTTCCATTCTTGAATATGCTATTCAAGTGTGCCTGAAGGGTCATCTCTTTGCTTAAGAGTATCCAATATTGCTTCATGATCAGCTTTACTAAGTGTCCATAGTTGTTTTGTCTTTGGTTTGGCATGATGCTTCAACAACTTAACATTTCTTGCTATAACAAGGTGTAAATACATGAGAATGGTTTTGTGTTTCTCGTAGTCTTCAAATGCAGGTATTCCATTCTTTCTAATCATGTATGTTCGCAACCAAGTTCCTACAACCACAACTGAACCTGTAGGATACACAAACCCATCATCATCTTCCATCGATTGTGTTAGCTTGTGCTTTACCCGCACATATCGAGCCAACCAATATTCTGATCTCTCTTCATTCCCCTGCAGTGCAACAACTGCAAAAACATGTCCTGGATGTAGTAGATCTGAAAGCTGGTTATAATCAAGTGAACTTTCCATTGTGTAATTTGTCATGGATATAGTTTGAGATAAAGGAGTTAGATACTGTGGAGCCCATGTATCCACCAACTCACTTGACTCGCATTGATCCCAATCACACTGAATACAAATCTGACAAAAACAAGCCAACTATCATGTCCAAATGGTCCATGTGCTTGCATCTGGGCTTCGAAACAAATGCATCTTTGAAGAATCTTTGATTGTATGACAATCCAATCTGCCTCCCATTGTACCCTCCTCAACCAACCAAAAGAATCTATGTATTGTTGAATCAAGTGTCCCTCCCTGTGACAATGTTGAACTACACCAATCAACAATAGAACGTGCATCACTGAATTTTGCTCCTGAAATCTTCAATTGCTCCTTAACTAGAGCTCTTTTTACACATGCACCTGCTCCATCATGCTCCCCTTTCCGATGCCCAACTTAAAAAAAACTCCAAATATTAGGTACACCCCTCTCTACATGCATTCTACTCAACCAATAAAACATACGAGCATTCTTGAATTGACCTGTATAGTTATCTGACCAAATGAAATGTTGTCCCATTGCTATATCATTCTCCTGCAAGAACTCAAAAAAATTCTCGAAACAATGTTGGACATACTCGGACGAGTGAGATCTATCATCACTCATATAAAATTGATACTCTCTTATTATCTTTCAATCCTCCTTTGTACTATCAGGTGCATGTCTAAACAATATGTGGACAAAAATAGCAATCTGAATGGAATTGTAATACTAAGATTTACCTTGTTTTGTGGTTGCAATGTGTAGTTTTCAGCAAAATCAACCATTGATATAATAGTGCCAATCGAAAAAGAGTCCTTACATATCCTGAATTGTTGATCCAACCACTGAGACCTATGACTATTCCTTGCATATTTGTAGAAAATATTGTCTTTAAAATCTGAAATAAAATCAGCAACACTGCATTCTTTTGTAACGAACTCGCATCTAGAACCTTTACCTCCACTCTGCAAAGTATATTTGACTATCTCATATCTCTTTTTCTCAACAAGATTCTTTCCAAATTCATGTTCCAAACCCTCATGAAAATATTGAACAAACTTTGACAAGCCACCACATTGTGAGCACTTCGCATTTAAATAATCATTTCTATAGAAAAAGGAACCATCATCCCTAGAACATAAAAATAGATCTAGCAAGTCCCTTGATGATTTCAGAAGATGCATTGCACCACACTCCTGCAACATTTCATTAGTATGCAAAGTAGAATGGATATAGCATAATAGTTCATGTTACATTGAAAACTCCACATGGTATTTGCAACAACAAGTATTACGAATCTTAAGAGGCAGACAATAGAATGGCTTCAAACCTTCAAAAGTTCTTTGTGAGATTTCCATATTTGGATGTGTTTGATTAAATTTGTTGAACAACATTGTTTGGCTTGATTCCAAGAAATGTTTAGGATGTGGTGTACGGTCTCGACTGCTCGGTCAATGTCTTATCACTAAAATATTGGTTGAAAAGTATTCTAGCCCACAACCGAATAGTTCATGTTGACCTCTTGCCTTCAAAATTGTTTATAATGTTATCATCAATTTCAACTAACCATTTAGGGGTCCTTGAAGGTCTTGAATTTGGAATACCTCTTTCTTCCACACAAGATTCTTCATTTCTCGTGTAATCTAGTGAAACATAATTTACACTTGCTTCAATATTATGTTCAACATCTTCATTTCCAACATTTTCACCTTGAACATTTTCAATATCAATTTTAAAAATTTCATTCCCAATTTCAATATCATGTTCAACATCTTCAATTCCAACATTTTCATTATCAATTTCAAAATTTTCATTCCCAATTTCAATATCATGTTCAAAATCTTCAATTCCAACATTTTCATTATCAATTTCAAAATTTTCATTCCCAATTTCAATATAATGTTCAACATCTTCAATTCCAACAATTTCACCTTGAAAATTTTCAATATCAATTTGAACATTTTCATTCCCAATTTCAATATCATGTTCTACATTTTCACCATGAACATATTCAATTTCCTCTTCACTTGAAAGACCATAGGGCTCAGGTTCACCAATATTTAACATACCTTGTCTTTTCTTTCTATGACCTTCTCTATCTCTTTATCTATATCCTTCAATTTGTTCTTTTGTCAGCTTTCTCTTATGCTTTTGCTTCCGACGACTGGTGCTCCCCATTATACCAAATAAAAGATGCTAAAAAATCATTATGTATGACAAATTTGAGTACAAGAATCTCCTAAAAGTTTATCTTTGTCTCTTCCTGTCTGAAACCACGCGTTTGTCACCTGCAAAGTGCTGCAAATAGAATGCAAGGTCCGTTGGAATGCACAAAAAATGGCCCACATGGGGTTTTCTATGGCCCACAAATTGGATATCCGATTTGTATATACATAGACGAAAGGGAGAGGGAGAGGGAGAGAGGGAGAGGGAGGGAGAGGGAGAGGGAGAAAGGGAGAGGGAGAGTGAGAGAGGGAGAGGGAGAGGGAGATGGAGAGGAAAAGGTGAGGAGAGTGGAGAGAGGAGAGTGAGAGGGAGAGATAGAAGGAGAGGGAGGACAAGGAGGGGAGAGGTAGAGGAGGAGGAGGAGAGGGGAGAGTGAGAGTGAGAGAGAGAGAGAGATAGAGAGAG
>CM021105.1:399846374-400054708 GCA_007115665.2 Sequoiadendron giganteum | reverse complement strand
GGAGAGTGGGGGGGAGGGAGAGGGAGAGGGAGAGAGGGAGAGGGAAGAGAGGGAGAGATTACCATAAATTGTATATTAAATATATTACATTATAAACTTTATTGGATATTATATATATTAAATTATAAACTTAATTGCATTTTTAAATAATATATTAAAGATTGTATAAATTGTTTTAAAACTGATCTAAAAGATATCATATATCAAATTCAAATCCAATATCGGATTCAAATCGGATATTCGATTGGAATCGGATATCCGATATTCTAACACAAAATTTAATGCCTTGGTATTAGGCTCAGTATTAGGCTTAGGATTTGGTTCGGACCTGCCAATCCTAAAAGTCAACACGTAAAACGTGTTTAAGAAATTACCTTGTTTTTCCAGACTTCACCCATGTGGCTAATGACTTTTATTTTACGTAAAATTGATAAAATAAAAAGTGTTTGTAAAGGAGCTTCTCAGCTTTCTACCAGTATAAATTATATTTTCTTTAGAATCTAATAAATAATAATTATTTATTTTTTATTAGAATTACGACTAAAGTCTTGATTGATAGTCTGATAGAAAAACATCTATAACTTTCAAATGGTATCACATTTTTTGAATCCAAAACATGCGTCACATTCTATGCTTCGCATACTATAGAATTAAAAAAAAAAAAAAATCCATTAAGTTTTGACCAAGTTAAGGTGGTCAGACATACGAGTTTTAATATTTTTAAAAATTTGTAATAAAAAATTCATAATTAATTATTTATTTGAAAAAAAATTACAAAAAAATATGCATCACATCCGGACATGAGTCCTCTACTTATATCTAAAATTTTAATAAAAAATATTATGATTTTATTATGGTTAGGGTGGTCAGACAGACACCTACTTTTTATTTTTTCCCTGAAATTTTAGTACTACTGCATTGAAATTTCAAATTTTCACCAAATAGATTTTTTTTTTTTACAAAAATTAACCTAGTAGTTTAGAAACTACATTCAATTTGCCACAGATTCTATTCTTACATATTTTTGAAATAATATAGATAACTTATTCAAATTTTTATGTCAAGTTGCCCAACTCTGATTTTCTGAATTTTCATTGCCACTTAAGGACCTGTTTTTTCCATGATGATCCTGCACATACCCTCATGGGCTAGTTAAATAATTGTTATGGGCTAGTTAACTAATTGTAATGGGCTAGTTAACTAATTTATAATGGGCTAGTTAACTAATTGATTATGGGATAGTTAACTAATTCATCATAGGCTAGTTAACTAATTGTCATGGGCTAGTTACCTAATTCATTATGGGCTAGTTAACGAATTCATCATGAGATATTTAAATAATTTATAAGGGGCTAGTTAACTAATTGTCATGGGCTAGTTAACTAATTTATAATGAGCTAGTTAACTAATTGTTGATGGGCTAGATAATTACTTCTAATGGGTTAGTTAATTAATTATCATGGACTGGTTAACTAATTGACATGGGCAAGTTAACAAATTCTCAGGGGCTAATTAACTAATTCATTATGGGCTAGTTAACTAATTGATCATGGGCTAGTTAATTAATTTATCATGGGCTAGTTAACCAACTGATCATGGGCTAGTTAACTAATTGATCATGAGCTAGTTAACTAAATGACATTGGCTAGTTAACTAATTGATCATGGGCTAGTTAACTAATTGTAATGGTCTAGTTAGCTAATGACATGGGCTAGTTAACTAATTGTCATGGGCTAGTTAAGTAATTAACATGGGCTAGTTAACTAATTGATCATTGGATAGTTAACTAAGTGACATAAACTAGTTAACTAATTGATCATGGGTTACTTAACTAATTGTCATAGGCTAGTTAACTAATTGACAAGGGCTAGTTATCTAATTGTACATGGCTAGTTAACTAATATACATGGGCTAGTTAACTAATTGACATGGACTAGTTTACTAATTGATCATAGACTAGTTAGCTAATTTCCATGCGCTAGTTAACTAATTTACATGGGCTAGTTAACTAATTGATCATGGGCTAGTTAACTAATTGACTTGGACTAGTTAAATAATTGATCATGGGCTAGTTAACTAATTGCCATGGGCTAGTTAACTAATTGTTGTGAGCTAGTAAACTAATTGAGATGGGATAGTTAACTAATTGATTATGGGATAGTTAACTAATTGTCACGGGCTAGTTAACCAATTGATCATGCGCTAGTTAACTAATTGGCATGGGATAGTTAATCAATTGTCACGGGCTAGTTAACTAATTGTCATCAGCTAATTAGGTAATTTTAATGGGCTAGTTTACTAATTGATCATGGACTAGTTAAGTAATTGTAATGGGCTAGTTAACTAATGGTTATGGGCTAGTTAACTAATTGACGTGGCCTAGTTAACTAATTCATCATGGGTTAGTTAATTAATTGATCATGTGTTGGTTAACTAATGTATAATGAGATAGATAACTAATTTTCATAGCCTAGTTAACTAATTCATTATGGGCTAGTTAACTAATTGATCATGGGCTATTTAACTAATTGATCATGGGCTAGTTAACGAATTGATCATGGGCTAGTTAATCAATTGATCATTGGTTAGTTAACTAATTGATCACGGGCTAGTTAACTATTGATCATAGGCTAGTTAACTAGCTGTCACGGGATAGTCAACTAATTGTCATGGGCTAGTCAACTAATTATCATGGGCTAGTCAACTAATTAATCATGGGTTAGTTGACAAATTGACATGGGCTAGTTAACTCTTGATCATGGGCTAGTTAACTAATTGGCATGGGCTAGTTAACTAATTGATTATCTGATAGTTAACTAATTGATCATGGGCTAGTTAACTAATTGATCATGAGCTAGTTAACTAATGGACATGGCCTAGTTAACTAATAGATCATGTGCTAGTTAACTAATTGACATGAGCTAGTTAACTAATTGATAATGGGCTAGTTAACTAATTTTTATGGGCTAGTTAACTAATTGACAATGGCTAGTTAACTAATTGTCAAGGGCTAGTTAACTAATTAACATGGGCTAGTTAACTAATTGACATGGGCAAGTTAACTAATTGATCATCCTCTAGTTAACTAATTGTTATGGCCTGGTTAACTAATTTACATGGCCTAGTTAACTAATTGATCATGGGCTAGTTAACTAATTGTCATGGGTTAGTTAACTAATTCACTTGGGCTAGTTAACTAATTTATCATCGACAAGTTAAATAGTTGTCATGGACTAGTTAGCTAATTTTGTGTGTTAGTTAACTAATTAAGATGGGCTAATTAACTAATTGATCATGGGCTAGTTAGCCAATTGACATGGGCTAGTTACCTAATTGACATTGTCTAGCTAGCTAATTGTCATGAGCTAGTTAACTAATTGTCATGAGCTAATTAAGTAATTGTCATGGGCTAGTTCACCAATTGATCATCGACTAGTTAACAAATTGACATGGGTGAGTTAACTAATTGTAATGGGCTACTTAACTAATTGTCATGTTCTAGTTATCTAATTCACATGGGGTAGTTAACTAATTGATCATGGGCTATTTAACTAATTTATAATGGGTTAGTTAACTAATTCTCATGGGCTAGTTAACTAATTTGTGATGGGCTAATTAAATAATTTATAATGGGCTAGTTAACAAATTGGCATGGGGTAGTTAACTAATTGATCATGGGCTAGTTAACTAATTGTCATATGCTATTTAATGAATTTATAATGGGCTAGTTAATTAATTGGCATGGGCTAGTTAACTAATTGGTAATGGGTTAGTTAACTAATTGATCATGGGCTAGTTAACTAATTTATAATGGACTACTTAACTAATTGATCATAGGCTAGTTAACTAATTGACATGGGCTAGTTAACTATTGATATGGGCCACTTAACTAGTTAACATGGGCTACTTAACTATTGATATGGGCTAGTTAAATATTCGCATCATCTACTTAACTATTGATCATGGGCTAGTTAACAAATTGTCATGGGCGATTTAACTAATTGACATGGGCGAGTTAACTAATTGTCATGGGCTAGTTAACCATTGATCATGGGATATTTAGCTAATTGTCATGGGTTAGTTAATGAATTGACATGGGCTTGTTAACTATTGATCATGAGCTTGTTAACTATTTGACATGGGCTAGTTAACTATTGATATGGGCAAGTTAACTAATTGGCATGGACTAGTTAAGTAATTTTAATGGTCCAGTTTACTAATTGACATGGGCTAGTTGAGTAATTGTCATGGGCTAGTTAACTATTGATCATGGGCTCGTTAACTAATTGACATTGGATAGTTAACTAATTGACATGGGCTAGTTAACTAATTGTCATGGGCTAGTTAACTATTGATCATGCCATAGTTAACTAATTGATCATGAGCTAGATAACTATTGATCATGGGCTAGTTAACTAATTGATCATGGGCTAGTTAGGTATTTGATCATGGGCTAGTTAGTTATTGATCATGGGCTCTGAAACTAATTGACATGGGAGAGTTAACTAATTGACATCGGCTAGTTAACTAATTAGCATGGGCTAGTTAATGTTGTGCAGTTTTTGCACACACACCCCACTTAGGGTGGGGGACCCTCTTTTTTGCCTACCCCTCTTGTGTGCTTGCCTTTGAAAATCTTGGGAATTTGTTTGCCTTATTTTTGGGTTCCATTTTGGTTGAGTTCTTGGTGGCCTTGGTGTCTTCGGATGTCCTTTTGGGTGGTCTTCTTTTGCCTTTTGTTTTCCCCTTGTGTTGTCTTTGTTTGGGTCTTGGGGGTTGTGGTCTTCTCCCTTTGTTTTCCCTTGTTTATTCTTCCCTTCTTTTTTTTTGTTCTATCGGAAGCGAACCGGGTTGGAATTTGATTCTGAACTTTTTACAGGTTCTGAGTCCGGTTTTGGTCCCGATTCTGGCTCCACTTCCCGCTTCTCCATTTTTGTCTTTGTGTTATCCGCTTTCGGCCTAAGGGTTGGTTCCCTTAGTCTTTTCTTCGGTTCCCTCACCGTTTCTTTATTTTGCCAGGACCGGAGCCGGGATGGAATCGGATTTTGGACTTTTCAAAGTTCGAATTCCGATTTCATTTCCCTCTTTGGCCCCAGCTCCCATCCTTTTTCCTCATCATTGCTTTTCCCTTTTTGTTCCTGTCACTGGCTTTGCTTTCCTTTCATTGGTTTTTTTTGGCGGAGCTGGGCGTGAAATGGATCATGGTTGGGACCCTTTCTAAAAAGGCTCCCAATGCTAATCCGGTTTCCGGTTTCGCCCCATTGGTTTGGCTCCTTCTTTGCCAGTGTTGTTTATTGAGCCATTAGCTCTACCTTTCCCGTGCGTGTTTCATTTTCTCTATTCGTGTTTATCGCAGCCGGGCGTGGAGTGGATCATGGCAGGGAACTTGGCTTCCGCCTGTTTCCTCTTGGGTTCCCATTTTGGTTCTTGTTCCGGTTCTTGTTCCGCATCCGCCTTGTTCCTGTTTCGGTTCCCATTCTGCATCTACCTGGTTCCTATTCTGGTTCTCATTTTGGTTCCTGTTCCACTTCCATCAAGGTGTGTTTTGTTCCCGCCTGTCTTTCCCCTTCGCCCGTGTTTTGTTTTGCTTCTGCCTCCACCTGTTTCCTCTTGGGTTCCCGTTTCGGTTTCCATTCCAGCTCTGCTTGGTTGGGTTGTGGTTTTGTTTCACCTATTTCCTTCTCCTCTCCACCTTTTCCCATTTCAAGCTTCGCTCTTGCCTATTTTGCTACTTGGGTCTCTAACCTTGGGTTCTTAGTCTTAGCTGGTTTTCAGCAGTGTATCTTGTATTGATGATGTTTTGTTTACGTGTAGGTTGGATCATGATGGATGTGGCTCAAATTTGTAGAGGTGTACGATGCGGATCTAGACGCGATTTGTGGTTGTGGTCGTGTAGCCCATTCCTGCACGCAGGGTCGCTGCGGTTGATGGCCATTAATGGCTGGTTGGTGGGACATGATGGGTTCTTTGTGGTTGGTGTTGATCTGGGTCATTCATTGTGCATCTCAAGCCAGATCAATAGTTGATTTCATCTCCTGGTTTTGGCATGCATTTCTTTGTTTGTGAGTGTTCATTCATGCTGGGTGTGGCTCGAGGATCTGTCCCTCGGTGGCGTGTGACCATGGGTAATTTGGTGGCATCCTTTTCCACATTCATTATTGGGCGGCGGGTTGCTACTATTTGTTAGGTTGATCTAGTTGGTGACCATGAGTTTTTTGTAACCCTAGTTTTGTTCTTGCTTGGGCAGTTTTCTATATATATGGCACTCTGCCTCTTTGTAAAGGGTTTGATCTCCCAGTAATTAGAGGACTCATTCAACAGATACTTGTTATCAGTAGGTTAATAGTAGAGCAGCATGTTAGCGGATTAGAGGAAGCTTTCACGTTTCAGGCATATGTTGTAATAAACCAGAAATGTCGTAAACATGATGATTTAATAAAGAGGTGCGAACATTGTGCTATGACTGGTGTCTCCTTGGCATTAAATAATCTTGCATGTTTCTTGTTTCATCTCTTAAAATGCTTGGAAATGCTTGAATGTAGTTTAGATCCAATTTTTTAATGCTTATGATTGGACATCCGAAGTGTTGTAGCAATCCTTGGTTCACATCTTGGGTAGCTTCTTGATTATGGGAATGTTGTGCAAGGTCAACCTGTACCCCATTCATGTGCTTAGTTCAGCTGCACCTATTCATTCATTCCCATTGAATGAATATTTCCAGCCTGAAAATCTCTAAAACCGTTGAAGATTGCACTATTTTTTGCAAGATTGCAGGTATAACCTGGGTCGACCAGAAATTATTTTTAAGGGATTGGTCCATTTCAGGTCTTCTATCATTTGCATGATTAATGTTAGAGGTAGTATTAGCGATTTAAACTTTTGAACCCCTTTCTTTTCTTGTTTCTTTTATTATGTGGTCGAAACCTAAAGTTAAAGCACAACCATTTTTAGGATCTAATGAGTTTAGAAACCTCGATCATCAACATGTAAGACCCCTTGTGATTACCAGCATATTCACATTTTATCACTGAGTTTGTTCTACTGCATTGTCATGACCTGACACCCGAGAGACCTTGGGGTTATCTCTTTGTTCATAAGAGATCAACCTTTCAAGAGAGATAGGATAGTCTTTATTCTATTTGATTTGTTGATGTGCAAAAACACCAAACAATAGGATTGGTGCTAGAAGGAGGGCCAACAAGCTGGAGCATTTTCTAAATGCCATTTCTCCTGAGAGGCTCAGAAGGAGAACTAGATCCACAACTAAAGAAGTAGAAGAGTTTCAAGAATTTCCACCTCCAACCAGGTCAAGAAGGACCAAAAGGAGGGAGGAATCATCATCTAGTCCCACATTCCTATCATCTTCACCACCACCCACTCCATCTTCATCCGATTCTGAGGCTAGTTCCATTCCACAACACCAACTATTCATTCATTTTCCATTACCACCCCCACCAATGGCCTTCTTGGCAGCCAACCCGTCACCCTTGATATTCAACAACTACAATGTCATGCCCAAGAACCCCGAGCACTTCTGCTCCAAGTTTCACACAAATGACCTAAATAGGATGGTAGAGGAACACATTAGGATCTTTCAGACCTATCTAAGAGATAGGGGGATTAACCATGAAGATGTTGCATGCAGAATCTTCCCCTATTCCTTAGGAGAGGAAGCCTTTTATTGGTACAACCACTTACTTGTTACTTCCATTCATGACTGGGTTGAGCTTGAGGTTGCGTTCTTACTAAAATTCAAGATTCCCATCAGTGCCAATGAGCTATATATGCAGTTCACTAGGGTAAAGAGAGAAATAAATGAGCCTATAGGATCGTTTAACAATAGGTTTCATTGAGCATAAACTAGACTACAAGCACCTTATGTTGGAAATGAGGCCACTACCCTAGAGGTCTATTTTGAAGCCCTTGATAGTCTCACCTCTACCTTTCTCAAGTGGAGAACTAATCCGCCCACCACCCTACTCACCACATACGCAGAGGCTGTCAAGGTCAGCACCGACTTGAGACAACACTTGTCAGAACCCTTGCCATCCCTAGGACTAGCTGCTCATCTAGGCCAAGTCCAATCCCTCAACTAGGCTCTGACTAATCACACTCCCATCATGAACTCTATTCCGTAGTTGTCTCTGGTTCCTCACCCAGGTCACCCAATAAGTCAGACTCATCCAATGACTGGTTATCCTCAATAGACTACTAACCATCCCCTCCAGTTACAACAACAAACCCACTTCCCCACATATCTGCAAAACTCTGAGGTTTTGAATCAATTTGTTGGTCCTGGAGGAGTGTTAGGGTATTCCCCAAACACCATGAATCCGGTCCCTTACAACAACCCTAACAAAGAAAGATTAGATGAGCTAACCGAGCAAGTGAAGAATCTCAATATGGAGGTGACTCACCTAAGAACTAGAACAATCAGCTCCAAGCCAATCAGAAAAGCATTCAATTGAATTACAATAGAGGGCAGCACTAGATAGAAGTTCGAATTTTGAAAGAGGACCAGGTTCTGGCCTGAATTTTGACAGAAACCAACAAGGCAGACAAGGATTTGAAAGAAGATAGCCACCTAGGGAAAACATGCCATGGAATACTGGGCCTAACAATGGAGGAGTTCCCACTCCACTGGATCAACCTTCTAATCAAGAAAAATCTCCAAGTGGTGTATATCTAGCTGAGGCGGCATTGTCTGGATGGTGCAGACTTCACTAGACAAATCAATATTCTAAGCTTGACTGCCCTCAATTTCAAACCGTCGCTTCAATATTTCAATGTGAAGTCAGAAATAACTCCATCGGCCAAGAATTGGTGCCCTCGAACCCCTATGACTCCCCGATTTTAGTGTGGAATCATGCTCCATTCCCTAGGGATGCAGAGAATGAACCGAAAGAAGAATCAAGCAGCCAGACTGGAGAGGCTAAAAAAGTACTCAACGAAGATGAAGTCTCTCAACTATTTAATGAAGAAACTAAGAATGAAAATGGCCCATTGGATGAGGAAGAGGCTGATGTCGAGGAGGTGCAAATGTTTCAGCAGCCTATTAAGAAGTATGATCTAAGAAGTAAGCCCCATAGGAATCCACAAGTTGGGGGACCGTTCACTATGTCTACCCCTCCCCACAATTTTACTACTCCACTGGATCCACATGCCAACAAAAATTCATCCTACCCTCAGGTGCCAAATTAATACCTAACCAAGGAGGGACAACTAGATGTCTCCAAAGGAAGCCTAGACGATACAACAGAGGAGAAGAAGGTCAACCACTCAAATATGCTTCACCATGACATGAATGTGTAACAACTGGGAGAATATGTTACCGAGGAACTCAAAAGGGTAAAGGTGAGCCTTTCGGCTTTCGAGTTATTGAGAGTTCCTGAAATCAAAAATGTGGTCCTTGGGTCTTTTAGTTCAAATATGGCCACAATAGGAATAGCTACTAATGAGGCAGTTACAAGACCTTCTGTTTCACAAGCACCCAAAGGCCTTAGTCCATCACAATCCAGGGATAGGGGTAAAGAAAAAGATAAGAGTCAGGTTGCCCAAGCTAACTCATAGTTGAGTTTATTCCAAGGCAAGATGGAAACCCCTCCCTTCCTAATTTCCATTCGTATATTTGGTAAAAATCTGCACAATTTCCTTCTAGATTCAAGGGCATCCACAAATGTTATGCCATTTGTTGTTTGTAGGGCTCTGGGCATTACCTCTGTAGCTTCTCAAAATAAAGTCACCCAATTGGACAAAACAAAGGTGAACATTGTAGGAGAACTAAACATGATTCCCATGCAAGTTGCCTCTGACCCTAGAGTGCAACAAGTGCTCAATATCCAGGTGGCTGACATCCCGGACACTTATGGCTTGATCTTGGGTAGAGATTTTACCAAGGCACTTAATGGATACACATCCATAGATCACTCCCATATGTGGCTCCCTTGGAAAGGAGTCCCAAATCAGATTCGAATTGAGAGGGAACCTAGAATGAAGTATGTCATCATTGAATACCAAAACACTTCAAATGAGATATTGGCGATAGAGGTCAGTATGGGAAACTATGTCCTAGCCTCCCTTGCTCTGGATGACGAGGAATTCCTAATGTTGTAGGGTTCTTTCGGTGGGTCCACACCAGAAACCATGGCCCCCGAAATAATGATTGACCAAACAGGAATGGTGATGGGAGAGGAACTTGGAGACCAGGAAGAGAAGCAACTTGGCTTGTTGAATAACTTCCAAGAATTCATCCAAAAATTTGTAGAGAATTAGGTTTAGCTGGGTAGACACATGCATTTTGAAGAATTGCTTCTCCCCAATTGGTGTCGAGTGCACAATGCTCCTCATTCTGAGTTAGAGTGTTGTTTGTGTCAAACTACAGTAGAACAAATACAAAGTCACATCAACACAACTCCAGTTGTTGGGTCAGGCGTAGGGATCATTCAAAATAATAAAAAAGGAAGGGATCCAAAGCCTCCTGATGAACCTACGGATGTCAGTTAAGACCAAGGTAGCTCGAGAAGGGCAGGATCTAGTGCTTGCTGGGTATTGAGGTTTGATGGATCCAAATCCAACCAAGGTGCTGGAGCCAGACTTGAGCTGATCAATCCTAAAGGTAAGACATACTTTTCTGCTCATAGACTCCAATTCCAATGCACTAACAATGTGGCTAAATACGAAGCTCTAGTTCATGGGCTGCTAATAGCGCATAAAAAGAAAGTCAAAATTCTACAAGTATTTGGAGACTCTGAGCTCGTGGTCCGGCAAGTAAGAAAGCAATACTCATGCCATGATCGTAGAATGACCAACTATAGGTACAAAATTTAGGACCTTATTGAAGGATTTGATGCCTTCAACATTCAGCTAATCCCTCGAAATAAGAACCAAACTGCTAATTCTTTGGCACAAGCAACAAGCACATTGCAGCCATTATCACTTTCGGGCTTAAAGAAGTTCACTATGGAACTTGCTCCAACCCCATCGATGCCTGACAATGTCACCAACTTTTAGGTATTTGAAGATGATAAGAACATTCTTGATTTTATTACTGGCTGTGATGTATTTGCTTCCCAAATAATTGATGAGGTTGAGCCCCAAAAGGCTGAAATTGACTTGGAAGGAGTCCTTAATCTGAAGACTAACACCATCCCAAGAGGCATGGTGCAATTAGAAAGGATCTTCGATTTGGATAGGATTAAAGATCAAGAGCAAAAAGTGAAAATGGAATCCTCAGACTGTCAATGTGAAACATTCAACATGGGGACTCGAGGTGATGTCAAAAATGACCTTATTGGTAAGGTGTATACCCCAGAGGAAAGGAGAGCAATTATTGACGCCTTGCACATGTACCAAGATGTGATAGCCTGGAGTTATGATGAATTGAAAACATATGACACTTTGATCATTACACACACCATTCCCCTTAGGCCAAGTGTCAAGCCATTCAGGCAAAGACAAAGACCGATCAATGCTTTGCTAGAGCCCATTATCCAAAAGGAGGAGCAAAAGTTACTTTCAACACGAATCATATTCCTGGTGAGACATTCAACATGGGTTGCAAACTTGGTCCCAGTCAGAAAGAAAAATAGAGAAATTAGATTATGTGTTGATTTCAAGAACCTGAACAGAGCATCAGAAAAGGATAATTATCCAATTCCTTGACTAGATGGGTACTCTGGATACAATTAGGTCATGGTTCAATATGAGGACAGGCACAAAACTGCCTTTACTACAAAATGGGGGACCTTTGCTTACTGAAGAATTCCCTTTGGACTGATCAATGCTAGAGCTACATTCCAAAGAGCAATGGGCATTGCCTTCAAGGACATCATTGGCAAGTGCATAATCATCTACATGGATGATTTGATAGTCTTTTCCAAGAAGAGAAGTGATCATGTTGCCGATTTGTGCAAAGTATTCCAGAAATGTAGGGAGTTTGGCATTTCACTTAATCCAAAGAAGTGCATTTTTGGGGTCACTAAAGGAAATCTGTTAGGGCACATTATTTCAAAACAAGGTATTGCCATCGATCCCAAGTGAGTGGAGGCAATTCTGAAAATCCCCCCCTGCAAGCAAAAAGGAAATGAAGTCCTTCTTTGGCAAGATCAATTTTGTCAGAAAATTTATCACTGGATTTGCAGAAATAGTCAAGCCACTGAATGCCATGGTGAAGTAGGAAGCAAAGATTGAATGGAATTCCGAGGCTAAGGAGGAATTTGCAGAGATCAAGAGAGCTATCGCTAAGGCCCCTGTTTTGATAAGTCCTGATTACACTAAGCCATTCTACATCTATTTGTTTGCCTCTGATCACTCTTGTGTTGGCTTGTTGAAACAAAATTCTGATCAAGGGAAGGAAAATCTCATAGCCTTCATGAGTGCACCTTTGAAAGATGCCGAACTGAGATACCCTAGTGTTGAGAAGTAGGCCTATGCCTTAATCCGAACTGTGAAGAATTTTAGGCATTACATATTGAGGAACAAGGTCTTTGCTATAGTCCCTGACCTTGTAGTCAAGTTATTGTTGATGAAAAATAAGTTGGGAAAAAGGAGAGCCAAGTGGGTGATTATTTTTCAAGATTATGACATTGAAATTCAGCCCATGAAGTTGGTAAGGGGGAAAGGACTGACCAAGACAATGGCAGAAATAGGTCCTGACCTTGTGACCCAGCATTATAATCTTGAGGATGTTTCTCTAGGGAGCTGGTATGATGACATTATTCACTACTTGCTGCATCAAAAATGTCCTAAATACTTGAATTCAATACAAAGGAGAGCCCTACGATTGAAGAGTGGTAGCTACATGATGAAGGGCGTTTTTTTATATAAGAGAAATCATGAAGGTATCTATCTCAGGTGCCTAGGAGAAGGAGAAGCAGGGAGAGTGATGACAAAATTTCATGATAAATATAGAACAGGCCATGGTTCAGCATCTTCTACTGCAAATCAAATTTTGAGGGTAGGATACTATTGGCCTACCTTGTTTAGGGACACATAACCATGTGAGAACTTGCCATGTGTGTCAAATGGCAGCAAGCCGGGAGAGGTGTGCAACTCTTCCACTTTGACTTGTCATTGAGATAAAACCATTTACACAGTGGGGAATGGACTTCATAGGTCCAGTCAACCCACCTTCATCTAATGGTCACAGGTATATTCTTACCATAACTGATTATTTTACCAGGTGGACTAAAGCTCTTGCATGCAAGCAATGTACTTCTGAAGTAGTAATCAATTTCATGGAATCAGGTATTATTAATCGCTTTGGTTGTCCATTGGTTGTGGTTTGTGATAATGGTTCTGCATTTGCATCTTTAAAGTTTTCTAATTGGGCTTATGACCATGGGATTTCCATCAAATTCACATCTAACTACTATCCACAAGGGAATGGTTTGGTTGAGTCTTCCAATAAGAACCTCTTGATAGTCATCCAAAAACTATTAGATAAGAACCCTAGGGATTGGCATACCCAGCTTATATTTTCTCTTTGGGTAGACCGCACTAGACAAAAAACATCCATAGGAACCTCCCCTATCACTTAGTGTATGGTTTGGAACCTATCTTTCCCATCCAGCTGAAGATCCCTACCCTGCAATTCATCAATGAATATTATGAGGGAGAAGATGAACGTGAAGCCCACTTAGCTGAATTGTTATACCTTGAAGAGAAAAGAGATGAAGCCTTAGAGAACTTTTCCAAACATCAGGGTGTTGTAAAATGATGGTTTGATAGGAGAGCCAAGGTAAAAGCCTTTAGAATTTCTGACTTGGTTCTCTCTTGGGATAAGGCCCATGACAAGAAAGGCGAGCATGGAAAATTTGACAGACTTTGGCTCGACCCTTATCAAATTGTGGAGATTATGGGAGATAATGCTTTCTGTTTGAAAACCCTCGTTGGAGAAAATATCCCACTACCTGTTAATGGGAAGTATTTGAAGCATTATTTCCGGTCTTGAGTTGTTTTCCACTCACTCCCTGTATACTAGTAGGATAGGTTTCCTTTCTACTATCTTGTTTATATTTTGCTTTGGTTCGGGTTGGGTTTCTTTTGGTTTTGGCTTTGCTTGTCTGCTGTCTCTTTAGGGGTCACCCTGCTTCTTTTGGGCTTGTTGCATCTATACAACTGGTTACTCATCTAGGCTGCTCTGGGATTTCTTTTACAAACTTTTATCATCTTTTCAAAGTCATTCAAACTGGTGGATTTCTTTCATCTGATGTTGCATAAGCTAGGAATTGGAGTCACTTGTCTGAAGTGAATTTTGGAATATATTTGGGTCTTATATCTTCACACATATCTTAAGAGTTCCAAGGTTGCATGTGGGCTTTAGGAGCTCTGACTCGGTGAAAAATCTTAAATTTTGCTCCAGCGCTATTGTGGTTCTCATCCTTGAATGTGGGCTTCATTTCCCATGAGGTGAAAAGTAAAGCTTTGAAAGCAAGTCTCAGAAGATAATATCAAAAGAAAAAGAAGAAAATATTAAAAATCAAAAAGGTTCACCTTTTGGAGGGTATCCTAGTATCTCTACTGGGGATATGGATGCCTAGCTAGCAGTAGAACTATGCTAGGGAGGGTCGCGGTGATAACCTCACTGGGGCTATGGATGTTAACTGGTAGTGAGGCTCTATCTAGGTTGCTTTTGGAGTTGGAATCCTTATGTAGCCCTGTCAGACTGAATTTGGTCCTTGCTGCAACTTAGGAAAGGAAAATCAATGCATATGCACACACTTTGACCTTGGTATAGGAAGGGTTTGCTTACTGGTGGTGTCTAAAACCTTGTCTAGGTGTAGCCTCATGCTTGGAAAGAAACCAGAGATTTTGAGTTCATGATGACAGTTTTTCATCGAAATGCTCTGGAGCATTTCCCCAGTAGAGTCGCCATTTGTTGTGCAGTTTTTGCACACACGACCCACATAGGGTGGGGGACCCTCTTTTTTTCCTGCCCCTCTTGCGTGCTTGCCTTTGAAAATATTGGGGATTTGTTTGACTTGTTTTTGGGTTCCCTTTTGGCTGAGTTCTTGGTGGCCTTGGTGTCTTGCAAATTTCCTTTTGGGTGGTCTTCTTTTGCCTTTTGTTTTCCCCTTGTGCTATCTTTGTTTGGGTCTTGGGGGTTGTGGTCTTCTCCCTTTGTTTTCCCTTGTTTCTTCTTCCCTTATTTTTTTTTTTCTACTGGAGGTGGAACCAGGTTGGAATTTGATTCTAAACTTTTTACAAGTTCCAAGTCCAGTTTCGGTCTCGGTTTCGGCTCCGCTTCCCGCTTCTCCATTTTTGTCTTTGTGTTATCCGCTTTCAGCCTAAGGGTTGGTTCCCTTAGTCTTTTCTTCGCTTCCCTCGTTGTTTCTTTGTTTTGTTGGGACCGGAGTTGGGATGGAATCAAATTTTGGACTTTTCAAAGTTTGAAATCCAATTTCATTTCCCTCTCCGGCCCCAGCTCCCATCCTTTGTCCTCAATGTTGCTTTGCCCTTTTTGTTCTTGTCGATGGGTTTGCTTTCCTTTCGTTGGTTTTGTTTTGGCAGAGCCGAGCGCGGAATGGATCATGGTTGGGAAAATTTCTAAAAAGGTTCCCAATCCTGATCTAGTTCCATTCCGGTTCTGCCCTGTCGCTTTGGCTCCTTCTTTTCCAGTGTTTTTTGTCGGGCTGTTGGCTCTGGCTTTCCCGCGCGTGTTTTGTTTTCTCTATTTGTCTTCACCGCAACCGGACACAAAGTGGATAGTGGTAGGGAACTTGGCTTCCACCTATTTCCTCTTGGATTCCTGTTCCGGTTCTCGTTCCGTGTCCATCTAGTTCCCGTTCCGGTTCCCATTCCGCATTCACCTGGTTCCTATTCCGGTTCCCATTCCACTTCCGTCGGGGTATGTTTTGTTCCCGCCTATCTTTCCCCTTCACTCATGTTTTGTTTTGCTTCTGCCTCCGCCTATTTCTTCTTGGGTTCCCATTTCGGTTTCCATTCTGGTTCCGCCTGGCTGGGTTGTGGTTTTGTTTTGCCTATTTCCTTCTCCTCTCTGCCTCTACCCATTTCTGGCTCTGCTCCCACTTGTTTTTCTACTTGGTTCTCTAACCTTGGGTTCTTTAACTTAGCTGGTTTTTGACGATGTATCTTGTATTGATGATGTTTTGTTTCCATGTAGGTTGGATCATGATGGATGTGGCTCAAATTTGCAGAGGTGTACGCTGTGGATCTGCACGCGATTTGTGGCTATGGTCGCGTAGCCCGTTCTTAGATGTAGGGTCATTTTGGTTGATGGCCATTAATGGCTAGTTGGTGGGATGTGATGGGCTCTTCGTGGTTGGTGTCGATCTGGGTCGTTCATTGTGTAGCTCAAGCCCGATCGACGGTTGGTTTCGTCTCCTGGTTTTGGCATGTGTTTCTTTCTTCACGAGTGTTCATTCATGCTAGGTGTGGCTCAAGGATCTATCCCTCGATGACATGTGACCCTGGTTAATCTGGTGGCATCCTTTACCACATTCATTGTTGGGCGACAGGTTGCTGCTATTTTTCAGGCTGATCTAGCTGGTGGCCATGAGTTTTTTGTAGCCCTAGTTCTATTCTTGCATGGGCAGTTTTCTATATATATGGCACTCTGCCTCTTTGTAAAGGGTTCGATCTCCCAGTAGTTAGAGGACTCATTCAACAGATACTTGTTATCAGTAGGTTAATAGTAGAGCAGCATGTTAGCGGATTAGAGGAAGCTTTCACATTTCAAGCATATGTTGTAATAAACCAGAAATGTTGTAAACATGACGATTTAATAAAGAGGTGCAAACATTGTGCTATGACTGGTGTCCCCTTGGCGTTAAATAATCTTGCATGTTTCTTGTTTCATCTCTTAAAATGCTTGGAAATGCTTGAATGTAGTTTAGATCCGATTTTGTGATGCTTATGATCGGACATCCGAAGTGTTGTAGCAATCCCTAGTTCACATCTTGGGCAGCTTCTTGATTATGGGGCTGTTGTGCAAGGTCAACCTGTACCCCGTTCATGTGCTTAGTTCAGCTACACCTATTCATTCATTCCCATCAAATGAATATTTTCAGCCTAAAAATCTCTAAAACCGTTGAAGATAGCACTGTTTTCTACAAGATTCTAGGTATAACCTGGGTTGACCATAAATTAGTTTTAAGGGATTGGTCCATTTCAGGTCTTCTATCATTCACATGATTAATGTTAGAGGTAGTATTAGCGATTTAAACTTCTGAACCCCTTTCTTTTCCTGTTTCTTTTATTATGTGGTTGAAACCCAAAGTTAAAGCACCGCAATGTTTAGGATCTAATGAGTTTAGAAACCTCCATCATCAACATGTAAGACCCCTTGTGATTACCAGCATATTCACATTTTATCACTGAGTTTGTTCTATTGCATTGTCATGACCTGACACCTGAGAGACCTTGGGGTTATCTCTTTGTTCATAAGAGATCAACCTTTCAAGAGACATAGGATAGTCTTTATTCTGTCTGAGTTGTTGATGTGCAGAAACACCTAACAATAGTTAACTAATTATCATTGGCTAGTTAGCTAATTGTCATGGGCTAGTTAACTAATTGACATGGGCTAGTTAACTAGCTACCATGGGGTAGTTAAAGTAAATCATCTGGGCCAATTAACTAATTCTCATCGCATAGTTAACTAATTGACATGGGCTAGTTAGCTAATTGACATGGGATAGTTAACTATTGATCATGGGTTAGCTAACTAATTGATCATGAGCTAGATTACTATTCATCATGGGCTAGTTAACTATTTCATCACGGGCTAGTTAGCTATTTGATCATGGGCTAGTTAGTTATTGAACATGGGCTAGTTAACTAATTGACACGGGCTAGTTAACTAATTGTATTGGATAAATTAACTAAATGACATTGGCTAGTTGACTAATTGATCATCGACTAGTTAACTAATTTTCATGTGTTAGTTAATTAATTGACATGGGCTAGTTTTAATTGATCAAGGGGTAGTTAACTAATTGTCATTGGCTAGTTAACTAATTTATAACGGGCTAGTTAACTAATTGTCATGGGCTAGTTAACTAATTGATTATTGGCTAGTTAACTAATTGCTCCAGGGCTAGTTAACTAATTGTCATGGGCTAGTTAACTAATTGATCATGGGCTAGTTAGCTAATTTATAATGGGCTATTTAACTAATTGTCATGGGCTAGTTAACTAATTTGTAATGGGCTAGTTAACTAGTTGTCATGGGCAAGTTAACTAATTTATAATGGGCTAGTTAACTTATTTATAATGGGCTAGTTAACCAATTGACATTGTCTAGTTAACTAAATGATCATGAGCTAGTTAACTAATTGATCAGTGGCTAGTTAACTAATTCATCATGAGCTCGTTAACTAATTTATAATGGGCTAATTAACTAATTCATCATGGGTTGGTTAACTAATTGACATGGGCTAGTCAACTATTGATATGGGCAAGTTAACTTTTGATCATGGGCTATTTAACTATTATCATGGGCTAGTTAACTATTGATCATGGGCTAGTTAACTAATTGACATGGGATACTTAACTAATTGATCATGGGCTATTTAACTAATTTTTCTGGGATGGTTAACTAATTCACATGGGCTAGTTAACTAACTGTCATGGGATAGTTCACTATTGATCCTAGGCTACTTCACTAATTGACATGGGCTCACTAACTATTGATCATGGGTTAGTTAACTAATTGACATGGTCTAATTAACTTAGATTGACATGGGCTAGTTAACTAATTGACATGGGCTAGTTTACTATTGGTAATGGGCTAGTTAACTAATTGGCATTGGCTAGTAAACTAATTGACATGGGCTAGTTAAATAGTTGGCATGGGCTAGTTAACTAGTTGTCATGGGCTATTTAACTAGCTATCATGGGCTAGTTACCTAGATGACACGGGCTAGTTAACTAGTTGTCAAGGACTAGTTAATTAATTGACACGGGATACGTAACTAACTGGCATGGGCTACTTAACTAATTGTCATGGGCTAGTTAACTATTGATCATGGGCTAGTTAACTAATTCATCATGGGCTAGTTAGCTATTTGATCATGGGCTAGTTAAATAATTGATCATGGGCTAGTTAAATATTGATCATGAGCTAGTTAACTAATTTTCATGGGCTAGTTAACTAATTGACAAGGGCTAGTTAACTAATTGATCATGGGCTAGTTAACTAATTATCATGGGCTAATTAACTAATTGACATGGGCTAGTTATCTATTGACATGGGCTAGTTATCTATTGACATGGGCTAGATAATTAATTGGCATAGGCTAGTTCACTATTGACATGGGCAAGTTAACTCATTGACATGGGCTAGTTAACTATTGATCGTGGGCTAGTTAACTAATTGTAATTAGCTAGTTAACAAATTGACATTCGCTAGTTAACTATTGATCCTTGGCTATTTAACTAATTGCCATGGGCTAGTTAGCTATTGACATGGGCTAGTTAACTAATTGACATAGACTAGTTATCTAATTAACATAGGTTAGTTAACTAATTTTCATGGGTGGGTTAACTAATTGACATGGGTAGTTAACTAATTGACATGGGCTAGTTAACTAATTATAATGGGCTAGTTAACTAACTACAATGGGCTATTTAACTAATTAACATGGGCTAGTTAACTAATTGACATGGGCTAGTTAACTATTGATCATGAGCTAGTTAACTAATTGAAATGGGCTAGTTAACTAATTATCATGGGCTAGTTAACTAATTGATCATGGGCCAGTTAACTATTGATCATGGGCTCGTTAATTAATTGATCATGGGCTAGTTAACTAATTGTCATGGGCTAGTTAACTAATTGGCATGGGCTAGATAACTAATTGATCATGGGCTAGTTAACTAATTGACATGGGATAGTTAACTGATTGACATGGGCTAGTTAACTAATTGATCATGGTCTAGTTAACTAATTGTTATGGTCTAGTTAACTAATTTACATGGGATAGTTAACTAATTGATCACGGGCTAGTTAACAAATTGACATGAGCTAGTTAAGTAATTGGTTATGGGCTAGTTAACTAATTGATCATGGGCTACTTAACTAAATGACAAGGGTTAGTTAACTAATTGGTCATGGGCTAATTAACTAATTGTTAAGGGTTATTTAACTAATATTTATGGGCTAGTTAACTAATTGACATGGGTTAGTTAACTAATTGATCATTAGCTAGTTAACTAATTGTAATGGGCTAGTTAACTAGTTGTCATGGGCTAGTTAACTAATTGACATGGGCTATTTAACTAATTGATCATGGGCTAGTTAACTAATTGTCATAGGCTAGTGAACTAATTGACATGGGCTACTTAATGAATTAACATGGGCTAGTTAACTAATTGTTCATGGGCTAGTTAACTAATTGTCATGGGATAGTTAACTAATTGATCATGGGCTAGTTAATTAATTGACATGAACTAGTTAACTAATTGATCATTGGCTAGTTAACTAAGTGATCATGGGCTAGTTAATTAATTTTCATGGGTTAGTTAACTAATTGGCATGGGTTAGTTAGCTAATTGTCATGGGTTAGTTAAGTAATTGGCATGGGCTTGTTAACTATTGATCATGAGCTAGTTAACTAATTCGTATGGGATAGATAACTATTGACATGGGCAAGTTAACTAATTGGCATGGACTAGTTAACTAATTTTAATAGGCTAGTTTACTAATTGACATGGGATAGTTGACTAACTGTCATGGGCTAGTTAACTATTGATCATGGGCTCGTTAACTAATTGACATGGAATAGATAACTAATTGACATGGGTTAGCTAACTAATTGGCATGGGCTAGTTAACTATTGAGCAATGGCTAGTTAACTAATTGGCATGGGCTAATTAACTAATTCACTTGGGCTATTTAACTAGCTGCCATGGGGTAGTTAAGTAAATCACATGGGCTAGTTAACTAATTCTCATCGTCTAGTTAACTAATTGACATGGGCTAGTTAACTAATTGTCATGGGCTAGTTAACTATTGATCATCGGCTAGTTAACTAATTGATCATGAGCTAGATAGCTATTGATGATGGGCTAGTTAACTAATTGATCATGGGCTAGTTAACTAATTGACAAGGGCTAGTTAACTAATTGATATGTGCTGGTTAACTAATTGTCTTGGGTGAATTAACTAATTGACATTGGCTAGTTCACTAATTTATAATTGGCTAGTTAACTAATTGTCATACGTTAGTTAACTAATTGACATGGGTTAGTTAACTAATTGATCATGGGCCAGTTAACTAAGTGTCATTGGCTAGTTAACTAATTTATAATGGGCTAGTTAACTAATTGTCATGGGCTAGTTAGCTAATTGATTATTGGCTAGTTAACTAATTGCTCAAAGGCTAGTTAACTAATTGTCATGGGCTACTTAACTAATTGATAATGGGCCAGTTAACTAATTTATAATGGGTTATTTAACTAATTTATAATGGGTTATTTAACTAATTGTCATGCGTTAGTTAACTAATTTGTAACGGGCTAGTTAACTAGTTGTCATAGGCTAGTTAACTAATTGTCATGGGCTAGTTAACTAATTTATAATGGGCTAGTTAACTAATTGACATGGTATAGTTAACTAATTGATTAGTGGCTAGTTAACTAATTGATGATGAACTAGTTAACTAATTGATCATGGGCTGGTTAACTAATTGACTTGGGCTAGTTAACTATTGATATGGGCAAGTTAACTATTGATCATGGGCTAGTTAACTATTGATCATGGGCTAGTTAACTAATTTACATGGGCTAGTTAATTAATTGATCATTGAATATTTAACTAATTTTCATGGGATAGTTAACTAATTCACATGGGCTAGTTAACTAACTATCATGAGCTAGTTCACTATTAATCATAGGGTACTTAATTAGTTGGCATGGGCTAGTTAATTAATTGGCATCGGCTAGCTAACTATTGATCATGGGTTACTTAAATAATTGATATGGTCTAGCTAACTTAGATTGACATGGGCTAGTTAACTAATTGACATGGGCAAGTTAACTAATTGACGTGGGCTAGTTTACTATTGATAATGGGCTAGTCAACTAATTATCATGCGCTAATAAACTAATTGACATAGGTTAGTTAACTAGTTGGCACGCGCTAGTTAACTAGTTGGCACGCGCTAGTTAACTAGTTGTCATGGGCTAGTTAACTAGCTATCATAGGCTAGTTAACTAGTTGTCAAGGACTGGATAACTAGTTGACATGGGCTACTTAACTAATTGGCATGGGCTACTTAACTAATTGTCATGGGCTAGTCAACTATTGATAATGGGCTAAATAACTAATTGATCATGGGCTAGTTAACTAATTGATCATGGGTTAGTTAACTATTGATCAAGAGCTAGTTAACTAATTTTCATGGGCTAGTTAACTAATTGATCATGGGCTAGTTAACTGATTGACATGGGCTAATTAATTGATTGACACCGACTAGTTAACTAATTGATCACGGGCTAGTCAAGTAATTGTTATTGTCTTGTTACTAATTGTTATGGTCTAGTTAACTAATTTACATGGGCTAGTGAACTAATTGGTCGTGGGCTAGTTAACAAATTGACATGAATTAGTTAAGTAATTGATCATGGGCTAGTTAACTAATTCGTCATGGGCTAGTTAACTGAATGACAAGGGCTAGTTAATTAATTTATCATGGGATAATTAACTAATTGTTAAGGGTTATTTAACTAATATTCATGGGCTAGTTAAATAATTGACATGGGCTGCTTAACTAATTGATCATTAGCTAGTTATCTAATTGTAATGGGCTAGTTAACTAATTGTCATGGGTTAGTTAACTAATTGACATGGGCTATTTAACTAATTTATCATGGGCTAATTAACTAATTGGCATGGGCTAGTGAACTAATTGACATGGGCTAGTTAACAAATTAACATGAGCTAGTTAACTAATTGTTCATCGGCTGGTTAACTAATTGACCTAGGCTAATTAACTAATTGACATGGGCTAGTTAACTAATTGATCATTGGCTGCTTAACTAAATGATCATGGGCTAGTTAACTAATTGTCAAGGGCTAGTTAACTAATTGCCATGAGCTAGTTAACTAATTGATCATGGGCTAGTTAACTAATTGCCATGGCCTACCTAACTAATTTACATGGGCTAGTTAACTAATTGTCATGGGCTAGTTAGCTAATTCACATAGGATAGTTAAATAATTGTAATGGGCTAGTTAACTAGTTGTCATGGGCTAGTTAACTAATTGATATGGTGTAGTTTACTATTGATCGTGGGCTAGTTAACTACTTGATCGTAAGCTAGTTAACTATTGACCATGGGCTAGTTAACTATTGATCATGAGCTAGTTAAATAATTGATCATGGGCTAGTTAACTATTCATCATTGGCTAGTTAACTAATTGACATGGGCTAGTTAACTAATTGATCATGGGCTAGTTAACTAATTGTATTCAGTTAGTTAACTAATTCACATAGCCTAGTTAACTATTTGATTATGGGCTAGATAAATGATTGACATGGGCTAGTTAACTGATTGTCATAGGCCTGTTAAATATTGATCATGAGCTAGTTAACTAACTCTCATCGGTTAGTTAACTAATTGAAATTGGCTAGTTAACTAGTTGACATGGGCTACTTAACTATTGGCATGGGCTAGTTAACTTATTGGCATGGGCTAGTTAACTATTGAAATGAGTAAGCTAACTATTTATCATGGGCTAGGTAATTAATTATCATGGGCTAGTTAACTAATTGAAATCAGCTAGTTAACTATTCATCATAGGATAGTTAACTAATTGACATGGGCTACTTAACTACTAACGTGGGCTACTTAACTAATTGACATGGGCTAGTTAACTATTGATCATGGGCTAGTTAATTAACTGATCATGGGCTAGTTAACTAATTTTCATGGGTTAGTTAACTAATTTACATGGGCTAGTTAACTAATTCACATGGGTTAGTTAACTAATTGATCATGGGCTAGTTAACTAATTGTCAAGGGGTAGTTAACTAATTGATCATGGGTTAGTTAACTAATTGTCATGGCCTAGTTAACTAATTTACATGGGATAGTTAACTAATTGTGATGGGCTAGCTAACTAATTCACATGAGCTAGTTAAATAATTGTAATGGGCTAGTTACCTAGTTGTCATGGGCTAGTTAACTAATTTACATGTGCTAGTTAACTAATTGTTATGGGCTAGTTAACTATTGATCATGGGCTAGTTAACTACTTGATCATGGGCTAGTTAACTAATTATCATGAGTTAGTGAACTATTTGATCATGGGCTAGTTAACTATTGATCATGGGCTAGTTAACTAATTGTCATGGGCTTGTTAAATAATTGTCATAGACCTATTAAATATTGATCATGAGCTAGTTAACTAACTCTCATCGGTTAGTTAACTAATTGAAATTGGCTAGTTAACTAATTGACATGGGTTACTTAACTATTGGCATGGGCTAGTTAACTTATTGACATGGGCTAGTTAACTATTGAAATGAGTAAGCTAACTATTTATCATGGGCTAGGTAATTAATTATCATGGGATAGTTAACTAATTGAAATCAGCTAGTTAACTATTCATCATAGGATAGTTAACTAATTGACATGGGCTACTTAACTACTGACATGGGCTACTTAACTAATTGACATGGGCTAGTTAACTATTGATCATGGGCTAGTTAATTAACTGATCATGGGCTAGTTAACTAATTGTCATGGGTTAGTTAACTAATTCACATGGGCTAGTTAACTAATTGTCATGGGCTAGTTAACTAATTGATCATGGGTTAGTTAACTAATTGTCATGGCCTAGTTAACTAATTTACATGGGATAGCTAACTAATTGTGATGGGCTAGCTAACTACTTCACATGAGCTAGTTAAATAATTGTAATGGGCTAGTTACCTAGTTGTCATGGGCTAGTTAACTAATTGACATGGGCTAGTTAACTAATTGTTATGGGGTAGTTAACTATTGATTATGGGCTAGTTAACTGCTTGATCATGGGCTAGTTAACTAATTATCATGAGTTAGTGAACTATTTGATCATGGGCTAGTTAACTATTGATCATGGGCTAGTTAACTAATTGTAATCGACTAGTTAACTAATTGATATGGGCGAGATAACTAATTGTCTTGGACTAACTCACTAATTGACATGGACTAGCTAACTAATTAATCATGGGATAGTTAAATAATTGACATGGGCTCGTTAATTAATTTTCATAGGCTAGTTAACTATTGATCATGAGCTAGCTACTTAATTGTCATGGGCTAGTTAACTATTTGAGATGTGCTAGTTAACTAATTGACATGGGCTAGTTAACTAATTGGCATGGGCTAGTTCACTATTGATCATGGGCTAGTTAACTAATTATCATGGGCTAGTTAACTAATTGACATGGGCTAGCTAACTAATTGATAATGAGTTCATTAACTATTGATCATGTGCTAGTTAACTAATTAAACATGGACTAGATAACTAATTGTCACGGGCTAGTTAATTAATTGATCATGGGCTAGATAACTAATTGCCATGGGCTAGTTAGCTAATTAACATGGGCTAGTTAATTAATTGACATGGGCTAGTTAAATAATTGTCATGAGCTAGTTAAGTAATTATCATGGGCTAGTTAAATAACTGATCATGGGCTAGTTAACTAATTGAGTTGCACTAGTTAACTAATTGCCATGAGCTAGTTAACTATTGATCATGAGCTAGTTAAGTAATTGTCATGGGCTAGTTAACTAATTGACATGGGTTAGTTAACTAATTGTCATGGGCTAGTTAACTATTAATCATGGGCTAGTTAACTATTTGATCATGAGCTAGTTAACTATTCATCATGGGCTGTTTTACTAATTGTAATGGGCTAGTTAACTAATTGATCATGGGCTAGTTAACTAATTGATATGGGCTGGTTAACTAATTTTCATGGGCTAATTATGTAATTGATATGGGCTAGTTAACTAATTGATAACGACCTAGTTAACTAATTGGCATGGACTAGTTAACCAATTGTCATAGGCTAGTTAACTATTGATCATGGTCTAGTTAACTAATCAATCATGGGCTAGTTAACTAATTATCATGACATAGTTAACTAATTGACATGGGCTAGTTAACTAACTGTCATAGGCTAGTTAACTAATTGATCATGGGCTAGTTAACTAATTGACATGGGCTAGTTAACTAATTGAAATGAGCTAGTTAACTAATTGAGTATGGGCTAGTCAACTAATTATCATGGGCTAGTTAACTGATTGACATGGACTAGTTAACTAATTGATCATGGGCTAGTTAATTAATTGTTATGGTCTAGTTAACTAATTGATCGTGGGATATTTAACAAATTGACATGAGCTAGTTAAGTAATTGATCATGGTCTAGTTAACTAATTAATCATGCGCTATTTAACTAATTGACAAGGGCTAGTTAACTAATTGAACATGGCCTATTTAACTAATTGTTAAATGCTATTTAACTAATTGTCATGGGCTAGTTACCTAATTGACATGGGCTAATTAAGTAATTGATCATGTGCTAGTTAACTAATTCATAGGAACTAGTTAACTAATTGATCATGGGCTAGTTAACTAATTCACAAGGGCTAGTTAACTAATTGATCATGGGCTAATTAACTAATTGTGAAATGCTAGTTAACTAATTGTCCTGGTCTAGTTAAGTAATTGACATGGGTTAGTTGACTAATTGTAATGAACTAGTTAACAAATTCAAATGGGTTAGTTAAGTAATTGACATGGGTTGGTTAACTAATTGACATAGGCTAATTGAATAATTGTCATGTGCTAGTTAACTATTGATCATGGGCTAGTTAACTAATTGATCATGGGCTAGTTAAGTATTGATCATGGACTAGTTCACTAATTGATCATGGGCTAGCTAAAAAATTGTCATGTGCTAGTTAACTAATTGACATGGGCTAGTTAACTAATTATCATGGGTTAGTAAACTAATTGACATGGGCTATTTAATTAATTGTCATGGACTAGTTAACAAATTGACATGGGCTAGTTAAGTAATTGACATGGGCTAGATAAGTAATTTTCATGGGCTAGTTAACTAATTGATCATGGGCTAGTTAACTAATTGATCATTGGCTAGTTAAATATTGATCATGGGCTAGTTAAGTAATTGTCATGAGCTAGTTATCTAATTGGCATGGGCTTGTTAACTTATTAGTCATGGGCTAGTTAACTAATTGTAATCGACTAGTTAACTAATTGTCATGGGCTAGTTAACTAATTGACACAGGTTAGTTAACTAATTGATAATGGGCTAGCTAACTAATTGACATGAGCTAGTTAATTAATTGATTATGGGCTAGTTAACTAATTGACAAGGGCTAGTTAACTGATTGATCATGAGTTAGTTAACTAATTGTCAAGGGCTAGTTATCTAATTGTCACGGGATAGTTAACTAATTGATCATGGGCTAGTTAACTAATTTTCGTGGCCTAATTAACTAATTTACATGGGCTAGTGAAATAATTGTAATTGGCTAGTTAACTAGTTGTCATGGACTAGTTAACTAATTGACATGGGCTAGTTAACTATTGATCATGGGCTAGCTAACTATTGATCATGGGATAGTTAACTATTTGATCATGAGTTAGTTAACTAATTATTGTTGTGCATGTTTTGTACACATGCCCCACTGTGGGCAGGGACTGCCTCTTTTCGTTCTAGACGGATTGCTTTCCTCCCATCTCGTTTTGCGTGCCCCTTTCTTGGAGCCTAAATTGGTCATGTGTTGTCAAATGATCAAATTTCCTGACCAAATTCACCTACCTGAGTTTCACTAAGTCTTTTTCTTTTGTGGAAGTGCCTCTGTGGGTTTCCCTTCGCTCGTTGCCCCAGCATCCTCCAAGCCTCATACCTGCTTGCTCGATTCGCTTTTTCCTTCATTTTTGACTTTGGGGATAGGTTTCCTATGGATTTGGGATTTTTTTGTGGTGCCTAAGTAAACTACCGAGGTTTTGTTAGATTTTGGGAAGTTGCAAAAATCTCATTCCGGAACTTCGTCCCTCCGTGGCTGTTCCGAGAACTCTGTCCCTCCACGACTATTCTAGGAACTCCGTCTGTCCTTGGCTATTTTTGGAACTTTGTCCCTCTGTGGCCGTTTCCAAAACTCCATCCCTGCTTTTCCATTTTGCCTTCCGTCCGCCCTCGGTGTTCTGGCTCCCGAAACCTGACCCCTCTATGGCTGTTTCTGGAACTTCATCCCTCTGCATTTGTTCCGAGAACTCTTTCCATCCCTGGCTATTTACAGAACTTCGTCCCTCCATGGCTTTTCCAAGAACTTCGTCTGTCCCTGGCTATTTTCGGAACTCTGCCCCTCCTTTGCCATTTTTCCTTTCGGCTCCCAAAACCCGGCCGCTCCATGGCCATTTATAGAACTTCGTCCCTTTGCGGTTGTTCCAGGAACTCTGTCTGTCCCTGGCTGTTTTCAGAACTCTGTCCCTCCACAACTATTCCAAGAACTCCGTCCCTTCGTGGTTGCTCTGGGAACTTCATTCGTCCCTAGCTATTTATGGAGCTTTGTCCCTCTGTGGTCATTTCCTGAACTCTGTCCCTCTTTTGTCATTTTGCCTTCCATTTTCCCCCGACATCTCAGCTCCCATAACTCGGCCCCTCTGTGGCCGTTTCCAAAACTCCGTCCCTCGGCGGCTATTCTGAGAACTCCGTTTGTCCTTGGTTGTTTCCAGAACTTCATCCTTCCTTTTCCATTTTTCCTTCCATCCATCCCTGGTATTCCAGCTCCCTGAACCTAACCACTCTGTGGTTGTTTCTGGAACTCCGTCCCTCCATGGCTATTTTGGGAACTTTATCTGTCCCTGGCTATTTCTGGAACTTCATCCCTCCACGATTGTTCTAGGAACTCTGTCTGTCCCTGGTTGTTTCCGAAACTCCATCCCTCCACGGTTGTTCTGGGAACTCCATTTGTCCCTGGCTGTTTTTGAAACTCCGTCCCTCCATGGAATTTTCTAAAACTTTGTCCCTCCTTTGTCATTTTTCTTTTTTTCCACCCCAGCATTTCGGCTCGTAGAACCTGGCCCCTCCATGGCCATTTCTGGAACTCTGTCCCTCCGTGGTCATTCTGGGAACTCCATCTATCCCTGGTTGTTTCTAGAACTTCATCCTTTTGCGGTTGTTTCAAGAAATTTGTCTGTCCCTGGCTGTTTCTAGAACTCCATCCCTCTACGGCCATTCTGGGAGCTCTGTCTATCCCTCGCTATTTCTGGAACTCCATCCCTCCTTTGTCATTTTGCCTTCTATGCGCCTCTAGCGTTTTAGCTCCCAGAACCCAGCCCCTTCGTAGCTGTTTCCAGAACTCTATCCCTCTATGGCTATTCTGGGAACTTCGTCCATCCTTATCTATTTCTGGGACTCTGTCCCTTTGCTCGTCATTCGCTTTCTGCCCTCTAGGTCCCATACCTTGGAACTCTGCCTCTGGAATGCCGCCTCACCATGGTTGTTCTAAACAACAAACATCAATCAGATTTCCTGCTTCACAACTCGGGGTGCCCCAATGATGACTCAAATGCCTCCTAATCCAAAAACGGGCTTTGACCCACATATTGAAATTGGATGCTCTTCCCCATGAAATTTTCAAATTCCAAATCTATAGACGGGAGAAATTATTTGGGTTACCCTTCCCTGTTCTCCCTTTTAAAATAGCATTCTGGCTAGGGAAGTCTGGCCTCTCGGGCCCGGACCGTCCCAACTCCCTCCATTAAATTGCTAATGGAAATTTACACTGAATATTATGATCTTTTGATGATGCATGGGTGAATCTAACATGGAGTTTACAATATTTGACTAATGTTTTCCTTGATTTATGTATTAAGACACTTATGACACTTCATGTATGTAGGATTCAAGAATCCTATCGCATGTCCATCAGGGACACCCATTAAGAAAGTTGAACAAGGAAAAGCACATAGCTCCTATCATCATTTATGTTATGCCCACCTCTCTTCGTGGCACCCATCAACAAAGCTGCCATTAGAAGAGGGTTTGTGCCAAGGAATTCAATGAAAAAATGCAAGGGGCTGGCCTTGAAGAAAGCATAGGGGAGTTGTCCTACTTTTCACCAGATGATGGTGATCTTTAAGGGGTTGTCCGCCCGAATTAGGGGCAGCCAATCCATTGATGCCAATCATCGATGGGCCTGTTTGATCCAATGAAGAATGTTGCAAGTCCATCAAGCAAAAGGCAACTTTTAGGTAGTTTCAGCTACAGTAAAAAGGGAAATCAGCAATAGGACAAAATTGCTACAGTGACTAGCCACTACAAGACAAAATAGGGAAAAGACAAAAGATGTATTTTAAATTGTTGAATATTGTGGGGTACGTGAAACCCTAATGTAATTGAATCTAAGCCACACAATGTAAATCAATCCTAGCCATTCATTTGGGCTTTGGAAAACTATAAATAGGGATCTTCCCCTCATTGGTAAAGGGTTGGAGAGCTAGTGTAAAAGCATTCTGCAGCAATAGAAACCAACATTGCATGATTTATGAGTGTTTCCATTTGAGCTTGCTCATTATGTGTGCATGGTTCTACTTCCCTTATTATTTTAGTAGTTAGTTTCTTGAATGGAAGTGGTCATTGTGATTGTTGTTACAGTATTTGATGAATTTGTAGCTCATTCTTTTTGTGGTTTGTTGATGATGAATCACTTTGTAAAGCTAGTATGAGCTCCTTTACTTTATTGTTGCAACTTAGTTCACAAGTGCATGTTCATGATGTGTGTATGCAAACTAAAAATCTGCAGTCCTTAGAAGATTGCACTGGTTTTGTGTAACTATAGGATCCTCTTGGCCAAGCAAAACCCAATTTGGGGAGTTTGTCTACTATAGCAGCCTCCGTGATCACTGTTCATTCGTAGTTTCAAGTCCAAAAACTTCCTCTCTTCCTTGCTCTTTTTCCTTTTTTTTTAATAGGTAACTTTAGGCAAGGTTCATTGCACATTGTAAAGCTAAATCTAATGATAAAATGGATTTCAAGATTGTTGTTTGAACCTACAACAAACGCACAACAACTCTCCCATCTTAAGAACTCCATTTGCATATCCAACTTCCCCACTTTGTGATTCATCTATAAGACCACCTTGTGATTCCAAAAAATCACATGAAACAATTGAGATATTCCAAGCACTGTCAAGACCTGACATTAGAGACCTTGGGATAGTGTTCTGCAATTTGATTGTGGAAGATTGTCTTTCAAGAGAGGTGATGCACCTATGCATCACCTATGTTGAGAAGTGCATAAAAAACACATCAACAATTATCATGGGCTAGTTAACTATTTGATCATGGGCTAGTTAACTATTGATCATGGGCTAGTTAACTAATTTTCATGGGCTAATTAACTACTTTACATGCGCTAGTTAACTAATTCATCATGGGCTAGTTATCTAATTGTAATCGGGTAGTTAACTAACTGATATGGTCTAGATAACTAATTGTCTTGAACTAGTTAACTAATTGACATGGGCTAGTTAACTAATTGATCATGGGCTAGTTAACTAATTGACATGGGCTAGTTAATTAATTGGCATAGGCTAGTTAACTATTGATCATGAACTAGTTACTTAATTTTCATGGGCTAGTTAACTAATTGACATGGGCTAGCTAACTATTGACATTGGCTAGTTGACTAATTGTCATGGGCTAGTTAACTAATTAACATGGGCTAGCTAACTAACTAATAATGAGTTCCCTAAGTATTGATCATTGGCTAGTTAACTAATTACTCATGGACTAGATAACTAATTGTCATGAGCTAGTTAACTAATTGATCATGGGCTAGATAACTAATTGTCATGGGCTAGTTAGATAATTAACATGGGCTAGTTAACTAATTGACATGGGCTAGTTAAATAATTGCCATGAGCTAGTTAGGTAATTGTCATGGGCTAGTTAAATAATTGATCATGGGCTAGTTAACTAATATACATGGACTAGTTAACAAGTTGTCGTGGGCTAGTTAACTATTGATCATGAGCTAGTTAAGTAATTGTCATGGGCTAGTTAACTAATTTAGATGGGCTAGTTATAAAATTTACATGGGCTAGTTAACTAATTGTCATGGGCTAGTTAACCAATTCACATGGGCTAGTTAAATAATTGTAATAGGCTAGTTAACTAATTGACATGGGCTAGTTAACTCTTGATTATGGGCTAGTTAACTATTTGATCCTGGGCTAGTTAACTATTGATCATGGGCTATTTAACTAATTGTAATGAGATAGTTAACTAATTTACATTGGCTAGTTAACTAATTGATCTTGTGCTAGTTAACTAATTGATATGGGCTCGTTAACTAATTGTCATGGGCTTGTTATCTAATTGACATGGGCTAGTTAACTAAATGATCACGACCTAGTTAACTAATTGACATGGACTAGTTAACTAATTGTTATAGACTAGTTAACTATTGATCACGGGCTAGTTAACTAGTCGATCATGGGCTAGTTAACTAATTGTCATGGCCTAGTTAACTAATCGACATGGGTTAGTTAACTAACTGTCATAGGCTAGTTAATTATTGATCATGGGCTAGTTAACTAATTGAGATGGGCTAGTTAACTAATTGTCATAGGCTAGTTAACTAATTGACATGGGCTAGTTAACTTATTGACCTGGACTAGTTAAATAATTGTCATGGGCTAGTTAAGTAATTGATCATGGGCTAGTTACCTAATTGTCATGGGCTAGTTAAGGAATTGATCATAGGCTAGTTAACTAATTGTTATGGTCTAGTTAACTAATTGACATGAGATAGTTAACTAATTCTCATGGGCTAGTTAACTAATTGACATGGGTAAGTTAACTAATTTATCATGGGCTAGTTAACTAATTGACATGAGCTAGTTAAATAATTGGCCATGGGCTAGTTAACTAATTGACAAGGGCTAGTTAACTAATTGACATGACCTAGTTAACTAATTGATCATGGGCTACCTAACTAATTGTCATGGGCTAGTTAACTAATTATCATGGGCTAATTAACTAATTATTATAGTCTAGTTAACTAATTGATCATGGGATATTTAACAAATTGACATGAGCTAGTTAACTAATTGACATGGGCTAGTTAACTAATTGATTGTTGGCTAGTTAACTAATTTTAATGGGCCGGTTAACTAATTGTCATGGGCTAGTTAACTAATTGATCATGGGCTAGTTAATTATTTGATCATGGGCTAGTCAAGTAATTTTCATGGGCTAGTTAACTAATTTATAATGGGCTAGATATCTAATTTTTAGGGGATAGTTAACTAATTGATCATGAGCTAGGTAATTAATTGTCATGGGCTAGTTAACTAATTGATCATAGGCTAGTTAACTAATTTATAATGCGCTAGTTAACTAATTATCATATGCTAGTGAACTAATTTATAATGGGCTAGTTAACTAGTTGTAATGGGCTAGTTAAGAAATTATCATGGGCTAGATTACTAATTTATAATGTGCTAGTTAACTAATTTACATGGGCTAGTTAACTAATTGATTATGGGCTAGTTAACTAATTTATAATGGGTTGGTTAACTATTGCATGTCAATTAGTTAACTAGCATGGGATAGTTAATGATTGATCATGGGCTAGTTAACTAATTGGCATGGGCTAGTTATCTCAGTGCCATGAGCTAATTAACTAATTGGCATGGGCTACTTAACTAATTTTCATGGGGTAGTTAACTAATTGCCATCAACTAGTTAACTATTGATCATGGGCTAGTTAATTAATTGATCATGGGTTAGTTAACTATTGATCATGGCCTAGTTAATGATTAATCATGGGCTAGTTAACTAATTGATCATGGGATAGTTAAATAATTGATCATGGGCTAGTTAACTAATTGGCATGAGCTAGTTAACTAATTGTTATGAGCTAGTTAACTAATTAAAACGGGCTAGTTAACTAATTGACATGAACTAGTTAACCAATTGATCATGAGCTAGTTAACTAATTGACAAGGGCTAGTTAACTAATTATCAAACACTAGTTAACTAATTGTCATGGGCTAGTTAACTAATTGACATGGGTTAGTTGACTAATTGTCATGAAATAGTTAACAAATTGACATGGGTTAGTTAAGTAATTGACATGGGATAGTTAACTAATTGACAGGGGTTAGTTAACTAATTGGCATGGGCTAGTTAACTAGTGAGCAATGGCTAGTTTACTAATTGTCATGGGCTAATTAACTAGTTGACATGGGCTAGTTAACTAGCTACCATGGGGTAGTTAAGTAAATCACATGGGTTAGTTAACTCATTCTTATCGCCTAGTTAACTAATTTACATAGGCTAGTTGAATAATTGTCATGTTCTAGTTAACTATTGATCATGGGCTAGTTAACTAATTGATCATGGGCTAGTTAACTATTGATCATGGACTAGTTCACTAATTGATCATAGGCTAGCTAACTAATTGTCATGGACTAGTTAACTAATTGGCATGGGCTAGTTAAATAGTTGTCATGGACTAGATAAGTCATGTATCATGTGCTAGTTAACTAATTGACATGGGCTAGTAAACTAATTGATCATATGATAGTTAATTAATTGATCATCGGCTAGTTAACTAATTGACATGGGCTAGTTAACTAATTGTTCATGGGCTAGTTAACTAATTGTTATAGTATAGTTAACTAATTGGCATGGGCTAGTTAACTAATTGCCGAGGGCTAGTTAATTAATTGAAATGGGCTAGTTCACTAATTGATCATGGGCTAGTTAACTAATTGACAAGGGCTAGTTAACTAATTGATCATAGGCTAGTTAACTAGTTGATCATGGGATACTTAACTAATTGACATGGGCTAGGTAACTAATTGATCATGGGCTAGTTAACCAATTGTCATGGCCTAGTTAACTAATTTACATGGGCTAGTTAACTAATTGTCATGGGCTAGTTAACTATTTGACATGAGCTAGTCAACTATTGATCATGGGCTAGTTAACTATTGATCATGGGCTAGTTAACTAATTGATCATAGGCTAGTTAACTATTGAACATGGGATATTTAACTAATTGTCATGGGCTAGTGACCTAATTTACATGGGCTAGTTAACTAATTGATCATGGGCTAGTTAACTAATTGTAATTGGCTAGTTAACTAATTGATACGGTCTAGTTAACTAATTGTCATGGGCTAGTTAACTAATTGACATGGGCTAGTTAACTAATTGATCACAAGCTAGTTAACTAATTGACATGGGGTAGTTAACTAATTGTCATAGGCTAGTTAACTATTGATCATGGGATAGTTAACTAATTGACATGGGCTAGTTAACTAATTGACATGGGCTACTTAACTATTGACATGGGCTAGTTAACTAATTGACATGGGCTACTTAACTATTGACATGGGCTAGTTAACTAATTGACATGGGCCAGTTAACTATTGATCATGGGCTAGTTAACTAATTGGCATGGGGTAGTTAACTAATTGACATGGGCTAGTTAACTATTGATCATGGGCTCGTAAACTAATTATCATGGGCTAGTTAACTAATTGTCATGGACTAGTTAACAAATTGGCATGGGCTAGTTAAGTAATTGGCATGGGATAGTTAACTAATTGATATTGTTGTGCAGTTTTTGCACACACGCCCCACTAAAAGTAGGGACCCTCCTTGTTTGGTCTTTTGGCTCTTTTCTATGTCCTTGCCTTTTGTTCTTGCCTTTGGAAATCATGAGATTTTGGTCTTTTGGTCATGGGATTCAGTTACTTTGCAATGTTCCTAAATGTTTGTCTTTCTTATGCAAATGCCCCCTCTAAGGTAACACTTTGAAAATTCTAAGTTTTGGGGTGAGTTTCAGGTTTTTCCCTAGTTTCAAGATTTTCTTCCTCTGGCGGATTTCCTCGGTTACCTCGAAAACCCGACAGAGGCTGGTTTCACACTATTTTCGGAGATTTTAACTCCTCAGGGAATTCTGTCTTCCTCGGATTTTTCTGAAATTCCTTCACCGCCTCAGATTCCTGGATTCACCCTAGGTTGTCATGTCATTGCATTTATATCTCACGTACAGTTTCTACAATTGGGTTTAATGAAGTCTAGGATAGTTTTTTTTATGTTGTGAGTTGACTTCATTTGCCTTGATTGAATTTGGAGGAGCTTGATCTTGTGTGCTTGGCTTGGTTTGGCAATCGGACCTAAACTTTTCTTGAATTTGGTGGTGATTTTATGGCGTCATTGTCGTTGTCGCTTGCTAGGGCATCAAATCTTGTTACCAGTCATTGTTATCACCAAATTCACTTCACTAATGGTATGTATTCATCACTTTGCTTTCGATTGATGAATGTGAATGATCCTTTGGCACATCAGGTTTGATTTGGGTCTGTATTTCAGTGTATTGAGGATCTGTAGTTATTTTAGTGTTACACCCTTTATTCTTTTGTTGCCTCCTCTGAAATCGATGGGGTCGTCCTTGCTAGTTTGGTGATTCACTTGCCCCATTCTCTGCTAGTTATGCATTTCCTAAGCCTAGTCTTGTGCATGATTTTGTTTACCTAGAGTCTCGATCTTGGTTCTCCTTGCATTTGATAAAGAAAGTGAGTGAGCTGAATGTTTGTAATTGCATGTTTATCATGAAACCCTAGGGTTTGATCCTGAATTCATTACCAATAATTGTTAGATCACCCTTGGAAGAGTTGGAAGGTTAAATTTGTCAATGATTGATTTGAGTGAGTTGAATCCATGCTTGAATCCCAAATTTGTGACCATTCAATCAATTTGGGCAAAATCCTGATGAAGTCAAAGATTTTGGGATTTCAATCATTTCAAGGATTTCCTTCACCTTAGGATTTCCCCAGATTTCCATCGCTTTTCGTTTTCCCGAAAATGTGCATAAAACATGAGAATTAGACTGACTTCGTGAAAATTCGCTACCTTGGTATTTCCTCGGATTTCCTTTAATCCATCATTTTCCCTAAATGCACTCAGTTTTCTATGTTTCACGGATTTCCATCCCTAACGAAATTCCCCAGAGATCTGTTAGGAATGAAGAACTAAAGGAATGCATGAGTTAATTGTTAATGATTTTGCATTGCATGATTAATTTGGGTAGTTTAAGAGTATTTGCAAGCATTTCTTGAGTTTTGAGTTATGATTGGGTAACTTATGGGTGTTGTTTGGTTTTCATCGCTAAATTTTTTCCAGCCCATAATTCCTCGAAATTCGTTTCTGACCTAAATTTTGCAAAGGGGTGAAAATCCTGAACTTTGAAGAAAGGGTGTTTTAATGATATTTTAAGGGAAACTTGATTGTTGTTTGGAATTCTTTGATGATGAACATGTTATTTGAAATGGATTGACATGGACTCTCATATTATATTAGATATTTATTGTGATCTTTATTTAAATGCAAGCTGAATCAAGCAAAGCAGTTGCTGGTAAGACCAAGAATAAATGGGTAGATCCTGGCGCAGAGGGATCTTCCATCTCAAAAGTTGAGAGAATCAAGTTGGATATCAAAAGCAAAGTTCCAGAAAGCAAGTTGTCTTCTACTTGGGCAGGGATCACTGATACCAATGTAGGCAAGTGGGAGTATGAAGATTTTAAGGCAAGAATGGCAGTATAGGATCCTCCTTTGTTGGCAAGGAGATTGGTAGAATCAGGATTGGCTCATGTAGCTAGGTTTCCTCCCATAGTTCAATGCTATGAATTGGTCCTAGAGTGTGCTAGACATTATGACAAGGGCACACAAAGGGTGATTGGTCCACAAGGTCGAGTATTGGCTAATTTCTCTCCTCCCTCTATGGCACAAACATTTAATATGCCTGACAGATCCCATATGGTAGGCCTAGACTTGGATGTAACCAGGAAATACTATGAAGAGGATACCATCAAGTCACTACAGATCATTAACTCTTGGATGGAGAAGCCTAAGCCACACATTTCTAAGTTGCCAAAATAGCTATTCAGAGAAAATTTTAAGTCAGAGTACTATGATGCAATCACACTCCTTAGCAAAGTAATGGGCTTGAAGAGTGCAAAGGTGTTTGAGAGTTGGATATTTTATGTTATAGTAAGGATGGAGCAGAAAATTGATTATCATTGGTCAGGCATCACTAGTGCCATGATACATGAGTAACTATGTAATGTGTTATAGACAAGGAGCTTCACCATGACCTCTTACTTGGTCTATGCAATTGCAATATTCCACCCCTACAAAGGACTAAGTACAAGAGGTGTCTTTGGATAGGATGTGATCTATGAGGTTTATCCACAGTTACACTTGGGGAGTTCAAATTATAGAAGATTGAATGATGCATTCACTATGTACATCACTAGACTACTCCAAGGTGCAGAGCACGTCAGAATCTCAGATGCTACAAAGGAGTTAATAAGGAGGTTTGGAGCCTAGTTCATACAATTCCCCACTTTCTCCTACATCAAGATAGATGGCTTCCAAAGGGCTCCTTATAGGCTACCAAGGTATCCAATGGATCACCTCATACTCCTAGAGGTCACTAGGAAAATATGTGATTTTGATGCCATTGTGAAGAAGGATAAGCACAAGACTGGGTTTGGTAATGACTTCCCTCTTAGGGTAGGTGGTCATGGGGCATGTCCTTCCATCATTTCAGTGCAGTCCTATGAGGAAGAAATGAGTGCTTTGGGCTTGTCATTCCATTCAAAAAGGTCTAGATTTGACCTAACCGGTGAAGCACAAAAGAGGGCCAGTAGAGAATTCAGCCACAAGGATGACATTGAGGATTACTAGGCCAACTGCAAGGATGAGTTTGAAGTTAGGAAGAAGAAGTTCTCCAAGATACCAATTAACTTGGTTAGATTGTATAATGTCAAAGTCATCCCTGACCAAATTGATGATGATTGAGATGTAATTCAAAACCATGACTATGATCCCATCAAGGACAAGTCAGTAGGGGAGATTGATTGGTTGGAAGAAGAAAAAATAGAGTTAGAACAAATCATAGTCCATGTCCTCAAATACACTAAATTGTGGATCAAACACAAAATTTGGGAGTTGGACAACAAAGGTATACAATATACTTACGACCTGATGGGCAACCTAGAGTCCCATTCTACCTCTGAGGAGACTGAACAAGATTCAAAGGGAAAAGGTAAGATGGATTATCCCTTCAAGATAAAGATTAAAGGTTCTCAAGAAGAGATGGAGGAAGAGAAGAGGAGGAAGCCAATTGCCAAAAAGAGGAAGAATGTTCCTAAGAAAGACAAATCCACTACAAAGGAGGACCCAGATGGGGAGGATGAGAAAGATAATGCCCCTATGCCCAAGAGGAGAAGATTGGTTAAAACCTCAAAGAAGAAAAGTGGGCCTTCCAAGGAAGAAGGAGGGACAGGTCCTCAAGTGTTAGAGGTGGATAGATCGAGAGAAAATACACAATTTTATACAAGGAGATAAAGAACTCCTTCTCCTAAGGGCAGTATACTACAGATAAATGTTACCATAAATACTCCCATAATAGAACAACAAAAAGATGCTTCTCCTATTCATGATTCATAGGATGTGCAGAATGAGCCTAAGGATGCAGAGGTTAGTGGTCACCCCGACGAGGAGGCAGAAGAGTTTCATGATGGGGACCTCTATAATGCAAAGGCAGAGATTTCCAAGACTTTTCACCCCTCCTTGGTGTCTTATGATGACTCACCAGTCACAGATGAAGAGGAAATACCTACAAAAAAAAAAAAGGCACATGAGAAGACCCCCTCTCCTATTCAGGTTATGGCAGAAACATTAGATCATGAGGAAAGCCAGAAGTAGGGGAATAAAGTGGAAGATAAGGGTAAAGAGGTCCTTCTAGAGCATAATGTAGATGTTGAACCCTCTGTGGATCAGGTTGAAAATGATAAACAAAGTGAGCAGCAACTTGATGTTTCTACCCCAGGTTGGATTAGTGAAAGATTGAATAATAAGCAGGTGATTATGGATGACACTCCTCCAAATTGGGATGACCTACTAGCTGACATAGGCAAAGGAAAGACAAAGAAGAAAGCTAATGTTATCTCCAGAATCACCAGAGATGAGGAAAATAACTGGGTGATCCACATTGCTACTTCTGCACCTAATAAGAACAAAGATGAGGTAACTGGCCAATACTATAGTATTCAAATCATCAACCTTGGGCCCACTTCCATGATGCAATAGGTTGAGGAATTTGAAGGCTCCAGTGCTGCAATTTTAGGTAGATTAAACAAAGAGGTGCAAGCTAAACAAGAGTTGATGAAGGAGAATGAGAGGTTGAAGGGGTATTTGCAGGATCTCATGAGGTCTTTGTAGTCTATCTCTTCATTATCTACAATAGGCCTTCTACCTAAGGATACCATAACTGAATTGGAAAAGATGAGGGCCACCACACAGGTCACACGTGATTGGTTTCAGGGAGTGCAAACCAGAGGAGATGATGCAATCAAATTCCTCTTGTCAACTATTGGAGATGCCCATAGGTCGATGGAATGGTTGAGGAATTTGTTAGCTCAAGATAAGGAGGATATTGACCTCTTGCTACAGAAAACCAGGGTTGTCATGGAGTATATTGAAGAGAAGCTTGTGCGCGATGGGATTTTATCTTCTTCAAAGGTTGTCGAGCCCTGGGAATGGTACGAAGTTTTGCAAATAAGGCAAAGATTATTGAAGAAGATACAAAAGAAAGGAAAACAAATAGAGGGCATCCTGACTGATATATATAGTATATGCATTTCATTCTTCGAGATCATGACAGGAAGGAAAAAAATTTCATCTAAGTACTTGAGTTTGGAATAATTGAGGAAATGGTGGCATGAGATTTTTACCTCGGTTGATGATGGTCCAATTACTATGCACCAATTTGATGATGCGGCCACATATGTTACAGTCATGGAGGAATATCAAACCCTAAAGGTGGAGTGGGATGAAGTCATCAGGAAATCAAGGGAAGAAATTAAATCTCTTGATAGAAGATTCAAAGTATTAAATATCCCACCTTTGGCCGACCTAGAGGAAATTTTCCTTAGGGTAAGAATAAAATGGGGCAAGATAAGGATAAGGAGGAAGGTATTTAATGCAGGGCTACATCAAAATTTGTGCTTCCCCATTATTCCTTCTTTTGTTCTTCACATGCATTGGACCAATTTATATTGGAGATCCCAGGCTGACTTGGAAAAGAGTCTCAAGCATTTAATAGAATATTTTATTATCTTTTTCCTTGGTCGACCTTCCTTGTAACCCTAATTTGGGATTGCATGTTCTATAAGTATGGCATTTGGCCTTAGTTGTTGGGGTTCAAATTTAGATAATTAGATCTTGAAGCGAAATTAAGCAATAGAGCAGAAGGCTAGAATTAGGAGTTAGTTTTATTTTGAAGCAGGTATTGTAACATATAATACTGGAATTGTTGCTACTATTGAGTGACTCAATACAAGTGAAGTCATTGTGGTTTGGTGGCCTCTCTTGGATTGATTTATCTTGCATGGTTCTTATTCTATCTTTGAAATTGCTTGAAAATATTTGAATGCATTTTAGATTTAGAGTTAAATGATTGAATGGTACTTGTGATTTGATACTTGGGATGTTGTAGTGATTCCTGATCCATACTTTTATCAACTTATTGATTGTGGTTTGCTATGTAAAGTTAGCCTGGATCTTATATTTGTGTGTTTAGTTCAATTGTGGGTATTTTTTCATTTCAATTGCAAATAAGGGTTGGTTTGAATGAATGTTCATGATCTGAAAATCTTGAATTCCTTAGAAGATTGCACTGTTTCTATAAGATTGCAGGATAAATCTCGGTTGAGCAAAAATTAGTTTTGAGGGATTGGTCTATTTCAAGTATCTTGTCATTGTTATTGTTGATCTTAGGAGTGGATTTCAATCTTAGGATTTCTGGAACCCTTATCTTTTTCTATTTCTTTGAATTTGAGTTAGGTTTAGGAATTACAAGTATCAACATATTGCTAAATCTAATAGCTTTAGAGGTTCAAGGATTTGTTTTGTAAAGTCCCTTTATGATTACCAGCATTTTCACATTTATCACTGAGTTGTTTTGCTGCATTGTCAAGACCTGACATTAGAGACCTTGTGGTTATCTCTTTTCCAACAGAGATTGACCTTTCAAGAGAGATAGAATATCATATTTTGTTCGAGTTGTTGTTGTGCAGAAAACACCATCAAAAGATATGAGATAGTTAAATAATTGTCATGGGCTAGTTAACTACTGATCATGGCTAGTTAACTAATTAATAATGGGAAAGTTAACTATTGATCATGGGCTAGTTAACTAATTGATCATGGGCTACATAACTAATTATCATGGGCTAGTTAAATAATTAACATGGGCTAGTTAACGAATTGACATGGGCTAGGTAAATAATTGTCATGGGCTAGTTAAGTAATTATAATGGGCTGGTTAACTAATTGATCATGGCCTAGTTAACTAATTGGCATGGACTAGTGAACTAAATGTCATGGGCTAGTTAACTATTGATCATGAGCTAGTTAACAAATTATCATGGGGTAGTTAACTAATTGAGATGGGCTAGTTAACTAATTGACATGGGCTAGTTAACTATTGACATGGGCTAGATAACTAATTGAAATGGGCTAGTTAACTATTTACATGGGCAAGTTAACTAATTGGCTTGGCCTAGTTAACTATTGATCATGGGCTAGTTAAGTAATTGATCATGGGCTAGTTAACTAATTGACAAGGGCTAGTTAACTAATTGATCATGAGATAATTAACTAATTGTTAAGGGCTATTTAACTAATTTTCATTGGCTAGTTAACTAATTGACATGGGCTAGTTAACTAATTTATCATTGACTAGTTAACTAATTGGCATGGGCTAGTTAACTAATTGATCATGACCTAGTTAACTAATTCACATGGACTAGTTAACTAATTGTCATAGGCTAGTTAAGTATTGATCATGGCTTAGTTAACTAATCGATCATGGGCTAGTTAACTAATCGTCATGGCCTAGTTAACTAATTCACATCGGCTAATTAACTAACTATCATAGGCTAGTTAACTATTGATCATGGGCTAGTTAACTAATTGAGATGGGATAGTTAATTAATTGTCATAGGCTAGTTAACTAATTGGCATGGGCTAGCTAATTTATTGACATGGACTAGTTAAATAATTGTCATGGGCTAGTTAACTAATTGTCATGGGCTAGTTAACTAATTGACATGTTCTAGTTAACTAATTGATCATCGGCTAGTTAACTAATTATCATGGGATAGTTAACTAGTTGACATGGACTAGTTAACTAATTGATCATGAGCTAGTTAACTAATCGTTATGGTCTAGTTAACTAGTTGACATGAGATAGTTAACTAATTGATCATGGGTTAGTTAACTAATTGACATGAGCTAGTTAAATAATTGGCCATGGGCTAGTTAACTAATTGACAAGGGCTAGTTAACTAATTGAACATGGGCTAGTTAACTAATTGGCATGGGCTAGTTAACTAACTCACATGGGCTAGTTAGCTAATTGACATGGACTAGTTAACTAATTGATCATGGGCTAGTTAACTAATTGTTATAGTCTAGTTAAATAACTGATCATGGGATATTTAACAAATTAACATGAGCTAGTTAAGTAATTGATCATGGACTAGTTAACTAATTAATCATGGGCTAGTTACCTAATTGAACATGGGCTAATTAACTAATTGTTAAAGCCTATTTAACTAATTGTCATGGGCTAGCTAACTAATTGACATGGGCTAGTTAACTCATTGACATGGGCTAGTTAACTAATTGATCACAGGCTAGTTAATTAATTGATCATGGGCTAGTTAACTAATTGACATGGGCTAGTTAACTAATTGTTCATTGGATAGTTAACTAATTGTTATGGTCTAGTTAACTAATTGTCATGGGCTAGTTAACTAATTGCCAAGGGCTAGTTAACTAATTGACATGGCCTAGTTAAGTAATTGATCATGGGCTAGTTAACTAATTGACAAGTGCTAGTTAACTAATTGATCATAGGCTAGTTAACTAATTGATCATCGACTAGTTAACGAATTGTCATGTCCTAGTTAACTAATTTACATGGGCTAGTTAACTAATTTTCATGGGCTAGTTAAATAATTGTAATGGGCTAGTTAAATAGTTGTCATGGGCTAGTTAACAAATTGACATGAGCTAGTTAACTAACCGATCATGGACTAGTTAACTACTGATCATGGGCTAGTTAACTATTTATCATGGCCTAGTTAACTATTTGATCATGAACTAGTTAACTAATTGATCATGGGCTAGTTAACTATTGATCATGGGCTAGTTAACTAATTGTCATGAGATAGTTAACTAATTGACATGGGCTAGTTAACTAATTGATCATGGGCTAGTTAACTAATTATAACTAGCTAGTTAACTAATTGATATGGGCTAGTGAACTAATTTTCATGGGATAGTTAACTAATTGACATGGGCAAGTTATCTATTGGCATGGGCTAGTTAATTATTGATCATGGGCTAGTTAACTAATTGTCATGGGATAGTTAACTAATTGACATGGGCAAGTTAACTAATTGTCATGGGCAAGTTAACTACTGATAACGAGCTAGTTAACTAATTGACATGGACTAGTTAACTGTTGACATGGGCTAGTTAACTAATTTGCATGGGCTAGTTAACTATTAATCATGGGTTAGTTAATTAATTGACATGGGCTAGTTAACTGATTCTCAAGGGCTAGTTAACTAATTGGCATGGGCTAGCTAATTAATTGTCATGGACCAATTAACAAATTTACATGGGCTAGTTAAGTAATTGACACGGGCTAGTTAAATAATTGACATGGGCTAGTTAAATAATTATCATGGGCTAGCTAACTAATTGATCATGGGCTAGTTAACTATGTATCATTGGCTAGTTCACTAATTGATCATGAGCTAGTTAACTATGACATGGGCTAATTAAATAACTGGCATGGGCAAGTTAACTAATTGACATGGGCTAGTTAACTAATTGTTGTGGGCTACTTAAGAAATGTATTATGGGCTGGTTAACAAATTGACATGGGCTAGTTAACTAATTGATCATGGGCTAGTTAACTAATTGATCATGGGCTAGTTAGCTAATTTTCATGGGATAGTTAACAAATTGTTCATGGGCTAGTTAACTAATTGTTATGGTCTAGTTAACTAATTGACATGGGCTAGTTAACTAATTTTCATGGGCTATTTAATTAATTGACATGGGCTAGTTAACTAATTGATCATGAGCTGGTTAACTAATTGAGCATGGGCTAGTTAACTAATTGATCATGGGCTAGTTAACTAATTGATCATGGGCTAGTTAACTATGTATCATGGGCTACCTCACTAATTGATCGTGAGCTAGTTCACTAATTAACATGGGCTAATTAAATAATTGACATGGGCAAGTTAAATAATTGACATGGACTAGTTAACTAATTGTCTTGGGCTACTTAAGTAATTTAGTATGAGCTAGTTTACAAAATGACATGGGCTAGTTAACTAATTCATCATGGGCTAGTTAACTAATTCATCATGGGCTAGTTAGCTAACTTTCATGGGCTAGTTAACTAATTGACATGGGCTACATACCGAATTGACATGGGCTAGTTAACTAATTGTTCATGGGCTAGTTAACTACTTGTTATGGTCTAGTTAACTAATTGACACTGGCTAGTTAACTAATTGTCATGGGCTAGTTAATTAATTGATATGGGCTAGTTAACTACTTGTCATGAACTACTTAGCAAATTGACATGGGCTAGTTAAGTAATTAACATGGGCTAGTTAACTATTGATCACGGGCTAGTTAACTATTTATCATGGACTAGTTCACTAATTGATCATGGGCTAGTTCACTAATTGTCATGGGCTAGTTAACTAATTGTGATGGGCTAGTTAACTAATGTATCATGGGCTAGTTAACTAATTGACATGGGCTAGTTAACTAGTTGATCATGGGCTAGTTAATTAATTGACATGGGCTAGTTAACTAATTGACATGGGTTGGTTAACTAATTGTTCATGGGCTAGTTAACTAATTGTTATGGTCTAGTTAACTAATTGACATGGGCTAGTTAACTAATTTTTGTGGGCTAGTTAACTAATTAACATGGGATAGTTAACTAATTGATCATGGGCTAGTTAACTAATTGATCATGGGCTATTTAACTAATTATCATGGGTTAGTTAACTAATTGAAATGGGCTAGTTAACTAAGTTATAGGGGCTAGTTAGCTAATTATCATGGTCTATTTAAATAATTGTAATGGGTTAGTTAACTAGCTGTAATGGGCTAGTTAACTATCTATCATGGGCTAGTTAACTATTTATCATTGGCTAGTTAACTATTTGATCATGGGCTAGTTAACTAATTGAGCATGGGCTAGTTAACTATTGATCATGGGCTAGTTAACTAATTATTATTGGCTAGTTAACTAATTGACATGGGTTGGTTAACTAATTGATCATGGGTTAGTTAACTAATTGTAATGGACTAGTTAACTAATTGATATGGGTTAGTTAACTAATTTTCATGGGCTAGTTAACTAATTGGCATGGGCTAGTTAACTAATTGATCATGGGATAGTTAACTTATTGACATGGGCTAGTTAAATAATTGTCATAGGTTAGTTAATTATTATTTTTTAAGCAAGAGGCATAGTGCCTATATATATATTGATAGAGAATATTTACAATAAGTATTATGAGCATTCCTGTCGGATTTCATACTGCCTACACTATAGAAATTTGAAACATGCTTAATACAAAAGTTGAAATAGAATTTTTCAAGTTAACTAGCCTATACTATAACTATTATCATGCCTGTATTTTACAAAACTAGGCCTACTACAACATGTAGTTTATAGTTTATTTCAAAACTTGACAAATAGAAAGCATATCAAAATTCCCTTTAACCATATAGGCAGCTACTGTATAAATACCCTATTTTGTTGATTTATTTTCATTAAGTCTGGACTTCCACTTTCAAATTGGCCTTCTAGAAAGTTATTAGTTGTAATAGGAGCCAACCATGTGCTATAATTTTGACCATCTTGTGACTGTGAATAGGCATACAGTTGTGGTTTTGAGCTCCCACCAAAGTATTCCAAAGGCATTTCATTCAGGTTGAAGGAAGGATAAATTGCTTCTACTTGAGGTTGAAAATTGCCAGTCTTTGAACTTCCAAATTCTTGTGCACTAGTTTGCATATTATACCCAACCCCCTATTGTTGGAATGCTGACATGTTATTTTCAAAATGATTTTCCAAAGCCTGACCATTTAGATTTTCAAACTGTTGAGCATGTTGATTCTCATACTATTGTGGTTAACTACCACCCTCTGTATTTGTTTGTGGCTGTAGATTGCTTTGTGTTGGAGGGTCATGCTCATGCATAAGTAGAGCCGTAATTTCTTGTACTTTTTCCTTTGTTCTCTCTGCAAACCCTAACTCAAATTCTCTTGAAAATCTTCTGAGAGATACCAACATGAAACTCAAGTCTTGAAGAGGTAGTGATTTAATTATTGCAATAAAAATCCTTTGATAAGTTGACCGGTGAAGTAGAAAATGTTTGGGAAAAAGGCCTCCCACATAACCATGGCCTTTCCACAAATCATAACCTTGACATGCTTTAGTAGAAACATCCCATTGTAGGAATTCATCATTTACTACCTTTTTTTATTACTTTCTCTACTAAATCAACATCTTGCAACAAATCCATAATGTTTGAAATGAAAATTTATAGAAATTGTGATGGATATATCACCCTTTTAACTTGTGGCCTCAATATCTCAGCTCCAAGAACCCTTTTTACATGTTTCTTGAATGTTTCATAGTGATCTCTAAAGACTAGATGTAACTCCACTTCTCCTATTTCTTCTGCAATTGGCAATTCCCATTCATTGACTTGCATGAAGACTCTGTAGTTCCTCAGAAAGAATTCCATTGTCGTTCACCTGCACTGCTCACTAATAGAAACTGGAATGTAGAGCTCACCACTGCTTGAAGTGTCCTGTGCAAACATATAAGAAACAACAAACATTTTTTCTCGCACAAGATATTTATGCTTGTTGCTTATACAAAAATCGGATGTGAATCTTAACACAAAGCTTAAACATAGTTTTTGATAGACTTGATTTACCATAAAAGAGCATTATTTCATCGTACAAATTAGCTTTATCAGTCTCTCTAAATTTAGTTGTTCTAATTTTCATTATAAAGATTAGAACTAGAAGGAATTTAGAATGACAATGTTTTCTTAAGATGTCTAAATTTGGATCTTCTGCCACTGATTAGCTTCCAGGTAATACTTTATACTTCGCACACATGCCAAATACTTATTTCAAGGTAATCCTTGAAAACATGCAATACACCTGTATCCTACACATAGCATAAAATAGTTAAAAAAACTTTTTTCGGCTTGATCTTACATCATGTCACAAGGATTTGGAATGGCATTATAATTTAATGAACTATGCACATGTGTTTTCCCTATATCCAAACTTGTACCATGTACATTTTTGAGATCATCCAAACCTTAGGTTTACTTAATACAAAAAAAAATCCTTTTCACATACACTTGAAACTATATCCCTCTGTATTACCTCCTACAAACCACTTGAACAGGCACTGCAACTGACATTTTGTTGACATGAGAGATGGATATGATTTCTAGGTAAGCCTCATTTCTAGCTAGGCTACCCTTTACTTTCATTATACACTCAGGAAACACACTGAACTAACTTGATTGCGTAATCTCTGTACTTTTAAATAATGAATACTTCTGATTATGAAATACAATTTCTCCAATTAATATTATATCCACAACTTGGTTCACCATCAAAGACAATTGATTAGAGGGTCAACTTTCCTCTTTTGCCAGCAAAACCTCTAGCTTGGGATGAATCTTTCCTATCTCCACAACATGAGAAATTTCATCCTCTAACTGGTCACATCCAGAATTCGCCAAAAAAATTACCACTACATTGCCTTCCTTGTAAGAATGAAGAATTTGATAGCTACCTAGCTTATCAAGCATGGACCAGATTCACTTAACAATATAGCCTAGCCTCCAATTTTGAATCTTACACTCTCGACAAGCATTGATTAGCACCAATGAATCCCCTTCTATCTATATATTGGGAAGATTAATAGTGAGAGATAATTTTACCCCTTGAAGTAAAGCTTGAGCCTCTGCTAAATTATTAGATCTAGCCATCGGCTTAAAAGACTTTGCACTGATCACTAATCCTTTATGATTTTTGATAACCACACCTGCACCAGATAGGCCTGGGTTTCCCCTCGATGCTCCATCAAAATTAACCTTGTATGCACTTGGAGGAGGGGGGATCCAAACAATAGAACTTCTATTAACTTTTTGCAAAGGCTGATGTAAACTACCTTTGAAAGGAAAATTTATAAGGGGCCATGATGACAAAAACTTTGAATCCCAATCTGTAAAGATCGAGCCCACATGCTTAGTTTTTTTAACATATACATTTACAGACTCTGAAATGGATTATTCTAAGTTAGTTAAAACAAGTTGAAAATTGAACTTTTCTTTTCTGAAGATGCTCTTATTTCTTGCCCACCAAATAGCCCAAACCACAGAGGAAGGGATAATAATCCAAATGCTTGCAAAGAAAACAAATTTATATAACTGAGGCCAACTATTAAATAGCTACCAAAGAGTGTTTGCGAATGGAGACTGTCATTACAACTTTGAAACAACATATTTACAACAAGATTGGGCCACCAGACATGATATGAAAAGGTGATTTATATCTTCTATCTCTTGCTCATAGAGCACACATTTAAAAGGTTGAGCAATTCGAAGTTTTACCAACTTAACACTTGTTAAGATTTTATACTTTATTGCTAGCCATGAAAAAAAACCTTCTTTAGGCATTACCTTTGAGTTCCAACAAAATTGATATGCTCTCTGATTATTTGGTTGAGAAGAAATTTGAGAAGTTGACTTATACCCTTCTTTCATAGTATAACAACCTGATTTTGCCTTATACCATATTAACTTATCAGGTTTAGATGAAATGAAAACTAATCTATTTCGAAGGAGAGATGGGATCTAACTTTTGAAAGCATTGTCTATTCCTTCCATAGAAAAATCCTTCCATTTTACTTTTCCCGATAAAGAATCTACCTGATGAATATAATCTTTTACCTTCGGACCCCACCTTTGGGTTAAAAAAATTTCCACATGCTCACAATTTAGTAAACTATTTAAACATGGATACCCATTCCAAGAATCCTTCCAGAAATGGGCTTCCTTCCCATCATTTACCTCCCAAGCTAGATAAGGTAAAATAATCTTTCTGCATGATATTAAAAATTCCACATTGAGGACCTTGTAGGAGGATTTGACACATTTAAAATTCTTGATGGATATTGATTATCCAAATACTTGGCTTGCATGAGGCGACACCACTTTAAGCTTGGATTTGAGTACATTCGCCAAACCATTTTGGCACCTAAAGCCTTGTTCCTTTCAGCCAAATCATGAAGCCCAACACCCCCTTTTCATTTCTCCAAACACATGGTTTCGAGAGAAATTAATGGGATTTTTTTTTATTATCAAGATTTCCAAACCAAATAAATTTTCTAATCAACTTTTGAATTTTAAGTATGATTAATTTTGGAGCTTTCAAAACTAATATAAAATAATTGGGAATTAAAGATAAAACTGATTTTACCAACAATATTCTTCCTGACAAAGTAAGCCATTGCCCCTTCCATGATAATATTCTGGCTTCAATACTTTGAATGATCTTTTGCCAATAAGATATCTTATTTTGACCTGTAAAAAATGGAATACCTAGATATTTGCAACGAAGTTGTGCTTGTTGAAATCCTAACAGCTTCACTATTCTTTTCTCAAGAATAGGGTTTGTATTAAATACATAAACTTTTTAATTTCCCTCATTTATCTTTTGACCCGAAGCTCTTGTATATTTATCCAATACCTCCTTTATGTGCAAAGCTTCTGATATAACAACTTTGCCAAAAAGTAGAGTGTCATCAACAAAGAGGGAATGTGTTACTGATATGTTTGTACTTGGAATGTATATTCCCTTGATAGATCCCCGATGGTGAGCTTTAAGAAGTGACCTACTCAAGGCTTCAACTAAAATAATAAATAGAAAAGGGGATAGTGGATCACCTTGAAAAACCCCTTGAGTAGAACCAAAGAATCCCACTGCAGAACCATTTAACAATACTGAGAACTTAGCACCTGACAAACATGACAAAACCATTTTACACCACTTAGAAGAAAAGCCAAATTTTAATATCACCTGTTTCAACAAGGACCAATCCACCCTATCATAAAATTTTTGCATATCCAACTTAATAATCATAGATGATAATTTGTTAACCGCAATTGAGTGCAAGATTTCATGGGCAACAATTTCACCTTTTGTTGTTTCTCTGCCAAGAACAAAACCTCCTTGCTCCTTAGAGATAATTTTAGAAACAAGAGGATGTAAGCGAAGATAGATGGCCTTTGTAAAATTCTTATAAGTTGTGTTATAAAGAGAAATAGGCCTAAAGTCTGAGAAGGAGAGAGGGGTTGCTATTTTAGGAATGATAGCAATATTAGTAACATTAAACTTCTTCAACATACCCCTTGTTTTCCTTGACTCTTCCAATGTGTTATTCCTTGGTCAAAATGGGTCCCCCTTTGTTATTTTTTGTACTTAGTTGTTTTTGAAACAAAGTTTGGAGTTTTGTTTTGCCAATACTTTGTTTTTCTTTTGTTTCTCTGTCGGGATCAGAATCGGAACTGAATCAGGTTCTGAAAGTTCTTTTGAAACTTGTTTTGGTTTCAATCCCGACAGTCTTTTCTTTATGTTTTTTTTTTTTTCTTCAACGGACCCGGAGTCGGAGTGGGTGTTAACTTAGTCTTTACCGAAAATTGCAAAATCACAATCAACTTCGCCCTCGCCTTTGCTATTTTGACCTTTGGTTTTTATCTTTGTCTTTTTGTGTAGTTTTATTATGTCGGTCTTTTGGTTTTACTTTTTGTGTTTGGTTTTGTTTTGTGTTTAGTTGGCGGACCCGAAACCAGAATTGGAATGAGGTTTGGAAGTTTCTTGAAAGTTTTGAATCAGTTTCTATTTTAGTTCCACCCCCGCCGGTTTTCTAGATCATTGACTTTTTGACTGAAGTCACATTGTTGTGAAGGGTTGGTTCACTTTCAGTTCTGACTCCACCTTAACTGTGTGTTAATGCATTAATGACAGTTGGTTGTGTAGGTAGAAATCTTTATTTTTTTCTTCATATAAGGGTTAAACAAGTCATTATTATCATTATTAAGAGATTGAAGAGCACGAAAGAGCAGCGGCAGAGTTCATTCAAGCAAAAAAGATTGAAAGAGGAGAAGATTGTTGTGAACGGATTAGTTCAGAAGGTTAGCTGCATTCTTGTGTATGCGAGGTAGGTTTTCTTATTGGTGTTCTTCATTTTATTTACTATTGTGTGTTTTGTATATATGTTTGTCCGTGCTCTAAATCATGCCATTTTTATTGTTTCATTTTAAACAAGTTTGTGATTCTTGGCGTGTTTTTTTGAATGGTTGTTTCCTCATTTTTGTTTTTTTTCTGTTTTAGTTCTTTCTATTTTGGGGCATGGTCACTTTCACGCTTTAGTCATGATTGCATCGTGTTGTTTTGGATTTGCAGTGAGTTAGATTAAGTTTAGGTTTTAAATGGTGATTAGTTAGATTAGAAATTTATAGTGAGGTATATTAGAGATTCACAATGAGTTAGGGTAACTTGATTCATCATTTTTACTTAGGGTTTTGTCGTGTTTTGCATTCTGGTAAGTGGCAAGCTTTAAAATCCGTGCCCTAGTTTTTATCGTGTTTATTAGATTACGGTTTCGTTGGTCTTTGTAGTCACTTTTAAAATGATTAAAATATGATATCTTAGGATTCAGTCGTTACCCATGGTCATATGAGTAAGGTGTTTTAAAACCTATTTTTCATCTAATATGACCTTGGTTTTAGTCATCTAGTTATGAGTTAAATTGATAAAAGCTTTGATGGCATCATGGTCAATCTAGGCGGAGACGGGATCGGAATTGATCTTGAACTTGAGAATTTGGTTTTGCAAAAGGTATCGATTCCATGTTTCATCCTGTGTCCGGCTCCGTGCTTAATGAGAAAATATTCTTTCAAAATAATGATGACCAAATCGGAAGTGGAGGCGGAATGGAAATAGAATATGAAAATATGAAAATTTGAAGAAAACCGAATCCGTTTTCCATTCCGATCATGGTTCCAATAACCGTTCCGATTCCGACTCCGAGCCTGTTCATTGTTAGTGAAATTTCTATATCGGTTTTTGCCCCGAGTCCGGCAGCGTTGTAAAAAGAGACTATTTTAGGTTGTGTTTCTGCCTAGTTTTTCCTCCAGTGCATATATGAAAGGTATGGTTTTAAAAGTATGTTTTATAATAATATCTAAAGATCTAATTAGAGGTTTGGCTTGCAGAAAAGTTGAAAGATGTCAGGAACATCAGGGGAAGCTGCTCTAAGAAACTAGCCTCCAGAAACATCAAGGGTAGCATCAAAACCAAAGAAGTTAAAGCTAGAACAACTGCCTTATACATTAAGGTATAATCACAGGAGTCCGGTTGTGAAGATGAGCAAGGTGGAATTAGATTGGTCGGATATCACTGACACCAATTTAGGTCAATATAATTTTGAGGAATGGTATTCAGAAGTGTTTGACAAGGATATTACATTGACTACGGAAAGAATTGTTAGCTCTGGGTTAGCTCATATCACTTTATTTCCTATATCTGTCTAGTGCCTGGAGTTAATCATGATAGTAGCCAGTGCTTAAAATCCTGCTACAAGACTATGCATGGATTCACAAGACAATGTGATTATTAATCTCACTCCTCAAGCATTTCAGAGTATATTTGATGTTCCAAATCCAAAGAGCTTGGTGCAATTAAATGAGTCAGAGGCTTTGGAGCAATATAGTAAGTATAAGGGAATGAATAAATCTCACTTGAACAAGAAGTGATTAAAGATAGAAAATAAATCTCTAAGTAAACTTGTAGATAAGCCAAACAGGGTAGATTTCTATGAAGAGGTAGCAAGGTTGATTGTGATGTTGTCTAGGGTGTTTGGAAAGAGAGATGCATTTTACTTCAAGGAGTGGATGTTTCCTTTTATTCAAACTATCTTGAAAGGAGAACAACAGTTTGATTGGACAATAATTGTTTTTGATGCCAGTTAACCAGGATCAGAGAAACCAAGTGTTTCTTTATGACCTCTTACATTGTTTATGCAACAGCAAGAGTGGGCATAATGGGAGCACTATGATCAATTATCTCTTTAGGTTGCTGAGACTCATTTCAGAAGAGTCAATAATGCATTTTTATATGTGGTCATCAATCAATTAAATGGAGATGCAGGATTCAGGTTAAGCAAGAAGCCATGGCGTTCATTGTTGAATGGGGATGTTGGTACATCCAATACCCCAAATTTACATATTTCAGGTTATTTGGTTTTGAAGGCCACCCACATTTACTTCCAAGGTGCTGCAGTAATAGGATGGTGCTAATGGAGTTTGTATATCAAGCTATTGGAGTTAATGCTCGGTTTGGGATTAAGCATAAAACTGGATGTCATAAATTTCCCATGAAATTGGGTGAATATGGTTGTCAACACTTGAAGGGAGCAAAGGTGGTCTGTAATGAGTTGATTCAGTTGAAATTGGGATTGTATACAGCTCGTAAGTGTTTTGATCCAAAGAAGAAGATGTATGCTTTATTACCTTCAGTGTTCACTAGACATTATAATTTGTTAGAAGACTTTTGGAGTAATAGGAAAGATGAGTATGACTTGAGAAAGAAGAATTATGAAAGATTATCGGTCTCACTCATGTCAAAGCTTGGTATTAAAGAAAACATTCCTGACACCTTGGTGGATGATGGAATGGTGTTGGATCCATCCTATGAAGTGTTGAATATTGGCACCAAGAATCTGGATCCAATTGATTGGGATGTTGAAGAAACAATTGATATCAAGAAGATTGGAAGGACAGTGTTGGATAGAAGTGTGCAATGGTAAGCGCTAAGAACTCAAGCTTCTCAAGGACTAGTTCTTAAAAAGGGTAAAGGATACAAGAGAATTAAGAGAATTAAGAGAAAGACACCTCCCAAAGAGCCATTAGAATTCCTTCCTCCAGACATTGAAGAAATAGAACTTGAGGTGGTGGATGATGGAGAGGAAACACAAGAAGGAGATGTTTCAATAGGATATGTTTTTTCAACACCTACATTAGGTGAATCATCTACCCAAGCCCCACTTACAAGAAAGAAGAGTAAAGAGGTTCAAGAAGGAGCTCTTCATACCATGGCTGAAGCTGCTAAGGGAAAAGAAGTGGAGGAAAAAGTTCTAGAAGTTGAGACAGATTCAGATGAAACTCCGTCAGAAAAGGATTTGCAAGAAAACATGCCTTTAGAGGAGACTATTGAGCAGATTCTAACACAAGAAGAGCAATGGAAAATGTTTGAAGAGGAAAAAAGGAAGTCTGATGCAAGGGCTGTGGCAGAGAGACAAAAAGAAATGGATGCTAAGGTACAAGCTGATGCTCTAACTCACCAGCAACAATTACAGTCAAAACAAGTTGAAATTAAGGCAGTAGATGACGAAGTAGAGAAGCAAAGGAGGCAATGAGAACATGAGCTTAAAGTTAAATCAGAAAATGACAAGTTAAAGTTGATATAAAAGATCCATGATCTTGAGGAGGAGAAAGCAAGAAACCGGAGGGAAAAGAAAATTCTGGTTGCTAGGTTGAAACAAGCAGAGGAAGCTCGACAAAAAGAGGAAGAATCAGAAAAGATCAGGAAGAAAAGAGAGGCTGAAGAGCTGATTAGGAAACAATAGGAAGAAGAAGCAGAAGCTGAAAAATGTAAGACTTTGGAGGCAGAAAGGTTAGAAAGGGAAAAGCTAGAGGCCTTAGAAAAAGAGAAATTGGAAAGGGAGGCTCTAGAAAGGGAAGCTTTAGAAAAGGAAGAATTAGAAAGAGCAAGAATAGAGAAGGAAGAATTAGAAAAGGAAAGGTTGGAAAAGGAAAGAGTAGAGAGAAATCAGTTGGAGGAAGAGAGGTTGAGGAAAGAAGAAGAAGATAAGAAAATACAAGAACAAAAGGATAGAGAAGATGAAAAGCAAATGGAACAAAAGGATAGAGAAGAGGCTGAAAGACTTGTGCAAATGCATATACTACAAGAACAACAAGAGAAAGAAAGGGTTGAATCCCAATCTCAAGTGAGTATGCAACCACCTTCTACAGTTATTGCTCCCTCTTCCTCTACGATGACTACTACTCCAAATGCTCCTACATGGCTAAAATTAAACCTGCAGAAGAGAGTAGTAATACCTACACAACCTCTTAATTGGGAGGATATGATGAAAGGAATTGAGCAGGAGAGGCCTAAAAAGAAGGCTAAAATTCTACATTCTACCCGACTCACAGACAAAGGAGAAATTGTTGTTGAATGTGCCATGCCGATGACAGAAAAGGAGGTAGGGGATATGCAGTTAACAGATTATCAGCTGAGTATGGTCAATTTGGGAGGACCGACTAGGAATCAGCAAATGAATTTGATTGATGTGGTGGCTTCAACGACTAAGTCAAGAATGATCAAGGACAAGCAAAAGAAGGATGAGCTTAAAGCTCAATTGGATCAGTTGCATTCATTCTTGAAGAGTGTCTCCTCTCCAAGGTCACAACAGGTAGTAGCCATTGAGACTCCTATTTTGTTAAGCAAAAAGGAGGTAGATGATTTGGTGTAGGTTAGAGGAAAGGAAAAGATGGTAGACAGGTGGATAGATAAATTGAACCAAGAGGTAGGAGAGGTTTTAGTGAAAGGATTTTAAGCCTACAAGGATACTGAAGGGTTGATTAAAGAGATGTATTAATACATTGAGGCACCAAAAAAGCAAGAAGAAGAATACAAAGAATACAGTCAGAAGTTAGAAAAGGTGAGTGAATTGCCTCTAACAACTCTTCTGGAACAATCCATACTTGAGGAAGACAACAAGGATTTTGTGGAGAAAACTTCTCGTATACTCTGGTTTAGGATTGAATTTTTGTGTAAGCATAAGAATGAGATTCAAGAGACTGTAAATAATTTGACTGAGCAATTGGAAGAGTTAGAAGCAGTTATTGCCATTATTGTAGATATAAATGCATTTACAAAAGAGGGCATTCCTTTTAATCAAATAAAGGAAAAGTGGGATGAAAGATTCAAAGGACTTATGCAAAAAGAAGATGATGGTGGAGAGTTGATGTTAGATCAACTAGTAGAGGTCAAAGAAGAGATAAAAGCTGTTGCGAGAGAGTTAATAAAGGTGAAAAGTATGAAGGAGTTTGCTGCAGCTGAGTTGGATCAGATCAAATTTGAAGATGACTGGATTGATGGGCCAGAGATGGATACTTTACAACAAGTCTTCACCAGCTACGATGAGTTCATGGCAGATCCAGCTTCGCATGTGTGAATCCTTGCATGCATGATTTTTATCTTCCTTGCATGTTGCATGCATGCAACACTGACAGTCTTGGGGGTGCATGACTTCTTTTCTTTTCTTCTATCTTCTATTTTTAGTTAAGACTGAATGATTGAATGCAAGAACTCAAGATCAAATTGATCTGAGTTTCCAAGAGAGTCTAATTCCTAAAAAGGTGGATAACCTAAAATTAGAAGTAGAGTTCAAACTTTTGTATATCTATAAATACCTGATGGGTATCATATTGTAAAGGTCGACTAATTGAGAATTGGATTGGCTTACCTAATGCTAGGAGATAGAATTTTGTAGTGATTTTTATAGAGATACATTGTACTTGATCTCTTACAGTTAATAGAATTACAAGTTTACTCAAAATATGGTGTTTAGAATTAAATTGTCTATTTGATAAGGCTGATAAGTGATGATCTATCTGTATGTAGTGATTGTGCTGAACATAAGAGTTTCTTGAATGATGAAAGTCATTTGAAGGAATCAAATTTAAGGATTATCTTATTAGATTTTCATTGAGTTGAAGTTATTAAAAATTTTGTTGATCTATAATCTTGATGATGAATGAATGTGTGTTGTTTTGAAACCCTTGAAATATTTGTGAAGAGTAATTGCGAAGTTAATTAAGCACGTAAAATGTATGCAGTGGTATAGATTATGCTATAGATTGTGTCATCTTATGGTTTTTATGATCTGTTAGGAAACATTCATTATTGAAGGTATATGTCCAGATACTAGATAAATTTGATTCATACTTATTGTTTACCCCTTTGTCCTATCTTTTTCTTTTATTTAAAAACCCCATTGATTTGCTAAAGCAGTCAGTAAAATGAGTCGTAGCTTGAATATTTTGTTACCAGCATAGGCCGCTTGAATATTACAGTTGCATGAACCGATTGAGTGACACCAGACAATTGAGAACCAACTACCAGGACCTTGGGAGTTAGGCTACTATATGTTGTCTTTCTTTTTCAGGAGAAATAGAGTAGAAATATTTTGTTTTAACATTGTTTGTGTCATCTTCACCATCAAAACAATGCATTCAAAATATCATAACCCACAAAATCCCATTTTTGAAAAAAGATTGAAGTAAAGCCATCAGGACCAAGTGCTTTGTCAGAAGGCATAGAAAAAACCACTTCTTTGACTCCATTCAAAGAGAAAGGAGCAAGCAACCTATCATTATCTTCACTTGATATCAAAACTAGAATATCATGAAGGAGCTCTTCTCTATCCCTAACTAGATGATCATTAACATTCTTATTGCAAGTAAGAAGAGAAGAAAATAAATTGATACCTTCCTTTTGAATATCTTTCTTTTTTGTAAGAAAATCCCCTATGACACGATCATGAATTGAAACAATTGAATTATTTTATTTTTTGACTTGTATTGAAATATGGAAAAATTATGTATTCCTATCACCATCTTTGAACCATAACTCTCTTGATTTCTATCTCCAATAAACTTCCTCTCACAAAAGAAATTCCTTCCATTCCTTCTGCAACTTACTTGTTCTTCAAACAGACTGGAATCTAGACCTTTGGCAATAATAAGCTCGGTTACCTCTACAAGTATTTTGTAAACCAATTCTTTCTACTCAAAAAAAATTTTAAAAACTTGTTGATTCCATACTTTTAGATGTTGTTTGGCATGATCAAGCTTCTTACTTAGTTGAAACATTCTTGAAGCGAGACAAAAAGGAAAATTCAGCCACCAATGTCTTAACAAACCAAAAAACTCTGGATGCCTGAACCACATTGATTCAAACTTAAAAGAAGATTGAAATTTTGGTTTAGAATTTTTTCCCAGCAAATCAAGAGAAATTGCAAAATGATCAGATGCTGCAAAAGGAAAAATTGTTGAGGATAAATCCACACCACTCAAAGTCCAATTTGAGGAAGTTAAAAACCTATCTAATCTTTCTGCAATTCAAAGAAAAAATTTCCTCCTATTTGTCCAAGTGAATCCTCCATTGGAGGTATTATATCAACAAGAGCATTATCTTGAATAAAAGAAGCAAAATATTCCATATATTTTTTAGTGGAAAATTTCCACCCTTTTTCTCTAAAGAACTTGTAATTGCATTAAAATCCCCTGGTAAAATGACTTTTTCTTGGCCCAACATGTCTAATTTTTGCCTCAAAGTTTCCCATAATAACTTCTTACCCACTGAACTATTAGGTCCATACACATTCAATAGACAAAAAGACAAATCAAAATACTTAACTTGCATTAAATTCCAATTCGAGCCAAAAGAAATGTTGGTGATGCTTGTAGTATTTGCATTCCAAAGCGTAATTAGACCTCCAGAAGCACCTTGGGATGGAGAATGACTAGATTTCCATTTATTATAATTTTTATTAATAGATTCAAAAGTAACATCTAAGGTTTTAGTTTCTTGAAGAACCACTAAATCAGCCCCACAAGAGTCCAATTGCTTCTTGACTTGGACCCTTTTGTCAAAGGCATTAATGCCTCTGACATTCCAAGATATAATTCTCATTGAATCTTGGGAGAGCAACATGCTCTCCTTGGCCTTTTTTGTTTCTCATTTATAGACAATTTGATATCTAATGTCGACTGAATACCTACTGTAATTTCCTCTTGCAACTTAGTAGCTAATGATTTTCTACCCCTCTTAGCAGGTGACTTTTTTAAATTTGGGGACAAAGGGGTTTGAGAAATTGAAACTGAGAAACCATCATCCACTAGAAACCTCCTCACCAAATACTTCAGAAGCAATATCATCTATCATTTGGTCACCTACTGAATGTAAAGCTTCATCTACAAAATTTTCAAGTTCCATTTCTAATGGAACAATTGATGATTGAGAAATTGACTCATCAAAACCTTGGGGAGACTGGAAGTGAACCAAATCAGAGGGGGAATCAAATAGAGGGACATCTGGACCTTCCAAATCTGGTAAGTCATGTAGACTAACATCTCCCTCAACACTTTGATTATCAAAAATATTTAACAACTCATCACAATTATTTTGCAAAACCAAAGTTAACATTGAAGTGCACAGATTCAAGTGTTGAGAATTAACACACTTGACATCAGCTACCAATAGTTGAAGTGAGTGCCAAAAAAACTTGATTGGTGACAACAATATTTTACACCAATCAGATGCGAAACAATGAGGAAATTAGAATGAGAAAATGAAATGCTAACACTTCCACTATTGTTGAAACCCAAAGGAGATGGAAATTTAACTTGCATAAAAGGAGATCTGCTAGAAACAGGACAAACCTCAACTGAAGAAGTTTGTGAGGAAACTTCTCATTTCCCAATAGAATATTTATTACAACACAGTCCAGCTGATTCCATGGAAAAATAATTGAATTTCTAAAACCACTTATAACAAAAGTCAAGAACCATTAACCTGAGATTTTTTATAGAAAAACTGTTCATCTCCATGACAGATGTAGAACAAACAATATCTGAACTATGTGATAGAGAATTAGTAGAAATACCATCCCCTGCCATTTCAATGTTTTTGTCCTTCAAAACCACACATATTTTGAAAGGATGAAGCAAGAAGTGATAGATGAAACAAATTTGCTTCAGATCCTCATAAACCAAATTTTGGCTCCACAAGCCATGGATTGACTTAATATCAATAACAAGAGGAAGGATTTTTGTGAAATCCATAAGAATACAAAACCTAACTGGTAAAGATGGATTGGAAAAAAACTACAAATCTTGATGCAGGAAGATGCCTATCTAATTTCCCAATACTTCAATAATATGGTACTCCCTATATTCCAATGGTAACCCTTGAAGCTGAACCCAAAAAGGTATAAATTTTACAATGGATTGGGAAGGACACAAGTTTGGCATCCAAAGAGTAGAGAATAAACCATGACCATCATAGATCCAAGCTTTTTTTCTAAACACAATATTCCTATAATCTTTATCAGAGAAAATCACTACAAAGAAACCATCCCCCTTATCTAAGAAGAATACCTGATTAGCTCCCTCCCAATTTTGGAAAACCCAATGTTTCAGAAAAATAAGATCCAGAGTAAATTTCCAAAACTTACAAATCAAGGTAACTTCCTTGAGATCCTGAATCTATGGCTGTAGCATGGCCTTAGGAAGAACAAAAGATATGTGATCTTTCGGGCTTCGTTATTTAGGTACCCACAACTTACCAATGTCAGCCTTCCCCTACAACTATGATTTAAATTGCTTTTTGCACGTTCACCTTAATAGGACCGCTTGCATTTGGGACCACTAGATCATTCTTTTTAATAAAAATATTATTGGGAAAGGTTGCAGGAGACCGCAAAGGAATGTTATTAGGAAAGGTTGCATAACACAAATGAGACTTTGGAATGAAGGGAGATCTAGAAAGGGGAATGTTATTGGGGTAAGAAGTTGGAGAACAAGCTGAAACAACTTCGGCATAGCTTCTTTGAAGAGGAGAAGATTGAACAAAAGACCCTGATTAAGATCCAAAAATATCAAATGGAGATTGAGATTTACAAACAAGCGATATCCCAAGACATCGAAGCTAAGAAGAAGAACCCACCTAAAAATGGGATTGCCGAGCATCATTAACACCCCAACGGGAACCATAATTTGCTCGTCGAGCCCCATTGGAGAAGCGAAAATTTACATAACAGGAAGAATTTTTTGAAAAATTCTCGTTGGCGCTAAAGTTACAGACCATTTTTTCAGATCCAATAGAATCGACATGGATTATTTTTCTTCTAGGGTAGTTAACTATTGACCATGAGCTAGTTAACAAATTGTCATGGACTAGTTAACTAATTGAGATGAGCTAGTTAACTAATAGACATGGGCTACTTAACTATTGACATGAGCTAGTTAACTAATTGAAATTGGCTATTAATCTATTGACATGGACTAGTTAATTATTGGTCATGGGCTAGTTAACTAATTGCCATGGGCTAGTTAACTAATTCACATGGGCTAGTTAACTAATTGTCATCGGCTAGTTAGCTAATTGTCATCGTCTAGTTAACTATTGATCATGGGCTAGTTAACTAATTGATATGGGCTAGTTAACTATTGATCATGGGGTAGTTAATTAACTAATCATGGGCTAGTTAATTAATTGTCATGGGTCGGTTAAATAATTTACATGGGCTAATTAACTAATTGGCATGGGCTAGTTAACTAATTGTCATGGGCTAGTTAATTATTGACATGGGCTAGTTAACTAATTGACATGGGCTAGTTAACTATTAATCATGGGTTAGTTAACTAATTGACATGGGCTAGTTAACTAATTATCATGGGCTAGTTAACTAATTGACATGGGCTAGTTAACTAATTGTCATGGACTAGTTAACGAATTGTCATGGGCTAGTTAAGTAATTTACATGGAATAGTTAACAAATTGACATGGGCTAGTTAACTATTTGATCATGGGCTAGTCAACTAATTGATCATGGGCTAGTTAACTATTGATCATGGGCTAGTTCACTAATTGATTATGGGCTAGTTAACTAATTGACATGGGCTAGTTAGCTAATTGTCATGGGCTAGTTAAGTAATCTATTATAGTCTAGTTAAAAAATTGACATGGGCTAGTTAAATAATTGATCATGGGCTAGTTAACTAATTGATCATGGGCTAGTTAGCTAATTTTCATGGGCTAGTTAACTAATTGACATGGGCTACTTAATGAATTGACATGGGGCTAGTTAACTAATTGTCCATGGGCTAGTTAACTAATTGTTATGGTCTAGTTAACTAATTGACATGGGCTAGTTAACTAATTGTCATGGGCTAGTTAATTAATTGGCATGGGCTAGTTAACTAATTGACATGAGCAAGTTAACTAATTGATCATGGGTTAGTTAACTAATTGATCATCGGCTAGTTAACTAATTTACAAGGGCTAGTTATCTAATTGATCATAGGCTAGTTAATTAATTATCATGAGCTAGTTAACTAATTGACATGGGCTAGTTAACTAATTGATCATGAGCTAATTAACTAATTGTCATGGCCTAGTTAACTAATTTACATGGGATAGTTAAATAATTGTCATGGGCTAGTTAACTAATTCACATGGGCTAGTTAAATAATTGTAATGGGCTAGTTAACTAGTTGTCTTGGGCTAGTTAACTAATTGACAGGGACTAGTTAACTAATTGACATGGGGTAGTTAACTAATTGTTATGGAGTAGTTAATTATTGATCATGGGATATTTAACTACTTGATCATGGGCTAGTTAACTATTGATCATGGGCTAGTTAACTATTTTATCATGGGATAGTTAACTAATTGATCATGGGCTAGTTAATTGTTGATCATCAGCTAGTTGACTAATCATCATGGGCTAGTTAACTAATTGCTCATGGGCTAGTTAACTAATGGTAATCGTCTAGTTAACTAATTGATATGGACTAGTTAACTAATTGTCATGGGCTAGTTAACTAATTGACATGGACTAGTTAACTAATTGATGATGGGCTAGCTAGCTAATTGAAATGAGCTAGTTAACTAATTGATCATGGGCTAGTTAACTAATTGTGAAGGGCTAGTTAATTAATTGTCATGGGTTAGTTAACTAATTGGAATGGCCTAGTTAACTAATTGATCATGGGCTAGTTAACTAATAGTCATGGACTAGTTAGCTAATTTATATGGGTTAGTTAACTAATTGTCATGGGCTAGTTAAATAATTCACATGGACTACTTAAATAATTATAATGGGCTAGTTAACTAGTTGTCATGGGCTAGTTAACTAATTGGCATTTTCTAGTTACTTAATTGACATAGACTAGTTAACTAATTGTCATGGGCTAGTTAACTATTGATCATGGGTTAGTTAACTACTTGATCATGGGCTAGTTAACTACTTGGTCATGGGCTAGTTAACTAATTGGTCATGGGCTAGTCAACTAGTTTACATGAGCTAGTTAACTAATTGTAATTGACTAGTTAACTAATTGATATGGCCTAGTTAACTAATTCTGATGTGCTAGCTAACTAATTAATATGGGCTAGTTAACTAATTGATCACGAGCTAGTTAACTAATTCACATGGGCTAGTTAACTAATCATCATAGGCTAGTTAACTATTGATCATGAGCTAGTTACTTAATTGTCATGGGCTAGTTAACTAATTGACATGGGCGACTTAACTATTGACATGGACTAGTTAAGTATTGATCATGGGTTGGTTAACTAATTATCATGGGTTAGTTAACTAATTGACATGGGCTAGTTAACTATTGATCTTTGGCTAGTTAACTAATTGACATGCCCTAGTTAACTATTGACATGGGCTAGTTAACTAATTAACATAGACTAGTTATCTAATTGGCATGGGCTAGTTAACTAATTTTCATGGGTGGTTTAACTAATTGACATGGGCTATTTAACTAATTGACATGGGCTAGTTAACTAATTATCATGGGCTAGTTAACTATTGATCATGAGCTAGTTAAATAATTGACATGGGCTAGTTAACTAATTGTCTTGGGCTAGTTAACTAATTGATCATGGTCCAGTTAACTATTGATCATGGGCTAGTTAACTAATTGATCATGGGCTAGTTAACTAATTTTCATAGGCTAGTTAACTAATTGGCATGGGCTAGTTAACTTATTAACATCGGCTAGTTAAATAATTGTCATGGGCTAGTTACGTAAATGTCAAGGGCCAGTTAACTAATTGATCATGGGCTAGTTAACTAATTAGCATGGGCTAGTTAACTAATTGATCATGGGCTAGCTAACTAATTTTCATCGGCTAGTTAACTAATTGACATGGGCTAGTTCACTGATTGACATGGGCTAGTTGACTAATTGTTATGGTATAGTTAACTAATTGGCATGGGCTAGTTAACTAACTGATCATGGGCTAGTTAACAAATTAACATGAGATAGTTAAGTAATTGATCATGGGCTAGTTAACTAATTGATCATGGGTTAGTTAACTAATTGACAAGGGCTAGTTAACTAATTCATCATGGGTTAATTAACTAATTGTTGTGGTTTATTTAAATAATTGTCATTGGCTAGTTAACTAATTTACATGGGCTAGTTAACTAATTGATCATTTGCTAGTTAAATAATTCTAATGGGCTAGTTAACTAATTGTCATGGACTAGTTAAGTAATTGACATGGGCTAGTTAACTAATTGATCATGTGCTAATTAATTAATTGATCATGGGCTAGTCAACTAATTGTCATGGCCTAGTTAACTAATTTATAATGGGCTTGCTATCTAATTGTCATGGGCTACTTAACTAATTCATCATGAGCGATTTAACTAATTGGTATGGGCTAGTTAACTAATTGATCATAGGCTAGTTAACTAGTTTATCATGGGCTAGCTAACCAATTTATAATGGGCTAGTTAACTAATTATCATGGGCTAGTTAACTAATTTATAATGGGCTAGTTAACTAGTTGTCATGGGCTAGTTAACTAACTATCATGGGATAGATTACTAATTTATAATGGGCTAGTTAGCTAATTGGCATGGGCTAGTTAACTAATTGATTATGGGCTAGTTAGCAAATTTATAATGGGCTAGTTAACTATCTCATGTCAATTAGTTAGCTAGTATGGGCTAGTTAACTATTGATCATGGGCTAGTTAAATAATTGACATGGGCTAGTTATCTAACTGGCATGGGCTAGTTAACTAATTGACATCATCTAGTTAAGTAATTGTCATGGGCTAGTTAACTAATTGTCATCCTCTAGTTAACTATTGATCATGGGCTATTTATCTAATTTATCATGGGTTAGTTAACTATTGATAATGGGCTAGTTAACTATTGATCATGGGTTAGTTAACTATTTGATCATGGGCTAGTTAACTAATTTATCATGGGCTAGTTAACTAATTTATATGGGCTAATTAACTAATTGATCGTGGCCTAAATAACTAATTGATCATGGGCTAGTTAACTAATTGGCATTGGATAGTTAACTAATTGACATGGGCTAGTTAACTAATTGATCATGGGCTAGTTAACTAATTGACCATGGGTTACTTAAGTAATTGACAAGGGCTAATTAACAAATTGATCATGCACTAGTTAACTAATTATCAAAGGCTAGTTAACTAATTGTCATCGGCTAGTTAACTAATTGACATGGGCTAGTTAACTAATTGTCATGAACTAGTTAACAAATTGACATGGGCTAGTTAAGTAATTAGTATGGTCTAGTTAACTAATTGACATGGGCTAGTTGAATAATTGTCATGAGCTAGCTAAGTATTGATCATGGGCTAGTTAACTATTGATAATTGGCTAATTCACTAATTAATCATGGGTTAGTTAATTAATTGTCATGGGCTAGTTAACTAATTGACATTGGCTAGTCAACTAATTGTCATGTGCTAGTTAAGTAATTTATCATGGGCTAGTTGACTAATTGACATGGGCTACTTAACTAATTGATCATGGGCTAGTTAACTAATTGACATTGTCTAGTTAACTAATTGACATGGGCCAGTTAACTAATTGACATGGGTCAGTTAACTAATTGTTCATGGGCTAGTTAACTAATTGTAGTGATCTACTTAACTAATTGACATGGGATAGTTAACTAATTGACATGGGCTAGTTAACTAAATGATCATGGGCTAGTTAACTAATTGACATGAACTAGTTAACTAATTGATCATGGGATAGTTAACTAATTGATCATGGGCTAGTTAACTAATTAACAAGGGCTAGTTAACTAATTGATCATGGGCTAGTTAATTTATTGTCAAGGGCCAGTTAACTAATTGTCATGGGCTAATTAACTAATTGACATGGGCTAGTTAACTAATTGATCATGGGCTAGTTAACCAATTGTCATAGCCTAGTTAACTTATTTACATGGGCTAGTTAACTAATTGTCATTGTCTACATAAATAATTGTAATGGGCTACTTATTTAGCTGTCATGGGTTAGTTAACTAATTGACATTGGCTAGTTAACTTCTTGATCATGGGCTAGTTAACTATTGATCATGGGCCAATTAACTATTTATAATGGTCTAGTTAACTATTTGATCATAGGCTATTTAACTAATTGATCATGGGCTTGTTAACTACTGATAATCGGCTAGTTAAGAAATTGTAATGTGTTAGTTAACTAATTGACATGAGCTGGTTAACTAATTGATCATGGACTAGTTAACTAATTGTAATCGGCTAGTTAACTAATTGGTATGGGTTAGTTAACTAATTTTCATGGGTTAGCTTAGTAATTGACATGGGCTAGTTAATTAATTGATCATGGGCTAGGTAACTAATTGACATGGGCTAGTTAACTAATTATTATGGGCTAGTTAACTAATTATTATGGGCTATTTAACTAATTATCATGGACTAATTAACTAATTTATATGGGCTAGTTACTAATTGACATGGACTAGTTAACTAATTGATCATGTGCTAGTTAACTATTTGACTTGGGCTAGTTAACTAATTGTCATAGGCTAGTTAACTATTGATCGTGAGCTAGTTAACTATTGATCGTGAGCTAGTTAACTAATTATCATGGGTTAGTTAACTAATTGAGATGAGCTAGTTAACTAATTGACATGGGCTACTTAACTATTGACATGGGCTAGCTAACTAATTGACATGGGCTAGTTAACTATTGACATGGGCTAGTTAGTTATTGATAATGGGCTAGTTAACTAATTGTCATGGGCTAGTTAACTATTGATCATGGGCTAGTTAATTAACTAATAATGAGCTAGTTAACTAATTGTCCTGGGTAGGTTAATCTATTGACATGGGCTAGTTAACTTATTCACATGGGCTAGTTAACTAACTAACATGTTCTAGGTAACTATTAATCATAGGCTAGTTAACTATTTGACATGAGCTAGTTAGCTAATTATCATGGCCTAGTGAACTAATTGACATGGGCTAGTTAAATAATTGTCATGGAATAGTTAACAAATTGACATGATCTAGTTAAGTAATTGGCATGGGCTAGTTAACTAATTGACATGGGCTAGTTAAATAATTGTCATGGACTAGTTAATTAATTGATCATGGGCTAGTTAATTATTGATCATGGGCTACTTCACTAATTAATCATGGGCTAATTAACTAATTGTCATAGGCTAGTTAACTAATTCGCATGGGCTTGTTAACTAATTTTCATGGGGTAGTTAAGTTATGTATTATGGGCTAGTTAACTAATTGACATGGGCTAGTTAAATAATTGATCATGGGCTAGTTAACTAATTGTTATGGGCTAGTTAACAAATTGGCATGGACTACCTAATGAATTGACATTGGCTAGTTAACTAATTGTTCATGGGCTACTTAACTAATTGTTATTGTCTAGTTAACTAATTGACATGGGCTAGTTAACTAATTGTCATGGGCTAGTTAGTTAATTGACATGGGCTATGATGAGTCTAGAGTTGGGCCTAGTTAGGGAGGTAGAATCTCTTGTTATTTTCTAAAATTACCACTGAATTTGATATCATATGCTGACACTTTTATCTAGTTTCTCTCAGTCATAAGACATTTGGGATTAATTTCATTTCTACTAGTTTTAATTATATTTACCTATTATGTGAACTATCTATATTTATTTTGCAAGTGATTGATGAATGTTCTTTAAGGTGGTTATGATTATGCAATTATTATGTTTACTAACATTACTATGCAGACATGATTGAAATGCTAAGTTGAGAAATGCAGCCTCCAATCAGTCAAGTTGTGGATTTGCACGAAGGTCAAGTGAGGACGACGGTGAAAGATTCCCATGTCATCTGCATGTAACCACCTTGTACCAATCTTTAATGGCATTGAGCATTGCAGACATTACTGCAGTGGTCAAGTCCATGTTTGGCCATGCATGTCTGGACGGATTCCCCTGCATGCGTAACTGCCCTTCCACTTTCTTCTCGCTTTCCCTAAATGGCATCCTCTCAGTTAGTGGAATTGATGGCCCTATTTAGTTGATAAATAAGGCTTGAATCCTCTTTCCTTGAGCTAGAGAGTTAGTGAGTCGATCGTCAAGTTCTTGTACAAGCTGATAATCAACCATACTTTTTTAATTGTATTTTCTAATAAATGAAATAATATTTTGAGTTGATTATATGAGTTTGTATTAGTTTAGAGGATACTCATCCAAGGGGGCCGACTTGGTGAATAATCTATCCTTTAGCTTAGTTAGATTAGTGTTAGTTTATGTTCAATACTTAGTTAAGATTATGGCATTGACTGTTCATGTAGCCACTAGAATCCCATTCTATGATTGTTCCTGCAGCCAAAGTGGGTAGATTAGTTTCTTGTTGGATGCTTAGATTTTCCTTCCTATTACACATAATCAGTTTAGATTTGATTCAGTGATGTTCAACATTTGCTTTGTTTCCTTTCATGCAATTTTCTTTCATTATTAAGTCTTTCTTAGTTATAGAACAAAGATGACTACCTTGAAATTTATAGTGCACATATTGTGCTGAACCATTTCAAGTTCACGTCCCTAGGTTGACAATTTAAATGTACCTTCATGATGGCTAAGATGGCTATTTAGGTCAGATGTCCAATATTAAATCATGGTTGTAATATATTAGTTATTAAAATCATTATAGGAGGTTGACATTTTTGGCATCGTTGCCGGGGATGGTGTCAAACTAGGGATTCCTTTGAATTCATTGATAGTTTTTTTGTTGTAGTATTTTTGGAATTTGCTCTTAGTGTTAGAAGTTATGATCCACTATTTTTCTCCACCCATTCTTTGTGTGAGTTGGATGATAATGAGATGATATCGCATGCATAGAAGAAGAAGAGATGCTTATGGGAGATTCCTTCCTAATAATCTTGAGCCATTTCAGCTAGTAGAGCTTCTAAATCTGCCCAGAGATGAAGAAGAAGAAGAGCCACAATCCTTTTCTGATATATTCCCTAACTTGACCAGTTCCGAAGTTTCCCTTGAAGATCAAAATCCTATTGAAGAACCCTTTATTCTGGAATTTCATCAAGTAGGCATGGCTGATGCAAATGGAGATAGGCCTAACAAGTAGAACCAACCAACTTTCCCCTTTCCCATTGCTGAACAGAATGAAGTAGATAACCTCAAAAATATCCCTGCTTTAATACTTCCTAAATTCTATGGGCTTGTCACAGAAAATCCTGATACCTTCTTGTTTGAGTTTGATATACTCTGTAGAAGTTATGACTATACCACTAATGCCCATAGACTTAAGCTATTTCCTACTACTTTGAAAGAAGCTGCATTGATATGGTTTATGAGCCTTGGCAGAAACACTGTGCAAACTTGGGAAGATATGAAGATAGAGTTTCTTGATAAATAAAAAGAATATTGCAAGGTTAGTGACATGAAAGGAGGTGACATTTTTGGAATGCAGAAAAAAGAAGATGAGAGCTTGGAAGATTTCATTTCAAGGTTTATGTTTTGTCTATAGAAATCTCCACATCATACACTTAATGAAGAATCACAAAAGTTGTTGTTCCTGGGAGGAATTAATGAAACTTGCACTGATGCCTTGGACCTGATGATAGGAGGAGATATCACTCAAGTCCCTTGGGATGATATCAAGAAGATATGTCATAACTATTCTAGGGCAGCTTCAAAGAAAGGAAGAGCCTACCAATACTCTATGGGTAAGTCATCCAACAATGGAGTCTCAAGGATGGATAATACTAATTTGTTGGAAGATTTCAAGCAAGATATAATCAATAATCTAGCTACTCAGTTGAATACACTTTAGGATAAGAAGAAACATGAGGCACAGGCAATACTGACAGAATATTTCCCTCATTGTAGACAAAAGAAGAGGGATTGTAGATGCAAGGTGATAGCTAACATTGACAATAAATAGATTCCACCTGAGTTCAAACCAATCCAAACTGAGGAAGACCAAGTCTACTATGTTACACATAAAAGGCCATGGGCTTCAAGACAAGGTATGCCACTAGATCCATTATCTTTTGTTGGACCATATTTTAATTCTTATCTATTTGGTAACCAGTGGCAGCTACCCTGTCCATCCAACTATGGACGATACCCACCCCAATCTTGGAATAACCCACCCAATTATTGGTCCAATTATCAAAATCCCTCACCTCAATGGAAACAACCTTACGGGAATTGGCAGCAGTTCCAGGGACCTTGGCAACCACCTCCAGGAAACTGGTAGCAAACATCTCAATGGAGAGGTGGCCAGTAATGGAAAAACCAAACCACCAGCTATATGCAACCATCTTTCCAAACCCAATAACCTACTATAATTCCCCCTCCTGCTAATCCAAGTGCAAATGTACCTAAACCTACTCACCTACCAGCCCAACCCACACCCAACCCAAATAATAAACCATAGCAACAACCTGTATATTCTTCTGATCCAAATCAATTTCCTATGTATGTTGTGAGTTTAAGTGACATATGTCTATGTTCGGGAACAACCTTGATAGCTCCTTCCACCCCCATTATCACTGAGGTCCCTATGGAAAAGAAAGAAGAATATTTGACTGATCCCATTCAGCCTTGTGTAACTAAAACTCCCGAACCAGCTCCAACAAAGTAGACATCACAAGAACCATTGTTCCCTCAGAGATTAGAAGTAGCCAAGAAAAAAGAAGATGAGGAAACTAGTTTTGATATCCTAGATCAAATAAAGCAAATATGTGTCGAGATACCCCTATTCCAGGCCATAAAAAAAGTACCTATCCATGGAAAAGCAATCAAGGAAGCATGCCTCAAGAAACCAGGTAGGAAAAAGAAGGACCCCACTACAGTCCATGATGTAGCCAGCAAGCTTGCTGACATCATGCTTGGAAAAGTAACTATTCCCAAGTACAGTGATCCAGGTAGCCCTATAGTTGAAGTTGTTATAAATGGGATGAACATAAAGAATGATTTGATTGAATTGGGTGCAACAATCAATGTGATGACTAAAGACATCCTGCAACAACTAAATATTCCAAACATGAGATCCACTCCTACAGTCCTGCAGCTTGTTGATAGTTCCACTGTTAAGCCTGATGGCATAGTCAAAGACCTTGTGGTGATCCTATACTCCTGGGAGGATCCATCCAACTTCATGGTTCTTTCCCCTAAAGCCACATTGGGAGGGTATCTACTTATCCTTGGTCGGCCATGGTTAGCAATTATAGATACTTATATTGGATGTCGATCAGGTGACATGACCATTTCAGATGGCATGAACCCTAAAAATCTTATTTTGTATCCTCCTGCTCAACCATCCCATAACTAAGAAAAAATTTTATGGCCACATATTGGTGAGGAAGCCAAAGAATCCAACTCTATGGTGTAGCTCATGATGCTCAGAGGAATTCATTTCCTGCAACTTCAAGATGAAGATGAAGTGTTATCTAGTATCATTCAGAACTAGTATCAGATAGAGGAAGCATCACCCACTCATGTGTGTGGTTTCACAGACATTGAACAAACACTTATGTCAGTTCTACATAATCTTCCTATATTAACTCTTCCAGTAGACAGACTTCTTGCAGCCACTCTTCCTACAACCACTGTCTCTGCAGATAGACTTCCTGCAGCCAGTCTTTCGGCAGATAAAATTCCTGCAGCAACAAGTATGTTTCACACAATGTTGCCACCTGAACTTAAGATACCTTGTATTAATGAAGTAGCTATGATAGAACTAGTTACACAAGTACAGGTGTCTAAAGGATGATATCTAAACATCAATAGTAAATTGAGTGAGGGACAACAGTTGACATTGGAAAACTTGTTGAAAGCTCATCAAAAATAATTTTCTTGGATTATCATGACATGAAGGGATTAGAACCAAAACTATGCACTCATAGAATATATATCAAAGATGAGTGTACACTTGTCAGGTAGCCACAATGGAGAATCAACCTTGCCTTGAGAGAAATTGTCAAAACAAAACTACAAAAACTACTAGACGCGAGATTTATCTACCCTATTTTAGATAGCCAATGGGTGTCTCCATTGGTGATTGTGACCAAAAAGGGAGGGAAATGGTGAGTTTTTGTTTTCTATAGGGAACTCAATGCTTCCACTAAGAAGGATAAGTTTCCCTTTCCTTTTGTAGATGAAGTCCTAGACTCTCTTGCAAGAAAATAATACTTTTCTTTTCTTGATGGATTCAATGGATACAACCATATTCAAATTACACCAAAAGATCAAGAGAAGACTACATTTACATGTCCTTGGGGGACATATTCCTATTCTGTACTTCCCTTTGGGTTATGCAATGCACTTGCCACTTTTCAGAGAGCAGTCATTAGCATATTCTCAAATATCTCCCTTGACTGCATGCAGATCTATATGGACAATTTTACTACCTATGGTGTCACCTTTGATGAAGCATTGGATAATTTGAAGAAATTTATCTAGAGATGTGAAGACCAAAATTTGTCCTTAAATGGTGAAAAGTGCTTCATGATGATGCAGGAAGGTGTAGTTCTTGGCCACTATATTTCCCACCTTGGAATTCAAGTTGATCCTGCAAAAAATGAGGTAATAAATAATCTGCCTATACCTGCAAAAAAAAGGATGTTAGGAGTTTCTTAGGACATGTAGGCTATTATCAATGTTTCATCAAGGATTTTAGCAAAATAGCAGCCCTGCTGTATAGTCTTCTACCTAAAGATGTTGAGTTTCAATGGACAAAAAGTTGTGATAAAGCATTTTCTGATTTAAAGAAAACTCTAACTCATGCTCCTGTACTTAAGGGACTAAATTGGGAAATCCCTTTCCACATCCATACTGATGCCTCAGATTATGCAATAGGAGCAGTCCTAGGAAAAAAAGCATAAGCTATTGAAAATTCTATCTATTTTTTTAGTAAAAATTTGCAGGGAGCTGAATTCAATTACATAATCATAGAGAAAGAAATGTTGGTAGTAATTTATGCCTTGAATAAATTCAGGCACTATATAAGAGGTTATTAGATTTTTGTGCACACTGATCATGCACCCATTAGATACCTCATGAACAAACCCCTGATCTCAGGAAGATTGGCCAGATGGTTGCTATTAATGCAAGAATTTGACATAACTAGGGAAGGAAAACATGGTCGCAGATTTTCTTTCAAAGTTGACAACATCAGAAGATATTCAACCCATAGATGACTCCTTTCTTGATGAGCATCTATTATCCATTAGTGTGCAGACACCTTGGTATGCTAAGATAGCCAATTACCTTGTGACAAGGATAGTTCCTCCTCACTTTTCCCCAAAAGAGAGAAGAGTGTTGATTGAAAAATCATTCCCTTTTTCATGGATAGTTGGATGCCTATTTTATACTAGACCATATCATGTTATGAGAAGGTGTGTGAGGGAAGATGAGACCTATGAAATTCTGCATGCATGCCATGATGAACCCTGTGAAGGCCACTTTATAGCTAAAAGGACAACAATGAAAATATTGAACACATGATACTATTGGCCTACATTACACAAAGATGCATGAAGATATACAAGGAGATGTGATAGATGCCAAAGGATGGGCAGGCCAACAAAGTTAGATGAGATGTCACTTTGTCCACAAGTGGTAGTCACTCCATTTGACAAGTGGGGTTTGGATTTTGTGGGACCCATTGATCCTCCATCCAATGGTAAGTCCTATATTCTAGTGTTCATTGATTATCTAACAAAGTGGGTAGAAGTCAAATCCATGAAGCATGCAAGAGACAATAAGGTTGCAAAATTTATTTATGAAGAAATTTTCACGCAATATGTAGTACCAAGAGAAATAGTAACTGATCAAGGCACTCAATCTACATCAGCCCTTGTTACAACATTAGTTAATGAATATAACATTAGGTATGGGAAATCCACTCCTTATCACCCTCAAGCAAATGGACAAGTTGAGGTGACAAACAGAGAGATTGAGGCCATCCTCACCAAAATAGTGCATATTCACAGAAAGGACTGGGCAAATAGATTATTAGAAGAAGTTTGGGCTTACAGGACCACCTGGAAGACAACTGCAGGATTCACCCCATTTGAGCTGCTATATGGGAAAACAGCCATGATGCGTATTGAATTTGAGCATAAGAATCTCAAAAATACTATGGATTTGGGGATGGACATTTCCAAGGCACAAAAATAATGGATTATGTAGCTGAATGAATTAGATGAAATGAGTAAATCTGCATTGCACCATACTAAAATTATGCAAAGTCAAAGAGTCAAATGGCATGACAGATTTATCAAAGAAAAGAAATTTCAGCCAAGTGACTGGGCATTACTTTATGATTCACGTTACAAAGATAATATGGGTAAATTGCAGACAAGGTGGCTAGGGCCATGTGAAGTTTTAGAGGTATTTTCCCATGGAGCTATGCAACTCACGACCATTGACCCTATGAAATTCGAATTACTATTGAATGGGCACCATCTCAGATTATATCATAGGCGAGCTTCCAAGGAAGAGTTCCTGCAATAGTTTATCCAACACACAACACCCGAGCACAGTTCCTGCAGCCGAAGGTAGTGGACCTAGTGTCCCTCCTTTCGACTAAATGAGGTACACACTTTTCATAATAAAGATTTCTACTTTTGTATAAATCCATTTCTTCACCCATTCACCCATCTGCCCATTTGTACCACCTTTCTCTCTCTTCCATCATTTCATTTCACCTCGCACTATTCCACCTCATCGTCATTAATTACTCAATTGTTGCTCAACAATGCAAGCGGTACTTTCTCCCCGATCGTTGCAATGAATTCTCTACAATCATGTTTGTGCACACTTAGGTACATGCGCATTAATTGCATTCTTAATTATCCTTTAGAGTGTTTCATTTAATCATTGTATGATAATATGGACGTTCACATAATCTGTTTTAATCCTCTGTCAAATCACTATTTCCATTTCACATGTGTGGACACATGTCCAAATTTAGGTTGGGGGGAGGGGTAAGAAAGATGCAGAAATATTGCCACATGCCAATACATGATTGTCTGTGTCAGCAAATCTTGCTGAGTTGATTTAAATTTTAAAATGAAAGATGGATCGCATGTGTGATGTGACAGTAAATTGCCACCACCGTTTCCTCTCATTATGATTCCTTTTATTACCATTTCTTGCTATTATTAACTCTGTCATAATTTTGAAATGCAAATGGTAATTGCTAAAAACAAAGTGAAGGAAATTTAGTCGACAATTCACCTAGCAAGCAAGTAGGAAAGATTTTGAGAATTACAAAGGTAATTTTGGAGAGTGACAAGCTGAGTATAGACAATGGGAGGCAGACTCATTTGGAATGAGCCCTCAGCTCATGATGCCTTGTTATAGGATGCAATGTACTTAACTGAATTTCAGAATTGTGATTGGTTAGATTATTTTTTGAAGCTGGATGATTTTGACGAGGGTATTGCATTGGATTTTTCTCAGACATTTTCAGATGGAAAGGCCATAGTGAAAGGACTGGAGGTCATAGCGACTAAAGAATGAATTACAGAGGTTTCAGGGTTGCCAGCTGACAGTGAATCTTACCCTATTTCTAAGGATGCCAGAATAGCCAAGGTTATACTCACAATACATGGTGACCCTCCACTCACAATTGACAAACAAGGTGCTAAAAGACTCTCTTTACCCGAGCCATGGAAGCAAGCAGTCGTGCATATCATCATATATATCACTTCCGAAGGTCGACTGTCAAACCTGCATTCGATGCACTTCAAATTACTCAATCATATGAGGCACGTGAGGAAGATGAATGTGCCCAATGTCCTGTACAACCTTCTCTCCATTATGGCAACGAAAACTCAAAAAGGTAGGGAAAACTTTGTATCCCACTATTGTCTAATTAAATTTTTGGTTATAAGATCTCTGCATGATACAACCCCTAGAATGGTCTGGGATGATTTTGTGAACACTGAGCAGTATAGACCTAAGCCCTCTAAGCCTAGGGTTTCATCTCAAACATGAAGGTCTAGTAGAAAATTGAGCACGACTCAAGGCACCCCTAGTGCTGGTGTGGATTCCCCCATTGAAGAAAAGACTATAAATGTTAGTTCCTCCGATAATGAGCATGAAAAATAAAATTCTTCATCAGATTCTGATGATGATGATGTTCCACTAAAAAATTGTAATAAAAACAAGAGCACAAAAGAGGAAGAAAAAATCAAGGAAAAGAAAAATGCAACCTGTACAAAAAGAGGTGCCAAGCCCTAAGAAAAGGAAGGCTAGCACTGTTCATCCTACAACCAAAGAGAAATGAAAAATCCCTCTCAAGAAATTGAAGTCGATCGATCTTGAGCTTGGTGGGACATCGTGTGAGAACATAAATGCTCCAATGGAGTAGGAGAATGTACAAGAAGAAGATATATTTGGAAAGGCAGCAAAAATGACCCTGGTGGATCTTGCTACCATTGCAGAAGAAGTTGAGACTCAAGAACATGAAGAAAGTTAGGAATTCTTTCAGCAAGACCAAGAGTGGGAGTTTCTGCAGCAAAGTTAGGAAATAGATTAGGAGTTCCTACAGCCACCACCAGAAGAAGAACAAGAGGCTCTGCAGCAGAATGAGGAAAGAGGAATCATACCTCCACAACCTGAATTGGTGGGACATCCTGAATCTATGTAGATAGTTCTCTATGAAAAGCAACCATCTGCGAAAAACCTAGTAGGAATCCATAACCTTCCTAATTTTTCAGTATATACAACTATTTTAAATTTATGGAAAGAAATACAGAGAAGAGAGGAGGAATGGAAAGAGGAGAAGAAATGGTTGAAAAAGAAAATCCAAGAGAGGGATGAGATGATCAAGGAAAAGAATGAGGAAATTGTCTTTCTGAAGGAAAGGATAAGCACCATTGCAACTCTAGTGCCACAAATCTTGGAATATAGAACCCCTCCAAGGGTTTATGCTTTGCACTTGAATGAGAAATACCTTTCCTTTAGAATTTCAAGAATCATCTCAGGTTTGAACCCCTCCATTGAAACTCTTGCCGAATTTTTCATTGCCTACAGGATTGCTTCCCCTGAAATGAAAAAATTGTTTTGTGAATTTTATTTACACAACTTTATTGTCTCAAAAGACCAAGATTGGAACCCATTGCCGTATGTTGGAGACATACAATTGCAAGAATTTATGCCTTGGGTACAGAATGAGATCAGTTGGGGTGAACAATACAATGCTTACAAGAAGAATGAATCTAGTATTCCCCTAGCCATCAGGGTTGAAACAAAGAACCCCAAAGACATTTATATAGATTGGAATAGATTGCTCTTTAGGCCGAGCTATGGTGAAAAAATTATGCCTTGGATTGAGGTTGTTTATAGTGAGTATGTGGTAAAAACTGTAGCAAAAGAGGATACTTTGAGGGGATATCTATCCCAGAGATGGAACCTATTGGCTGATGAGCTAAAACAAGTGGAGCCACATTCTATCCATAACTATGCTACTACACTGAAGAGAATTGAAAGATACATCCAACTTGGGAGAACCAGGGGGTGAGAATGGCTTCCCTTGACTTTTTAGTCGCCTAACCTCCTATGGCCTGTACCTAATTTCATATTCTACAAGTATGACATTATAGAGGAACAACAAAGATGGAGGAGACTTGATAAGTTGGGAGAATTTTACTGGAATTCTAATTCACCCATGAAAGACACCAACATTGGACAACTATTAGTCACAGACTTTAGGGCCCTAAACAAATAGAAGCATAACTCTTCCCCTACTTCAGGACTACCAAAACGTTAGGTTGGGGGGAGTGATGAGTATAGCTTTTGACCTAGTTAGGGGGTAGAATCTCTTATTATTTGCTAAAATTACCACAAACTTTGATATTATATGCTGACACTTTTATCTAGTTTCTCTCAGTCATAAGACATGGGCTAGTTAGCTAATTCACATGGGCCAGTTAACAATTGATCATTGGCTAGTTAACTAATTGATCATGGGCTAGTTAACTATTGATAATGGGATAGTTAACTAATTTTCATGGGCTAGTTAACTAATTAATCATGGGCTAGTTAACTAATTGTAATCGGCTAGTTAACTAATTGATATGGGTTAGTTAACTAATTGTCATGGGTTAGTTAACTAATTGATCATGGGCTAGTTAACTAATTGTCATAGGCCAGTTAACTATTGATCATGAGCTAGTTAACTAATTGTCATGGGCTAGTTAACTAATTTAGACAGACTAGTTAACTAATTGGCATGGGCTACTTAACTATTGACATGGGCTAGTTAACTATTGACATGGGCTAGTTAACTATTGATCATGGGTTAGTTAACTAATTGTCATGGGCTAATTAACTAATTGGCATGGGCTAATTAACTAGTTGACATGGGCTAGTTAACTATTGATCATGAGCTCGTTAACTAATTGACATGAGCTAGTTAACTAATTGTCATGGACTAGTTAACAAATTGACATAGGCTAGATAAGTAATTGACATGGGTTTTTTAACTAATTGATATGGGCTAGTTAAATAATTAGCATGGGCCAGTTAACTATTGATCATGGGCTAGTTAACTAATTGATAATGAGCTAGTTAACTAATTGTAATGGGATAGTTAACTAATTAACATGGGCAAGTTAAGTAATTGGCATGGGCTAGTTTAGTAACTGTCCTGGGCTAGTTAACTAATTGATCATGGGATAGTTAACTAATTAATATGGACTAATTAACTAGTTGACATGGACTAGTTAACTAATTGTCATGGGCTAGTTAACTATTGATCATGAGCTAGTCAACTAATTGTCATGGGGTAGTTAACTAATTGGCATGGGCTAGTTAACTATTGACATGGGCTAGATAACTAATATACATGGCCTAGTTGACTATTGACATGGAAAAGTTAACTAATTGAAACGGGCTAGTTAACTATTGATCATGGGCTAGTTAACTAATTGACATGGGCTAGTTAACTAATTGATCATGAGCTAGTTAACTAATTGTCAAGGGCTAGTTAACTAATTGCCATGTGCTAGTTAACTATTTCACATGCACAAGTTAACTAATTGATCATGGGCTACTTAACTTATTGTCATGGCCTAATTAACTAATTTACATGGGCTAGTTAACCAATTGTCATGGGCTAGTTAACTAATTCACATGGACTAATTAAATAATTGTAATGGGATAGTTAAGTAGTTGTCATGGACTAGTTAACTAATTGAAATGGGCTAGTTAACTAATTGATCATAGGCTAGTTAACTAATTGATCATGGGCTAGTTAACAAATTGACATGAGCTAGCTAAGTAATTGATCATGGGCTAGTTAAGTAATTGATCATGGGCTTGTTAACTAATTGACAAGGGCTAGTTAACTAATTATCATGGTCTAGTTAACTAATTGACATGGTCTAGTTAACTAATTGACATGGTCTAGTTAATTAATTGTCATGGGCTAGTAAACTAATTGATCATGGGCTAGTTAACTAATTGATCATGGGCTAGTTAACTAATTGATGATAGGCTAGTTAACTAATTGTCATGGGCTAGTTAACTAATTGACATGGGCAAGTTAAATAAGTTATCATGGGCTAGTTAACTAATTGGCACGAGCTAGCTAACTAATTGATCATGTGCTAATTAAAAAATTGACTGAACTAGTTAAGTAATTGATCATGGGCTAGTTAACTAATTGATCATGGGCTAGTTAACTAATTGTCAAGGGCTACTTAACTAATTGTCATGGGTTAGATAACTAATTGATCATGAGATAGTTAACTAATTGTCATGGCCTAGTTAACTAATTTAAATGGGATAGTTCACTAATTGTCGTGGGCTAATTAACTATTTCACATGGGCTAGCTAACTAATTGACATGGGCTAGTTAACTAATTGATCATGGGCTAGTTAAATAATTTAGATAAACTAGTTAACTAATTGATCATGGGATGGTTAACTAATTGACACAGGCTAGTTAACTAATTTACATGAGCTAGTTAACTAATTGATCTTAGGGTAGTCAACTAATTGTTATGGGCTAGTTAACTAATTGACATGGGCTAGTTAACTGATTGACATGGGAAAGTTAAGTGATTGATCATGGGCTAGTTAACTAATTGATCATGGGCTTGTTCACTAATTTATCATTGCCTGGTTAACTAATTGTAATGGGCTAGTTAACTAATTGACATGGGCTAGTTAAAAAATTGATCATGGGCTAGTTAATTAATTGATCATGGGCTAGTTAACTAGTTTATAAGGGGTTAGTTATCTAATTTTCATGGGCTTGTCAACTAATTGATTATGAGATAGTTAACTAATTTTCATGGGCTAATTATCTAATTGATCATAACATAGTTAACAAATGTATAATGGGCAAGCTAACCAATTTATAATGGGCTAGTTAACTAATTGTCATGGGCTAGTTAACTAATTTATAATGAACTACTTAACTAGTTGTCATGAGCTAGTTAACTAATTGTCATGGGCTAGATTACTAATTTATAATGGGCTAGTTAATTAATTAACATGGGCTAGTTAACTAATTGATCATGGGCTAGCTAAGTGATTTATAATGAGCTAGCTAACTATCCCATGTCAATTAGTTAACTAGTATGGGCTAGTTAACTATTGATCATGGGCTAGTTAACTAATCGATTATGCTATAGTTAACTATTGATCATGACCCAGTTAACTATTGATCATGGGGTAGTTATCTAATTGATCATGGGCTAATTAACTATTGACCATGGGCTAATTAACTAATTGAAATGGTCTAGTTAACTACTATTAGTAAACTAGTTAACTGATTAACATCAGTTAGTTAGCTAATTATCATGGGATAGTTAACTATATGACATGGGCTAGTTAACTAATTGATCATGAGCTAGTTATATAATTAAAACAGGTTAGTTAACTAATTGATCATGGGCTAGTTAACTATTGATCATGAGCAATTTGATTAATTTATATGGGCTAGTTAACTATTGACATGGGCTAGTCATCTAATTTACATAAGCTGTAATACCCCTCCATTTTGCTTTATGGATTGGACAATGTGTCCTTGTTTTGCTTCTTGTTCGGTTTGCTTTACGCTATGTTTGGATGCAGCTACTTTGATACTGGATACATTTTGTTATGATGTTTTGATCGCTACTATTGAGCGACAACTATTATTGTGTGATGTGGTTATCTGATTATTGTTTCACATGATTTAATGATTTAATGATGTTAGTAGAGTTAACATGAGATATTATTATGAGATTATTGATTATGATGTTAATGTCAGTCTTTGATAGTGTGTTGGTGAAGAGGACGGTTTCGCATCACTCACTTGTGAGCGCCCTGCAAATCCGTGATTTCTTCTTCACGGTGTGTATTATATGTTGGATATACTGTATTATGTTGTTGACTTGGTTTCAGGTTGCAGGTACATGACATTGACTCCACCTGGTTTCACAGGTTTGAGCGCGTCGATCCAACGGTTAAGTTGAATGGGAGATAGTAGCTAGGTAACATGTGTCAGGTCTACTCCCTAGCCTTAGTGTGTTGTCAGTCTTATTTGTTGAGTCATGGTGTACCTTATTTTAATATTTGATTTTGAAAGGTGCTTGTTTATTAAATGAATTTTTAGAATAATTGCATTGGGTTAAAGCGATGATTATTTTAGATTAAATTAAAGTTATGCTTAGAAGTTATATTTAAAGTTATTAATAGAATTTAATTTAGTTAAATTTTAATTTATTTAATTAATTAAATTTTAATATCAAAAGGGTTGAATTTAGTTGTTAAATAATTAAAATTAATTAAGTTTATTGGATTAAATTAAATCAAATCAAAAGAAATTTAATTATATTTGCAAATTACATTTAGAAATAGAAAGGAAATTGAAATTGTATTTTAAATTCAATTTGGGTTTTCGAAAATGGAAAATGAAATAAATATCTAATTCTCAACTATGCATGAATGCAATGTGAATTAGGGTTGTAATAGATATTTTTGATTTATGTAGAATACATGTTTTCAATTTGAGAGAGAGAAATTTTGGGGAAGAATTGATTTTTCAGAGCAGTGAAGGATTTTTGGAAAATTTGTGCAAAGAAGGGTTTCAAACAGTTTTTGGTTTTGGATTGGATTTGAGGAAAAATTATTGCAATTGTTGAAGTTTTTGGATTGGATTCGTTGCACGTTTGGGGAAATTCAGGAAATTCTTGGAGGAGGCTTGCATCAAAAATTCGTATTCTTCTGTAGCTTCAGATTCCAAGTTTTGTTCTTGTTTTGTTCAATGCAATTTATTATGTTTATGAATCTAATTGTTGAAATTAATTGTTTGAATTAAACCTTAGAATTATGCTTCAAACATTTAGGTTGTAGCATGAAGAATTAAACTTTTTTGAAAACATTCAGATCTATTTTTTTTTCAAAACAAACCCTCTGTAGAAAACCTTCTTTGAAAAAAATTAAGATCTAGTTAATTTTCCTATATTTAATTATTTGAAAATTTGAAGGAATAGTTTAAAGGAAATTGAATTTGCACATCTTGAAATTTTGAAAGATATTCTGGAAAATTTTAATTAATTTCCTGTTACTAGTTTTATTTTATTTTTTTCTCGATATTACCAGTAATATTATTTGTGTAAATATATATATAAATATATCTTACATGTATTATATTTTCGAATATAAATACACATAATATATATTTACAAATATATTTATGTTCAAGATTTAAGATTATATATATAATATTGTTATTGTCTTTATGAGAAAACGTCGTCCATACGACAATATTGGGAAACGAGTTTCAAAGAAACTCGTTGATTTCTTTTATGAATTTTTTTTTTTAATTATTCGAAATGTCATAAAAGTTTGTTTTGTTTTTAAAAAAACAATAAACATGGAACTTTTTATATAATGGCAGGTGGGGAGGTCAAACCCCCACTGCCCACTCTTCCCAAGGGAAGGATGTACCTGCCATGGGCAGTGTGCCCACCACTTGGGGGATGCACTCCCCATGGGAGGTGCGGCCTCCCCAATGATCGTCGGCCATTGTACAATGTACAGTCGACAACGGTGAAGGTACGCTGGTGTAAGTCTATGCAGGGGTACCGGCGGTACCGTCCATCCGTTCCCTTTCACATTTTTGTATATTGTTTATTATTTCTTTTCTTTTTAACTTTTGTTTTTTTTTAATAATTTCTATTTATTTATTTATAATGTATTTTATTTAAACAGGTTGTTTACATTTGGAATATTAAATATTAAAATATAATATTTAATATAAGAGAAATTTTATTCATATATTGGGAAAATTAGTGTCTGAGTGTGAACTTTTTACAAAATTTAATTATTTTTGGAGTCTGGTATTTTTTAATAAAACAGAAAGTTAAAATCATTGCTTAATGTAGGTTTTTATTTTAAAATATAGTGTTGAATATAAATATAATATATGTATTTAAATATATAAAGTATGCTGCATATATTTTAGGTATATTTATATATGTAATATTATATTTTAGGCATGTGGTTGTATGCAAAGTATTTAACTATTGATTTAAAACTGAAACAAAGTGTGCATGGTGAGATAGATTGAGAAAAGATATTTATTTTAATGGAAGAGAGTATTATGTTTTGATGAAGATTTAGAATGATATTATTTTAATTTCTGCGAGATGCATTAAATAGGGAAATGGATTTAAGATATCCGAAAATAGCGTACTCCCTTGCCATTGCTTGTTGTTATTACTTTTCCTTATATTCGTGATTGGGGAAAAAGGGTTTTATAATTATTTGTGTTAACCCTGTTATCGTGCCTTTGAATTTTTCATCGTTTCTATTGAATGAGTATGGATTTAGGAAATCCAAATATTAGATTTGAGTAAGGACTTGAATACTTGTTGTAGCTATGTCATCAAGTTGCAATGTGGAATTTGGGATTTAGTGTTAGTCCAAAATTGTAAGTCTTCCAAAAGAACTTAGAGGATGAGGGTTGTTGAATATTTATGTCAACCAGTTGTTTTCCCTTGGATCGTGCATGGCATCTTTTCAGTTTTACCCGGTTTCTATGAACGAAGATGTTTTGTACCTCCTATGAAAGGAGTGGACTATGTGTGTTTGTTGCCTCCATGATGTTGAGTGAATTGTATTATTTGTTTCCTCCTTGTGTTGGAGTGGTTTTGATGCCTAGGTTGTATGCACTTGTGTTTCCCTTGGTGATTAATTTGGTATGGTGTGTTGTCCATTAGAAGAGTGGCTTTTGTTAGGCATCGGAGCCCAAAGAGGTAAATCGAGTAACCTTCAAAAGTTATTTAAACAAGTGATAATTAAAGTAATGTACTTAGAAGATTAGGACTAACTTCTCACTAATCAAGATAAATTTTACTTCACTCATAGACACAAGGGCTTGTTTAGACTTGGGATGAGTGGGAAGGCTTGGAATGGCAAGATCAACTATCTTGTCCTTACGAGAGGTAGTTGATTCCGCATGTGTGAGTATGAGGGTCGGGATTCAGTTGAGGTCACCAAGATTACCGGATCCTATGAAGGATGCCTAGAGGAGATCCCATGACTACTATGTGATGACACTCTATCTAGGACAACTGTTGTTTATTGTTTTATGTGTATGGTTCTTTGAACATACTTGATCTATTTTATGTTAACAAATTTGCATGCACTAGTTGACTATTGATCATGAGCTAGTTAAGTAATTGACATGGGCTAGTTAACTAATTGTTACGTGCTAGTTAAATAATTGACATGGACTAGTTAACTAATTGATCATGGATAGGTTAACTATTGATCATGGGCTAGTTAAAAAATTGATCATGGAATAGTTAAGTAATTGTCATAGGTTAGTTAACTCATTGACATGAGCTAGTTAACTTATTGACATGGGCTAGTTAAATAATTGTCATGGGCTAGTTAAGTAATTGTCATGGGCTAGTTAACTAACTGATCATGGGCTAGTTAACTAATTGACATGGGCTAGTTAATTAATTGTCATGAGCTAGTTAACTAATTGACATGGACTAGTTAACTAATTGTTCATGGGCTAGTTAACTAATTGATCATGGACTAGTTAACTGATTGACATGGGCTAGCTAACTGATTCATCATGGGCTAGTTAACTAATTGACATGGGCTAGTTAACTAATTGATCTGGGTTAGTTAACAAATTGATATGAGCTAGTTAAGTAATTGATCATGAACTAGTTAACTAATCGATCATGCTCTAGTTAACTAATTGACAAGGGCTAATTAACTAATTGATGATGGGCTAATTAACTAATTGTTAAGGGTTATATAACTAATTTTCATGGGCTAGTTAACTAATTGACAAGGGCTAGTTAAATAATTGATCATTGGCTAGTTAACTAATTGTAATGGGCTAGTTAACTAATTGTCATGGGCTAGTTAAGTAATTGACATGGGCTAGCTAGCTAATTGATCATGGGCTAGTTAATTAATTGATCATGGGCTAGAAAACTAATTGCCATGGGTTAGTTAACTAATTTATAATGGGCTAGTTATCTAATTGTCATGGGCTAGTTAACTAATTGATCATGACTTAATTAACTAATTGTCATGGGCTAGTTAATTAATTGATCATAGACTAGTTAACTAATTTATCATGGGCTAGCTAACTAATTATCATGGGCTAGTTAACTAATTTATAATGGGTTAGTTAACTAGTTGTCATGGGCTAGTTAACTAACTGTCATGGGCTAGATTACTAATTTAGACTAATTAACTAATTGACATGGTCTAGTTAACTAATTGAGTATGGGTTAGTTAACTAATTTATAATGGGCTACTTAACTAGCATGGGCTAGTTAACTATTGATCATGGGATAGTTAAATAATTTACATGGGCTAGTTATCTAACTATCATGGGCTAGTTAACTAATTATCATGGGCTAGTCAACTAATTGTCATCGTGTAGTTAACTATTGATCATGAGAAAGTTAACTAATTTATCATGGGTTAGTTAACTAATTGATCATGGGCTAGTTAACTAATTGACCATGGACTAGTTAACTATTTGTCAAGGGCTAGTTAGCTAATTGATCATGTACTAGTTAACTAATTGTTAAATGTTAGTTAACTAGTTGTCATGGGCTAGTTAACTAATTCACATGTGTTAGTTAACTAATTGATCATGGGCTAGTTAACTAATTGATCATGGGCTAGTTCACTAATTCAGCATGGTCTAGTTAACTAATTGTAATGGGCTAGTTAACTAATTCTCATGGGGTAGTTAAGTAATGTATCATTGACTAGTTAACTAATTGACATGGCTTAGTTAACTAACTAATCATGGGCTAGTTAATTAATTGATCATAAACTAGTTAACTAATTGACAAGGGCTAGTTAACTAATTGACATGGGCTAGTAAACTAATTGACATGGGCTAGTTAACTAATTGATCATACGTTAATTAACTAATCGACAAGGGCTAGTTAACTAATTACTCATGGGCTAGTTAACTAATTGACATGGGCTAGTTAACTAATTGTCATTGTCTAGTTAAATAATTGTAATGGGCTACTTAACTAGCTGTTATGGGCTAGTTTTCTAATTGACATGGGCTAGTTAACTAATTATCATGGACTAATTAACAAATTGACATGGGCTAGTTAAGTAATTGACATGGGCTAGTTAACTAATTGAAATGGGGGTAGTTAAATAATTTTAATGGGCTTGTTAACTAATTGATCATGGACTAGTTAACTTTTGATCATGGGCTAGTTAGCTTATTGCCATGGGCTACTTAACTAATTGATCATGGGCTAGTTAATTAATTGATCATGGGATAGTTAACTAATTTCCATGGGCTAGTTAACTAATTCACATGGGCTAGGTAAATAATTGTAATGGGCTAGTTAACTAGCTGTCATGGGCTAGTTAACTAATTGACATAGGCTAGTTAATTAATTATCATGGACTAGTTATCTATTGAGCATGGACTAGTTAACTACTTGCTCATGGGCTAGTTAACTATTGATCATGGGATAGTTAACTAATTCGCATGGGCTAGTTAACTAATTGATCATGAGCTAGTTAACTAATTGTCATGTGTTAGTTAAGTAATCTATCATGGGCTAGTTAACTAATTGACATGGGATAGTTAACTAATTGTCAAGGGCTAGTTAACTAATTGATCATGTGCTAGTTAACTAATTGTCATGGCCTAGCTAACTATTTTAAATGGGCTAGTTAAATAATTGTTGTGGGTTGGTTAACTAATTCACATGAGCTAGTTAAATAATTGTAATGGGCTAGTTAACTAGTTGTCATGGGTTAGTTAACTAATTGACATGGACTAATTAACTAATTGTCATGGGCTAGTTAACTAATTGATCATGGACTAGTTAACTAATTGACATGGGCTAGTTAAATAATTGTCATGGACTAGTTAACAAATTGACATAGGCTAGTTAAATAATTGACATGGGCTAGTTAACTAAATTATATGGGCTAATTAAATAATTTTCATGAGCCAGTTAACTATTGATCATGGGCTAGTTAACTAATTGATCATGGGCTAGTTAACTAATTAACATGGGCCAGTTAACTAATTGATATAGGCTAGTTAAGTAATTTTCATGGGCTAGTTACCTAATTGATCATGGGCTAGTTAACTAATTTTCATGGGCTAGTTAACTATTGATCATGAGCTAGTTAACTAATTGTCAGTAGGTAGTTAACTAATTGAGATAGGCTAGTTAACTAATTGGCATGGGTTAGTTAACTAATATAAATGGGCTAGTTAACTATTGACATGGGCAAGTTAACTAATTGGCACGGGCTAGTTAACTAATTGTCATGGGCTAATTAATTAATTGACATGGGATAGCTAATTAATTGTCATGGGCTGGTTAACTATTGACATGGGCTAGTTAATTAACTGATATAGACTAGTTATCTAATTGACATGGGCTAGTTAACTAATTTTCATGGGTAGGCTAACTAATTGACATGGGCTAGTTAACTAATTGATGTGGGCTAGTTAACTAGTTATTATGGGTTAATTAACTAATTGACATTGGGTAGTTAACTAATTGACATGGGCTAGTTAACTATTGATCATGAGCTAGTTAACTAATTGGCATTGGCTATTTAACTTATTTTCATGGGCTAGTTAACTAATTGGCATGGACTAGTTAACTAATTGATCATGGGACCGTTAAGTATTGATCATGGGCTAGTTAACTAATTGTCGTGGGCTAGTTAACTAATTGACATGAGCTAGTTAACTTATTGACATGAGCTATTTAAATAATAGTGATGGGCTAGATAAGTAATTGTCATGGACTATTTAACTAATTGATAATGGGCTAGTTAACTAATTGACATGGACTAGTTAACTAATTGATCATGGCCTAGTTAACTAATTGAAATGGGCTAGTTAACTAATTGATCATGGGCTAATTAGCTTATTGCCATGGGCTAGTTAATTAATTGACATGGGTCAGTTAACTAATTGACATGGGCTAGTTAATTAATTGATCATGGGCTAGTTAACTAATTTCCATGGGCTAGTTAACTAATTCACATGGGCTAGGTAAATAATTGTAATGGGCTAGTTAACTAGCTATCATGGGCTAGTTAATTAATTATCATGGGCTAGTTAACTATTGGGCATGGACTAGTTAACTACTTGATCATGGGCTAGTCAACTATTGATCATGGGTTAGTTAACTAATTGACATGGGCTAGTTAACTAATTGATCATGAACTAGTTAACTAATTGTCATGTGTTAGTTAAGTAATCTATCATGAGCTAGTTAACTAATTGACATGGGATAGTTAACTAATTGTCAAGGGCTAGTTAAATAATTGATCATGTGCTAGTTAACTAATTGGCATGGGATAGTTAACTAATTGTCAAGGGCTAGTTAACTAATTGATCATGTGCTAGTTAACTAATTGGCATGGCCTACTTAACTATTTTAAATGGGCTAGTTAAATAATTGTTGTGGGTTGGTTAACTAATTCACATGAGCTAGTTAAATAATTGTAATGGGCTAGTTAAATAGCTATCATGGGTTAGTTAACTAATTGACATGGGTTAATTAACTAATTGTCATGGGCTAATTAACTAATTGGCCATGGGCTAGTTAACTAATTGACATGGGCTAGTTAACTAATTGTCATGGGCTAGTTAACTAATTGTCATGGACTAGTTAACAAATTGACATGGGCTAGTTAAATAATTAACATGGGCTAGTTAAATAATTTTCATTAACTAGTTAACTATTGATCATGGGCTAGTTAACTAATTGATCATGGGCTAGTTAAGTAATTAACATGGGCTAGTTAACTAATTGATATGGGCTAGTTAAGTAATTGTCATGGGCTAGTTAACTAATTGATCATGGGCTAGTTAACTAATTTTCATGGGTTAGTTAACTATTGATCATGAGCTAGTTAACTAATTGTCAGTAGGTAGTTAATTAATTGAGATAGGCTAGTTAACTAATTGGCATGGGTTAGTTAACTAATATACATGGGCTAGTTAACTATTGACATGGGCAAGTTAACTATTTGGCATGGGCTAGTTAACTAATTGTCATGGGCTAGTTAATTAATTGCCATGGGCTAGTTAACTATTAAAAATTTGCTTGTTAACTAATTGACATGGGCTAGTTTTCTATTGACATGGGCTAGTTAACTAACTCACATAGACTAGTTATCTAATTGACTTGGGCTAGTTAACTAATTTTCATGGGTAGGCTAACTAATTGCAATGGGCTAGTTAACTAATTGATGTGGGCTAGTTAACTAATTATTATGGGCTAGCTAACTAATTGACATTGGGTAGTTTACTAATTGACATGGGATAGTTAACTATTGATCATGAGCTAGTTAACTAATTGGCATTGACTATTTAACTTATTGTCATGGGCTAGTTAACTAATTGACATGGAATAGTTAACTAATTGATCATGGGACGATTAACTATTGATCATGGGCTAGTTAACTAATTATCATGGTCTAGTTAACTAATTGACATGAGCTATTTAACTTATTGACATGAGTTATTTAAATAATAGTGATGGGCTAGTTAAGTAATTGTCATGGACTAGTTAACTAATTGACATGGACTACTTAACTAATTGATCATGGCTTAGTTAACTAATTGAAATGGGCTAGTTAACTAATTCATCATGGGCTAGTTAACTAATTGAGATAACCTAGTTAACTAATTGATCATGAGATAGTTAATTAATTGACAAGAGCTAGTTAACTAATTGACATGAGCTATTTGACTAATTGATCATAGGCTAGTTAACTAATGGATATGAGCTAGTTAACCGATTGGAATGAGAAAGTTAACTAATTAATCATGGGCTAGTTAACTAATTCCTATGCTCTAGTTAACTAATTGTTATGGTCTAGCTAACTAACTGACATGGGCTAGTTAACTAATTGATCATGGGCTAGTTAACAAATTGACATGAGCTAGTTAAGTAATTGATCATGGGCTAGTTAACTAATTGATCATGGACTAGTTAATTAATTGACAAGGGTTGGTTAACTAATTGATCATGAGCTAGTTAACTAATTGACAAGGGTTAGTTAACAAATTGATCATGGGATAATTAAATAATTATTAATGGTTAGTTAACTAATTGTCATGGGCTAGTTAAAAAATTGACATGGGCTAGTTAACTTATTGATCATTGGCTAGTTAACTAATTGTAATGGGTTAGTTAACTAATTGTCATGGGCTAGTTAACTAATTGATCATGGGCTAGTTAACTGTTTGACATGGGCTAGTTAACTATTGGCATGGGCTAGATAACTAATACACATGGGGTAGTTAACAATTGACATGGGCAAATTAACTAATTGGCATGGGCTAGTTAACTACTCATCATGGGCTAGTTCATTAATTGTCATGGGCTAGTTAACTAATTGACATGGGATAATTAACTAATTGACATGGCCTAGTTAACTAATTGATCATGGGCTAGTTAACTAATTATCAAGGGCTAGTTAACTAATTACCATTCACTAGTTAACTAATTGACATGAGCAAGTTAACCAATTGATCATGGGTTAGTTAACTTATTGTCATGGCCTAGTTAACTAATTTACATGGGCTTGTTAACTAATTGTCATGGGCTAGTTAACTAATTCACATGGGTTAGTTAAATAATTGTAATGGTATAATTAACTAATTGACATGGGTTGGTTAACTAATTAATCATGGGTTAGTTAACAAATTGAAATGAGCTAGTTAAGTAGTTGATCATGGGCTAGCTAACTAATTGAGCATTGGCTAGTTAACTAATTTTCATGGGATAGTTAACTAATTGACATGGGCTAGTTAACTAATTGATCATGGGATAGTTAACTAATCGTCAAGGGCTAGTTAAATAATTTCCATGCGCTAGTTAACTAATTGACATGAGCAATTTAACTAATTGATCATGGGCCAGTTAACTTATTGTCATGGCCTAGTTAACTAGTTTACATGGGCTAGTTAACTAATTGTCATGGGCTAGTTAACTAATTCACATGGGCTAGTTAAATAATTGTAATGGGCTAATTAACTAGTTGCCATGGGCTAGTTAACTAATTGATATGGGCTAGTTAACTAATTGATCAAGGGCTAGTTAACTAATTGACATGGTCTAGTTAACTAATTGACATGGGCTAGTTAACTAATTATCACAGGCTAGTTAACTAATTGACATGGGCTAGTTAACTAATTGTCACAAGCTAGTTAACTAATTGACATGGGCTAGTTAACTAATTGAGATAAGCTAGTTAACTAATTGATCATGGGATAGTTAATTAATTGACAAGAGCTAGTTAACTAATTGACATGAGCTATTTAACTAATTGATCATAGGCTAGTTAACTAATGGATATGAGCTGGTTAACCGATTTGAATGGAAAATTTAACTAATTGATCATGGGCTAGTTAACTAATTGCTATGCTCTAGTTAACTAATTGTTATGGTCTAGTTAACTAACTGGCATGGGCTAGTTAACTAATTGATCATGGGCTAGTTAACAAATTGACATGAGCTAGTTAAGTAATTGATCATGAGCTAGTTAACTAATTGATCATGGGCTAGTTAGCTAATAGATCATGGACTAGTTAATTAATTGACAAAGGTTGGTTAACTAATTGATCATGAGCTAGTTAACTAATTGACAAGGGTTAGTTAACAAATTGATCATGGGATAGTTAACTAATTGTTAATGGTTAGTTAACTAATTGCCATGGGCTCTTTAACAAATTGACATGGGCTAGTTAACTTATTGATCATTGGCTAGTTAACTAATTGACATGGTCTAGTTAACTAATTGATCATGGGCTAGTTAATTGTTTGACATGGGCTAGTTAACTATTGGCATGGGTTAGATAACTAATACACATGGGGTAGTTAACGATTGACATGGGAAAATTAACTAATTGGCATGGGCTAGTTAAATATTCATCGTGGGCTAGTTCATTAATTGTCATGGGCTAGATAACTAATTGACATGGGATAATTCACTAATTGACGTGGCCTAGTTAACTAATTGACATGAGCAAGTTAACTAATTGATCATGGGTTAGTTAACTTATTGTCATGGCCTAGTTAACTAATTTACATGGGCTTGGTAACTAATTGTCATGGGCTAGTTAACTAATTCACATGGGTTAGTTAACTAATTCTCATGGGTTAGTTAACTAATTGTAATGCTATAGTTAACTAATTGACATGGGTTGGTTAACTAATTAATCATGGGCTAGTTAACAAATTGAAATGAGCTAGTTAACTAATTGATCATTGGCTAGTTAACTAATTGACAAGGGCTAGTTAACTAATTGTCATGGGATAGTTAACTAATTGAAATGGGCTAGTTAACTAATTGATCATGGGCTGGTTAACTAATCATCAGGGGCTAGTTAAATAATTTCCATGAGCTAGTTAACTAATTGACATGAGCAATTTAACTAATTGATCATGGGCTAGTTAACTTATTGTCATGGCCTAGTTAACTAATTGTCATGGGCTAGTTAACCAATTCACATGGGCTAGTTAAATAATTGTAATGGGCTAATTAACTAGTTGTCATGAGCTAGTTAACTAATTGACATGGGCTAGTTTAATAATTGATCATGGGCTAGGTAACAAATTGACATGAGCTAGTTAACAAATTGATCATGGGCTAGCTAACTAACTGATCAAGGGCTAGTTAACTAATTATCAATGGGGTAGATAACTAATTATCATGGGCTAGTTAACTAATTGACATGGGCTAGTTAACTTATTGACATGGTCTAGTTAACTAATTGACATGGGCTAGTTAACTAATTGAGATAAGCTAGTTAACTAATTGATCATGGGATAGTTAATTAATTGAAAAAAGCTAGTTAATTAATTGACATGAGCTATTTAACTAATTGATCATAGGCTAGTTAACTAATGGATATGAGCTGGTTAACTGATTTTAATGGGAAAGGTAACTAATTGATCATGGGCTAGTTAATTAATTGCTATGCTCTAGTTAACTAATTGTTATGGTCTAGTTAACTAACTGACATGGGCTTGTTAACTAATTGATCATGGGCTAGTTAACAAATTGACATGAGCTAGTTAAGTAATTGATCATGGGCTGGTTAACTAATTGATAATGGGCTAGTTAACTAATGGGCTAGTTAACTAATTGATCATGGGCTAGTTAACTAATAGATCATGGGCTAGTTAATTAATTGACAAGGGTTGGTTAACTAATTGATCATGAGCTAGTTAACTAATTGGCAAGGGTTAGTTAACAAATTGATCATGGGATAGTTAACTAATTGTTAATGGTTAGTTAACTAATTGCCATGGGCTAGTTAACGAATTGACATGGGCTAGTTAACTTATTGATCACTGGCTAGTTAACTAATTGTAATGGGCTAGTTAACTAATTGACATGGTCTAGTTAACTAATTGATCATGGGCTAGTTAACTGTTTGACATGGGCTAGTTAACTATTGACATGGGCTAGATAACTAATACACATGGGGTAGTTAATGATTGACATGGAAAAATTAACTAATTGGCATGGGCTAGTTAACTATTCATCGTGGGCTAGTTCATTAATTGTCATGGGCTAGTTAACTAATTGACATGGGATAATTAACTACTTGACATGGCCTAGTTAACTAATTGATCATGGGCTAGTTAACTAATTGTCAAGGGCTAGTTAACTAATTACCATTCACTAGTTAACTAATTGACATGAGCAAGTTAAATAATTGATCATGGGCTAGTTAACTTATTGTCATGGCCTAGTTAACTAATTTGCATGGGCTTGTTAACTAATTGTCATGGGCTAGTTAACTAATTCACATGGGTTAGTTAAATAATTGTAATGGTATAGTTAACTAATTGGCATGGGTTGGTTAACTAATTAATCATGGGCTAGTTAACAAATTGAAATGAGCTAGTTAAGTAGTTGATCATGGGCTAGTTAACTAATTGATCATGGGTTGGTTAACTAATTGTCAAGGGCTAGTTAAATAATTTCCATGCGCTAGTTAACTAATTGACATGAGCAATTTAACTAATTGATCATGGGCTAGTTAACTTATTGTCATGGCCTAGATAACTAATTTACATGGGCTAGTTAACTAATTGTCATGGGCTAGTTAACTAATTCACATGGGCTAGTTAAATAATTCTAATGGGCTAATTAACTAGTTGTCATGGGCTAGTTAACTAATTGATATGGGCTAGTTAAGTAATTGACATGGGCTAGTTAACAAATTGACATGAACTAGTTAACAAATTGATCATGGGTTAGTTAACTAATTGATCATGGGCTAGTTAACTAATTGACAAGGGCTAGTTAACTAATTGTTCATGGGCTAGTTAACTAATTATCATGGGCTAGTTAACTACTTGACATGAGCTAGTTAACAAATTGATCATGGGTTAGTTAACTAATTGATCATGGGCTAGTTAACTAATTGACAAGGGCTAGTTAACTAATTATTCATGGCCTAGTTAACTAATTATCATGGGCTAGTTAACTTATTGACATGGTCTAATTAACTAATTGACATGGGCTAGTTAGCTAATTGTCACAAGCTAGTTAACTAATCTACATGGGTTAGTTAACTAATTGATCATGTGCTAGTTAACTAATTGATCATGGCTAGTTAACTAATTAACATGAGTTAGTTAACTAATTGATCATATGCTAGTTAACTAATTGTCATGGGCTAGTTAAGTAATTGACGTGGGTTAGTTAACTGATTGACATAGGCAAGTTAATTAATTGATCATGGACTAGTTAACTAATTGTTATGGTCTAGTTAACTAAATATTATGGTCTAGTTAACTAATTGACATGGGATAGTTAACTAATTGGTCATGGGCTAATTAACTAGCTGACAAGGGCTAGTTAACTAATTGATCCTGTGCTAGTTAACTAAGTGTTAAAGGCTAGTTAATTATTTTTCATGGGTTAGTTAACTAAATGTCATGAACTAGTTAACAAATTGACATGGGCTAGTTAACTAATAACGTGGGCTAGTTGAATAATTGTCATCGGCTAGTTAACTATTGATCATAAGCTAGTTAACTAATTGATCATGGGCTAGTTAATTATTGATCATGGGCTAGTTCACTAATTGATCGTGGGCTAGTTAACTAATTGTGATAGACTAGTTAACTAATTGACATGGGTTTGTTAACTAATTGTCATGGGCTAGTTAAGTAATGTATCATGGGCTAGTTAACTAATTGACACGAGCTAGTTAAATAATTGATCATGGGCTAATTAATTAACCATGGGCTAGATTACTAATTGACATGGGCCAGATAACTAATTGACATAGGCTAGTTAACTAATTGATCATGTGCTAGTTAACTAATTGATCATGAGCTAGTTAACTAATTGTTATGGTCTAGTTAACTAATTGATCATGGGCTAGTTAACTAATTGATCATTGGTTAGTTAACTAATTGATAAAGACTAACTAACTAATTACTCATTGACTAGTTAACTAATTGTCAAGGGGGCTAGTTAAATAATTGTCATAGGCTAGTTAACTAATTGACATGGACTATTTAACTAATTGATCATGGTCTAGTTAACTAATTGACATGGGCTAGTTAACTAATTGATCATGGGCTAGCTAACTAAATGACATGGGCTGTTAACTAATTGTTCATGGGCTAGTTTACTAATTGTTATGGTCTAGTTAACTAATTGATATGGGCTAGTTAAATAAATTATCATGGTCTAGTTAACTAATTGACATGAGATTGTTAACAAATTGATCATAGGCTAGTTAACTAATTGATCATGGGTTAGTTAAATAATCGATAAAGTCTAGTTAACTAATTATTCATGAACTAATTAACTAATTGTCAAGGCTAGTTAACTAATTATCATGGGCTAGTTAACTAATTGATATAAGCCAGTTAACTAATTGATCATGGGATAGTTCACCAATTGTCATGGCCTAGTTAACTAATTTGCATAGGCTTGTTAACTAATTGTCATTGTCTAGTTAAATAATTGTAATGGGCTAGTTAACTAATTGACATGGACTAGCTAACTATTTTGTCATTGGCTAGTTAACTAACTGACATGAGCTAGTTAACTAAATGACCATAGGCGATTTAACTAATTGATAAGGGCTAGTTAACTAATTCACATGGGCTAGTTAAATAATTGTAATGGGCTAGTTAACTAATTGACATGAACTAGTTAACTAATTGTCATGGGCTAGTTAACTATTGATCATGGGCTAGTTCACTAATTGATCATGGTCTAGTTCACTAATTGATCAGGGGCTAGTTAACTGATTCTCATGGGCTAGTCAAGTAATGTATCATGGGCTAGTTAATTAATTGATCATGGTCTAGTTCATTAATTGATCATGGGCTAGTTAACTAATTGGTCATGGGCTAGTTAACTAATTCTCATGGGCTAGTTAAGTAATGTATCATGGGCTAGTTAACTAATTGATCATGGGCTAGTTAATTAATTGATCATGGGCTAGTTAACTAATTGTTCATGAGCTAGTTAACTAATTGTTATGGTCAGGTTAACTAATTGATCATGGGCTAGTTAACTAATTGATCATGGGTTAGTTAACTAATTGATAAGGGTTAGATAACTAATTACTCATGGACTAGATAACTAATTGTCATGGGCTAGTTAACTAATTGCCATTGTCTAGTTAAATAATGGTAATAGGATAGTTAACTAGTTGTCATGTGCTATTTAATAAATTGACATGGGCTAGTTAACTAATTGACATGGGCTAGTTAACTAATTGTCATGGACTAGTTAACAAATTGACATGGGCTAGTTAACTAATTGACATGGGCTAGTTAATTAATTTATATGCGCTAGTTAACTAATTGATCATGGGCTAGTTAACTATTGATCATGGGCTAGTTAACTAATTGTAATGGGATAGTTAACTAATTAACATGGGCTAGTTAAGTAATTGACATGGGCTAGTTAAGTAATTGGCATGGGCTAGTTAAATAATTGATCATGGGATAGTTAACTAATTAATATGGACTAATTAACTAATTGACATGGACTAGTTAACTAATTGGCATGGGCTAGTTAACTATTGATCATGAGCTAGTCAACTAATTGTCATGGGGTAGTTAACTAATTGAGATGGGCTAGTTAACTAATTGACATGGGCTAGTTAACTATTGACATGGGCTAGATGACTAATATACATGGGCTAGTTGACTATTGACATGGGAAAGTTAATTAATTGAAATGGGCTAGTTAACTATTGATCATGGGTTAGCTAGCTAATTGACATGGGATAGTTAACCGATTCACATGGGCTAGTTAAATAATTGATCATGAGCTAGTTAACTAATTGTCAAGGGGTAGTTAAATAATTGTCATGTGCTAGTTAACTAATTGACATGCGCAAGTGAACTAATTGATCATGGGCTACTTAACTTGTTTTCATGGCCTAGTTAACCAATTGTCATGGGCTAGTTAACTAATTCACGTGGACTAATTAAATAATTGTAATGGGCTAGTTAAGTAGTTGTGATGGACTAGTTAACTAATTGAAATGGGCTAGTTAACTAATTGATCATGGGCTAGTTAACAAATTGACATGAGCTAGTTAAGTAATTGATCATGGGCTAGTTAAGTAATTGATCATGGGCTAGTTAACTAATTATCATGGTCTAGGTAACTAATTAATATGGGTTAGTTAATTAATTGTAATGGGCTAGTAAACTAATTAACATGGGCTAGTTAACTAATTGATCATGGGCTAGTTAACTAATTGAAATAAGCTAGTTAACTAATTGAAAAGGGCTAGTTAACTAATTGATCATAGGCTAGTTAACTAATTGACATGGGCTAGTTAACTAATTGATCATAGGCTAGTTAACTAATTGACATGGGCTAGTTAACTAATTGATCATGGGCTAGTTAACTAATTATTATGGTCTAGATAACTAATTTTTATGGTCTAGTTAACTAATTGGCATGGGCTAGTTAACTAATTGATCATGCGTTAGTTAAAAATTTGACATGAACTAGTTAAGTAATTGATCATGGGCTAGTTAACTAATTGATCATGGGCTAGTTAACTAATTGTCAAGGGCTACTTAACTAATTGTCATGGGCTAGATAACTAATTGATCATGAGCTAGTTAACTAATTGTCATGGCCTAGTTAACTAATTTAAATGGGCAAGTTCACTAATTATCGTGGGCTAATTAACTAGTTCACATGGGCTAGCTATCTAATTGTCATGGGTTAGTTAACTAATTGACATGGGCTAGTTTACTAATTAATCATGGGCTAGTTAAATAATTTAGATAAGCTGGTTAACTAATTGATCATGGGCTAGTTAACTAATTGACAAAGGCTAGTTAACTAATTTACATGAGCTAGTTAACTAATTGATCTTAGGGTAGTCAACTAATTGTCATGGGCTAGTTAACTAATTGACATGGGCTAGTTAACTGATTGACATGGGAAAGTTAAGTGATTGATCATGGGCTAGTTAACTAATTGATCATGGGCTTGTTAACTAATTCATCATTGGCTAGTTAACTAATTGTAATGGGCTAGTTAACTAATTGACATGGGCTAGTTAGCTAATTGATCATGGGATAGTTAGCTAATTGATCATGGGCTAGTCAACTAATTGATTATGAGCTAGTTAACTAATTTTCATGGGCTAATTATCTAATTGATCATAACATAGCTAACAAATGTATAATGGGAAGCTAACAAATTTATAATGGGCTAGTCAACTAATTATCATGGGCTAGTTAACTAATTTATAATGGGCTACTTAACTAGTTGTCATGAGCTAGTTAACTAATTGTCATGGGCTAGATTACTAATTTATAATGGGCTAGTTAATTAATTAACATGGGCTAGTTAACTAATTGATCATGGGCTAGTGAAGTGATTTATAATGAGCTAGTGAACTATCCCATGTCAATTAGTTAACTATTGATCATGGGCTAGTTAACTAATTAACATGGGCTAGTTAACTATTGATCATGGGATAGTTAACTAATTGATCATGGGCTAATTAACTAATTATCATGGTCTAGTTAACTACTTTTAATAAACTAGTTAACTAATTAACATCAGTTAGTTAACTCATTATCATGGGATAGTTAACTATATGACATGGGCTATTTAACTAATTGATCATGGGCTAGTTAAATAATTGAAACAAGTTAGTTAACTAATTGTCATCTGCTAGCTAACTATTTATCATGAGCTAGTTAACTATTGATCATGAGCAACTTGATTAATTGGTATGGGCTAGTTAACTATTGACATGGGCTAGTTAACTAATTGACATGGGCTATTCATCTAATTTACATAAGCTAGTTAACTAGCTGATCATGGACTAGTTAACTAATTGTTATGGGTACGTTAATTAATTGACATGAGCTAGTTAAATAATTGACATGGGCTAGCTAACTAATCAGTAACTCATTTGATTGAAAAATCTGACAAAACCTTCCGACGAAAGCTATATAATCAGATGTATCGTTGGGCACTTGTGCGAATTTTTATTTTTTTAAATTTATCGCCGACGTTCGTTGGAATTTTGATAAACCATTTTTTTCGTCTATGTTTCGATGAAGATATTTTGCCGAAATTACAACGGACCTACAAAGTTAAATTGTGGTGGGCACAAATAAAAATGAGCTTGACTATTTATTGTGATAGTGTTTTGGTCGACAGTTTTCTTGGGGAAAATCAGAAGAAACTCAAGAAGATATCGCCAGGTTGAGGGTAGTCATTGTCTTTTTCCAAAATTCATTTGTGAAGTTAGATTTGTATTTCTAGGTTTGAAAATCATATTTTAAAGCAACATCTCATCAGATTTCATTTTTAGTTTTGTGCATTTTTAGAATTTCATTTCCAGATTTTAGACCTGACTTCACGAATTCTTTATAAGGGAATTGTTTATAACTGATGGAAAATTCTTGATGGATTTGGACAAAGATTATATTTGCAAGGTTTCAATTTTAACCCTAATGATCAATTTTCCATAGATTTGGGAGCCATAGCTAGATAATATCAAAGGTGTTGGTTGTTTTTTACTATAATCAAGTTTATCTTCTAGACACATAGCATATAAAATCTCAGATAATATTGCCTTACAATACCATCAATCTATATTCTAACCCAATACTACTTATCAAATCCTTATATGAACATAGTCACCTATAACCTCACTCAAGCATTTTAATTAATTCCTTGAATTAAAGCCAAAATGAGAATTACACACACCATAACAGTGAGATGAATAGAATAACCCTTGATCATTTTATTCAAGATAATAATATATTCATACAATGGAGATACATGACCTTGAAATGAGTAATTTTCATTCAAATGCTAGTAATGTCTTGAAAATTAAGTACCCATGAAACTAAAACCTACAATAGAATGACACCAAACCTAAGAATAGTATCTTCACTATAATATTAGGCTCTTTACAAATTTTCTCTGCAACTTCACTTAGACTCGACCTAAAGATATCTAACTTGGTAACCCATATTTCTGTTCCTAAAATCCTTCTTATAGGGAAAATGAAGGAGCAACAAGCATCAGACCAGAAATACACCTATCACTGGTCACTTGGACCGCCTTATGACATTTCAAAAATTGGTTACAACAGCTGAGTCTCTGGAGACTCTTCTTGTTCATCCCGTCCACTGGAGAAGAACTGTTGCATTTGCCAAACTTTGAAAACTTGCACCAAAACTGCCACCAAGACATAGCCAAAGTTTGTTATAACCATAACTGCTGAGTTGTTAACTGTCAGTTGTAGACTCTGTCCTATTCTTGTTCAGTTAAGTACTTTTCTACCCATCCTTGATATTCCTCATCTATTGGACAATTAAAATTTACCACCTCATTTACATTGGCACTGTAAGGTGTATACTTTACTGCTACTTGATTCGCCTCCCTTCCAAAATATTCTGAAAATGTGCTAGTGTTAATGATTTTATCCATACTACTCATCAGCATGTCATAATCTGATTCATCACAAATCAATTTGATTTGTTCATTGATGATTTCATCTACCCTATCCCACCATTGCTGTAGTGATCTAATATTTCCTTGGGCACCTACAATATCTTGTAAAGATGTGTCACTCGAGTCATCAAAACTCTTTACCAACTCTTTAATCCTCCTGCTGAAATCATTAGGTAAGGCTTGAAAACCTTGTAGTGACTTCACAAATTCTTGAGTAGGCCTTAATTGTTGAGGCCTATTAGCTACATTTTGAGAATTTCATTTCCAGATTTTGTTGTGCAAGTTCAATATTTTGATTTTAGGAGTCTTAACTGTTGGAAATCATAGTAAAATCAGAATTTAATAATTTATGGAATTAGCATTTGAAATTGTTTTTGGGGTCATTAACTTCAGACTATCTTCTCTTTTGTAGGGGTGGTTGCATGCCAAAAAATTTTGGTGTAAAATATCATAATTATTATATTTTGTTACCTGTGTATGATTAAAAATTATTGGAGTGTGATTTTGATATTTTTTGAAGATCTAAATATTCAAGCTTGGTAAAGAAAAATCATGTCAGATAATATTAGTCCAAAACAAAATGAAGAGTCACTTGATAGATTGTGGGCTAGATTCATAAGAAAGGGTGATGAGAAATGTTATTGTCCTTGCAATAATTGTAAGGGCTTAAAGACGAGAAGACTTTTAATCACAACAACTGAGAAACATTGTAGGCAACATGGTCACGTTGAAGGGGGGCATGGTTATCGTCCATTGGTAAGTTGTTTATTATATGTGTTTATATTGATTGAATTTGTAAATGTTTATATTTTTTTAACATTTGATATATATATAAAAAATCACTTGATCATGATCATGGTTTATTTGTGTCTGTAATTATTATAAAGGTGGGGTGCCCTAGGGCACATGATATGGATTATCACAGCCCGAAGAATGTGGTTTTGCAAGCGGAGGAACATGGAGCTGTGAATATCGAAGATGAAGTTAATGATCCTATAGAAGAAGATGATCATGCACCAGAAAATACAATTGAAGATGATGGTACAAATACATTGATCCATAACACATGTAGTGGCACATCTGATCATGTTGATCGAGATGACTTTGATGATGTTCATGATTTACCTGTACTTGAGAAGGCATACGAGCCCCTTTATGAAGGCTCCCAAACAACTCTTTTCTTTGTTGTATTGTTGTTGGTGAACTTGAAGGTTATGTATGGTTTATCCAACATAGCAATCTCATGGATGTTAAGGTATGTCATATATGTCATCTTTTTTCATCTATTTTAATTGTTTTTAGTTCATCGCTAGTAAATAAAGGATGAAGTATGTACCATTAATATTCTTTATATTAAGAAATTATTTTTTGTTGTATATTGATTGGTGAATTTTTGTTACCACCATCAAACATTTTACCTCGCTCATACCGAGATTTATCTGGCATTATGAAAGATATTGGAATGGAGTATCAAGCAATAGATGCATGTCCCAATGATCATATTATATATCACAAACAACATGAATTTGCAATAGAATGCCTGGAATGTCATATCAGTAGATATCAAACAAATCAACTAACAAAAAAGGTGTCTCGCAAGGTTCTTCGTTATATTCCCATTATTCCACGTATGCAACAATTATTTAGGTGTGAAAGCTTAGCACAATTTATGGATTGCCATGCACGAAATAGAAGTGGATATGAGATTATTTGAATGCCTGTGGATGGTTCTGCATTTAGGGACATGGAGGAAAAATGACCACACTTTAAAGAAGAACCTCATAATCTCAGGCTTTCATTAGCAGCAGACAGTGTCAATCCATTTGGAGAGCTAAGATCTATTTACTTGGTGTGGCCTGTTTTTGTTATCAACAATAACATTCCTCCATGGATGTCAATAAAGAGGGAGCACATAATATTGGCAATGATTGTTCCAGGTATTTGTTTACATCAATTTTCTTTAACGTAGTAGCATCTCATTTGTCATATTTGTTGCATAATGACTTATATGTTTTTTCATTTAATAGTCATGTACATGAATTTATATATATTGTAGTAAAATGGTTATAATAGTTATGTAATGTTTATGTTCATTCAACTAGGTAAGTACCAAGTTAAAGATATGAATGTATATATTGAGCCTCTTATCGATGAGTTACTGAAGTTATGGAATGGCGTGACTATGTATGACATATCTAGACCAATAGGACAAAGACAATTTCAATTCCATGCAATGCTTCTATGGACAATTCATGATGCCCCAGGGCTAACACATTTTTCTAGTATGTTATAACGTTCGACTGCATGACCTTAACGATATTTAATTTTATGAAGTATATATCATGCATGTTTTTAAATAATCTATTCATTATATATAATTATAAAAATTGACATATTTAATCCAATTATATATGATTCGCAGGTCTTCAAACAAAGGGAAAATTTGCATGTCCAATTTATGGTCCAAAGATGAAATCTCATCATTCAACAAGTTTAGGAAAGTAGGTGTTTGATGAGTATAGGTACTTCCTCCACAAAAATCATAAGTATCGAACTACTGAAAAAAATCGTTTCAATGGGAAAGAAGAGACTACATCAAAACCATGAAGAATGACACCTCACCTATGGAAGTTGGAATATAATAGAATTAATCATCAAGGTTATACATCAGATCAAATTGTTTATCTGTCATTTATGATATGTTTTGAATTTATATTTTTATATTGTGTTGTGTTTACTCATGCTGTAATTGACAATGATTGTCGTTGTTAATTTGTTTAACTTATATGCTTCATGAAGGTCGTCAAGGCATTAATGGTCAGCTTCCACAATGACTGAAAAGTTATACCAGACAATCTAGTAGGTTGCCCTACTATGAGCAGCTACAAATTGTCCATTTGTTTGATACAATGCATATCGGAAAGAATATGACAGAAAAGTTATGGAAAATATTGGATGGAAGGCATGACAAAGAAAAAATTGTCAAAATTTGTAGTGACATTCAAGAAGCCAGTCATGCAATGAAAAATGTCATTCAATTAAATAGTGATGGAGACCAAATTAATATAAGTGCCCTTCCTTGGTTATTAACGGAGCAGGAAAGCAATGCTATAAAACAAGTCATACGAAAAATTTGATTTCCCACAGGATTTGCTGCGAACATAAACAATATCATAACAAAGAAATGTGAATTTGGGTCAGAGATGAAAACGTATGATTGGCATACCTTCATTAAGGTAATTATTTTGGTATATTATATATATATTTGTATACTGCATGTACTTTTTAGTGTATTATGTTTACTATTTTTGGAAAAATATTAATGAAAAGATCATTTTATAATTGTTGCAGTATGTTCTACCTCTATCTCTCCTAAACAACTTTGACAACAATGTCAAGCAAGTTATATATGATCTTGAAAAATACATGAGGTAAGTAGCGATATTTTTTCAATTCATTGTATATTTTTGTTAAATCTCGTTAATATATTTGTGCCTTGAATCACTTGTAGATGGCTGTCATCTAAAGCAATCCATAAAGAAGATATAAATTATTGGAAGAGAAGAATTCCTCGTCTAATGTGTGAAATGCAAAAGTGTCTACCTTCAACATTTTTCAATGCACAAGAACACTACCTCATACACCAAGTTGAGGATATTGAATTGTGTGGACCTATACACACACAGTCAATGTGGATGGTTGAGAGGCACTTGAAACTTTTGAAGGCTTTGGTTAGACAAAGAGAAAATCCAGAGGGTTCTATGGTGGAGGGATACATGGTATACCAAACCATGGTGTACATTATTGAATATCTTCCTAAGTTTGCAACAAAGATCCATGTAGATCGCATTTGGGATCCCAACTCCATTAAAAAATTCGAAGGGGAGTACCTGATGGGGAAAGGTAGATTAAGGAAAGTGACAGGTAATTATAAGATAGTCATGGAGATTAATTAGAATAAATTTTAAATTTGGTTTTTATGTATATTGTACTTATTTAATTATTAATCTTCAATATTCATCAATTATAAATTAAGGTCGTATACCGTGGTAATTAACTAATTATACGTCGTTTGTGAATTTCAATTTTTTTTGATACAGTTGGTCGAGAGTGGGATGCACTACATTTGTACATCGCAAACAATCTTGATTGGATGATGGTATGGATTGAACGATGTCAACAATCTGGTCGCTCATTAACATGGGAAGGTGTGGCTTCATTGGTTAAAGGAGCTCATCGTAATGGAGATTCCAATGTTACACCAAGGGAAATTGATTTAGCATATGGTTTAAGAGATAAATAGGTATGTATAAATATATTAATCACCCATATTATTTAATTATTTTCAATTATATTGATGTATATATATGTTGAGATTTTTTTCTTTGCATACATTCGGCCAAGAATAAATATGTTTATCAACTGACGATATTGCAATAAGTTTTACATGTTTTGACATATTGCAGGTGAAAAACCACAAGGCTGTGTGGTGCAATGGTCATAAATTTTGAATCAAAAAGTTGGATGACACGAAGAAAACTTGTGATTCTGGGATAACTGCAGTCTTCCATGTGACTAATGTTTTATCTAGAAGCAACATACATCCAGAAGTCTCAGAAAATCAATACTATGGGATTTTGGATGATATACTTGAGTGTGACTTTAAGTCCTTCAAATTAGTTTTGTTTGTCGTCCTATGGTACAGGCTATGATTGAATGAAAATGATCCCGAGAGAACTGTTATTGAACATGATAATAGATTTACCATGGTTAATACAAGGTATTTTGAGCGAGCTGGAAATGAGCCCTATGTTCTTCCAAGCCAATGTGAGCAGGTATTTTAATCAGAGGTTCCAGGTAAAGCGGGTTGGTCATATGTTGTTAGACATGATCCAAGAGGAAGGCCGATAAAGTATAATGTGGTGGAAGAAGAAGATACTAAAGAAATAGAAGGTGATGTAGATGATGATTAGGATCAATAGTTAGTTGATGATGTGCCTGATGAAGATGTCGAAGAGGAGGAACTAGATCATGATGATGTAGGAGTTAATGTTCATGAAGATGATATCCATGTCGATGATGACATTATCGAAACTGATATCAATGACGATGATGATGATATGACCAATCCTTACAATGTTGAATCTAGATCGGATGATATAGACAAAGAGTTGGATGAAGAAGAAGATCAATGACATTGAAATGTATGAGTTATGTGATTGTATTATCTATTTGATATTAATTTCTTGATAAAATTATATTTGACTTATGTGGTTACATAATTAATTTATGATGTTTTCAATTTTAATTATATTTGAATTGTATTAGAATATGTTTAGTTAACAAATGTAAAAAATAAAATGGATAAACCAAAAGATAAAAGCGTGAGACCACTGCCTTGTTGGTTGTATGGAGTCTAATGAAGATCTATAAAAGTGTAATCTATGATGGTAATAATTCAAAGTGTTTGGAACACATATGTAGTTTATAACTTGTATAAATGTGCAAGTAAATGACTGACAAACTCTACTTGAGATAGAATGACAATCCTAGTTATGTGATTCTTCTTATTGATCCAATTAATACTCTTGAGTTACTATGATTGACTAGAAGGGTTTAATCTTTACTTGAAAGAACCAAATAATCACATCACACAAATACAACAAATGTGTATCGGTAAACTGAATATATATATATGCTTGATATATCAATTTAAACAACAGAAAAGCATCAAAATGGAGACAACCAGATAATTGTATAATTCCACAAACAACTGATACCAAGATTAAGCCACAAGTTTAGACATCTTCATTAACTTCATCAAAATTCATACATGCATCTAAGTCTTTTAAAGGAAATTTTCATTGCAAACTATCTACTGTATCTTTCTCCTATCCGCGTATATCTATTTTACATTATGAAACAAATATAAATATATCAAAATTATGAAAGGGCGCGTATTTTGAGAAATGTATTTTTCTTAACAAAAATAACAAACTAGAAATTATGCTCTATTATGCCATAAATAGATGTTTGACAGATAATCTCGATAAGCTAGCCACTTGTGTGTATCAGCATCCTCCAGTGCATTCCTTATGGCTACATTTTGAACATCTTCTCATTCTGTTCACATGCCCTGTCCATTGTTAAATCATTTCCTGTGGTTGTCTCTAGAATTGTTTGCATCATCATCTCGCATTCCTTCATCCATCTTGTGGTAATAGACACTATTTTACTCCTCTTCGGTTAAGTACTTGTCCACCCATCTTTGATACTCTTCATCCGTTGGCCAACCAAAATTCACCACCTCATTCAACTTAGTATTGTAAGGTGTGTACTTTACTGCAACCTAATTGGCTTCCCTTTCAAAAAACTCTAAGAATGTGCTGGTATTAATTATCTTATCCATACTATTTACCAAAAAATCATAGTTTGAATCATCACAAATCGATTTGATTTGTGCATTGATAACTTCTTCTGCCCCATCCTGCCACTGTTGCAATGTCTTAACATTTCCTTGTGCATCAATAATGTCTAGAAAAAATGTATCATTCTAGTCATCAAAGCTCTTTATCAACTCCCTAATTCTTCTACTCAAATCATCAGGTAGGGCCTAGAATTCGTTCAATGACTTGGGCCTATTGTCCACATCAAACCTAGAAGCTTTGTACATAATATACAGATCATTGGCCCTAGGGATCCATTTCTCAGCCAAAGGCAAAACTATTTCTCGATCCCTATTGATATTTTTTATTCCATCCAAGAATAAAGAATATAAAGAATGTACAGATGGTAATTTACCATGAACCTTTTCATTAAGATGCCTCAAAACTATGTCAGCCACCTCACTTTGTTTGGCAATTGCATCATCCTCACTTGCCTTTAAGGCAGCTTGCAATTCTTTGATCCCATTCAACATTTGCTTCTTGGTGGGATCCACTAAATATTCAACTTCTTCTTCAATTGACCCTGGTGTAGGACTGAGAGCAGGTGCCTGGATGGAGGACCCCAGAGTTGAAACAATTGGAGTAGTAGGGGGGGCCAATCTTGCAATAGAAGGTAATGCTCTGATACCAGGAGCACTGGAGGATTCTCCCACCTGCCCATATTTCAACCTATCTACTTCAGATCATAGCTCAACATTCCTTTGTTGCATCCTACTATATTCTACAATTATCATATTGTATTTCTCCATCAGACTCTTCTTTTTAGCGTCTTCTCTCTCAGCTATCTTTTACGCCAATTTGGCCACATTTACTATCAGGCTTGTAGCTTTTGTTGTTGAAGTTTCAGAAGCTCTCTTGATGATTAGCCCTCCCCTTAGGTGTGGGATAATATCAGTTACATTTGGATTTCTACCCTAGGGTGCCAATGCCCATATGGCCAGAGTTTCATACTCCTCACTGAAGGCAGAGTCCTGCACAGCTTCCTTAACCTCTTCTTCACTATTTTGTATTGGGTGCTTGGACTATAAGATAGCATTGAATGCAAGTGCATCAGCTATGTCCCATTCAGGCAAAAGTAAGACACTAGCCTGAGTCACAAGTCTTCTTCCCTCCTTAGGAGTGATTCCTTTGAATTCTTCCATTAATTTGGCCTTGACCTCATCATCATTCTCCTACTTAGACCTATCAAGTCTCGATTCTCTCCTACCCTTGTATTTGTTCTGGTACTCTTCTAGTTTCATCCTCCAAACTAGTTGCAAGAATACATGAGTCTTTACAAATGCATCATCGTCCAAGAATTCCTTATAGGCCTCCATCCTGGCATCTTGTACACATTGCCCCTTTACATCCATGTCAGAAAGCACCAATTGTGTTGATCTAGGAGGGGAAGGGATACCAACCTGCATGTCTTGATCAGTCAGAATTATCTCATCCATTAGAGTTTCCTGTGTTTCCTCAACTCTCTGCCTCTTAGGGCTTGACACTGATGGTAACACTATAGGATCACCTCTTGGTGGTGAATCTAGATCCACAATCCTTATCCCTCTAAGTGCTCTGATCCTTGGACCTAGATGTGATGATGCTTGCATGACTTGTTTTCCCTTCTTATCCCCTTCATCCTTATCACTGCTTGCATTCCTCTTTCTCTTGTATAGAGGCCTGTCAACTAGTGGATGATAAGCTGGCCTTGTTTCTTCAGGCCTCACATTCAGTCTTTCTATACCAAAATATAATTCCAAACCAACCCTCGTGGTCATTAAGGTGCCCATGATATTTTTTAAATTAGCTATTAAGAAGTCTATTCTCTTGTGAAATGGAGTGAAATCCATTAATGGATCATATTTTGGATCCATTTTATGTATCATAGCCAGTAGCTTTTCATATGCAATCCATTTTTCTTTATTCAACTCCTACCTATTCAAATCAAACTCATTTCTGATTAGGTCCTCAGGAAATTTGAATTCATGTGCAAATTTGCCACCTTTAATTCGTTGTCTGAATAATGCAAAGAATCCCTTAGGGTCATGTTGTCTCCTAGGACCATTCCTCAAATTGAATTCATCAAAAAACCTTCTGAAGTGGACCCATCCTCCCTTGGAACAGACAAAATCAGAAACAATAGTGTAGTCAGGGAACAAAGTCTCATTTCGTTTTTTTGTTAGGTTGTCCTCATGAATACAACCTAGTTTCCACATAACTTTGGAAAACCCCATCCTTGATGGTACATTAAAGGGGAGGATATGAGGGGTTCCCGAAACCATACACCCTCAAGATAGTGCTTACAAGGTACAAGATGATATCACTCCAATTGTGACACACTTTTAAATTAGGCTTCCTCACCTTTGGTCAGAGGAAGTCATGCAAATCTTTAGGGACTCTTGGCACATTTACCACCAATCGAGCCCTGAGTCTGGAGGAAAATAAGTTATCAAACTGCACAAAGTTGGCACCTCCCCTATTGTAAGACAAATCTGTACTCCACACCTGTACCGGTAACCTTTCTCCATTCACCTCCTGCCTCAACTCCATTTTTTCTGAGAAAAACAACATTCTTGTATAGGAACATATGCATCAACAGGGAGTACTAGAAAAAAGGAGTGCCAGTATCCCCCACATGCAGCTTCATCAAACCCTCATGCATATTCTCTGACAGGAATGATGCAAATTCATATACCACAGAGAAGTTGGGATGCTGAATTTGGGCTCCCATAAACATGTACACAACTGGAATCATAGTACTAGGTTTGAACCCTAAAATCTAGCACAATGAGTAAAATTTTTCTAGGAAGTGACTGGCAAAATAGCTCAGCCTGAAAGGCTCCTGGTCATTTGGGCTGATAAGAATTGTTGAACTGCCTGCCCTGGCTAGGTGAGGAGGAAGCAACCTCAATCTAGAAAGAGGCTTTGACCTTTTGTACTCCTCGTTCATCTCCTCAAAATATATTTGGACTAAGAAATGGCTATACTCAGTCAAATCAAAAATCTACCGAATCTCAACTGCATTTATGCTTAGTAGAATTCCACCATTATTATCCCTTATGACCCTTGTCACAGGATCATACCGTGTTGCCACTGCTCTGAGCAAGTCAACATCAGGGAACACATTTGGCACTATTAGTTTCCCCATGTCGTATCTCCAAGCATTAGAGAAGGGGTAAGGTAAGTTTCGTTGTCCATACCACAGCCTAAACATTTCAAGATCAGTCATAGGAATCGTGGCATCCGTAATGTTATAATTTCTGCACACTAGACCTTCGCCTAGGGTCTTTCCATTCATTAAAACCAAACCACTCTTCCTGTCATTTGTTGACAATGGGAGTTGATCTAGGAATTCATCATACAAATTCCTCTTAAAATAATCAACATGGCCAAAGTGTTGCTTCGGTGGTGCCATCTTAAACAACTAGTGCTTCTTTTAAAAACTCAAATCCTCGAAGAAACTAGGGGTACCTAGAACACAAAAATACAAAACAACTATGCAATTCCAATAATTCAAACAAACTAGTAACCCTACGACAATAATTAACAAAACCCCTTGACCAATACAATAGAACCCTTCACAAAGACATAGTCAAATTAACCTAGTAGTTTAGAAAATAACTCATGAGATTTTGTGTCTTGTAGAGAACCAAACTTCACGATGATCACTCAAAAAACTTTATCTCTGGCTCTGAATTGCTTGAAAAATACTTGAATACTGTTGTGATGAAGATAGAAAAAGAGAAGATACTTTATGTTGATTGAATTGAGCTAGTAGACGTCTCATCTGCCATTAAAGCTCATTTTCATGCCTCGCCAATGGCTCCAATCGCATTTGATGCATATTTAAACTTCAGCCATCGATCTTTTATTTTTGTCAGATCATCGAATGATCATCTTCAAAAGGACTGATGAAATCTCCATGTTAGCATCGAGGGCCCACCACAGAAGGTAGTGCCAAAGGAATACACATGGCACCCACCCATGATATCGTGACCACTAAACATCCTGCATCTTTGGATCATGCGATGGTGGGCAACCGTTGATTCCTACAATTGGAGATCGTGTTCACTCATAGTAGTCAACAGCACCAAACATAACCGTCGAGCAGCTTTTTACCAAGATTATAACATCACCGTCGATCTTGAGCATGTGCATCTCACAGCTATTTTAGTAACCCACTTTATAACGTATTTAAGTCTGACATAAATATTAAACGCTTTATTAATCCCTTTTCGGCATCAACGGCTTGGGACATGTGGTGCTCTCCCATGATATTGCAATCACCAAACAACCAGTGATGATGTCATCATGAGATCGTAGGGAGCGATCAGGATCAATCGTAGGAAGATTGACGGTCATTAAAAACACAGCAGTCAGCAGCACCAAACATAACCGTTGAGCAACTTCTTACCAAGATTATAACATCACCGTCGATCTCGAGCACATGCATCTCGCAGCTGTTTTAGTAACCCACTTTATAATGTATTTAAGTCTGACACAAATATTAAACGCTTTATTAATCCCTTTTCAGCATTAGTGGTTTGGGACACATGGCGCTCGCCCATGATATCGCAATCACCAAACAACCAGCGGTGATGTCATTGTGAGATCGCGGGGAATGATCAGGATCAATCGTAGCAAGATCGACGGTCATTAAAAACACCCCTTGCAAAATAAAAAAACTATTATAAGGGAGAAGGGGACATCGCCTAGGATAATGACAAATGATGGCTCAAAGTTGTTCTTAAAGCACGAGGCATGGACTGACCTAGACTTAAGAAATAATAAAGCTAGGCGAAATAACATTTTTGCATGTGCAGATTGTGCGGCCGTCGGATGAAGTGATTTCAATCTTGACCGTTGCTCACAAACCTTGCAAGGTTTCTACTAACATCACAAATATGGTGCGAGGCATGCAAGATGCTGCCATTTGTCACATTTGATGGTGGGGACCAGTTTTTCTCACTAATGATGAAGGCTAATGCCGATAGCTGTTTCCGTACCGACGCATCGTGTTCATTCCTCATTGACCTCGCGTAATTAAAACTATAGTTTCGATAATGTTGCAAGGTGTGCGATTTGGTGACGCGTGGGTTCTAATGCTCTGCACTGATAACAAAGGTGGGGCCCATTTTCATGCTGATGTGGTGCCAGGTAGGTGAATATCCTATCCATTTGGTGACTAGAGGGAGAACGTGGCATTTTCAAACTATTTTGACTAAATCTGAGTCGTTCTCCTAGCCAACATTGCGATTGATTAACGACTCGTATTTAAAAATAAATTGGTATTGTACTATAGCCATTTTATCTCACGCGAGTGAATAGTAATGGCCGAGCTCGACTCTGCCTACATAATTAAATGCTAAAATTTGTGAATTACTATTTCCGTGCTATATGTCTACATTGAGGAAGAATTGCTTGGTATCGAGTGAAGCAAGCTGTGGTTACGATTTCTCAATTTCGCTGCCCTGGATGTTTTGCAATTGAAACCATAAGTAGCACATACACCATTTCTTGTAAATTTAGAAGATTTTATGGTTTCTTGCTGGACAATTCATGATTGTTTCATGTTTCTATTCTTGAAGAATTGATTGAATAAATTTGCTTTTAGAGCTTGTCTAGATAATTGCTAGGGATTTTTGAATATTGAAGAATTTTCTGTAAAGGCTAAAGGAGAAAATTGTAATTATTTGCTATATGAAAATAAGCAAACCATAGTTTGAATTATCATTAGTCTAGTATAAATGGCACCCAAGGTCCAAAGTTCTAGTTCTGAAACTAGTACCAGGTCTTTGTCCCAAGATATTATTGATTTGTTACAACCCTCTCCTAGCAAGAAGCGGGAGGGAAAGGTTTTGTTCTATGGGCCTCAAATCTTGGAAGGATTGATAGACAAGCAATGTGCAATTCAAAATGCCGAGTAACCATACACCGGGTGGCAATTGTTCTCCAATTGGTTTGAGAACAGGAATTTGTCGGTTCCTTTGTGTAACCCTTGGAGGTTAGACCTGGGTAAATTGGTGGTTCCTAATGTTTATATGGATGTAGATCTTTTAAAGGACATTGCTACTAGATATGACCCTGTGGCCCAAATTGTCAAAACACATGCTGGTGTGCAGATGATTAAGATAACCAAAGAAGAAATTGCAGAGATTTTCAAATTGCATGAATGGAGTAAGGATATGGTTCCTGTCGACTTGGAGGTTTTAAGACAAGAATATAGAAATAGTAGGGGTTTGTTCAAAACATCCTTTTTAATACCTCATTTGGTAGTCTCAGGAAGAGGAAAAAATTAGAAGAAGGTAGTAATTGGCAAGAATGAGCCCGAACTTTTTCCTGTGGACTATTTCGTTAGTTATTTCAAGAAGACTATTTGTGCTTTATGTCAAGTTCTGGGAGTCAGCTTAAAGAAAACCTTGCCTATCGATATTATGTATATGGTAGTAAATCTCCAGTATCCAAGTTTTAATGTAATATATGATTTTTCCACTTATTTGGTAGAGAAGATGCACACGGGTCTGGTAGCCCTAAAGGAGGGGAAGAATTGGGTTGGATTTAGATGGTATTCCTTGTTAATCCACATGTTTCTGTATAAGGGTCAGACTGTTTTCGACAAAGATATGGAATTAAAGAAGAAGGAAGAAAACATTGAAATGCCTGTCCAATATTGGACTAGGATTCTTGACATTCATGATCATAAGTTTGATTATGTAACTTTCCATAATGTCTTTGGATCTAAATTAAGGGAGGCTCTGGTTCGTGACCCCCCAAGGATCCCAAAAGAAATTCATGACTTCTTGAGGCCGATGGAGAGAAGGCCTGAATTGAACATAATGCACAATTGGGGAGACATTATCCCCTATCATAATACCATAGTTTTTAGAGTTTTTGGCACTAATGTCAATCCAAAGGTTCTTCCAAGGGAGGTGCCCCTTAGAATTGGATTTTTGGAAATCATGAGGCAGTTGGGGGGTGCTCAGGAAGTACACTTTCTAGCTGAATAGAAGAAAGGTTTTTTCTTCCCTGAATATACAACATTTGCCGATTTTATTATGGCAAAGGGAGGATGGAAGGAGTTGCATAAATTACTTGGGCCTTATAGGCTAAGGACTGTGTGCCCCAAGAATCATGATCCTAAGGGTTTTATCTCTCAAATGAAGGCAAAACATTGAACAGGAGCTTTTGTCCACAACTTCTACTTTCTTGAGGACACCATCGGGAATATTTTTGATTTGGAATTACAAGATGAGAGAAAGACACTATACATTTGCTACTCTAAAATGGTAAAAAATAAGCAAGAGAAAATACTTGGTTTTAATCTCATACCTAATGCTAAAGATGAGTTTAGCAAGGCAATGTATGCTATTAATGGATGAATGAATGATTAATGTTATATGATCGGGTATGGGGAATTGAGAGTGATGTAAAGGGGGGGGAGGGGCCAAATGAGCTTCCACCTTCGTATGGCTGGCCCTGTTAAGTAGAGAATATTAAACTATTCTCAAAACAAAGAGAAGCTCAATAAGGTAAGTAATGCACTTTTCAATATAAGAAATGCATCGTTTGAAGCATCAAACCAATATGCAAAGATGAAAGAAAGTGCTAAATTTTCACTATGAACATTGTGTTGTGTGTAGATTTGGTTTCAAAGCTCTGTTTTTTATTTTTATTTTAGTGGTCTCTAAAATTTGACTTTTGTGCATAATAGGTTAGTTGGAAATTTGACAGCTCTGAAGGGTTTAGAGGCTCGATTGAGATAGATACATGGATATTTGGATCTTGTTGTTGATGGGAGGCTTCCACTTAACCATGAAATTTTGTACCATCTGCAGGTATGCTAAAATATCTCTACTTATATTCATTCAACTTACTGTAATATAATATCTAACAAAAATCTCCTTTTCATTATACTTAGATGGATTTTCATGCCCTATTCCAAAGCACATGTTTTAAAACAGGCAAGAAGGATGTTGGAAAGGGTTAAGGAATTTGGCTTTACACTTGCCAATTGCATAGTTTACTTTATTCATACAGCATATTGCCAATGCATTTCACAATTGTTGGAATCATATCCTATAATTACAGATCTAGTAAAATTAAGATATGTAAGTTTCAAATATGGCATTACATATCTTTCTATGAATTTTTGAAAGAAAATATCAAAATGGAGAAGAATTAAAAATAATAATCTGCATAATTTCAAATATGGCATTACATATCTTTCTATAGAAGGCATCAAAGTAACCTTCAAGATTGACAATGGAAATGAGTACAAGGTCAGTATAACTTAATGCTAATTGGGTATGATTTTATTTGTTCAAGACCAATTTCGACTCATTTTCTGCTCGGACTACTTTTATTTACATTTATGTTTTGCTAATATCCATTTTCCTTTACATTCATATTCTTCTATACATATTGTGTTTACAATAATGTTTTCCTTAATTTAATCTAGGGGAGAGGACCCCATACCTGAGCAACTTTCAATGTAATGCTATTAAGATTTACTGTGAAGCTAATCCAAAGTTTTTCATTGCTACTCGAGGCCATATTGCAGTGCTTTCTCTAGGAAGCCCACATGATCCCCATCAGGTATCTTCTTTTTGTAGTCTCTAAATTTCTTAGAAGAAATCAACAACCAGTTTGTCTAAATGTTGCTCCTTGTTTACACATTAATATCTCTTTTGGAAGCAATGGATCATAGTGGATTCATGGGGTCTTAAAGAGAAGGCTCTCAAACATGGAGATCAAGAGTGGGACCAGGTAAAACCATTCATAATCATGCTAATATTGTTTTATTGACTGTCTAAGAGCTAAGCATCCAAGATAACATTCTGTATTTTTCTATTGAATTTCCAGAGTGGGAATAATTTTGGGTTTGCAATCCTATTTTTTAGTACACTAGCTAAGTATCCAAGATGCACTACAGGTACTTTTTCTCACCAAATTGCTCATTTTCCACAAATTTAGATTCTAGTGTGTAGTTTAATATTCACTAGTTTGATTTTTTCTTTTTTAGAAAAAATAGAATCCAGTTCGTAGGTTGTGCTTGTTGTCCATGACAGTCCCCTTGATCTCATGACTCATCATAGGTTTTATATTTTGCTCCAATTGTTGACCAACATCAAATGTGGCCATCATAATATCATCCATAGCCTCCATATTCTACAATTATTCATTGCTCATTTCTCATACATAGTAACCAAATAATGTAGGCCTAGAGCTTGGACTATAGATGTATGCAAAAAATGATAAATCCCTGCCTCTGTAAGCCTAATTAAACACAACAACTGACATGTTGTTTGATATTTTAAATAGTCATATTGTTGATGTTATTACAGCGTCGGTCTGCTCTTCCCAAGAAAGAAATAAATTAAATATCAACCAAAGCAAAGGGCCGACCCTATAGTGTTTCATACAAATGAATTATTGAATGGCTAACCTAAATAATATTTAATTGTTTATTATTATTATTGTAAAGGCCGACCCAAATGAAGAGGCGCCTATGTGACATATATATACAAGGTCATTTGGTTATTGAAGACAATTTGATGCAAGAGAAAGTTCGCTATTATGATCAAGAGCAAAAATTCGCATATACACGGAAGAACAGAAATCAAGTTCAATTATCATAAATCGCATTCCTAGAAGAAGTTCATACTTGAGCAGCAGATCATCATTCCTGTAGCAGCAGACTGAGTTCAAGGAAGAGCAGATCTATTTGTATCTAAGCATTAAGGAAAGTGCGAAATCATTAGCCATTGTTGGGCTGTGTTGTAAGCAGATTTCTGTCACTATATTCTTATATATATAAGAGAAGCATTTGCTGGGTTTTTCTCCCTCAAGAGGAGGGTTTTCCCAGGGTATCTTGTTGTGTTCATTGTCTTATGTGTTGCATTTCTTTTGTACAATTGATTATCTAATCTGATTTAAGAAACACTAACACATATGACTATCCTTTTTCTACCTTGTAAACACTTACTCAATGCATACAATAATTTATTGAAATTCAAAGTTGAATGGCCTCTTAACTCTTGACACTAATGTCATTGCATTTGTCCAAATAGGGTTAATCATATTGTGATCTAAATTTTCATAATGAAGTCTTCCAATCCATCCTTTAAATCTGAGCATTGATGACAATCCATCTTGTCTTTTAATACCCCTATTAAATGCTCATGATCTTGGAACATCAACTTTCTCTCTTTGATTGACCTGTCCTTATGTCGTGTCATTATCCCTATTGATGCACTTTGGAGCCTCCTACTACTTTTATATATCGCTTAGAGTCACCCCGATAAGTATTTCGATCTATTTGTATCTTCATCGACAAGAGACCATGTATCGCTAGGATATTCTATATTTTTCCCGATGTGGTGAGTCTCCCCAATGATTATTCTTTTGATCTCAACTATGTTGCCAAGATTCCTACCTACATTTCAATGATTAGTTTTTCTATAAAAAAAATTGCATTGTTCCGTCGAAATTGCGACGAACCACAAAAAGTGTCTAACGAATCTGCAATGTATCCGACAAACTTTCACCGTAATGACTTGCCTATTTCGTCACGCATTCGATGAACTTATGTTGTTAATCCGATGGTTTGGAAAAGGTATGCAGCTCGTTCTTCACGTACCGTTCATCGCTAGGGCGACGAAACTGTCGTCTCCATTCTGATGAATGTATGTCTCTGCTCCGACGCTTCATTGAGGGTATGCAGCCCGTTCTTCGCGTACTGTTCATCGCGCAATTGATGAAGGCAGCGTTGTGGTTCCGATGAATGTATGTCGCTGCTCTGATGCTTCATCAACGGTATGCCGACCGTGCTCCACGTATTGTTCGTCAGGCAATTGACAAAGGCGATGTTGTGGTTCCAACAAACGTATGTCGCTGCTCCGACGCTCCATCAACGGTATGTTGCCCGTGCTCTGTGTATTGTTCGTCGCTAGAGCGATGAAACTGTCGTCTCGGTTTCGATCGCATGTTGCTGCTCCGACGCTTCATCAATGGTATGTTGCCTGTGGTCCAGCCATTGTTCATCGTGCGATCGACAAAGGTGGCATTGCGGTTCCAACAATCTTGCATCGTGCATTCAATATTTTAAAGTTCGTCGGGATATAGACGAAAAGTGAGTTACGATGCTGATTTCTGCGATTCGTCGGTCGGCCGATGATAGATCATCGCTAGTCCGACGAACGTCCATCAGAAATCGAGGTCAAATTCAGTAGTGAATTGTCATGGGCTATTTAACTAATTGACATGGGCTAGTTGACTACTGATCATGGGCTAGTTAACTAATTTACATGGGCTAGTTAACTAATTGTCATGGACTAGTTAACAAATTGACATGGGCTAATTAAGTAATTGACATGAGCTTGTTAACTAATTGACATGGGCTAGTTAACTAATTTATTATGGGCTAGTAAACTAATTGATCATGGGCTAGTTAACTAATTGACATGGGTTAGTTAACTAATTTACATGAGCTAGTTAACTAATCGACATGGACTTGTTAACTAATTGTCATGGGCATGTTAACTAATTGTCACTGGCTAGTTAACTAATTGACATGGAATAATTAACTAATTGTCATGGGCTAGTTAACTAATTGATATGGGCTACTTAACTAATTTTCATAGGCTGGTTAACTAATAGACATGGTGTAGTTAACTAATTGCCATGGACTAGTTAACAAATTATCATGGGCTAGTTAAGTAATTGGCATGGGCTAGTTAAATAATTAGCATGGGCTAGTACACTATTGATCATGGGCTAGTTAACTAATTAATCATGGGCTAGTTAACTATTGATCATAGGCTATTTAACTAATTGATCATGGGCTAGTTTACTAATTCACATGGGCTAGTTAACTAATTCACATGGGCTATTTAATTAATTGTCATGGGGTAGTTAATTAATTTTCATGGGCAAGTTACCTAATTCATCATGGGCTAGTTAGCTAATTGACATGGACTAGTTAACTAATTGATTATGGGTTTGTTAACTAATTGTCATGGGTTAGTAAACTGATTGGCATGGGCCAGTTAACTAACTAACATGGGCTACTTAAATTTTGATCATGGGTTGGTTAACTAACTGACATGGACTGGTTAACTATTGACATGGGCTAGTTAACTAATTGACATGGGTCAGTTAACTATTGATCACGGGCTAGTTAATTAATTGACATGGGCTACTTAACTAGTTGTCATGGGCTAGTTAACTAAAAGACACGGTGTAGTTAACTAATTGTCATGGACTAGTTAACAAATTATCATGGGCTAGTTAAGTAATTGGCATGGACTAGTTAAGTAATTGACATGGGCTAGTTAAATAATTGTCCTGGGCTAGTTAACTATTGATCATGGGCTAGTTAACTAATTAATCCTCGGCTAGTTAACTATTGATATTGGGATATTTAACTAATTGATCATGGGCTAGTTAACTAATTGACATGGGCTAGTTAAGTAATTGACATGGGGTAGTTAAGTAATTGTAATGTGCTAGTTAACTAATTCATCATGGGCTAGTTAACTAGTCGACATGGACTAGTTAACTAATTGATTATGGGTTAGTTAAATAAGTGTCATGGGCTAGTTAATTGATTGGCATGGGCTAGTTAACTAATTGATCATGGGCTAGTTAACTATTGATCATAGGCTAGTTAACTAATTGACATGGACTAGTTAACTATTAACATGGGCTAATTAACTAATTGAAATGGATTGGTTAACTAATTATCATGGGTTAGTTAGCTAATTGGCATGGGCTAGTTAACAAATTTGCATGCGCTAGTTAGCTATTAATCATGAGCTAGTTAAGTAATTGACATGGGCTAGTTAACTAATTGTTACAGGCTAGTTAAATAATTGACATGGACTAGTTAACTAATTGATCATGGATAGGTTAACTATTGATCATGAGCTAGTTAACTAATTAATCGTGGAATAGTTAAGTAATTGTCATAGGTTAGTTAACTAATTGACATGGGCTAGTTAACTTATTGACGTGGGCTAGTTAAATAATTGTCATGGGCTAGTTAAGTAATTGTCATGGGCTAGTTAACTAATTGATCAGGGCCTAGTTAACTAATTGTCATGAGCTAGTTAACTAATTGACATGGGCTAGTTAACTAATTGATCATGGGCTAGTTAACTAATTGAGATAAGCTAGTTAACTAATTGATCATGGACTAGTTAACTGATTGACATGGGCTAGTTAACTAATTCATCATGGGCTAGTTAACTAATTGTTATGGTCTAGTTAACTAATTGACATGGGCTAGTTAACTAATTGATCATGGGTTAGTTAAGAAATTGACATGAGCTAGTTAACTAATTGATCATGAACTAGTTAACTAATTGATCATGCTCTAGTTAACTAATTGACAAGGGCTAGTTAACTAATTGATGATGGGCTAATTAACTAATTGTTAAGGGTTATTTAACTAATTTTCATGGGCTAGTTAGCTAATTGACATGGGCTAATTAACTAATTGATCATTGGCTAGTTAACTAATTGTAATGGGCTAGTTAACTAATTATAATAGGCTACTTAACTAATTGACATGGGCTAGTTAACTAATTGATAATGGGCTAGTTAATTAATTGATCATGGGCTAGTCAACTAATCGCCTTGGGTTAGTTAACTAAATTATAATGGGCTAGTTATCTAATTGTCATGGGCTAGTTAACTAATTGATCACGAGCTAATTAACTAATTGTCATGGGCTAGTTAATTAATTGATCATAGACTAGTTAACTAATTTATCATGGGCTAGCTAACTAATTATCATGGGCTAGTTAACTAATTTATAATGGGCTAGTTAACTAGTTGTCATGGGCTAGTTAACTAACTATCATGGGCTAGATTACTAATTTATAATGGGGTAGTTAACTAATTGACATGGTATAGTTAACTAATTGATTATGGGTTAGTTAACTAATTTATAATGGGCTACTTAATTATCCCATGTCAATTACTTAACTAGCGTGGGCTAGTTAACTATTGATCATGGGATAGTTAAATAATTTATGTGGGCTAGTTATCTAACTATCATCGGCTAGTTAACTAATTATCATGGGCTAGTTAACTAATTGTTATCGTGTAGTTAACTATTGATCATGGGAAAGTTAACTGATTTATCATCGGTTAGTTAACTAATTGATCATGGGCTAGTTAACTAATCGATCATGGGCTAGTTAACTAATTGATCATGGCCGAGTTAATTAATTGACATGGGCTAGTTAACTAATTGACATGAGCTAGTTAGCTAACTGACCATGGGCCAGTTAACTATTTGACAAGGGCTAGTTAGCTAATTGATCATGTACTAGTGAACTAATTGTTAAAGGTTAGTTAACTAATTATCATGGGCTAGTTAACTAATTCACATGGGTTAGTTAACTAATTGATCATGGACTAGTTAACTAAATGATCATTGGCTAGTTCACTAATTCAGCATGGGCTAGTTAACTAATTGTCATGGGCTAGTTAACTAATTCTAATGGGGTAGTTAAGTAATGTATCTTTGGCTAGTTAACTAATTGACATGTGTTAGTTAACTAATTGACAAGGGCTAGTTAACTAATTTTTCATGGGCTAGTTAACTAATTGACATGGGATAGTTAACTGATTGATCACACATTAATTAACTAAGTGACAAGGGCTAGTTAACTAATTACTCATGGGCTAGTTAACTAATTGGCATGGACTAGTTAACTAATTGTCATTGTCTAGTTAAATAATTGTAATGGGCTAGTTAACTAGATGTTGTGGGCTAGTTTATTAATTGAGATGGGCTAGTTAACTAATTGTCATGGACTAATTAACAAATTGACATGGGCTAGTTAAGTAATTGACATGGGCTAGTTAAATAATTTTAATGGGCTTGTTAACTAATTAATCATGGGCTAGTTAACTATTGATCATGGGCTAGTTAGCTTATTGTCATGGGCTAGTTAATTAATTGACATGGACCAATTAACTAATTGACATGGGCTAGTTCACTAATTGGCATGGGCTAGTTAACTAATTGATCATGGGTTAGTTAACTAATTGACATGGGCTACTTTAGGAATTGACATGGGCTAGTTAACTAATTGTTCATGGGCTAGTTAACTAATTGTTATTGTCTAGTTAATTAATTTACATGGGCTAGTTAACTAATTGTCATGGATTAGTTAACTAATTGATCATGAAATAGTTAACTAATTCTCATGGGGTAGTTAAGTAATGTATCATTGGCTAGTTAACTAATTGACAAGGGTTATTTAACTAACTAATCATGGGCTAGTTAATTAATTGATTATAGACTAGTTAACTAATTGACAAGGGCTAGTTAACTAATTGTCATGGGCTAGTAAACTAATTGACATGGGCTAGTTAACTAATTGATCATACATTAATTAACTAATTAACAAGGGCTAGTTAACTAATTACTCATGGGCTAGTTAACTAATTGACATGGACTAGTTAACTAATTGTCATTGTCTAGTTAAATAATTGTAATGGGCTAGTTAACTAGCTGTTATAGGCTAGTTTACTAATTGACATGGGCTAGTTAACTACTTGTCATGGACTAATTAACAAATTGACATGGGCTAGTTAAGTAATTGACATGGGCTAGTTAACTAATTGAAATGGGCTAGTTAAATAATTTTAATGGGCTTGTTAACTAATTGATCATGGGCTAGTTAACTATTGATCATGGGCTAGTTAGCTTATTGTCTAGGGCTAGTTAACTAATTGACATGGGCTACTTTACGAATTGACATGGGCTAGTTAACTAATTGTTCATAGGCTAGTTAACTAATTGTTATTGTCTAGTTAATTAATTTACATGGGCTAGTTAACTAATTGTCATGGATTAGTTAACTAATTGACATGGGTTAGTTAACTAATTGATCACGGAATAGTTAACTAATTGGCATGAGCTAGTTAACTAATTGGTCATGTGTTAGTTAACTAATTGATCATGGATTAGTTAACTAATTGACGAGGGCTAGTTAACTAATTGATCATGGGCTAGTTAACTAATTGTTAAGGGCTAGTTAACTAATGTCCATGCGCTAGTTAACTAATTGACATGGGCAAGTTATCTAATTGATCATGGGCTAGTTAACTTGTTGTCATGGCCTAGTTAACTAATTTGCATGGGCTAGTTAACTAATTGCCATGGGCTAGTTAACTAATTCACATGGGGTAGGTAAATAATTGTAATGGGCTAGTTAACTAACTATCATGGGCTAGTTAATTAATTATCATGGGCTAGTTAACTATTGAGCATGGACTAGTTAACTACTTGATCATGGGCTAGTTAACTAATTGATCATGGGCTAGTTAACTAATTGTCATGTGTTAGTTAAGTAATCTATCATGGGCTAGTTAACTAATTGACATGGGATAGTTAACTAATTATCAAGGGCTAGTTAACTAATTGATCATGTGCTAGTTAACTAATTGTCATGGCCTAGTTAACTATTTTAAATGGGCTAGTTAAATAATTGTTGTGGGTTGGTTAACTAATTTATTGAGCTAGTTAAATAATTGTAATAGGCTAGTTAACTAGCTGTCATGGGTTAGTTAACTAATTGACATGGGCTAATTAACTAATTGTCATGGGCTAATTAACTAATTGGCCATGGGCTAGTTAACTAATTGATCATGGACTAGTTGACTAATTGACATGGGCTAGTTAACAAATTGGCATGGGCTAGTTAACTAAATTATATTGGCTAGTTAAATAATTTTCATGGGCTAGTTAACTATTGATCATGGGCTAGTTAACTAATTGTCATGAGCTAGTTAACTATTGATCATGAGCTAGTTAACTAATTGTTAGTAGGTAGTTAACTAATTGAGATAGACTAGTTAACTAATTGGCATGGGTTAGTTAACTAATATACATGGGCTAGCTAACTATTGACATGGGGAAGTTAACTAATTGGCATGGGCTAGTTAACTAATTGTGATGGGTTAGTTAATTAATTGACATGGGCTAGATAACTATTGAAAATTTGCATGTTAACTAATTGATGTGGGCTAGTTAACTATTGGCATGGGCTAGTTAACTAACTAACATAGACTAGTTATCTAATTGGCATGGGTTAGTTAACTAATTTTTATGGGTAGGCTAACTAATTGACATTGGCTAGTTAACTAATTGGTGTGGGCTAGTTAACTAATTATCATGGGCTAGTTAACTAATCGACATTGGGTAGTTAACTAATTGACATGGGCTAATTAACTATTGATCATGAGCTGGTTAACTAATTGGCATTGGCTATTTAACTTATTGTCATGGGTTAGTTAACTAATTGACATGGACTAGTTAACTAATCAATCATGGGACGGTTAACTATTGATCATGGGCTAGTTAACTAATTGTCATGGTCTAGTTAACTAATTGACATGGGCTAGTTAACTTATTGACATGAGCTATTTAAATAATAGTCATGGGCTAGTTAACTAATTGTCATGGACTAGTTAACTAATTGATAATGGGCTAGTTAACTAATTGACATGGACTAGTTAAATAATTGATCATGGCCTAGTTAACTAATTGAAATGGGTTAGTTAACTAATTGATCATGGGCTAGTTAACTAATTGAGATAAGATAGTTAACTAATTGATCATGGACTAGTTAATTAATTGACAAGAGCTAGTTAACTAATTGACATGAGCTATTTAACTAATTGATCATAGGCTAGTTAACTAATGGACATGAGCTAGTTAACAGATTGGCATGGGAAAGTTAACTAATTGATCATGGGCTAGTTAACTAATTACTATGCTCTAGTTAGCTAATTGACATGGGCTAGTTAACTAGTTGATCATGGGCTAGTTAACAAATTGACATAAGCTAGTTAAGTAATTGATCATGGGCTAGTTAACTAATTGATCATGGGCTAGTTAATTAATTGACAAGGGTTGGTTAACTAATTGATCATGAGCTAGTTAACTAATTGACAAGGGTTAGTTAACAAATTGATCATGGGCTAGTTAACTAATTGTTAATGGTTAGTTAACTAATTTTCATGGGCTAGTTAACAAATTGACATGGGCTAGTTAACTTATTTATCATTGGCTAGTTAATTAATTGTAATGGGCTAGTTAACTAATTGTCATGGGCTAGTTAACTAATTGACACGGGCTAGTTAACTAATTGACATGGGATAATTAACTAATTGACATGGCCTAGTTAGCTAATTGATCATGGGCTAGTTAACTAATTGTCAAGGGCTAGTTAACTAATTACCATTCACTAGTTAACTAATTGATATGAGCAAGTTAACTAATTGATCATGGATTAGTTAACTTATTGTCATTGCCTAGTTAACTAATTTTCATGGGCTTGTTAACTAATTGTCATGGGCTAGTTAACTAATTCACATGGGTTAGTTAAATAATTGTAATGGTATAGTTAACTAATTGACATGGGTTGGTTAACTAATTAATCATGGGCTAGTTAACAAATTGAAATGAGCTAGTTAACTAATTGATCATTGGCTAGTTAACTAATTGACAAGGTCTAGTTAACTAATTGCCATGTGATAGTTAACTAACTGACATGGGCTAGTTAACTAATTGATGATGGGCTGGTTAACTAATCGTCAAGGGCTAGTTAAATAATTTCCATGCGCTAGTTAACTAATTGACATGAGCAATTTAACTAATTGATCATGGGCTAGTTAACTTATTGTCATGCCATAGTTAACTAATTTACATGGGCTAGTTAACTAATTGTCACGAGCTAGTTAACTAATTCACATGGGCTAGTTAAATAATTGTAATGGGCTAGTTAACTAATTGACATGGGATAGTTAACTAATTGACATGGGCTAGTTAACTAATTGAAAAGGGCTAGCTAAATAATTGACATGGGCTAGCTAACTAATTGACATGGGCTAGTTAACTAATTGTTCATGGACTAGTTTACTAATTGTTAAGGTCTAGTTAACTAATTGATATGGGCTAGTTAAATAAATTATCATGGGCTAGTTAACTAATTGACATGAGCTTGTTAACAAATTGATCATGGGCTAGGTAACTAATTGATCATGGGTTAGTTAAATAATCGATAAGGTCTAGTTAACTAATTATTAATGGACTAGTTAACTAAATGTCAAGGCTAGTTAACTAATTATCATGGACTAGTTAACTAATTTATATAGGCCAGTTAATTAATTGATCATGGGATAGTTCACCAATTGTCACGACCTAGTTAACTAATTTGCATAGGCTTGTTAAATAATTGTCATTGTCTAGTTAAATAATTATAATGGGCTAGTTAACTAGCTGTCATGGGCTAGTTAACTAATTGACATGGACTAGCTAACTATTTCATCGTTGGCTAGTTAACTAACTGACATGAGCTAGTTAACTAAATGACCATAGGTGATTTAACTAATTGATAAGGGCCAGTTAACTAATTCACATGGGCTAATTCAATAATTGTACTGGGCTAATTAACTAGTTGTAATGGACTAGTTAACTAATTGACATGAACTAGTTAACTAATTGTCATGGGCTAGTTAACTATTCATCATGTGCTAGTTAACTATTGATCATGGGCTAGTTCACTAATTGATCGTGGTCTAGTTCACTAATTGATCATGGGCTAGTTAACTAATTCTCACGAGCTAGTTAAGTAATGTATCATGGGCTAGTTAACTAATTGATCATGGGCTAGTTAACTAATTCTCATGAGCTAGTTAAGTAATGTATCATGGGCTAGTTGACTAATTGATCATGGGCTAGTTAATTAATTGATCATGGGCTAGTTAACTAGTTGACATGGGCTAGTTAACTAATTGTTCATGAGCTAGTTAACTAATTGTTATTGTCGGGTTAACTAATTAACATGGGCTAGTTAACTAATTGATCATGGGCTAGTTAACTAATTACTCATGGACTAGTTAACTAATTGTCATGGGCTAGTTAACTAATTGACATGGGCTGGTTAACCAATTTTCATGGTCTAGTTAACTAATTTACATGGGCTAGTTAACTAATTTACACGGGCGAGTTAACTAATTGTCATTGTCTAGTTAAATAATGGTAATGGGATAGTTAACTAGCTATCATGGGCTATTTAATTAATTGACATGGGCTAGTTAACTAATTGATAAGGGCTAGTTAACTAATTCACATTGGCTAGTTAAATAATTGTAATGGGCTAATTAACTAGTTAACTAATTGACATGAACTAGTTAACTAATTGTCATGGGCTAGTTAACTATTCATCATGTGCTAGTTAACTATTGATCATGGGCTAGTTCACTAATTGATCGTGGTCTAGTTCACTAATTGATCATGGGCTAGTTAACTAATTCTCACGAGCTAGTTAAGTAATGTATCATGGGCTAGTTAACTAATTGATCATGGGCTAGTTAACAAATTCTCATGGGCTAGTTAAGTAATGTATCATGGGCTAGTTGACTAATTGATCATGGGCTAGTTAATTAATTGATCATGGGCTAGTTAACTAATTGTTCATGAGCTAGTTAACTAATTGTTATGGTCGGGTTAGCTAATTGACATGGGCTAGTTAACTAATTGATCATGGGCTAGTTAACTAATTGTCATGGGCTAGTTAACTAATTGACATGGGCTAGTTAACCAATTTTCATGGTCTAGTTAACTAATTTACATGGGCTAGTTAACTAATTTACACGGGTGAGTTAACTAATTGTCATTGTCTAGTTAAATAATGGTAATGGGATAGTTAACTAGCTATCATGGGCTGTTTAACTAATTGACATGGGCTAGTTAAGTAATTGGCATGGGCTAGTTAACAAATTTATATGGGCTAGTTAACTAATCGATCATGGGCTAGATAACTAATTGTAATGGGATAGTTAACTAGTTAACATGGGCTAGTTAAGTAATTGACATGGGCTAGGTAAGTAATTGTCATGGGCTAGTTAACTAATTGATCATGGGATAGTTAACTAATTAATATGGACTAATTAACTAATTGACATGGACTAATTGACATGGGCTAGTTAACTAATTGATCATGGGATAGTTAACTAATTAATATGGACTAATTAACTAATTGACATGGACTAGTTAACTAATTGACATGGGCTAGTTAACTATTGATCATGAGCTAGTCAACTAATTGTCATGGGGTAGTTAACTAATTGAGATGGGCTAGTTAACTAATTGGCATGGGCTAGTTAAGTAATATACATGGGCTAGTTGACTATTGACATAGGAAAGTTAACTAATTGACATGGGATAGTTAACTAATTGACATGAGCTAGTTAATTAATTGATCATGAGCTAGTTAACTAATTGTCAAGGGTTAGTTAACTAATTTCCATGTGCTTGTTGTAATGATAGATAATTTATTTCAAAACAAGATTGTTAGTCTAATAAATGCATATATAAAATATTATCCAACAACCAATGGAATGCAAAGGAGAAATAGTGAGAAAAGGAATGAGACTAGAATAGTCTCACCCCTTTCTCTCCTCCATGGCTCATTTCCATTGTACCTCCTAACTTGTTTGTGATAAATGGATGCCCTCAGATTGTATGTGTGAGCAAACTATAATTGTCTAGACCTAAACAAGATTTGAAGGATTTATCTTAAATGAATTATGCAAAATAGAATAAAACCCTAAATGCAAGTATTCAACTCTACTTGCCTAGAATGCAAGAAGTCTAAAATGATTTTAAGAAAATTCAGATTAAGATCCAGATCCTTGAAATGAGAGAAAAATTGTCATTTTATAGAAAATGCAATTTCGCACGGATGGATGAGATGCGAGATTGAGAAAATGCCCTAGAATCAATGGTTAAGATTCAAATTGGCAACTCTCAATTAGGGTTAGGGCAAAATGCCCACATATGTGAATAAGATTTAATTAAATAAATTAAATCAAAACTAAATGTGATAGTTGAGATGAGCCTAGTAAAAATCAGAAGATAAGGGGATGAGATTTAGAAAATCAGTAATTTTAGTAATTACTTGATTTGTAGAAGAATAATTCTATTTTGAATTAAATTAATTCAAAATATGGATTTTGTGAGATAATAAGTAATTGATTTTTGAAATTAATTACTAAATGAAGAATCAGTTAAGTATGTGAGATATTTTTAAATGATTTTGTTTTTTATTTAAAAATATAGAAGTGTCACATACAACAATTAAATAATTACAAATAATTATTTAATTTAGAAGAAGTAGTTAATTAATTAAATAAATTAGCAAATCTATTTAATTAAGAGGATTTAGGAATTAGTGACATATTAAATCAATATATTTTAAATATATTTATTTAATAATTAGGAGGACATTAATGTTAGGGATTAATTAAATAAATGAAGCTTTATTTAATTATGAGATGACTTTGATAATTAGTGACATATTAAATAAATAAATAAGATTTATTTATTTCATAATCATGAAGAATGAGAGATTATGAATTATTTAATTAATAGTTGAATGTGGGTTAGAAACATGATTAAAATGTTATAATCATGTAATGACGAAAGGTGGTAAAATAGTGGTCGCAGGCCTAAGTCATTTTTAGGTGTCTACACTAGTTAACTAATTGACATGTGCAAGTTAACTAATTGATCATGGGCTATTTAACTTATTGTCATGGCCTAGTTAATTAATTTACATGGGCTAGTTAACCAATTGTCATGGGCTAGTTAACCAATTCATGTGGACTAATTAAAAAATTGTAACGGGCTAGTTAAGTAGTTGTCATGGACTAGTTAACTAATTGAAATGGGCTAGTTAACTAATTGATCATGGGCTAGTTAACAAATTGACATGAGCTAGTTAAGTAATTGATCATGGGCTTGTTAACTAATTGACACGGGCTAGTTAACTAATTATCATGGGCTAGTTAACTAATTATCATGGCCTAGTTACCTAATTGCAATGGTCTAGTTAACTAATTAACATGGGCTAGTTAATTAATTGTCATGGGCTAGTAAAAAAATTGACATGGGCTAGTTAACTAATTGAGATAAGCTAGTTAACTAATTGATCATGGGCTAGTTAACTAACTGACAAGGGCTAGTTAACTAATTGACATGAGCTAGTTAACTAATTGATCATGGGCTAGTTAACTAATTGACATGGGCAAGTTAACTAATTGATCATGGGCTAGTTAACTAATTATTATGGTCTAGATAGCTAATTGTTATGGTCTAGTTAACTAATTGGTATGAGCTAGTTAACTAATTGATCATGCGCTAGTTAAAAAATTCACATGAACTAGTTAAATAGTTGATCATGGGCTAGTTAACTAATTATCAAGGGCTACTTAACTAATTGTCATGAGATAGATAACTAATTGATCATGAGCTAGTTAACTAATTCTCATGGCCTATTTAACTAATTTAAATAGGCTAGTTCACTAATTTTCATGGGCTAATTAACTAGTTCACATGGGCTAGCTAACTAATTGTCATGGGCTAGTTAACTAATTGATCATGGGCTAGTTAAATAATTTAGATAAGCTAGTTAAGTAATTGATCATGGGCTAGTTAACTAATTGACAACGACTAGTTAACTAATTTACATGAGCTAGTTAACTAATTGATCTTAGGGTAGTCAACTAATTGTCATGGGCTAGTTAACTAATTGACATGGGAAAGTTAAGTGATTGATCATGGGCTAGTTAACTAATTGATCATGAGCTTGTTAACTAATTCATCATTGACTAGTTAACTAATTGTAATGGGCTAGTTAACTAATTGATCATGGGCTAGTTAATTAATTGATCATGGGCTGTCAACTAATTGTCATGGGCTAGCTAACTAATTTATAAGGGGCTAGTTATCTAATTTTTATGGGCTAGTCAATTAATTGATTATGAGCTAGTTACCTAATTGTCATGGGCTAATTATCTAACTGATCATAACATAGTTAACAAATTTATAATGGGCAAGCTAACCAATTTATAATGGGCTAGTTAACTAATTATCATGGGCTAGTTAACTAATTTATAATGGGCTAGTTAACTAGTTGTCATGAGCTAGTTAACTAATTGTCATGGGCTAGATTACTAATTTATAATGGGCTAGTTAATTAACTAACATGGGCTAGTTAACTAATTGATCATGGGCTAGTTAAGTGATTTATAATGAGCTAGTTAACTATCCCATGTCAATTAGTTAACTAGTATGGGCTAGTTAACTATTGATCATGGGCTAGTTAACTAATTGACATGGGCTAGCTATCTAACTATCATGGGCTAGTTAACTATTGATCATGGGCTAGTTAACTAATTGATTATGTTATAGTTAACTATTGATCATGACCCAGTTAACTATTGATCATGGGCTAGTTAACTAATTGATCACGGGCTAATTAACTAATGACCATGGGCTAGTTAACTAATTATCATGGTCTAGTTAACTACTTTTAATAAACTAGTTAACTAATTAACATCAGTTAGTGAACTAATTATCATGGGATAGTTAACTATATGGCATGGGCTAGTTAACTAATTGAGCATGAGCTAGTTAAATAATTGAAACAAGTTAGTTAACTAATTGTCATAGGCTAGTTAACTATTGATCATGAGCTAGTTAACTATTGATCATGAGCAACTTGATTAATTGATATGGGCTAGTTAACTATTGACATGGGCTAGTTAAGTAATTTTCATGGGCTAGTTAACTAATTTACATGGGTTAGTTAACTAATTGTCATGGACTAGTTAAAAAATTGACATGGGCTAGTTAAGTAATTGACATGGGCTTGTTAACTAATTGACATGGGATAGTCAAATAATTGTCATGGGCTAGTTAACTAATTGATCATGAGCTAGTTAACTAATTGACGTGGGCTAATTAACCAGTTAACATGGGCCAGTTAAATAATTGTCATAGGCTATTTAAGTAATTCTCATAGGATAGATAACTAATTTATCATGGGCTAATTAACTAATTGACATGTGCTAGTTAACTAATTGATCATGGGCTAGTCAACAAATTGTTCTAGGCTAGTTAACTAATTGACATGGGCTAGTTAACTAATTTATTATGGGCTAGTAAACTAATTGATCATGGACTAGTTAACTAATTGAAATGGGCTAGTTAACTAATGATCATGGTCTAGATAACTAACTGATCATGGGCTAGTTAACTAATTTACATGAGCTAGGTAACTAATCGACATGGGCTTGTTAGCTTATTATCATGGGCATGTTAACTAATTGTCACTAGATAGTTAACTAATTGACATGAAATAGTTAATTAATTGTCATGGGCTAGTTAACTAATTGATATGGGCTAGTTAACTAATTTTCATGAGCTAGTTAACTAATAGACATGGTGTAGTTAACTAATTGCCACAGACTAGTTAACAAATTATCATGGACTAGTTAAGTAATTGGCATGGGCTAGTTAACTAATTGACATGGGCTAGTTAAATAATTGTCATGGACTAGTACACTATTGATCATGGGCTAGTTAACTAATTAATCATTGGCTAGTTAACTATTGATCATGGGCTATTTAACTAATTGATCATAGGCTAGTTTACTAATTCACATGGGCTAGTTAACTAATTCACATGGGCTATTTAACTAATTGTCATGGGGTAGTTAATTAATTTTCATGGGCAAGTTAACTAATTCATCATGGGCTAAGCTAATTGGCATGGACTAGTTAACTAATTGATTATGGGTTTGTTAACTAATTGTCATCGGCTAGTTAACTAATTGGCATGGGCCAGTTAAATAACTAACATGGGCTAGTTAAATTTTGATCATGTGTTGGTTAACTAACTGGCATGGACTAGTTAACTATTGATCACGAGTTAGTTAATTAATTGACATGGGCTACTTAACTAGTTGTCATGGGCTAGTTAGCTAAAAGACATGGTGTAGTTAACTAATTTTCATGGACTAGTTAACATATTATCATGGGCTAGTTAAGTAATTGGCATGGACTAGTTAAGTAATTGACATGGGCTAGTTAAATAATTGTCCTGGGCTAGTTAACTATTGATCATGGGCTAGTTAACTAATTAATCATGGGCTAGTTAACTATTGATATTGGGATATTTATCTAAATGATCATGGGCTAGTTAACTAATTGGCATGGCCTAGTTAACTAATTGACATGGGCTATTTAACTAATTGTCACAGGATAGTTAAGTAATTGTCATGGGCTAGTTAACTAATTCATCATGGGCTAGTTAACTAGTTGACATGGACTAGTTAACTAATTGATTATGAGTTAGTTAACTAATTGTCATGGGCTAGTTAATTCATTGGCATGGGTTAGTTAACTAATTGATCATGGGCTAGTTAACTATTGATCATAGGCTAGTTAACTAATTGACATGGACTAGTTAGCTATTGGCATGGGCTAATTAACTAATTGAAATGGATTGGTTAACTAATTATCATGGGTTAGTGAACTAATTGGCATGGGCTAGTTAACAAATTTGCATATGCTAGTTAACTATTGATCATGAGCTAGTTAAGTAATTGACATGGGCTAGTTAATTAATTGTTACGGGCTAGTTAAATAATTGACATGGACTAGTCAACTAACTGATCATGTATAGGTTAAATATTGATCATGGGCTAGTTAACTAATTGATCATGGAATAGTTAAGTAGTTGTCATAGGTTAGTTAACTAATTGACATGGGCTAGTTAACTTATTGACATGGGCTAGTTAAATAATTGTCATGGGCTAGTTAAGTAATTGTCATAGGCTAGTTAACTAATTGATCATGGGCTAGTTAACTAATTCATCATGGCCTAGTTAACTAATTGTCATGAGCTAGTTAACTAATTGACATGGGCTAGTTAAATAATCGGTCATGGGCTAGCTAACTAATTGAGATTAGCTAGTTAACTAATTGATCATGGACTACTTAACTGATTGACATGGGCTAGTTAACTAATTCATCATGGGCTAGTTAACTAATTGTTATGGTCTAGTTAACTAATTGACATGGGCTAGTTAACTAATTGATCATGGGTTAGTTAATAAATTGACATGAGCTAGTTAAGTAATTGATCATGAACTAGTTAAGTAATTGATCATGCTCTAGTTAACTAATTGACAAGGGCTAGTTAACTAATTGATGATGGGCTAATTAACTAATTGTTAATTGTTATTTAACTAATTTTCATGGGCTAGTTAACTAATTGACATGGGCTAGATAACTAATTGATCATTGGCTAGTTAACTAATTGTAATGGGCTAGTTAGTTAATTGTCATGGGCTAGTTAAGTAATTGACATGGGCTAGTTAGCTAATTGATCATGGGCTAGTTAATTAATTGATCATGGGTTAGTTAACTAATTTATAATGGGCTAGTTATCTAATTGTCATGGGCTAGTTAACTAATTGATCATGAGCTAATTAACTAATTGTCATGGGCTAGTTAATTAATTGATCATAGACTAAACTAATTTATCATGGGCTAGCTAACTAATTATCATGGGCTAGCTAACTAATTTATAATGGGCTAGTTAACTAGTTGTCATGGACTACTTACCTAACTGTCATGGGCTAGATTACTAATTTATAATGGGGTAGTTAACTAATTGACATGGTCTAGTTAACTAATTGATTATGGGTTAGGTAACTAATTTATAATGGGCTACTTAACTATCCCATGTCAATTACTTAACTAGCATGGGCTAGTTAACTATTGATCATGGGATAGTTAAATAATTTACATAGGGCTAGTTAACTAATTATCATGGGCTAGTTAACTAATTATCATCGTGTAGTTAACTATTGATCATGGGAAAGTTAACTAATTGATCATGGGCTAGTTAACTAATTGACATGAGCTAGTTAACTAATTGACCATGGGCTAGTTAACTATTTGACAAGGGCTAGTTAGCTAATTGATCATGTACTACTTAACTAATTGTTAAAGGTTAGTTAGCTAATTGTCATGGGCTAATTAACTAACTGATCATGGGCTTGTTCACTAATTCAGCATGGGCTAGTTAACTAATTGTCATGGGCTAGTTAACTAATTCTCATTGGGTAATTAAGTAATGTATCATTGGTTAGTTAGCTAATTGACATGGCTTAGTTAACTAACTAATCATGCGCTAGTTAATTAATTGATCATAAACTAGTTAACTAATTGACAAGGGCTAGTTAACTAATTTTTCATGGACTAATTAACTAATTGACATGGGCTAGTTAACTAATTGATCATACATTAATTAACTAATTAACAAGGGCTAGTTAACTAATTACTCATGGGCTAGTTAACTAAGTGACATGGGCTAGTTAACTAATTGTCATTGTCCAGTTAAATAATTGTAATGGGCTAGTTAACTAGCTGTTATGGGCTAGTTTACTAATTGACATGGGCTAGTTAACTAATTGAAATGGGCTAGTTAAATAATTTTAATGGGCTTGTTAACTAATTGATCATGGGCTAGTTAGCTTATTGTCATGGGCTAGTTAGTTAATTGGCATGGGTCAGTTAACTAATTGACATGGGCTAATTAACTAATTGACATAGGCTAGTTCATTAATTGGCATGGGCTAGTTAACTAATTGTTCATGGGCTAGTTAACTAGTTGTTATTATCTAGTTAACTAATTTACATGGGCTAGTTAACTAATTGTCATGGATTAGTTAACTAATTGATCATGGGATAGTTAACTAATTGACATAAGCTAGTTAATTAATTGGTCATGTGTTAGTTAGCTAATTGATCATGGACTAGTTAAATAATTGACGAGGGCTAGATAACTAATTGATCATGGGCTAGTTAACTAATTGTTAAGGGTTAGTTAACTAATGTCCATGCGCTAGTTAACTAATTGACATGAGAAAGTTAACTAATTGATCATGGGCTAGTTAACTTGTTGTCATGGCCTAGTTAATTAATTTGCATGGGCTAGTTAACTAATTTCCATATTGGGCTAGTTAACTAATTCAGATGGGGTAGGTAAATAATTGTAATGGGCTTGTTAACTAGCTATCATGGGCTAGTTAACTAATTGACGTGGGCTAGTTAATTAATTATCATGGGCTAGTTAACTATTGAGCATGTACTAGTTAACTACTTGATCATGGGCTAGTTAACTATTGATCATGGGCTAGTTAACTAAATGGCATGGGCTAGTTAACTAATTGTCATGTGTTAGTTAAGTAATCTATCATGGGCTAGTTAACTAATTGACATGGGATAGTTAACTAATTGTCAAAGGCTAGTTAACTAATTGATCATGTTCTAGTTAGCTAATTGTCATGGCCTAGTTAACTATTTTAAATGGGCTAGTTAAATAATTGTTGTGGGTTGGTTAACTAATTCACATGAGCTAGTTAAATAATTGTAATGCGCTAGTTAACTAGCTGTCATGGGTTAGTTTACTAATTGGCATGGGCTAATTAACTAATTGTCATGGGCTAATTAACTAATTGTCATGGGCTAGCTAACTAATTGATCATGGACTAACTAACTAATTGACATGGGCTAGTTAACTAATTGTCATAGACTAGTTAACAAATTGACATGGGCTAGATAAATAATTGACATGGGCTAGTTAACTAAATTATATGGGCTAGTTAAATAATTTTCTTGGGCCAGTTAACTATTGATCATGGGCTAGTTAACTAATTGATGATGGTCTAGTTAACTAATTGTCATGGGCTAGTTAACTATTGATCATGAGCTAGTTAACTAATTGTCAGTAGGTAGATAACTAACTGAGATAGGCTAGTTAACTAATTGGCATGGGTTAGTTAACTAATATACATGGGCTATTTAACTATTCACATGGCCAAGTTAATTAATTGGCATGGGCTAGTTAACTAATTGTCATGGGCTAGTTAATTAATTGACATGGGATAGTTAATTAATTGGCATGGGCTAGTTAACTATTGAAAATTTGCTTGCTAACTAATTCACATGGGCTAGTTAACTATTGACATGGGCTAGTTAACTAACTGAGATAGACTAGTTATTTAATTGACATGGGCTAGTTAACTAATTTTCATGGATAGGCTAACTAATTGACATGGGCTAGTTAACTAATTGATGTGGGCTAGTTAAATAATTATCATGGGCTAGTTAACTAATTGATATTGGGTAGTTAACTAATTGACATGGGCTAATTAACTATTGATCATGAGCTAGTTAACTAATTGGCATTGGCTATTTAACTTATTGTCATGGGCTAGTTAACTAATTGACATGGACTAGTTAAATAATTGATCATGGGACGGTTAACTATTGATCATGGGCTAGTTAACTAATTGTCATGTTCTAGTTAACTAATTGACATGGGCTAGTTAACTTATTGACATGAGCTATTTAAATAATAGTCATGGGCTAGTTAAGTAATTGTCATGGACTAGTTAACTAGTTGATAATGGGCTAGTTAACTAATTGACATGGACTAGTTAACTAACTGATCATGGCCTAGTTAACTAATTGAAATGGGTTAGTTAACTAATATATCATGGGCTAGTTAAGTAATTGCGATAAGCTAGTTAACTAATTGATCATGTGCTCGTTAATTAATTGACAAGAGTTAGTTAACTAATTAACATGAGCTATTTAACTAATTGATCATAGGCTAGTTAACTAATGGACATGAGCTAGTTAATCGATTGGCATGAGAAAGTTAACTAATTGATCATGGGCTAGTTAACCAATTGCTATGCTCTAGTTAACTAATTGTTATGGTCTAGTTAACTAATTGACATGGGCTAGTTAACTAGTTGATCATGGGCTAGTTCACAAATTGACATGAGCTAGTTAAGTAATTGATCATGGGCTAGTTAACTAATTGATCATGGGCTAGTTAATTAATTGACAAGGGTTGGTTAACTAATTGATCATGAGCTAGTTAGCTAATTGACAAGGGTTAGTTAACAAATTGATCATGGGCTAGTTAACTAATTGTTAATGGTTAGTTAACTAATTTTCATGGGCTAGTTAAATAATTGACATGGGCTAGTTAATTTATTGATCATTGGCTAGCTAACTAATTGTAATGGGCTAGTTAACTAATTGACATGGTCTAGTTAACTGTTTGACATGGGCTAGTTAACTATTGACATGGGCTAGATAACTAGTATACATGGGGTAGTTAACCATTGACATGGGAAAATTAACTAATTGGCATGGTTTAGTTAACTAATTGTCATGGGCTAGTTAACTAATTGGCGTGGGATAATTAACTAATTGACATCGCCTAGTTAACTAATTGATCATGGGCTAGTTAACTAATTGTCAAGGGCTAGTTAACTAATTACCATTCACTAGTTAACTAATTGACATGAGCAAGTTAGCTAATTTATCATGGGTTAGTTAACTTATTGTCATGACCTAGTTAACTAATTTACATGGGCTTGTTAACTAATTCTCATGGGTTAGTTAACGAATTCACATGAGTTAGTTAAATAATTGTAATGGTATAGTTAACTAATTGATATGAGTTGGTTAACTAATTAATCATGGGCTAGTTAACAAATTGAAATGAGCTAGTTAAGTAGTTGATCAAGGGCTAGTTAACTAATTGATCATTGGCTAGTTAACTAATTGACAAGGGCTAGTTAACTAATTGTCATGGGATAGTTAACTAATTGACATGGACTAGTTAACTAATTGATCATGGGCTGGTTAACTAATCGTCAAGGGCTAGTTAAATAATTTCCATTCGCTAGTTAACTAGTTGACATGAGCAATTTAACTAATTGATCACAGGCTAGTTAACATATTGAGATAACCTAGTTAACTAATTGATCATGGGCTAGTTAACTAATTGACAAGGGCTAGTTAACTAATTAACATGAGTTAGTTAACTAATTGATCATATGCTAGTTAATTAATTATCATGGGCTAGTTAACTAATTGACATGGGTTAGTTAACTGATTGACATAGGCAAGTTAACTAATTGATTATGCGCTAGTTAACTAATTGTTATGGTCTAGTTAACTAAATATTATGGTGTAGTTAAATAATTGTCATAGGCTAGTTAACTAATTGATCATGGGCTAGTTAACTTATTGATCATGGGCTAGTCAACTAGTTGACAAGGGCTAGTTAACTAATTGATCATGCACTAGTTAACTAATTGTTAAATGCTAGTTAATTATTTTTCATGGGTTAGTTAACTAAGTGCCATGAACTAGTTAACAAATTGCCATGGGCTAGTTAACTAATGACATGGGCTAGTTGAGTAATTGTCATCGGCTAGTTAACTATTGATCATGGGCTAGTTCACTAATTGATCATGGGCTAGTTCACTAATTGATCATGGGCTAGTCAACTAATTGTGATGGACTAGTTAACTAATTGAGATGGGTTAGTTAACTAATTGTCATGGGCTAGTTAAGTAATGTATCATGGGCTAGTTAACTAATTGACACGAGCTAGTTAAATAATTGATCATGGGCTAATTAATTAATTGACCATGGGCTAGATAACTAATTGACATGGGCTAGTTAACTAATTGATCATGAGATAGTTAACTAATTTTTATGGTCTAGTTAACTAATTGACCATGGGCTAGTTAACTAATTGATCATTGGTTAGTTAACTAATTGATAAGTGCTAGTTAACTAATTACTCATTGACTAGTTAACTAATTGTCAAGGGGGCTAGTTAACTAATTGGCATGGGCTATTTAACTAATTGACACGGGCTAGTTAACTAATTGATCATGGGCTAGCTAACTAATGTACATGGGATAGTTAACTAATTGTTCATGGGCTAGTTTACTAATTGTTATGGTCTAGTTAACTAATTGATATGAGCTAGTTAAATAAATTATCATGGGCTACTTAACTAATTGACATGAGCTTGTTAACAAATTGATCATGGGCTACTTAACTAATTGATCATGGGTTAGTTAAATAATCGATAAGGTCTAGTTAACTAATTATTCATGGACTAGTTAACTAATTGTCAAGGCTAGTTAACTAATTATCATGGGCTAGTTAACTAATTGATATAGGCCAGTTAACTAATTGATCATGGGATAGTTCACCAATTGTCATGGCCTAGTTGACTAATTTGCATAGGCTTGTTAACTAATTGTCATTGTCTAGTTAAATAATTGTAATGGGCTAGTTAGATAGCTGTCATGGGCTAGCTAACTAGCTGTCATAGGCTAGTTAACTAATTGACATGGACTAGCTAAGTATTTTATCATTGGCTAGTTAACTAACTGACATGAGCTAGTTAACTAAATGACCATAGGCGATTTAACTAATTGATAAGGGCTAGTTAACTACTTCACATGGGCTAGTTAAATAATTGTAATGGGCTAGTTAACTAGTTGTAATGGACTAGTTAACTAATTGACATGAACTAGTTAACTAATTGTCATGGGCCAGTTAACTATTCATCATGGACTGGTTAACTATTGATCATGGGCTAGTTCACTAATTGATCATGGTCTAGTTCACTAATTGATCATGGGATAGATAACTAATTCTCATGGGCTAGTTAAGTAATGTATCATGGGCTAGTTAACTAATTGATCATGGTCTAATTCACTAATTGATCATAGGCTAGTTAACTAATTGATCATGGGCTAGTTAACTAATTCTCATGGGCTAGTTAAGTAATGTATCATGGGCTAGTTAACTAATTGATCATGGGCTAGTTAATTAATTGATCATGGGCTAGTTAACTAATTGACATGGGCTAGTTAACTAATGTTATGGTCTGGTTAACTAATTGACATGGGCTCGTTAACTAATTGATCATGGACTAGTTAACTAATTGATCATGGGTTAGTTAACTAATTGATAAGGGCTAGTTAACTAATTACTCATGGACTACTTAACTAATTGTCATGGGCTAGTTAACTATTGACATGGGCTAGTTAACCAATTGTCACTGTCAAATTAACTAATTTACATGGGCTAGTTAACTAATTTGCATGGGCTAGTTAACTAATTGTCATTGTCTAGTTAAATAATTGTAATGGAATAGTTAACTAGTTGTCATGGGCTATTTAATTAATTGACATGAGCTAGCTAAGTAATTGACATGGGCTAATTAACTAATTGTCATGGACTAGTTAACAAATTGACATGGGTTAGTTAAGTAATTGACATGGGCTAGTTAACAAATTTATATGGGCTAGTTAACTAATTGACCATGGGCTAGTTAACTATTGATCATTGCCTAGTTCACTAATTGATCATAGGCTAGTTAGCTTATTGTCATCAACTAATTCACTAATTGACATGAGCTAGTTAACTAATTGGCATGGGCTAGTTAAATAATTGTCATGGTCGAGTTAAGTAATGTATTATGGGCTAGTTAACTAATTGTCATCGACTATTTAACTAATTGATATGGGCTACTTAACGAATTGACATGGGCTAGTTAACTAATTGTTCATGGAATAGTTAACTAATTGTTATTCTTTAGTTAACTAATTGACATGGACTAGTTAACTAATTGTCATGGGGTAGTTAATTAATTGATATGGGCTAGTGAACTAATTGATCATGGGCTAGTTAACTAATTGACATGAGCTAGTTAACTAATTGGCCTTTGGCTAGTTCACTAATTGATGATGGACTAGTTAACTAATTGACAAGGGTTAATTAACTAATTTATCATGGGCTAGTTAACTAATTTTAGAGGGCTAGTTAACTAATTGTCATGTGCTAGTTAACTAATTGACATTTTCTAGTTAACTAATTGATCATGGCCTAGTTAACTTATTGTCATGGCCTAGTTAACTAATTTACATGGGCTAGTTAATTAATTTTCATGGGCTACTTAATTAATTCAAGTGGGCAAGTTAAATAAGTGTAATGGGCTAGTTAACTAGTTGTCATGGACTAGTTAACTAATTGACATGGGCTAGTTAACTAATTTTCATGGGCTAGTTAACTATTGATCAAGGGCTAGTTAACTATTTGATCATGGACTAGTTAACTAATTGATCATGGGATAGTTAACTATTTGATAATGGGCTAGTTAACAAATTGATCATGGGCTAGTTAACTATTGATCATGGGCTAGTTAACTATATGACATGGGCTAGTTATCTTATTGATAATGGGATAGTTAATTGATTGACAAGGGTTAGTCAACTAATTAACGAGGGCTAGTTAACTAATTGATCATGGCCTAGTTAATTAATTGTCAAGGGCCAGTTAACTAATTGATCATGTGTTAGTTTACTAATTGTCATGGCCTAGTTAACTAATTTAAATAGGCTATTTATCTAATTGTCATGGGCTAGTTAACTAATTCACATGGGCTAGTTAAATAATTGTAATGGTCTAGTTAACTAACTATCATGGGCTAGTTAACTAATTAACATGGGCTGGTTAACTAATTGATAAGGGCTAGTTAACTAATTAATCATGGAATAGTTAACTAATTGTCATGGGCTAGCTAACTAATAGGCATGGGCTAGTTAACTAATTGATCATGGGCTATTTAACCAATTGTTATGGCCTAGTTAACTAATTTACATGGGCTAGTTAACTAATTGTTATTGTCTAGTTAAATAATTGTAATGGGCTAGCTAACTAGTTGTCATGGGCTAGTTAACTAATTGACATGGGCTAGTTAAGTAATTGTCATGGACTAGTTGATAAATTGATATGGGCTAGTTAACTAATTGATGAGCTAGTTAACTAATTGATCATGGGCTAGTTCACTAATTGATCATAGGCTAGTTAGGTTATTGTCATGGGCTAGTTAACTAATTGACATGGGCTAGATAACTAATTGGCATGGGCTAGTTAACTAATTGTTATGGGCTAGTTAAGTAATGTATTACAGGCTAGTTAACTAATTGACATGGGCTTGTTAACTAATTTTCATCGGCTAGTTAACTAATTCATATGGGCTACTTAACAAATTGACATGGTCTAATTAACTAATTGTTCATGGGCTAGTTAACTAATTGTTATTTTCTAATTAACTAATTGACATGGGCTAGTTAACTAATTGATCATGGGCTAGTTAACTAGTTGACATGAGGTAGTTAACTAAATGGCCGTGGGCTAGTTAACTAATTAATCATGGACTAGTTAACTAATTGACAAGGGCTAGTTAACTAATTGGTCATGGGCTAGTTAACTAATTGTCAAGGGCTAGTTAACTAATTGTCGTGCACTAGTTAACTAATTGACAGGGGCTAGTTAACTAATTGATCATGATATAGTTAACTTGTTGTCATAATCTAGTTAACTAATTTACATGGGCTAGTTAATTAATTGTCATGGGCTAGTTAACTAATTCACATGGGCTAGTTAAATAATTGTATTGGGCCAGTTAACTAGTTGTAATGGACTAGTTAACAAATTGGCATGAGCTAGTTAAATAATTGTCATGGGCTAGTTAACTATTCATCATGGGCTAGTTAACTACATGATCATGGGATAGTTAACTATTGATGATAGGCTAGTTAACTATATGATCATGGGCTATTTAATTAATTGTCATGGGCTAGTTAACTAATTCACATGGCCTAGTTAAATAATTGTAATGGGATAGTTAACTAGTTGTAATGGACTAGTTAACTATTCATCATGGGCTAGTTAACTATTTGATCATGGGCTAGTTAACTATTGATCATGGGCTAGTTAACTATTTTATCATGGGCTAGTTAACTATTTGATCATGGGTTAGATAAAAAATTGATCATGGGCTAATTAACTATTGATCATGGGCTAGTTAACTTATTTATCATGGGCTAGTTAACTGATTAACAAGGGCTAGTTAACTTATTAACAAGGTCTAGTTAACTAATTGATCATGGGCTAGTTAACTAATTGTCAAAGGCTAGTTAACTAATTGATCATGTGCGAGTTAACTAATTGTCACAACCTAGTTAACTAATTTAAATGGCTATTTAACTAATTGTCATTGGCTAGTTAACTAATTCACATGGGCTAGTTAAATAATTGTAACGGGTTAGTTAACTAGTGGTAATGGGCTAGTTAACTAATTGGGATGGGCTAGTTAACTACTTGATCATAGGCTAGTTAACTATTTGATCATGGGCTAGTTAACTAATTGATCATGGACTAGTTAACTATTGGTAATGGGCTAGTTAACTAATTGGTCATGGGTTAGTTAACAAATTGTAATCAACTAGTTAACTAGTTTATATGGGCTAGTTAATTAATTGTCATGGGCTAGTTAGCTAATTGATCCTGGGCTAGTTAACTAATTGACATGGGCTTGTTAACTAATTATGATAGGCTAGTTAACTATTTATCATGAGCTAGTGAACTAATTGTCATGGGCTATGTTCATGGTGTTTTATGTACAACAACTCAGATAGAATATGATATCCTATCTCTCTTGAATGGTAAATCTCTATGAACAAAGAGATAACCCCAAGATCTCTAATGTCCGGTCTTGACAATGCAACAAAACAACTCAGAGATAATGTAAAAATATTGGTAATCACAAAGGGACCTTACTACAGGAAAATAATGGACTCAGATTTATCAGATCTAGCAATATATTGATACTTTAAAACCTAAAACTAACCCAGATAATAAAAGAAATAACAAAAGATAAGGGTTTCAGAGATAATTCTAAGACTAATCCTAACCTTAAGACTAACAATGCAAAAGATAAGATGCTCAAAATGGGCCAATCCCTCAAAAATTAATTCCTGTTTAACCCATATAAATCTACAATCTTACAAAAATAGTGCAATCTTCTAAGGTGTTAAATATTATCAAATCATGCATATTCATTCAAGACAACCCTATTGCAATTGAAATGAACAAACATTCATAATTGAACTAAGCACAGTTTTAAGTCCAGGCTAACTTTGAAAAGCAGCTAACAATCAGCAAACTGCAAAAAGTATAGACTAGAGATTGCTGCAAACACTTCAAGCATAAAACCCTAAACATCATCAAATCATCTTACATCTAATAACTTAAACAATTTCAAAGATATAATACCAAGAACCATGCCAGATAAAACTCAACACAAGAAAGGCACCAAATCACAATGCCTTTGCTTGTATTAAATCACCCAAAGTAGCAACAATTCCAATCTTCTATTACAACACTTGCTTTGAAGACAAACTAAACTCTAACTCTAATTCTTGCTCTTACAATTCGCTCTAATGTGAAATACGTCTAACTTCTACCCTTTACAAATGAGGCATAACGCCAAACTTATAGAGAACCCCTCCCCCCCCCCCAAGATAGGTCAGTCCAATTAGGGTTTACAATGATAAACACCACACAATAGGTCAGCCAAAAAGATACTCAAAAATAATATGAAATGTGCAATTTGCACCAATTTCATCCAAGTTGGCTCAGGGTTTCCAAAAACTCGATCCAATGCATGCGAAGGAAGAGGAGAAAATAATGGGGAAGCACAAATTCTGATGTAGCCTTGCATAAACTACTTCCCCCTTTGTCTTTAGCACACTCCACTTTATCATACACCAACAATAACACCCTGTCCATGTTGGCAATAGGTGGCATAGGAAAAACCCTAACTCTCCTCTCAAGGCACTCGATGTCATCTCTTGACTGCTTCACTATATTATCCCAATCCTCCTTATTTTTTTGATACCTATCAATGACTGCAGTGTAAGTTGCAACATCATCTAGCTGATGTTCAGTAATAGGGCCTTCATTGATTGGAGAATAAGCATCTCACCACCATTTTCTTAACTGCTCCAAGCAAAGATGCTTTAGAGAAAACTTCTTTCTCCCTATCATTACTTCAAAGAAAGAGACACTTATTAAAGATATCAGTCAAAGCGTCCTCAATCCGCCTTCCCTGTTTGTATATCTTCTTCAAGGTCTTTTGCCTCATCTGCAAAATTTCAAACCATTCCCAAGGCTCTGCAATTCTTGAGGAAGGAAGAATTCCATCCTTTACCAATTGATCCTCAGTGTGTTCCATGATAGTCTTTGTCTTTTGCAGCAACAGATCCGTATCTTCCTTATCCTGAGTCAACACACCTTTCATCCAATCCAAAGATCTCGGTGCATCCCCTCCAGTCGACGAGATGTCCTTGATTGTATTATCTCCCTTGGTCTACACTCCCTGCAATTAACCACCTATAGCATGTGTGGTTCTCTTCATCCTTTCCAGCTCTGATATGGTTTCCTGGGGTAAGAAGCCTACAACAGATGAGGAAAAATTGATGGAATGCAAGGGTTTCATCAACTCTTTCAAGTATCTCTTGAGTTTCTCATTTTCTTTCTCCAACTCTAATTTAGTCTGTGCCTCTTTCCTCAATCTTCCATGGATCACAGCACTAGAGCCTTCATATTCCTCAATGTCTTGTTCCATGGAAGCATGCCCTAGGTTGATAGTCTACACACTATAATCTTTCCTAGTCACATCATCTCTATTTTTGTCAGGAGCAGGGGTAGCAATGTGGACTACCCTATTATTCACATCATCCCTCTCAATCTTCGAAATGAATCTGGATTTCTTCTTTGTCTTTACGTTTCCAATATTTTCCAGTAGTTCATCCCAATTGGGATGAGTGTCATCCACTACTATCAGATTACTCTTCAACTCTTTATCTAACTATCCTGGAATGGTGAATTTTGAATGTACCTTATCCTATACATCTTGTTCCTATTGAACATTGGGTGCACTCTTCTCCATGCTTGGCTCCTCAGGAGTCTTCTCAACTAAATCATCTTTATCTACATTATGTTCTTCCTTCTCCTGTACTGGTGAAGGAATCCTAAATGGCACTTCTTTCTCTGGAGGAGGTCTTTCCTCCTCGCCTCCTGTAGAAAAATCCCCACCAACTATCAAGGGAAATTGCAAAACCTTATCTATCTCTACCTCAACATTGTAGAGATCACCTTCCTGGAATTCTTCCTCATCAAGGTCCTTAGGATCTTCAACATCTTTTGGTTCATCTCGCATATTGCTAGTCTCATGAAGAGGAGGGATGTCCTCATGCTAAGTGGTAGGAGCAATCATGGGAACACTTTCTTTTGGTGCAACATCCTTGAGAGAAGGAGTCCTTGACCTCCTAGTGTATACTTGTGTCTTTTCCCCCGAACTCTCTACTTCTATCATAGGTGTGTCAGCCTTTTCATCTACCTTAGAAGCCTCCTTCTGTGATAATCTCACAATTCTCCTTCTCTTCGATGAGAGAACACCAGTCTCTTCTTTCTCTTGTTTACCTCCCTCAGGCTTCTTTCTTCTAGGGACATGTTTCCTTTTCTTAGCTATTGGCTTCATCTATTTTTTTGCTTCTCCTACCTCCCCTACATGAACATCCTTAATCTTGATTCTAAAAGGAGAACCCACCTTGGTTTTGCCTTTGGGATCCTATTTAGGTGACTCCTCAGATGTAGATTGAGACTCCAAGTCTCCCATGAGGTCATAGGTGCATTGCACAACCTCACTTTCCAACTCCAACATTTTATGCTTGAGCCAAAGCTTAGTATACTTGATGACTGGATTCATGACCTACTCTAGCTCTTTCTGTTCTTCCTCCAGCCAATCAACCTCTTTAATTAGCTTATCCTTCACAACCTCAAAATTATGACCTTGGATTAGATTCCCATCCTCCTCAACCTAGTCAGGAACAACCCTTATAGTGTACAATTGCACCAAGTTGACTGGTAACCTTGACAATTTCTTTTTCCTGACTTCAAATTTATCGCCAAGGTTGGCCTAGTAGTCCTCTATATTATCTTTTTGGTTGTACTCTCTGCTTTCCTTCTTCTGGGCTTCACCTGTTATATCAAATCTAGATCTCTTGGAGTGGAAGGAGAGACTAAGAGTGCTCATCTCTTCCTTAGAATCATAGGCCGAGTTGATAGAAGGGCGTACTTCATTAGTTCCTATCCTCAAGGGGAAGTCATTACCAAATCCTATCTTGTGCTTCTCCTTTTTTATAATTACATCAATGTCACAAATTTTCCTTGTGACTTCCAAGAGCACAACATGATCAGTAGGGTACCTAGGGAGCCTGTATGGAGCCCTATGACAACCATCAATCCTTATGTATGAAAAGGTGGGGAATTGGATAAACCAAGCTCCAAACCTTTTGATCAACTCTTTCGCTCTGTCTAAAATCTGGAAATGCTCTGCACCTTGGAGTAGCCTAGTGATATACATGGTGAATGCACCATTCACCCTCCTGTAGCTCAAGTTACCAAGGTGTAACTATGGGTAAACTTCATAAATGACATCCTATGCAAACACACCCCTTGTGCTCAATCCCTTATAGGGGTGAAACTTAGCCAAAGCATAGAACAAGTAAGAGGTCATTGTGAAATTATTGGTGTGTAGGACATTGCACATCTGCTCATGAATTTTGGCTCTTATAATGCTTGCCTAGTGGTAATCTATACCCTGTTCCATCCTCGCAATAACATGGAGCATCAAATTCTTGAACATTCTTGCACTCTTCAATCCTACCACCATACTGAGAAGGGTAATATCATTGTATTACTCCTTTTTGAACTTGAGTCTGACCAACTACTTGGGCAACTTGGAGAAATGGGACTTAGGCTTCTCCTACTAGGAATTGATAACCTGTTGGGAGTTGATATCATCTTCCTCATAGAACTTTCTTGCCGCATTCATGCCAAATTCCACCACATGAGACCTTTCAGGCATGTCAAAGGTCTGGGCTACAGACACTGGATCCAAATTTGCTACAATCCTGCCTTGGGGACCAATTATCCTCTGTGTAGCCCTGTCACAGTACCTTGTACATTCAAGTACTAGTTCATAGAACTACACTATAGGGGAAACACAACCACATGGGCCAATCCTGACTCCATTGTTCTCTTAGCCAGCAAAGGACGGTCCTTTGTTTCCATCTTGGTCTTGAACTCCTCATATTCCCATAGTCCAACATTAGTATCAGTCACCCCTGACCAGATAGAGGAGAGCTTGCTTTCCAGAATTCTACTCTTGATATCCAACTTGATTTTTTCTACCTCAGAAATGGAAGGCCTCTCTGTACCCTAGTCCACTACCTTACCCTTGGCTCCACTTGCCATTGCTTTACCTAATTCAGCCTGCATTTGACAAGAAACCAAAGTAAAGACACATGGAACACAAGTTAATCCATTACAAAGATAAGTTCCTCCTTAAAATAAATCTCATGATAAGCCAAATGTTCAAAAACTTCATAAAAGTTAATCATTTCAAAGTTCGAGTTTTTAGCCCCTCCGCAGAATCTAGACTAGAGAGAAATTTTGGGAAATTCCCAGCTAGGAGGATTCTAGTGAAGGAAGCACACAAGCATTCAATAATCACTCAATCAAATGTTACCAACTACAAAGCACCATGAAGCATCTTAAAACAAGGCTAAATCAACCATCAAATGCATAATCATTAAGAAAACTTCATGCGACTCCTCAATTCTCCATTTTCAACAAAATCTCGGGAAAATCTGCTAGGGATGAAAATTCACGAGAATGGAAATAACTCACAAACTCTAGGAAAATGAAGAGGTGAAGAACTTTCGAGAAAATCTCGAAGACACAGATTCCAACAAAACTAATGCAACTTTCTCCACTTAACTCAACTTTCGGGAAACCAGCAAGGGGACAGACAAACTGGGGAAATCCGAACACAACGGAATTCCACGAAGGGCCAGAATCTTCTCATCAATGCATACTTTGGGAGATAGACAAAAAACTAAAAAGTCAAGAAATTACGGTAGTTAAGGAATTTTGCAATGACATTGAAAACCCAGATGTTCACGTTTTTCGTGACCTCCCACAAATCGATCAAATGACCACGAATTTGAGAATCCGGAGCCCGGAATGGTGCGATTTAAACTTCCTTCAAATTAATTTCGAATTTGAAACTCACCAAAAGGGAAATGAGAAGGAGCGGCGATGATTCCCTAGGTACAAAACCCTAAATTTCTGCCATGAACGCATAGGACAAGCATGAATTTGACTCTCACGAAGGCAAGGTTGACAACTTATTCGCCCTGACCCACACAAGCAATCTATCTCATGAAGGAGTTGAAGGGAAAGTCTAGGGACTCACTTAGGGTAAACATCTTCACAAAATGGGAAAACCCCAACCACAAGACACTCAACCATATAATCACACAGGAATTCAAACCCCAAAATGACACAAGACCAAAAATGCAAGAAAAATGACCAAACCCTACCACACCGACACTTTGACTCATAGTACAAATGTGCACACCACAAATAAATTTGATTCATTTATCAAAGAAGGGAGGGAATCGTGCACTTACAATGAAGACAAAAGAATCAAAATAACAAAAGTCGGCAAGACAACCAAGCAAAGCGCAAACAGCCTCCAGAAAATCCAATTGCAACAATCAACTCCAAATCCCGACGCCCAATTTAGCAACAAGACTCAAGCTCAAGCACTCTAGAAAAATATGGAGAAAATGAGAAAACTCAAATTTCACAAAACTTCCCCAAAAGTTGACTTGAAACCCCCCTTCGTAAATTGCACAATCAATGCAGTCAAAATGGGTCAATCCAGAATTCACGAATCCAACAAGGTGACGAACATTCGGAGGAATCTGGTCCCAACGAAATTCCATGAAGGACCGGAATATCCAGATTTTCAATGAAACACAACTGCTATCAGACCTCGAAAGGAATCCGAGACAATCCAGAAGGAGTGGATTTTCCTAAGTGCAGTGAAAAACCTAGAATGAGTCCAAAACATAAGGTTTTCAATATGTATCATAGATGGACTATTCTAGCAAGCAAGATAAACATCAAAGCACATGCCCAAGCAAGCAAATCCCCAAAATACAAAGGGCCAAAAAAACCAAGAGCGAAAGCAAAAAGAGAGCAAAAGAGGGTACTCACTTTCAATGGGGTGTGTGTGCAAAAAGTGCACAACAAATGGCAACTCCGCTAGGGAAATGCTCTAGAGCATTTCAAGAACAAACTGGAATCAAGAACCCATAATCTCTGGTTTCAATCCTTTATTCAAGACACCTATGAACAAAGTTTTAGAAATCACAAGCAAGAAGCCTTTTCCTATACCAGGGTCCAAGTGTGTGTATTTGCATTTATTTCCCATTCCTTAGGTGCAATAGGAACCAAGGCAAGTTTGGCTGGGCTACATAAGAGTTCCAACTTCAAAAGCAACCTGGATAGAGCCTTACTGCTAGTCAGGCATCCATAGCCCTGATGAGGTTATCGTTGCGACCCTCTCAAGCATAGCTCTACTACCAGCCAGGTGTCTATAGCCCCGGTAGAGATACTAGGATACCCCTGATAAGGTGAAGATTTATTTTGATTTTTAATACTTTCTCTTTTCTTTCTTTCTTCTCTTAACATTCTTAAGCCTTCCTTTCACCTTGTAAGTAATGAGACTGACACTCGGGGATGAGGAACACAATGGCATTGAAGCATACTATAAGATTTTTCACCAGGACAAATTACACAAGAACCGTATGCACTTTCAGAATCCTTAAATTTTATGTGAAAATGTGAGACATAAATATATTCCAAAGTTCATCCAAAACAAGTAACCTTAATTCTAAGTACAAGGGACATTAGATAAAGGAATTCCACCACCTGACTTTGAAAAACTAACTAGAGTTTGTAAAAGGAATTTTCTAGAACAGCCCTAGGCGAGTAGCCCGTGATGCAGATGCAATAGCTCTAAGAAAGCTAGGAAGCAAAAAACGAAGCGGAAAGCAAAAAAACAACCAAAGCAAACCAACACAAAACAAAAGAAAAGAAACCTACTCTAACCAAAGCAAAACAACAAACAAGCAAAGCAAGGCAGAAAGCAAACCTACTCTAACTATGTACAATGAAGAGCTGCAAAACAACTCAAGATTGGAAGTAATGCTTCAAATACTGCCCATTGACAAGCAGCAGGATATCCTCACCAATGAGGATTTGCAGGCGAAAAGAATTATCTCCCATAATTTTTGAAATTTGGTAAGGGACAAGCCAGAGTTTGTCAAATTTATCATGCTCTCCCTTATGGTCATGGGATTTATCCTAGTAGAGAACTAAGTCATAGATTCTAAAGGCTTTCACCTTAGCTCTCCTGTCAAACCATCACTTCACTACGCCCTAGTGTTTGGCAAAGTTTTCTAGGGCTTCATCTCTTTTCTCTTCAACGTGTAACAACTCAGCCAAATGGGCTTCATGCTTATCTTCCTCATTATAGTATTCATTAATGAACTGTAAGGTAGGGATCTTCAATTGGATGGGGAAGATGGATTCCAAACCATACACTAAGTGATAAGGAGAGGTTCCCATGGATGTCTTCTGTCTAGTACGGTCTGCCCAGAGAGAAAATCAAAACTGGGTGTGCCAATCCTTAGGATTCTATTCTAGCAACTTACAGATGATCGTCAAGAGATTCTTATTGGAAGACTCAGCTAGACCATCACCCTGAGGGTAGTAATTGGATGCAAAATTTATGATGATTCCATGATCAAAAGCCAATTATAAATTTTCAGTGATGCAAATGTAGGACCATTATCACAAACCAAAGACAACGGACAACCAAAATGATTAATAATACCTGACTCAAGGAAATTGATTACCACATTAGAAGTACATTACTTACATGCAAGAGCCTTAGTACATCTAGTAAAATAATCAGTTATGGTTAGAATATACTAGTGGCCTGCAGACAAAGGTGGGTTAATTGGACCTATAAATTCCATTCCCCACTGTACAAATGGTTTCACCTCTATGACCGGCTGAAGTGGAAGGGCTGCATGTTTTTCCTTACTTGTTGTAATCTGGCATACATGACAAGTCCTCACATGGTTGTGTGCATCCTTGAATAAGGTGGGCCAATAATAGCTTGCCCTCAGGATCTGATTGGCAGTTGATGATGTCAAACCATGGCTTGTGCCATATCTTTCATGGAATTCAATCATCACTCTAGTATCTTCTTCCTTCCCCAGACATCTTAAATACACGCCCTCATGATTTTTTTATACAGGATACCCCCTTTCATCATAAAAATTCCATTCTTCAGGCATAAATCCAGCCTTTGAACTATGTTAAAGTGATCAGGACACCACTGGTTCAATAAATAATAGATTATTTCATCATACCAGTCACCCGGAGATACCTCTTGGAGATGATAATTCTAAGTTGTGAGATTAGGACCTATCTCAGCCATTGTCTTCGTCAGTCCCTACCCTCTCACTAATTTCATGGGTTGAATCTCAATATCATATTCTTGCAACATAGTCACCCATTTGGCTCTTCATTCACCTAGCTCATTCTGCATTAGCAGTAGCTTTACCACAAGATCAGGTACTATGGTCAAAACCTTATTTCTCATAATATAGTGTCTGAACTTTTTCACTGCTCCAACCAAAGCATAGGCCTTCTTTTCTATATTGTGATATCTCAACTTTGCATCCTTTAAAGGATTACTCATGAAGGCTATAGGATTCTCATTGCCTCGATCAAAATTTTTGAGTCAACATTCCAACACAAGAGTGACAAGAAGGAAATGAATATATGTAAAAAGGCTTAGCATAATCTGGACTCACCAACATTGGAGCCTCAACAATAGATTTCTTGATTTTTGTAAATGCCTCCTTAGCTTTTGTACTCCATTCCACTTTGGCTTCTTGTTTTAACATAGAATTCAAGGGCTTCACTATCTCAGCAAATCCAATGATAAACTTTCTGATGAAGTTGATCTTCCCAAAGAAAGACTTCATTTCCTTTTTTCTTGCAGGAAGATGAATCTTCAAGATAGCCTCTATTCGTTCAGGATCAATGGCGATACCCTACTCTAAAATAACATGCCCTAGCAGTTTCCCTTCTATAAGCCCAAAAATGCACTTCTTTGGGTTAAGGGGGATGCCAAACTCTCTGCACCTTTGGAATACTTTGCATAAATTTGCTATATGATTACCTCGCCTCTTAGAGAATACTGTCAAATCATCTATATAAATAATGATGCATTTACCAATTATATCCTTAAAATCAATATCCATAGCTCTTTGGAAAGTCGCTCCAGCATTAATCAACCTAAAAGGCATTCTTTTGTAGGAAAGAGTTCCCCATTTTGTAGTGAAGGCGATTTTGTGTCTATCTTCATATTGCACCATGACTTGGTTGTATCCAGAATACCCATCCAAAAAGGACATCATCTGAGATCCATTGATGATCTAAAGCACCTCATCTAGTGAAGGAACTGGATAGTTATCCTTTTCTGATGCTCTGTTCAGATTCCTCAAGTCCACACACAGTCTTATTTCTCCATTCTTTTTCCTTACAGGGACCAGATTCGCAACCTAGGTTGAATGCCTCACTAGAAATATAATTCATGCTAAAAGTAGCTTTTGGACTTCCTTCTAAATGATGGGTTCCAACAGAGCATTAATTGTTCTCTATCTTTGCCTGAATGGTTTGACATTTGACTTCAAGGGAATGGTGTGTGTAATGATCGAAGTATCATATGTTTTCAAATCTTCGTAACTCCAAGCTATCACATCTTGATATGTATGTATAGCATTAATAATTCCTCTCCTTTCTTCAGGAGTACATACTTTACCAATAAAAATATTCTTTACATCATTTTGTGTTCCCATGTTGTACGTTTCACATTGACTACTGAGAGATTCCCCTTTAACTTGTTGTTCCTGATCTTTTATCTTATCCAAATCAAAAATTTGGTCCAATTGCACCATACCTCTTGGATAGTGTTGGTATTTAGGTTGATGACCCCTTCTAAGTCCATTTTAACGTCTTGAGGCTCTATCTCATCAAATACTTGAGAAGCAAACACATCACAACTTGTAATGAAATCTAGAATATGCTTATCATCTTCAAATACCTAGAAATTGGTGACATTATCAGTTACCAAGGGTATTGGAGTGAGTTCCACAGTAAACTTCTTCAATCCTGAAAGTTGCAAGGGTTGCAATGTACTGGCCGCTTGTGCCAGAGAATCTACGACTTGGTTCCTATTGCAAGGAATCATCTGGATGTTGAAAGCATTGAATCCCTTGATAAGATCCCACACTCTATGTTTATAATTAGTCATCCTCCTGTCACGACATGAATATTGTTTCCTTACCTGCCTGACTACCAACTCATAATCCCCAAAAACTTGTAATATCTTAACTTTCTGCCTTGATGCCATTAACAACCCATGGATTAAAGCTTCATATTCAACCACATTATTAGTGCATTGGAATTGTAGTCTATGAGTAGTAAAATAGCTCTTACCTTTAGGACTGATCAATTCAAACCCTGCTCCAACACCTTGCTTAGATTTAGATCCATCGAATTTTAACATCCAACAACCATCAACCTCTGATTGCTTCCCATCACCTTTTATTTTACTACAAATAGGAGGCTTCTTAGAAAGCATTGGGATTTTACCCTTGACATTACATGGTTCTCCCTGTACGTTTAGTCTAACAATTGGGATTGGGTTAATACATTTTTGTACTTGCTGCATAGCAGTCTAACATACATGACATTCCAACTTGGAGTGGGGGGCATCGTGGACTCGACACTAATTGGGGAGCAACAATTCTTCAAAATTCATACTTCTACCTAGCTGGATCTGATTCTCCATACACCTCTGGATAAATTCCTGAAAGTTATCCAGCAAACTGAGCTGCCTGTCCTCTTGGTCATTAGTTTCCTTTGTTTTCTCACTCAGTGTTTCAGAATCACTGATGGACTTATCTTGCAGCATGAGAATTTCCTCAGACCCACCAGATTCTGATGTAGATTCATAACAGGGGCCCTACAGCATAAAGACCTCTTCATTATCTAAGACTGATGCAACTAACACATAATTCTCCATGCTAACTTCTAATATTAATATCTCATTTGAATTATTCTAGTACTCAGTGATTACATACTTCATTTTGGGTTCTCTTTCAATCCTAATATGATTCGGGACTCCTTTCCATGGTAGCCACATGTGAGAGTGGTCTAGAGATGTATACCCATTCAATGCCTTAGTGAAATCCCGACCCAAAATCAAACCATAGGTGTCATGAATGTTAGCAACCTGAATGTTGATCACCTATTGCACCCTTGGATCTGATGCAACCTGCATGGGGATCATGTTTAGTTCTCCTACTACACTCACCTTTGTCTTATCTAATTGAGTGACCTTCTTTTGAGAAGCAATATGAGTAATACCTAAACCTTTATAGACAACAAAATTCATAACATTTGTGGATGCTCTTGAATGCAATAGACAATTATGCAATTTTTCCCCAAAGATACGAACATAAATTAGAAAGGGAGGGGTTTCCATCTTGCCCTAGAATAGGCTCAACTAGGTGTCGGTTTGTGCAACCTGACTCTTATCTTTATCTCTCCCTTTGTCTATAGGTGGGACCTTGCCTTGGCCTTTGGGTGCCTGTGAGTTAAAGGATTTGACAACTGCCTCACTGGTAGTTACTCCTTGTGGTGTTGTGTTTGAATTAAAAGATCCCAAGAAAGCATTCATAATAGCATGAATTCTTAATAACTCAAAAGCAGAAAGACTTACCTTTACTTTTTTGAATTCTTCAGTCACATAATCGCCCAATTGCTCCATGTTCATATCAACATGAGCCTCCTTCCAGCCACTAATTTGTTTGTCTTTTGATACTTCAGCGTTGCTTCCCTTTGACAAGTACTGTGTTGGCACATGAGGGTAAGATGGGTTATTACTAGCTTGCAGGTCTAGTGGAGTAGTGAAATTATTTGGAGGAATAGAAGTCATGAAAGGACCTCCAAATTGTGGACTCCTGTTAGGCCTATTCCTCAAATCATATTCCTTGGTGGGTTTTTGAAACATCTAAACTTCTTCAACACCAAATTCCTCTTCATCCAAAGGGCCATTATCATTCTCATTCTCTTCATTAAACAACTGAGAGATTTTGTTTTCATTCAACACCTGCTCTATCTCATTATCCTGGTCACTGGACTCTTTTTTTGGTCCATTCTCCTCACCTTTTGGGAATGGAGCATGGTTAAGTACCATCATTGGGGAATCATAAGGATTTGAGGACACAATCTCCTGACCATTGTAATTCTTCTCAACTTCATTCTGAAAGATGGAAGTAGCAGTTTGAAACTCAGAGCAATCTAACTCAGAATGTTGGCTTGTCTTATGGAGCCTACACCATCTAGATAGCGCAGCTCTTTCCAGGTACACACCACTTGGAGGCTTCTCCTGGATAGGAGGCTGATCCAATGGAGTAGGAATTCCCCCATTATTGGGCCCAATATTCCAAAGTCTGTTCTTCCTAGGTGGTTGTCTTCTTTCAAATCCTTGTCCACCTTGTTGCCCCCTGTCATAATTCTGGCTAGAGCCTTGTCCTCTTTCAAATTTTTGATTTCTATCATAATATTGCCCTCTATCAAAGTTATGTCCTTTAGCAGCATCTATGTTCTCTCTGTTGTAGTTCAATTGCATGTTCTTTTGTGTAGCCTAAAGTTGGTTGTTCTAATTTCTTAGGTAGGTCACCTCCATATTCAGTTTCTTCACTTGCTTAGATAACTCATCCAGTTGTTCTTTATCTAGACCATTGTGTGGTGCTGAATTTACATTACTGGGAGGTGTTGATGGTTAAAATGACATAAACAACATTAAAACAAAATATTTCTACTCTATTTCTCTTGAAAAAGAAAGACAACATATAGTAGCCTAACTCCCAAGGTCCTGGTAGTTGGTTCTCAACTGTCTGATGTCACTCAATTGGTTCATGCAACTGTAATATTCAAGGGGCATGTGCTGGTAATAAAGGATTCAAGCTATAACTCTTTTTTATCGAAATAGTACCTGTAAATCAATGGGTTTTAAATAAAAGAAAAAGATATATCCAAGGGGTAAATCAGTAAGTATGAATTAAATTTATCTAATATCCAGACATATACTTTTAACAATGAATGTTTTCTTAACCGATCACAAAAACCATAGCATGACACAACCCACAGTATGACTGTACCATCGTATACATCTTAGGTGCTTAATTCAATTCCACTATTCACATATCACAAGTATTTCCAAGATTTCAAAACAACACACATTCATTCATCATCAAAACTATAGATCAACAGACTTCAAATAACTTTAATTCAATGACAATTTAACAAGATAATCTTTAAACCCGGTTTCTTCTAATGACTTTCATCACATAAGAAACTATCATGCTTCAACACAATCATTGGCATTTAGGTGGATTATAACTCATTAACCTTATCAAACAACACAATTCAATGTAAACTCCATATTTCGTAAACCTGTAATTCTATTAACTGTAAAAAGATCTAGTACAATGTATCTCTGCAAAACTCTATAAAATTCTATCTCCTAGCACTAGGCAAGCCAATCCAATTCTCAATCAGCGGACCCTTAGAATGTGATACCCATCTACTATTTATAACTATACAAAAAGAAGTTCAAACTTCACTTCTACTTTAGGCTTTCCACCTTTTTAGGAACAATCAACTTTCTTGGAAACTCAGATCAACTTTGATCTTGAGTCCTTACATTATACATTCAATTTGATCTAACAACAGAAGATACAAATAGAAGAAAAAGAAGTCATGCGCCCTTAAGACTATCAGTGCTGCATGCATGCAACATGCAAGGAAGAAGAACATTATGCATGCAAGATTTTTATGCATGTGAAGCCCGATCTGCCATAAACTCATCATAACTGGTGAAGACTTGTTGTAGCATATCCATATCTGGTCCATCAATCCAGTCATCTTCAAATTTGTTGCGATCCAACTCAATTGCAACAAATTCTTTCATACTTTTAAGCTTGATCAATTCCCTCCCTGCAGCTTTTATTTCTTCTTTGACTTCTACAAGCCGATCTATCACCAAGTCTCCTCCATCATCTTTCTGCTGCATGAGTCCTTGGAATCTTTCATTCCATTTCTCTCTAACTTGACTCAACGGCATGCCATCTTTTTTCATTACATTCACATCTAATATTATGGCCATGACCGCTTCCAACTCTTCCAACTGCTCCGTCAACTTATTAACTACTTCCTGAATCTCATCCTTGTGTTTGCTCAAAAAGTCAGTTCTAAACTTGAGTATGCGAGAAGTCTTTTCTATAAAGTCCTTGTTACCATCTTCAAGTATAGATCGTTCTAGAAGAGTAGTTAGAGGCAATGCATTTATCTTTTCTAACCTTTCACTATACTCCTTATACTCTTCTTCTTATTTTTCTGATGCCTCAATGTATCGATGCATCTCTTTTATTACTCCCTCTACTTCTTTGTAGGCCTCAAACCCCTTTGTTAAAACCTCACCTACCTCTCAGTTCAATTTGTCTATCCATTTATCTACCATCTCCGCCTTACCTCTAACTTGCACCAAATCATCAACCTCCTTTTTGCTTAGCAAAACAGGAGTCTCAATAGCTGCAACTTGTTGTGACCTTGGAGAGGAGACACTCTTCAAGAATGAATGTAACTAATCCAATTGAGCCTTAAGCTCATCTTTCTTTTGTTTGTCCTTCATCATTCTTGATTTAGTCGTTGAAGCCACCACATCAATCAGATTCATTTGTTGATTTCTAGTGGGTCTTCCCAAATTAACCGTACTCAATTGATAATCTGTTAGCTGCATATCCCCTACCTCCTTTTCAGTCATAGGCATGGCACATTTAGCAACTATCTCCCCTTTATCTGTGAGTCTGGTAGAATGTAAGACTTTAGCCTTCTTATTAGGCCTTTCCTATTCAATCCCCTTCATCATGTCCTCCCAATTAAGAGGTTGAAGAGGTGTTCTAGCTCTCTTCTGCAGGTCTAACTTCAACCATGTAGGAGCACTGGGAATAGTCATCATCATGGAAGAGGAAGCATCAACTGTAGAGGGTGGATGAATATTTACCCCAGGTTGAGAATCAACCTTTGCTTCTTCTTGTTGCTCCTGCAGCACATGCATCTACACCAACTTCTCAACCTCTTCTCTATCTCGTTGTTCCTGCATTTTCTTGTCTTCTTCTTCTTTTCTCAGCCTCTCTTCTTCCATCTGATCCTTCTCTAATTTCTCTTTTTCCAAGGCCTCTCTTTCCAACCGTTCTGCCTCCAAAGCTTTAAGTTTTGTAGCTTCGGCATCTTCTTCTTTTTGCTTCCTAATTAGCTCTTCGACCTCTTTTTCTTTCCTTATCTTTTATGATTCTTCCTTTTCTATCCTTTCCATTTCCAAGGCTATGAGCTTCTCTACCTTTTCCCTTTCTTCTTCAGCTTATTGTTTCTTTATTAGCTCTTCAACATCTCTTTCCTTTCTTAGAGCTTCAGCTTCTTGTTCTTTCTGTCGAGCTTCCTCTGCAAGCTTCAATCTAGCAACCAAGGCTTCCTTTTCCCTTCGATTTCTTGCTTTCTCTTCCTCAAGATCATGGATTTTCTATATCAATTCCAATTTATCATTTTTTGTCTTGACCTTGAGCTCATGCTCTCATTGCCTCATTTGCTCCTCCATTTCATTAGCTGTTGTCCTTGTTTCAATTTCTTTTGCCTTTAATTGCTATTGGTGAAGTAGAGCATTAGCTTGTAACTTTGCCTCCATTTCCTTTTGCTTCTCCATAGTAGCCCTTACATCAGACTCTCTTGTAGCATCTTCAAACTATTTCCATTGCTCTTCTTGTGTCAAAATCTATTCAATAGTCCCCTCTAAAGGCATGTTTTCTTGTAGGTCCTTCTCTGAAAGAGTTTCATCCGATTCTGTCTCAATTTCTACCAATTCTTCCTCCACTTCTTTTCCTTTATAAGTTTAAGCCATGGCATAAAGTACTCCTTCTTGAACCTCTTTACTTTTCTTTCTTATGAGTGGGGCTTGTGTAGAGGACTCACCCAATGTGGGCATAGAAACAACAGATTCTATTGGAACATCTCCCTGTGGTGCCTCTTCTTCTTCATCGACTACCTCAAGCTCTATTTCTTCAACATTTGGAGGAAAGAATTCCAATGGCTCTTTGGGAGGTGTCTTTCTTTTAATCCTATTATACTCTTTACCTTTCTTAATTACTAGTCCTTGAGGAGCTTGAGCTTTCATCATCAACCATTGCACACTTCTATCCAAGACTGTTCTTCCAATTTTCTTAATATCAATTGTTTCTTCCTCATTCCAGTCTATTGGATCTAAGTTTTTGGTGCCAATGTTCAAAGCTTCATATGAGGGATCTTATACAATTCCATCATCCACCAAAGTGTCAGGAATATTTTCTTTAGTACCAAGCTCTGACATGAGTGAGACTGATAATCTCTCATAATTCTTCTTCCTCAAGTCATACTCATCCTTCCTATCACACCAAAAGTCCTCTAACAAATTAAAGTGTTTAGTGAACACTGAAGGTAATAAAGCATGCATTTTCTCCCTTGGATCAAAATACTTACGAGTTGTATACAATCCTAATTTCAATTGTATCAACTCATTACAAACCACCTTTGCTCCCTTCAAATGTTGACAATTATATTCACCCAGTGTCATGGGAAATTTATGGCATCTTGTCTTGTGCTTGATCCCAAACCTAGCATTAACTCCAATAGCTTGATACACAAACTCCATAAGCACTATTCTATTACTACAACATCTTGGAAGCAAATGGCGATGACGTTCAAAACCAAACAATTTGAAGTATGTAAATTTGGGGTATTGGATATACCAACTTCCCTATTCGGCAATAAAAGCCATAGCTTCTTGACTTAACCTGTATCTTGCATCTCCACTCAACTGGTTGATAATCACATATAAAAATGCATCATTGACTCTTCTAAAATGAGTCTCAGCAACCTGAAGAGATAATTGATCATAGTGTTCCCATACCTTCTTTTGTCCATCCAAGACTCCCATTATACCTACTCTATTTAATCCTGGGAAAATCCCCAATCTTGCTGCAGAATAAACCACACAGGAAGTCATGAAGAAAGATTTAGTCTGTCTGAACCTTGTGAGCAGATCATGTATGGCATCAGAAACAATCATTGACCAATCAAACTGGTAATCACCCTGAAATATTACTTGAATAAAATGAAACATCCATTCCTTGAAGTGGAAGGCATCCCTCTTCCCAAACACTCTAGACAACATTAATATCAAATCAGATATCTCCTTCTTGAAATCTGCCCTCTTTGGCTAGTCTTCTAGCTTGCTTAAATATTTCTTCTTCGTGCTTAACAACTTTTTGTTTAAGTGAGACTTATTGGAGTCTTTATGCTTGCTATATTTCTCCAACGCCTCTGCTTCAGTTAGCTGCACCAAATTCTTGGGATCAGGAACATTAAATATGCTTTGGAATATTTGCAGAGTAAGATCTATAATCACATTATTTTTTGAATCCATGCATAATCTTGTAGCAAGATTGTAGGTATTGGTCACTATCAATATCAACTCTGGACTGATAAAGGAAACACAGTGATATGTGCAAGACCGGAATAACAATCCTTTGTGTTCTCCCTATCAAGTTTGCTCATTCTACAAAGGTCTCTTCATGTAATTCTTCAAAGCTATACTAGCCCAGATTAGTATTTGTGATATCTGACCAGTCTGATTCCACCTTGCTCACTTTCACCACTGGATTCCTATGATCATACCTCAATACATAAGGCAGCTGTTCTGGTTTCACCTTCTTGATTTTCGGTGTTGTCTTTGATGTTCCAACTGGTTGATTCCTTCGAGCATCCTCTCCTGACATTCCTGATATCTTTCAATTTTCCTGCAAGCAAACCTCTAATTAGATCTTTAGATATCATCATAAAACATGCTTTTAAAACATACCTCTTACACATACATCGGAGTCGGAACCAGACAGAAGCTCAAAACAATCTCTTTTACAAAACTGGCGGACTTGGAGCAAAAACTGATATAGAATCTTCACCTAATAAGAAACGAGCTCGGAGTCAAAGTCGGGGAGGTTATCAGAACCGGGATCGGAACAAAAAACGGATTTGGTTTTCTTCAAATTTTCATTTTTTTCATATTCTATTTCCATTCCGCCTCCGCCTCCGATTAGGTTATCATTACTTTGAAGGAAGACTTTCCCTTATATGCAAAGCCGGAAACGGGATGAGAATAGAATCAATAACTTTTGCAAACAAAATTCTTAAGTTTAAGATCAGTTCTGATCTTGCTTCCGCCAATGTTATCATATATTTCAAGGAAAACCTTTTAGAACTCGGAATCAGAAAAGGAATAAAAAATGGAATCGATAACCTTACAAAACAAAACTCTTAGGTCCATAATCCATTCCAATCCTGCCTCCGCCTATGCTAATCATGACATCATCAAATTTATTCATTTTCAACATAACTTCATGATTTAGACCTAGGTCGCTATAAAATGGCAAAGGAGCTTTAAAACTCTACCCTCATATGACCATGGGGAACAATTGCATTTTAGGGCCATTATTTAAATCTTATTAAAGTAATTACAGAGACCAACGAAACCCTAATCTAACAAACCCGATAAAAACTAGGGCATGGGTTTAAACCCTGCCCTTCTACCAAACGACAAAACCCTAATTTAAACAATAAATCTAATCTACCCTAACTCACTGTAAAATCTCTAATCTACCTCACTGTAACTTCTAATCTAACAAACACCATTAAAGACCCTTAATCTAATCTAATCTACTGCAAACCAAAAAATGACACGACGCAATCATGATTAAGACGTGAAAGTGACAATGCCCTAAAAATAGAAAGAAAGGACACGATAAAACAAGAAAACAAAGATTTAAAGAAAAACAAACAAGAGAAAACAAGAACCTGCTCATTCAATCACATCGAAGATCATAGAATTGCTTTAGAACATAATGATTGAACACGTGAGCAGATATAAAGCAAAACACAACGAACAATAAAAGATAAGAAACCTACCTCAAATGCAAACAAACCCGTGCTAACTTTCTGAATCGATTCGCACACAATATCCCTTCTCTATCTCGATCAATTTGCTCAAACGAACTCTGCTATTGCTCTTCGCGCTCTTAGACTTGTAATAATAACAATAATGATTGGCTTTAAGCCTTAATAAAGGTAAATATGTGAATTTCTACCTACACCGGCAACCACCATTAATGCATTAAAACACAGTAAAGGCGGAGTCGGAACTGTAAGAGAATGAACACTAGTCTGCAGTGCAACTTCAGTCAAAAAGTTAACGACAAAAAGGGTGGGGGTGGAACTAAAATGGAAACAGGATCGTAAATTTATAAAATTTCCAAACCTCATTCCCATTCCGGCTCCGCGTCCGACAACTAAAAACCAAACAAAAAAACAAATACAAAAAGTTAAATAAAAGACCAACCTAATAAATCAAAACACAAAAACCGAGACAAAGAAAAAAATAAAAAATAGTGGAGGCGAGATCAGAATCGATCTTGATTTTGCAAATTTTGATAACGACCATCCCAATTCCCACTCCGGCTCCGCTTTCGCTAAAGACTAAAAAACAAAGGCAAAGAAAAGACAGTCGGGATAGAACCAAAAACAAGCCTCAAAAGAACTTTCAAAACCCGATTCAGTTTCGATTCCTATTCCAACAAAGAAATGAAAGAAAAACAAAGTATTGGCCAAACTAGACTCCAAACTTTGTTTCAAAAACAACTAAGTACAAAAATAACAAAAAGGGGGACCAATTTTGACCAAGGCAAAAGATGGGGTGGTTATGCAAGGCATAACAGGAGGGTATCCAGATGCTCCTCCAGAACCAACAACCTGATTCAGGACTTCTTAATTCTGCAAATATGTAGGAAAACCAGCCTGCTGTTGCGGATAAAGGGGGTGATTGGCTCCTTGCTGAGTATAAGAGGTCATTGGCTGAGCTTGATTTATTGGAGGACTAGGGTGTGGGACCAAAGGTAGTGAGGGTACTGGATTAATAATGGGAACATGATTATTCAAAGCCTAGTTAAGAGCTTGGACTTGTCTAGGGTGAGAAGCTAGTCCTAGGGATGGCAAAGGTCCTAACAAATGTTCCCTTAGATCTGTGTTGAATTTAACAGCCTCTGTGTATGCGGCGAGAAAGGTGGTTGGGGGATTAGTCCCCCATTTCAGGAAGGTGGACGTAAGGCTATCAAGGGCCTCAAAGTAGACCTCCAGGGTAGCATCCTCATTTCTAGCATAATGTGCTTGAAGTCTAGTGTATGCTCAAGGGAATCTATTGTTAAATGATCCTATAGGCTCATTGATTTCCTTCTTGACTCTAGTAAACTATATGTAAAGCTCATTAGCAATAATGGGAATTTTAAACTTCTACAAAAATGCAGTCTCTAGTTTTGTCCAATTATGGATAGAAGAAGTAGGTAAGTGATTGTACCAGTAAAAGGCATCTTCCCCTAGGGAATAAGGGAAAAGCTTGCATGTGGCATCCTCATGGTTGATTCCTCTATCCCTCAAACAAGTCTAGAAAATCCTGATAGCTCCTCTATTGTCCTATTGGGATCATTGGTATGCAACTTTGAGAAAAAGTGCTTAGGGTTCTTGGGAATGACATTGTAATTATTGAAGATCAAGGGAGATGGGTTATTGTCCAGAAAAGCCACTGGTGGAGGTGGGGGCAGTAAGGGCTGGTTTATGGCTAGTTGGGGTTGCGAGATGGGAATGCCTTCAGAATCAGATGAGGATGCAGATGATGAGGATGATGGAAGTGGATGGGTGGATGATGATTCTTCCCTTGTTCGGACCCTTCTTGCCCTAGTAGGAACTTGAAATTCTTTAAATCCATCCTCTCTTGGAGTGGATCAGGTTCTCCTTCTGAGCCTTTAGGGAGAGATGGCATTTAGAAAATGCTCCAGCTTGCTTATTTAGCCCTCCTTCTAGCACCAATCTGTTGATGGTGTTTTATGCACAACAACAACTTAGACAAAATATGATATCCTATCTCTCTTGAAAGGTAAATATCTATGAACAGAGAGATAACCCCAAGTTCTCTAATGTTAGGTCTTGACAATGCAACAAAATAACTCAAAGATAATGTGAAAATGCTGGTAATCACAAAGGGACCTTACTACGAGCAAATACTGGACTCAAATTTATCAGCTCTAGCAATATATTGATACTTTAAAACCTAAAACTAACCCAAATAATAAAAGAAATAACAAAAGATAAGGGTTTTAGAGATAATTCTAAGACTAATCCTAACCCTAAGACTAACAATGCAAAAGATAAGATGCTCAAAATGGACCAATCCCTCAAAAACTAATTCCTGTTTAACCCAGATAAATCTACAATCTTACAAAAATAGTGCAATCTTCTAAAGTGTTAAAGATTTTCAAATCATGCATATTCATTCAAGATAACCCTATTGCAATTGAAATGAACAAACATCCATAATTGAACTAAGCATAGTTTTAAGTCCAGGCTAACTTTCCAAAGTAGCTAACAATCAGCTAACTACAAAAATTATGGACTAGAGATTGATACAAACACTTCAAGCATAAAACCCTAAACATCATCAAATCATCTAACATCTAATAACTTAAGAAATTTCAAAGATAGAATACCAAGAACCATGCCAGATAAAACTCAACATAAGAAAGGCACCAAATCACAATATCTTTGCTTGTATTAAATCACCCAAAGTAGCAACAATTCCAATCTTCTATTACAACACTTGCTTTGAAGATAAACTAAACTCTAACTCTAATTCTTGCTCTTACAATTAGCTCTAATGTGAAATTCGTCTAACTTCTACCCTTTACAAATGAGGCATAACACCAAACTTATAGAGAACCCCCCCCCCAAGATAGGTTGGCCCAATTAGGGTTTACAATGATAAACACCACACAACAGGTCGGCCAAAAAGATACTCGAAAATAATATGAAATATGCAATTTGCACCAATTTCATCCAAGTCGGCACGGGGTTTCCAAAAACTTGATCCAATTCATGCGAAGGAAGAGGAGAAAATAATGGGGAAGCACAAATTCCGATGTAGCCTTGCACTAACTACTTCCCCCTATGTCTTTAGCATGCTCCACTTTATCATACACCAACAATAACACCCTGGCCAAGTCGGAAAAAGCTAGCACAGGAAAAACCCTAACTATCCTCTCAAGGCACTTGATTTCATCCCTTGACTGCTTCACTATATTATCCCAATCCTCCTTTTTTTTTTGATACCTATCAATGACTACAATGTAAGTTGCAACATCATCTAGCTGATGTTCAGTAATAGGGCCTTCATTGATTGGAGAATAGACATCTCACCACCATTTTCTTAACTACTCCAAGCTAAGATTCTTCAGAGCAAACTTCTTTCTCCTTGTCATTACTTCAAAGAAAAAGATACACTTATTATAGATATCAGTCAAAGTGTCCTCAATCTACCTTCCATGTTTGTATATCTTCTTCAAGGCCTTTTTCCTCATCTACAAAATTTCAAACCATTCCCAAGGCTCTGCAATTCTTGAGGAAGGAAGAATTCCATCCTTTACAAATTGATCCTCAGTGTGTTCCATGATAGTCTTTGTCTTTTGCAGCAACAGATCCGTATCTTCCTTATCCTGAGTCAACACACCTTTAATCCAAAGATCTCATTATGTCCCCTCCAGTCGACAAGATGTCCTTGATAGCATTATCTCCCTTGGTCTGCACTCCCTACAACCAACTAGTTGTAGCATGTGTGGTTCTCTTCATCCTTTCCAACTCTGATATTGTTTCCTGGGGTAAGAAGCCTACAACAGATGAGGAAGAATTGATGGAATGCAAGGGTTTCATCAACTCTTTCAAGTATCTCTTGAGTTTCTCATTTTCTTTCTCCAACTCTGATTTAGTCTATGCCTCTTTCCTCAATCTTCCATGGATCACAGTACTGGAGCCTTCATATTCCTCAATGTCTTGTTCCATGGAAGCATGCCCTAGGTTGATACTCTACACACTATAATCCTTCCTAGTCACATCATCTCTATTTTTTTCAGGAGTAGAGGTAGCAATGTGGACTACCCTATTATTCGCATCATCCCTCTCAATCTCTTAAATTACTCTAGCTTTCTTCTTTGTCTTTCCCTTTCTGATCTTTGCCAGTAGGTCATCCCCATTGGGAGGAGTGTCATCCACTACTATCTTCTTACTCTTCGACTCTTTATCTAACCAGCCTGGAACAATGAATTCTGAATGTACCTTATCATGTCCATCTTTTTCCTATTGAACATTGGGTGCACTCTTCTCCATGCTTGGCTCCTCAGGAGTCTTCTCAACTGAATCATCTTTATCTACATTATGTTCTTCCTTCTCCTATACTGGTGAAGGAATCCTAACTGGCACTTCTTTCTCTGGAGAAGGTTTTTCCTCCTCGCCTCCTACAGGAAAATCCACACTAGCTATCAAGGGAGATTGCAGAACTTTATCTATCTCTACCTCAGCATTATAGAGATCACCTTCATGGAATTCCTCCTCATCAAGGTCCTTAGGATCTTCAACATCTTTTGGTTCATCTGGCATATTGCCAGTCTCATAAAGAGGAGGGATGTCTTCATGCTCAATGGCAGGAGCAGTCATGGGAGAACTTTCTTTTGGTGCAGCATCCTTGGGAGAAGGATTCCTTGACCTCCTAGTGTATACTTGTGTCTTTTCCCCCAAACTCTCTACTTCTATCATAGGTGTGTCAACCTTTTCATCTACCTTAGAAGCCTCCTTTTGTGATAATCTCACAATTCTCCTTCTCTTCAGTGAGGGAACACCAGTCTCTTCCTTCTCTTGCTCACCTCCCTCAGCCTTCTTTCTTCTAGGGACATGTTTCCTTTTCTTAGCTATTGGCTTCCTCTATTTTTTTCCTTCTCCTACCTCCCGTACATGAACATCCTTAATCTTGATTTTAAAAGGAGAACCCACCTTGGTTTTTCCTTTGGGATCCTACTCAAGTGACTCCTCAGATGCAGAGTGAGACTCCAACATTTTACTCTTGAGCCAAAGCTTAGTATACTTGATGACTGGAGCCATGACTTGCTCTAGCTCTATCTTTTCTTCCTCCAACCAATCAAACTCTCTAATTGGCTTGTCCTTCATAGCCTCAAAATTATGACCTTGGATTAGATTCCCATCCTCCTCAACCTGGTTAGGAACGACCCTTATATAGTACAACCGCACCAAGCTGACTGGTAACCTTGATAATTTATTTTTCTTGATTTCAAATTCATCACCAAGGTTGGCCCAGTAGTCCTCTATGTTATCCTTGAAGCTGTACTCTTTGCTTTCCTTCTTTTGGGCTTCACCAGTTATATCAAATCTAGATCTCTTGGAGTGGAAGGAGAGACCAAGAGTGCTCATCTCTTCCTCAGAAGCATAGGCTGAGTTGATAGAAGGGGATACTTCATTAGTGCCTATCCTCAAGGTGAATTAATTACCAAATCATGTCTTGTGCTTCTCCTTCTTTATAATTACATCAAAGTCACAGATCTACCTTGTGACTTCCAGGAGCACAACATGATCAGTAGGGTACCTAGGGAGCCTATATGGAGCCCTCTGACAACTATCAATCCTTATGTATTAAAAGGTGGGGAACTAGATAAACCAAGCTCCAAACCTTTTGATCAACTCTTTGGCTCTGTCTGAAATTCAAACATGCTTTGCACCTTGGAGCAGCCTAGTGATATACATGGTGAATGCATCATTCACCCTCCTATAGCTCAAGTTAACCAGGTGTAACTATGGGTAAACTTCATAAATTACATCCTATGCAAACACACCCCTTGTGCTCAATCCCTTATAGGGGTGAAACCTAGCCGACGCATATAACAAGTAAGAGGTCATTGTGCAATTCTTGGTGTGCAAGACATTGCACATTTGCTCATGAATTCTGGCACTTATAATGCCTTCCCAGTGGTAATTTGTACCCTATTCCATCCTAGCAATAACATGGAGCATCCAATTCTCAAATATTCCTACACTCTTCAATCCTACCACCCTACTGAGAAGGGTAATAGCATCATAATACTCCTTTTTGAACTTGAGTCTGACCAACTACTTGGGTAACTTGGAGAAATGGGACTTAGGCTTCTCCAACTAGGAATTAATAACCTCTTGGGACTTGATAGCATCTTCCTCATAGATCTTCCTTGTCACATTCATGTCAAATGCCACCACATGAGACCTGTTAGGCATGTCAAAGATCTGGGCTATGGACACTGGATCCAAATTTTCTACAATCTTGCCTTGGGGACCAATTATCCTTTGAGTAGCCTTGTCACAGTGCCTTGCACATTCAAGTACTAGTTCATAGCACTGCACTGTAGGGGAAACCCAGCCACATGGGCCAATCCTGACTCCATTGTTCTCTTAGCCAGAAAAGGATGGTCCTCTACTACCATCTTGGTCTTGAACTCCTCATATTCCCATAGTCCAACATTAGTATCAATCACCCCTAGCCAGATAGAGGAGAGCTTGCTTTCCGAAATTCTACTCTTGATATCCAACTTGATTTTTTCTACCTCGAAAATGGAAGGCCCCTCTGCACCATGGTCTAGTACCTTACCGTTGGCTCCAGTTGTGCTTGCTTTACCTGATTCAGCCTGCATTTGACAAAAAACCAAAGTAAAGACACATGGAACACAAGTTAATCCATTACAAAGATAAGTTCCTCCTTAACATAATCTCATGCTAAGCCAAATTCTCAAAAACTTCATAAAAGTTAATCATTTCAAAGGTCGGGTTTTCAGCCCCTCCGTGGAATCCAGACCAGAGAGGAATTTCGGGAAATTCCTAGCCAAGCGGATTCCAGCGAAGCAAGCACACAAGTATTAAATAATCACTCAATCAACTGTTACCAACTATGAAGCACCATGAAGCATCTTAAAACAAGGCTAAGTCAACCATCAAATGCATAATCATTAAGAAAACTTCATGTGATTCCTCAATTCTCCATTTTCAACAAAATCTCAAGAAAATTCGTCATGGACGAAAATCCACGAGAATGGCAATAACTCACAAACTCTAGGAAAATGAAGAGGTGAAGAAATTTTGGGAAAATCCCAAAGACACGGATTCCAGTGAAACTAATGCAACTTTCTCCACTTAACTCAACTTTCGGGAAACCAGAAAGGGGACGGACAAACCGAGGAAATCCAGACACAATGGAATTATGCGAAGGGCCAGAATCTCTGGATCAATGCATACTTTGGGAGATAGACGGAAAGCTGAAAGGTCAGGAAATTTTGCTAGTTAAGGAATTTTGCGACAACGTTGAAAACCCAGATGTTCACGTTTTTCATGGCCTCCCACAAATCGATCAAATGATTGCGAATTTGAGAATCGAGAGCCCGAAATGATGCGATTTAAACTTCCTTCAAATCAATTTTGAATTTGAAACTCACCAAAAGGGAAATGAGAAGGAGCGGCGATGATGCCCTAGGCACAAAACCCTAAATTTCCACCATGAATGCACAGGACAAGCATGAATTCGACTCTCACAAAGGTAAGGTTGACAACTGGTTCACCCTGACCCAAACAAGCAATCTATCTCATGAAGGAGCCGAAGGGCAAGTCCAAGGACTCACTTCAGGTAAACATCTTCATGAAATGGGAAAACCCCAACTATGAGACTCTCAACCATATAATCACACAGGAATTCAAACCCCAAAATGACACAAGACCAGAAATGTAGGAAAAATGACCAAACCCTACCACACTGACACTTTGACTCACAGTACAAACGTGCACACCACGAAGAAATTTGATTCATTTATCAAAGAAGGGAGGGCATCGTGCACTTATCATGAAGATAGAAGAATCGAAATAACATAAGTCGGCAAGACAACCAAGCAAAGCACAAACAACCTCCAGAAAATCCAATTGCAACAATCGACTCCAAATCCCAATGCCCAATTCAACAGCAAGACTCAAGTTCAAGCACTCTAGAAAAAAGAGGAAGCAAATGATAAAACTCAAATGACACAAAAATTCCCCAAAAGTTGACATAAAACCCCCCTTCATAAATAGCACAATCAATGCAGTCAAAATGGGTCAACCCAGAATCCGACAAGGTGACGGACATTCGGAGGAATCCGGCCCAATGAAATTCAGCGAAGGATCAGAATCTCTGGATTTTCAATGAAACGTAGCTGCCATCGGAACTCGAAAGGAATCTGGGATAATCCGGAAGGAGTGGATTTTCCCGAGTATAGTGAAAAACCCGCAATGAGTCCAAACGCTAAGGTTTTCAATATGTATCATAGATGGACTATTCCGGCAGGCAAGATAAACATCACAGCACATGCCCAAGCAAGCAAATCCCCAAAATACAAAGGGCCAAAAAGACCAAGAGTGAAAGCAAAAAGAGAGCAAAAGAGGGTCCTCACTTTCAGTGGGGCGTGTGTGCAAAAAGTGCACAACAGGCTAGTTAACTAATTGAGATGAGCTCATTAACTAATTGACATGGGATACTTAACTATTGAAATGGGCTAGTTAACTAATTGATATGGGCTAGTTAACTATTGACATGGGCTAGTTAACTATTGATCATGGGTTCGTTAATTAATTGACATGGACTAGTTAACTATTGACATGGACTAGTTAACTAATTGGCATGGGCTAGTTAACTAATTATCATGGGCTAGTTAACTAATTGGCATGGGCTAGTTAACTATTGATCATGAGCTAGTTAACTAATTGACATGGGCTAGTTAAGTAACTATCATGGGCTAGTTAACTAATTGACATGGACTAGCTAACTAATTGATCATGGGCTGGTTAACTATTTATCATGGTTTAGTTAACTAATTTATCATGGGCTAGTTAACTAATTATCATAGGCTAGTTAACTAGTTGACATGGGCTAGTTAACGTATTGACATGGGCTTTTAAATAATTGTCATGGGCTAGTTAACTAACTTATCATGGGCTAGTTAACTAATTGTCATGGGCTAGTTAACTAATTGACATGGGTTATTTAACTGATTGCCATGGGCTAGTTAACTAATTGATCATGGGCTAGTTAACTAATTGTTATGGTCTAGTTAACTGACATGGGCTAGTTAACTAATTGATCATGGGTTAGTTAATAAATTGACATGAGCTAGTTAAGTAAATGATCATGGGCTAGTTAACTAATTGATCATGCTCTGGTTAACTAATTGACAAGGGTTAGTTAACTAATTGATCATGGGCTAATTAGCTAATTGTTAAGGGTTATTTAAGTAGTTGTCATGGGCTAGTTAACTAATTGACATGGGCTAGTTAACTAATTGATCATTGGCTAGTTAGCTAATTGTAATGGGCTAGTTAACTAATTGATCATGGGCTAGTTAATTAATTGATCATGGGCTAGTCAACTAATTGCCATGGGCTAGTTAACTAATTTATAATGGGCTAGTTATCTAATTGTCATCGGCTAGTTGAATAATTGATTATGAGCTACTTAACTAATTGTCATGGGCTAGTTAATTAATTAATCATAGTCTAATTAACTAATTTATCATGGACTATCTAACTAATTATAATGGGCTAGTTAACTAATTATCATCGGCTAGTTAATTAATTTATAATGGGCTAGTTAACTAGTTGTCATGGGCTAGTTAACTAATTGTCATGAGCTAGATTACTAATTTATAATGGGCTAGTTAACTAGTTGGCATGGGCTAGTTAACTAGTTGATTATGGGCTAGTTAACTAATTTATAATGGGCTACTTAACTATCTCATGTCAATTAGTTAACTAGTATGGGCTTGTTAACTATTGATCATGGGCTAGTTAAATAATTTATGTGAGCTAGTTATCTAACTGTCATGGGCTAGTTAACTAATTGTCTTGGGCTATTTAACTAATTGTCATTGTCTAGTTAACTATTGATCATGGGCTAGTTAACTAATTTATCATGGGTTAGTGAACTATTGATCATGGGATAGTTGACTATTAATCATCAGCTCATTAACTATTTGATCATGGGTTAGTTAACTCATTAATCATGAGCTAGTTAACTAATTGATATGGGCTAGTTAACTAATTGATCATGGGCTAGTTAACTAATTGACATGGGCTAGTTAACTAATTGACATGGGCTAGTTAACTAATTCTTATGGGCTAGTTAACTAATTGACATGGGCTAGCTAAATTATTAATCATTGGCTAGTTAACTAAATGACATGAGGTAGTTAACTAATTGACCATGGGCTTGTTCACTAATTGACCATTGGCTAGTTAACTAATTGACAAGGCCTAGTTCACTAATTGATCATGCAGTAATTAACTAATTGTCAAAGGCTAGTTAATTAATATTCATGGGCTAGTTAACTAAATGTTATGAACTAGTTAACAAATTCACATGGGCTAGTTAAGTAATTGGCATGGGCTAGTTGAATAATTGTCATGGGCTAGTTAACTATTGATCATGGGCTAGTTAACTAATTGATCATGGACCTATTAGCTATTGATCATGGGCTAGTTCACCAATTGATCATGGGCTAGTTAACTAATTGCCATGGGCTAGTTAACTAATTGACATGGGCTACTTAACTAATTGTCTTGGGCTAGTTAAGTAATTTATCATGGGATAGTTAACTAATTGATCATGGGCTAGTTAACTAATTGACATGGGCTACTTAACTAATTGTTCATGGGCTAGTTAGCTAATTCTTATGGTCTAGTTAACTAATTGAGATGGGCTAGTTAACTATTTGACATGGGCTATTGAACTAATTGATCATGGGATAGTTAACTAATTGATCATGGGATAGTTAACATATTGATCATGGGTTAGTTCACTAATTGATAAGGGCTAGTTAACTAATTACCCATGGACTAATTAACTAATTGTCAAGGGTTAGTTAACTAATTATCATGGGCTAGGTAACTAATTGATATGGGCTAGTTAACTAATTGATCAAGGGCTAGTTAACCAATTGTCATGGCCTAGTTAACTAATTGTCATTGTCAAGTTAACAAATTGACATGGGCTAGTTAAGTAATCGACATGGACTAGTTAACTAATTTACATGGGCTAGTTAACTAATTGGTCATCGGCTAGTTAACTATTGATCACAGGCTAGTTCACTAATTGATCATAGGCTAGGTAGCTTATTGTCATGGGCTAGTTAACTAATTGTCATGGGCTAGTTAACTAATTGACATGGGCTAGTTAAATAATTGTCATGGGCTAGTTAACTAATGTACTATGGGCTAGTTAACTAATTGTCATGGGCTAGTTAACCAATTGTTATTGTCTAGTTAACTAATTGACATGGGCTAGTTAACTAATTGTCATGGGATAGTTAATTAATTGACATGGGCTAGTTAACTAATTGATCATGGGCTAGTTAACTAATTCACATGAGCTAGTTAACTAATTTGCCATGGGCTAGTTAACTAATTGAGCATGGACTAGTTAACTAATTGATAAGGGCTAGTTAACTAATTGATCATGGACTAGTTAACTAATTCTCAAGGTCTAGTTAACTAATTGTCATGTGTTATTTAACTAATTGACATGGGCTAGTTAACTAATTGATCATGGGCTAGTTATATTATTGTCATGGCCTAGTTAACTAATTGTCATGGGATAGTTAACTAATTCAAATGGACTAGTTAAATCATTGAAGTGGGCTAGTTAACTAGTTGACATGGACTAGTTAAGTAATTGACATGGGCTAGCTAACTATTGATCATGGGCTAGTTAAATACTTGATCATGGACTAGTTAACTATTGATCATGAGATAGTTAACTATTTGATCATGGGCTAGTTAACTAATTGATTATGGGCTAGTTAACTAATTGACATGGGCTAGTTAACTAGTTGATCATGGAATAGTTAACTAATTGACAAGGGCTAGTTAACTAATTAACAAGGGCTAGTTAACTAATTGTCATAGGCTAGTTAACTAATTATCATGGCCTAGTTAACTAATTTAAATTGGATAGTTAATTAATTGTTGTGGGATAATTAACTAATTGACATGGGCTATTTAAATAATTATAATGGGCTAGTTAACTATTTGTCATGGGCTAGTTAAATAACTGACATGGGCTAGTTAACTAATTGTCATGGGCTAGTTAAATATTTATCATGGGCTAGTTAACTACTTGATCATGGGTTAGTTAACTATTTGATCATGGGCTAGTTAACTAATTGATCATGGGCTAGTTAACTATTGATAATGGACTAGTTAACTAATTGTCATGGGCTAGTTAACTAATAGGTCATGGGTTAGTTAACTAATTGTAATAGAATAGTTAACTAATTGATATGGGCTAGTTAACTAATTGTCATGGGCTAGTTAACTAATTGATCATGGGCTAGTTAACTAACTGACGTGGGCTTGTTAACTTATTGTCATAGGCTAGTTAACTATTGATCATGAGCTAGTTAACTAATTGTCATGGGCTAGTTAACTAATTGAGATGGGATAGTTAAAGAATTGACATGGGCTACTTAACTATTGACATGGGCTAGTTAACTAATTGATATGAGCTAGTTAACTATTGACATGGGCTGGCTAATTATTGATCATGGGCTAGTTAACTAGATGACATAGACTAGTTAACTAACTGACATTGGCTAATTAAGTAATTGGCATGGGATAGTTAACTATTGATCATGGGATCGTTTACTAATTGGCATAGGCTAGTTAATTAATTGTCATGCGCCAATTAACTAATTGACATGGGCTAGTTAACAAATTGACATGGGCTAGTTAACAAATTGACATGTGCTAGTTAAGTAATTGATATGGGCTAGTTAAATAATTGTCATGGGCCAGTTAACTATTGGTCATGGGCTAGTTAACTAATTGATCATGGGCTAGTTAACTAATTGCCATGGACTAGTTAACTAATTAGCATGGGCTAGCTAACTAATTGACATGGGCTAGTTAAATAATTATCATGGGCTAGTTAAGTAATTGTCATGGGCTAGTTAACCAATTGATCATGGGCTAGTTAACTAATTGACATGGACTAGTTAACTAATTGTCATGGGCTAGTTAACTATTGATCATGTGCTAGTTAACTAATTGACATGTGGTAGTTAACTAATTGACATGGGATAGTTAACTATTGATCATGGGCTAGTTAATTAATTGACATGGGCTAATTAACTATTTACATGGGCTAGTTAACTAATTGACATGGGCTAGTTAACTAATTGGCATAGGCTACTTAACTATTGATCATGGGCTAGTTAAGTAATTTTCATGGGTAGTGTTGATGGGTGTTTTAGCACTTTTCAGTGCAGGTAATGCATAAGTGCATCACCTCTCTTGAAAGACAACCTCCTACAACAAGTTTTAGATAATTAGCCCAAGGTCTCTTGGGTGTCAAGTAATGACAATGATTGGAATATCTTAGTAGGTTGATGTGTTTTGTTGGTTACACAGGGTCGACCTTTATGGTTTACAAAGCAGGAGAATTTGGGTCTACAAATGGAGTTTCAAGAGTGTTGGAAGTGAATGAATAGTGGTTTCCCACTCAAAATAGCAAGCTGAAACTCAACATGTTTATCTGATTTAGCATTGTTATGATGCTTTAAATCCTACTCTAACAAAGGACTGAAAGAAATAGCAAAAGAGGAAAAGGTTAAGAAAAAAATTATAAATCTAAGCTATGAATGAACAGTAACAATGGTGGCTACTACAGTAGATAGACTCCCATAAAGTAGTTTTTTCTTGACCAAGAAAGACCTACAACTACACAAAATCAATGCAATCTTCTAAGGACTGCAGTTTTTAAGATTGTGTATTCACCTCATGAATATACAATTGAACTAGTTTGCATCAAATGAGTTAGCTCAGACTAGCTTTACAAAGTGATTCATCATCAATAAATCACAAAAAGCATGAGCTGGAAGTGCATCAAATACTATAACAACCAACACCATTAAAGTCATCCAAGAAACTACAAGCTAAAACTAATAGGGAAGTTGAACCATGCATGCATAATGAACAAACTCAAAAGAAACACCCATAAAACCATGCAATGCTTCTCTCTATTGCTACCAAATTTCCTTTACACCAATTCACCAACCATTTACAAATGAGGGGGAAGCCCCTATTTATAGTTTTCCAAAGCCCAAATCAATGACTAGGATTGATTTACAATGAGTGGCTCAGATTTTTTTTACATTAGTGTTTCACCTACCCCCATTATAGAGGAATTTAAAATACATAATTTGTCTCATTCCTATTCCATCATCTAGTGACTCAAGTATTGTAGCAATTTTTTCCTCTAGCTATTTTCTATGTTGTGGCTGAAACTAACAAAGGCTTCCCTCTATTTGATGTGTTTGTAGTGTTCATTCAACCGATCGAATGAATCTTCTTGTAGATGTATGGCCAAAGAGAAGACACGCTACTCCTGATCCTAGTGGACAACTCCTAGTAGATCATGATCATTTAGTGAAAGGATAAAACAACTCCCCTCTTATTTTGACTTCGGTATATAACCTTATGATTTATTGGCGCTGACTTCCTTTTGCATTCTGTCATATGTTGGCCATCCCTCCCTTGGAAAATTGACCATTTCTTATGCAGACATCCATCTCCCAAAAAATTTCATCGTTCTTAGTACATTCCCATAGTTGGACACAAGAGAGCACCTCCCTCCGTAGATTCAACATGTGGTGTGTAATCCCTTCTTTTGGATTGTCTTCTCAATTATTTCACCTTCTTTCCTCCCCTTAGATCAAGTTTCAACAAGGACCTCTTTGTTACATGCTCTGGCACAAATTTATGGATGGGTACATCATGAGAAGTGCCTTGCTCCAGTCCTCCTTTCTGCAAGATTATACCTGCAAGCAACACATGCAATAATTAGGCCATTCAAAACAATAAAGGTTTATAAAAGGGGAATTGCATATCTCTTGATAATAGGATGGCATTATGAACTACAACATTTCAAGCCTCAAATCACCCTATTTAATTTCAATTGGTTCCTATGAATCACTACATGCATACATGAAGCCTCCAAGATTTAGTGATCATCCCCTTTTAATCTCGAATTAGCAAGTAATCAATGAGTGAATGGGGCATGATTTAAGTTAATTTGATTACGAGACCTCATTCATCATGTTTTCTTCCATTTCTACCTTCAATACAGTCTTTTCATAACCACACCGTTGAGAGGGATTTAATGGCCTTTGAAATGCTTAAGAGAGAGAGAAATGAGGTCGTAAAGGTGCTCCTCCCTTCAATAGTCGATCCAAGAAAGCTTACAGCGAAAAGGAGACGTGGGCCTATCATTAGCTGATGTTGCTAGAACGTTGTTGTGGGTAACTCAAGGGACAATGGCCTAGGGAAAAGTAGCTCGAATGTTGTCATAGTCGTAGGACCCTGCATGGAAGATTTTCATTAGGTGTGGGATTGCAAGGACACTCCCATAAATTTGTCATTTAGACAATGGCACAAAGGCAACAACCATCCACATCATAACACCCACAAGGAGAAATGGTCGAGGCAATGGTGGCCCCTCCACGTAGCACATCTACCACTCGGAATGAACTTGCAGACTAGTTGTGTGTGATGCGGACCCCATGAAGAAGGAGGATGTTCCCACTTAAAAGGATGATGTGGGGAGGCCATTATCCGTCGGCAGCCTCCATAATGCCAGCTTCTGCATAAACCAAGACCTTCATGACTTCATTGCTCCAAGCTTGCACGATCACCCTTTTGAAAGAGTATTTCACAATTTGAAAGGCTCCAATTATCCAGGCCAAAATACCACCCACAAAATTGACACATTCCAGCCATCGATTGACCTGCTTACTTACCATTCCAACGTGATCGTTGGGTATGGATCTCAAATCATTCATAAACTTTATGCACTTGATTTGTGACTCTTCAATTGGAGTGATGTAATTTCTTGTGAGTTCAATCTAGCCATGGAAATCCATCAGTCGAAGATCGATGGTCCTAACCTCCTTCATGTTCATGCTTAATCATTTTGACTCTTTCATCACTTAATTGTTGCATAGATCTATCCTCGAGGACACGAGAGAAGAAATTCCCCTTTGGATACTTAGTGAGGATGTTAAAATTGCTAGGTTGTCCTTTGTCATCGAGTCATGATATGCCCATTGCACGGTTATTAAACAATAACTCTCCATTTCCAATCAAAGGCCACAACTTCTATGTTAAGAAATCTCGTTAGATGTGAAATTATTGGTTCCACCATTATTTGTGATTCATAGGTAGCACTTGGGGGAGTTTGGATTCCTGAGATGAAGATGCATGGTGAACAAACTGTGTAGGAGCAGAGTGTAAGAGCGTTGTTGGTGGACACCGTTTGAATAGTGAAATGGGTTGTGGACCCCACGAGTGATATTTTCGTTGAAGGACATGTAGGGGGGGAGTTTCCGGGTGGTCGCTTCATGGATGCCATAAAGAAAATTTCGTTGAGATCATGGAAGCCTGCATGCATGTACTCACAGGAATATGAGAAGGCGAGATTTGTAGTACCAAGCGCAGGCTCCCTTGGAATATTATTTACCATATTTAACCACCTAACAATAAACAAGGATGTTGTCGATCTATTGTATGCTACCGTATATGATCTAAATAATCCCTTACTTCAACATCCTTTATCACTGCTGCAATGAATTCCCTTGATTACTGACATTCGTCATGACCCTCACACATTCTAAGGTTCCACACTGCTGTCAATTACCTTTTGCTTCACAAAGAGCTACTGCAAACCAACATCCCAAATCCCTCAACAAATTCATCGTAAATGAATGCCCATTATTCAGATTTTGAGATTAACACCTCTGTGATAATTCATTTCTATTCATCCCCTTTTTTGTAGCTTGCAATCGCTCACCATCTAATCCTATCATCAAGGCCGAGACACTTCAATTATTCACTAACCTCCCACACAACTCACTCATGATCGATCAGATCTCTTTTGCAATGATCTTGTGGGCCAATACTTCCTTGTCTGCTAGTTGATCATGAGCAAGACCTCACTTAGCCCTTTCGAATCTCTTATTGGTTTATCAACATTTATGGTTTGTTGATTTGAGTCAATAATTATGTTGGTCTCATCATGGATGTTAATGGTCTTTGGAACCTAGTGGTCCCCTTGAATAAAGTGTGTGGGAGTGGCAATCATCGACATCCATGAAGGGAGCATCATAAATAATGGTGATGGGACTAATGGCTCCACACTAGCGGAGCCCGCATGGGAGAAGTCTGTCAAATGGATGAGTTGAGATAGATGAGCGAAGAAGTCGATGGGGAAGTGACTTCATAAAGACAGTTGAGGGAATTACGGGTATCGCAAAGGACGAAGATGGTGGACAAGTGAGTGTGAGTGGTGATTATAGGAACACCACTTGGCGCCATCCCCAAACCACAGTGAACCCGCAGTCGCAACCCACGAAGGAGAATGACGTGGGGAAAATACTCATAGACATTGTTCTAGTAATGCGGGCAGAGATGTGAGGGAAGACGTAGTAGGATGGACACTAAAACAGTGGAGTCAAGAACACCGAGCTCCACATGTAGACTCTCACAGACCATTCTTCACAAAAAAATTTCTCAACACATTCCCTTTTAAATGATTTCTTGCATTCCAAAACAACCAAGTGCTTCAGCGATAGATAATCAACTCCTTAGTCCAAGGTCCATGATTTTTGTAGAGGACTCATTTGATGTTATGGCACTCATGAGGGAATGGCCGAGCAAGCGACAACCACGATGTCACACATAAGTGTATGTGGGTGAAAAGTGCAGATGTGTTGCGTATGATTTTAGTTTTACAATGGTGAAATGAAGGACGACGTCCGCCACACAGAGACCCGCAAAAGATGACGGTGTCAATGGGCAGCAAGTCTGGGAAGTGAGGAGGCAATGAAGGTTTTCCTTTGCAAAATGGTGTGGTGGTGATGACCTCCCACAAGCGGTGTCCCACAAGGGCAGACCCGTCATCGAGCTTTGACTTGATAATCCACCCGCAAACCTTAAATTTCATCACAAGGAAATAGTACATGTGGGTCTCGCGAGGTGGAGCGATTTGGGAGCATAGTCATTTAAACACCAGCAGTCGGACAAAGGCAAGCTATGCATAAAGGCCCATGACCTTCAATATTTTGGCAATTTTGAAGTGAGTTGGGCCTAGCTTAGTAATGGCACTAACAGGACGAAAAAACCACCAGTGAGGCCCATCATGCAGGCGGAAGCCAAGGGTTGACCATTGCAAGAGCAGTGAAATGGGAACAAAGATCCACAAAGGGCAACCCGCAACTACGGGTCTGCGGTGCATGAAGGACACAATGAGATCAAGGATGGTTACGGGGTCTACCATGTAGATGAATGTTGGGGTTTGGTCGCGAGTGAATGAAAGAGTGCAACGATGAATGACAAGAGGAAACCCGCGAATGCAGGTCCATGAGGGAAAATAGACGCTGGGAAAAAAGCTAAGGGAAACTTGCATGACCCAACCCGCAAAGGCCAATGACTTAATGAAGCTCAGCTAGGTGAACCCGACCAATAAGAATTTAATCATTTTAAGGCACATGACCATCCCAGGCTTGGCGATAGGGATGCACAAAAGGAGACAAGAGAAAAATAACCCATCAAGAGCAAAAATGACCCATCAGGAGAAAAAGAAAGGGGGTCCCTTCCTTAGGTGGGGTGTGTGTGCAAAATATGCATAAAAAATGGTGACTCACTGGGGAAATGCTCCAGAGCATTTCGATGAAAAATCAAAATCACGAACCCAAAATCTTTGGTTCTGATCCTCACTCTAGGGTAAACAAACCAGATGCTCGACCAAAGGATCATAACAACAAACTAACCCAACCTTTATTATGCTAGAAATCCAAGTCTGTGCAATTGTGTTAATTCCTATCCTTTAGCCACTACAAGAACCTAAGCTCCATCAAGTTAAGCTACATAATTGATTCTAACTTCAAAAGCATATGGGATATTGCCTCACTACCAGTTAGGCATCCATAGCCTCAACAAGGTTGCTGCTATGATTCTCCTAAACATTTCTCTCCTACTAGCCAGGTGTCTATAGCCTCGGTAGACTTATTTGTATCCTCCTAAAAAATTTGATTTTCTTCCTTTTGATTTTGATTTTATTTTCTTTCTTTTCTTATTCCTTTTCCTTTGATTTTATCTTTTTCAATTCCTTTTACTTCAACCCACAAGCAGTGAAGCTCACACTCAAGGCTAAGAATCACAGTGGCACTGAAGTAGAATTTTAGATTTTTCACTTAACTTGTCTTCACAAAAGGAACCTATAGGAAATTTTAGATTCTTAAAGTGTGTGAGATATGATATTTTAGAATACGTTGAAATCAAACCAACCAATGATTTATCCTCTTTGAGGCAAACATCTAGGTCACTTGACACTAACAGAAGACCCTCACCATCCACTCTAAAAACTTGATTAGAGTTTATCGAACAAATACATAGAACAACCCCAAGCAATAAAATGATGGTTGTGCACATAAACATGCCTAGCAAAAAATAAAGGGGACCCTGAGCAAAGCAGCAAAGTGGAAGAAAATGATAAGAAAATGAAAAACAAACACAAACAAAAGGGAAACTACTCTAACCAAAGTGGGAAAGCGAAAGTAGACAACAAGGAAACTAATATGAAGAAAACTAACCTATGAAAAACCAACTAACCTAAAAAAAGTAGGAAAGTAGAGTATATACATGACAACGAGATATGCACATGAAGCCAACACTACTCAAAACAAACTATGTGCAAAGATATCTACAAAGCACGTGATGTTGAGGCAAGGAAGACTAATGTTTATGCTCATTGGATTTCATAATGCATGCACAAATAGAAGGTAAATCCTTATATTAAAAAAAAAGTTCATCATTGCATCATTCAAATTCAATCGCATATTCTCAAAAAATCAGTAGCTGAGGAGGTTCATTAAATCCATGGTCAATCCATAAAAAATTTCATCTCCCCTCGTTCCCATAATCAAAATAATAAATACAGCTATAAGAGTTCACAAGAGAAAGGAAAGATAGAACCTGGGTGTCATCAAGCAAAGGTGGCAACGTTTGACAGTCAAGGGTGAGCACTGCATCATCGATCTTCGTGTTGGCAGCCTCGGGTGGAGGCACTGAGTGGTGCAGAATCCTTGGTCTTGAGCTTGCATAGGGACAAAAGGAAGGGGTAGTAGACACCTCTTCCAAGCCACTAGTAGGACTTGGAAAACCTCTCGGCTATTCCTCAAGGAGAAACACTTTGTCTCATTGATCCTCTATAGTCTCAATGTCCATTTGGCTATTGTCGTCAAAAGGAAGCATGTTGTCCCATCTTCTTCCCCAGGTGTTGACCTTAATTTTATGATGTTCATTGTCATAAGAAGATGACATGGATGAATTTTTCCTATAGCTACCCTCTGAACATGTAGGAGGATCAACAATGGCCGAGGTAGAAGGATCCTCAGTTGCACCCCTTGATTGGCAAGGCACATCTTCTATCTAGTCAACTACCCAAACACCCCTACCTTGGTCTTCTTCTCCTTGTAGTTCATGCAGCTCACCACAATGTTCGCTCATTTCTTCTTGTTCATTGTCATTATATATGGAGAAAGAACCCCTTTCCCAATTCAGAGACTCTAATGCTTCACCATCTGGAGGTTCAAGTAGTATGTCTTCATCATGACCATATTTTGAAATGTACCCCTCCCCGATATCGTTATACCTTCGTGGCACAATTCCAAGTGGGAAGAAATTAGTAAGGGACACTAGCTCATCAAGGGGACCAAAATTTACTATGTGATTTTCCTCTAAGGATTCCCCATAAAACCTACCATCCATGGTGTATAAACGTTCTTCAAGAGGGAAAGGCTCTTGATGTTCAAAGATTGGTTCTCCCACTTGATTTGATTCATCATTTAAAGGCTCAAGACTATGGTGTTCCCTTTTCGTTGTTGTCCCAACCTCTTCTTTGAGGCTGCCCTCAACTAAGTTGTCACATGGTTCCAACTCTTGGACTTCTAATTCAATCCTTGAAGCAACCACAGGAAGCAATGCACTTGGCTTCCCCACTTGTTCTTTAACTTGCTCAATGGCGTCTTGGCATAGTTCACACGTGAACTCTGAATGTGGCAAGTCATGAAGCCTGCACCAAATTGGCAGCAATTACACTTCTAATTCCACTTGGCATCTCAACTCTAACCAATCCCTCACGAGTCTTGAGACGAGCTCGTTGTATCTTTCAATTACTGGGTCCTCATCGTCAGCCAAGAAGGAAATCTGATAGTAGACAACCGCGGTATATGGTTGTTCCCATTCCCCTAAATCTTCATTCTTAGATGCTTGATCACTGCCACTTATGAAGGAGAGGTTTTCTAACCTGATTTCGCTTATGCCTACATCATCATTTTCTTTTGTTCCAAGGATTTCAACCTCATCTTGTATCTATTCTTCATCATTTATGTTGGTTGTCCTATCCTATGTTGCTATAAGTTTTGTTAATTCATCTTCGATTGCCAATCATTCCTCCTCTTGAGTGGAGGACTGCCCTTTATTGATAAAGTAGAGGCTCTTCAATTCCTTTCTAAGTGAGTTTTCACCAAGGTTTCTTATTGCCCTAAAGAGGTTAACTTCTTCATCTTGATTTTTAGCTTCAATGTTTGCTATTCCAACACTTACTTCCATGGATTTCCTTGGTTCAGCCTCAACATGTTGTCTCCCAGATGTTGACAGCTCTCCTTCCTCAATGAATAAATACTCTTCATTAGGAGTTGGTTGTCCTAGCTCATACAAACTGCCCTTTACTTGAATGATGGCGTTTATGCATGATGAACAAGTAAATTCTGAGTGAGGTGCATTATGAAATCTGCACCAGCTTGACATCAAGACCTCTTCCAATCCTTTCCCATCCTTGTTATTCAAGTGTTCTTGAATTAAACCCTTGAAGGCCCCAGCTTCCATGTCAACAAATTCCTCTTCTGGATCAGTAGGAGCCAAGGGCTAGTATTTCTCCCAAAAGAGGATTTCTCCTTGCAGGGCCTTTCCAATTTTGCCCAAGAATGTTAGACACTCTAATTCATTATGCCTGCGAGTGCAATGGATTCTACATTTTTCCACCAATGTAAATTGTTGAAATGGCCACCTCAATCTCCTATTTAAATCTACATGTAGCTGAGTGATGTTGATTTGAAGTCATTGTTCCATCTCAACTCAAATGCTACCTTTTCTTCAAATTTTTTGATTTTAAAATTTCAGCGAATGATGAGATCTTCCTATCTCATATTTTTACTTGAGAGTGCTTTTAACTTCTAACTTTCAGCTTTGTAGCCTAAAGCTCAGCCATGCCCTCCTTCTGGTGCCAATTCTTTTGATGGGTGTTTTAGCACTTATCAACACAGGTAATGCATAGGTGCATCACCTCTCTTGAAAGACAACCTCCTACAACAAGTTGCAGAAAATTGCCCCAAGGTTTCTCGGGTGTCAGGTCATGACAATGCTTGGAATATCTCAGTTGGTTGATGTTTGTTTTTGGTAACACAGGGCCGAACTTTATGGTTTACAAAGCATGGGAAGTTGGGTTTTCAAATGGAGTTTCAGGAGTGTTGGAAGTGAATGAACAATGGTTTCCCACTCAAAACAACAAGCTAACTTCAGCCGATCGAATGAATCTTCTTGTAGATGTATGGCCGAAGAGCAGACATGCTACTCCTGATCTTGGTGAATAGCTCCTAGTAGATCATGATTGTTTAGTGAAAGGATAAAACAACTCCCCTCTTATTTTGACTTCGGTAGATAGCCTTTTGATTTATTGGTGCTAACTTCCTTTGGCATGCTGTCATACGTTGGCCAACCCTCCCTTGGAAAATTGACCATTGCTTATGCAGACATCCATCTCTCGATAATTTTCATCATTCTTAGTACATTCCCATAGTTGGACACGTGAGAGAAAATCCCTCTACAGATTCAACATGCGGCATGTAATCCCTTCTTTTGGATTGTCTTCTCAATGATTTCACCTTCTTTCCTCCCCTTCAATCAAGTTTGGATAGGGACCTCTTTGTTGCATGCTCTGGCACAAATTCATGGGTGGGCACATCATGAGAAGTACCTTGCTCTAGTCCTCCTTTTTGCAAGATTATACCTACAAGAAACACATGCAATAATTATTTCATTCAAAACAACAAAGGTTTATAAAAGGGGAATTGTATATCTCTTGATAATAGGATGACATTATGAACTACGACATTTCAACCCTCGAATCACCCTCTTTAACTTCAATTGGTTCCTATGAATCACTACATGCAGAAATGAAACCTCCTAGATTTAGTGATCATCCCCTTTTAATCTCAAATTAGCAAGTAATCAATAAGTGAAGGGGGCATGATTCAGGGTAATTTGATTACAGGACCTTGTTCATCCTGTTTTCTTCCATTTCTACCTTCAATACAATCTTTGAAAAACCACACCGCCGAGAGGGATTTAATGGCCTTTGAAATGCGTAAGAGAGAGAGAGAGAGAGAAATGAGGTTGTAAAGGCACTCCTCCCTTGAATAGTCAATCCAAGCAAGCTTACAACAAAAAGGAGACACGGGCCTATCATTAGCCGATGTTGCCAAAATGTCATTGCGGGTAACTCAAGGGAAAACGACCTTGGGAAAAGCATCTTGAATGTCATCATAGCCCTAGGACCCTACATGAAATATTTACATTAGGTATGGGAGTGTGGGATGCTCCCATAGGTTTTTCATTTAGATAACGACACAAAGCCAATAGTCGTTCATCTCATAACACCCGCAAGGAGAAATGACCAAGGCAATGGCAACCCCCGCATGCAACACATTCGCTACTCAGAATGAGCTTGCAGACCATCTGTGTTTGATGCGAACCCCATGAAGGAGGAGGATGTCCCCACTTAAAAGGAAAGTGCATGGAGGCCATTATCCGTCAGTAGCCTCCATAATGCCAGCTTCCACATAAACCAAGAACTTCATTACTTCATCGCTTCAAGCTCGTATGGTCACCCTTTTGAAAGAGTATTTCACAATTTGAAAGGCTCCAATCGTCCAACCCAGAATAACACCCAAAAAATTGACACATTCCAACCATCGATCAACCTACTTACTTATCATTCCAACGTGATCATTGGGTATGGATCTTAGATCATTCATAAATTCTATACATGTGAGTTGTGACTCTTCAATTGGAGCGACGTAATTTCTTGTGAGTTCAATCCAGTCGTGGAAATCCATCAATCGAAGATCGATGGTCCTAACATCCTTTGTGTTCATGCTTAATCATTTTGACTCTGCCATCACTTAATTGTTGCATAGATCTTTCCCCAAGGATGCGAGAGAAGAAATTCCCCTTTGAATACTTGGTGAGGACGTTAAAATTGCTAGGTTGTCCTTTGTCATCGAGTCATGATATGCCCACTACACAGCTGGTAAACAATACCTCTCCATTTCCAATCAAAGGCCACAAACTCTATGTTAAGCAATCTCGTCAGATGCGAAATAATTGGTTCCCCCATTATTTGCAATTCATAGGCAACACTTGGGGGAGTTTGGCTGCTTGACATGAAGATGCATGGTGAGAAAACCGCGTAGGAGCAAAGTGTAAGAGCATTTTTGGTGGATGTCGTTTGAATGGCGAAATGGGCCACGGACCCCGCGAGTCATATTTTTGTCAAAGGACATGCGGGGGGGGAGTGTGCAAGTGGCTGCTACATGGATGCCGCCAGGAAAATGTCATTGAGATCGTGGAAGCCCGCATGAATGTACCCATAGGCATATGAGAAGGCGAGATCCGCAATACCAAGCATAAGCTCCCCTAGAATATTATTTACCATATTTAACCACCTCACAATAAACATGGATTACATCGATATGTTGTATGCTACTTTATATGATCCAAATAATCCCTTACTTCAACATCCTTTATCATTGTTGCCATGAATTCCCTTGATTACTGAGATTTTGCATGACCCTCGCACGTTCTAAGGTTTTGCACTGCTACCCATCACCTTTCACTTCACAAAGAGCTGCCACAAACCAATGTCCCAAATCCCTCGACAAATTCATCGTAAATGAATGCCCATTATTCAGATTTCAAGATTACCACCTCCATGATAAGTCATTTATGTTCACCCCTTTTTTGCAGCTTTCAATCGCTCACCATCCAATCCTATCATCGGGGCTAAGACACTTCGATTATTCACCAACCTCCCACACTACTCACTCCTGATCAATCAGATCTCTTTTGCAATGACTCTCGTGGGCCAACACTTCCTTGTCTACTAGTTGATCATGAGCAAGCCCTCACTCAACCCTTTAGAATCTCTTATTGGTTTATGAAAAATTATGGTTTGATGATTTGAGTCAATAATTATGTTGGTCTCATCATGGATGTTAATGGTATTTGGAACCCAATTGTCCCCCTAATTAGAGAGTACGGGAGTGGCAATTGCCGAAAGCCATGAAGGGAGCATCGTACATAATGGTGATGGGACTGACGACTCCCACACTAGCGAAACCCACTTGGGAGAAGGTCATTGGAGGGATGAGTTGAGACAGACGAGCAGAGAAGTCAATGGGGAAGCGACTTCATAAAGACAACTGAGGGGATTGTGGGTCCCGCAAAGGACAAAGCTGGCGAATGGGTGAGCATGGGTGACAATTATGGGAATGCCACTTAACATCATCCCCAAACCACAACGAATGCGTAGTTGGAACCCGCGTAGGAGAATGATGTGGGGAAAACACTCATAGACATCATTCTAGTAATGCAGACGAAGACATGAGGGAAGATGCAGTGGGATGGCTGCTAAAATGGAAGATTCAAGAACATCGAGCTCTACATGCAGACTCTCGCAGGCCATTCTTTGTAAAAAATTTGCTCAACACATTCGCGTTGATGGTGTTTTCTACATAGCAACAACTCAGACAGAATGTGATATCCTATCTCTCTTGAAAGGTAAATCCCTATCAGCAAGCCTCAAGAGATAACCCCAAGGTCTCTAATGTCAGGTGTTGACATGCAATAAAACAACTCAATGATAAAATGTGAAATACTGGTAATCACAAGGGGACCTTACAAATGAACAATGCTAGAAGTGTACTTTCATCAGATGCAACAACATGGTGATACTTTTAATCCTAAAACTAACCTAGATTCAAAATAAACAGCAAAAGAGATAAGGGTTTCAGAGAGATCCTAATGCTAACACCTAAGATCAATCACAACAATGATGAATGTTGCAAATGGACAGATCCCCAATAAAACCAATCTCTGCTTGATCAAGGACAAGCCCACAACTCCATAGAATGGTGTAATCTTCTAAGGAAACTGAAGATTTTCAGACTATGAACATTCATCCACATACCCAGTAAATGGTGCAATGTAAACAAGTATCCACAATTGAACTTAGCACAAAAGAAGGCCCGGACTAACTTTACACAGCAACTTACAGTCAAAAACTTGCTAAAAGTATGGACCGGAGATCGATCAACATCATTACCATTTCACTATTGACATGAAAGAACTAAAAAACTAGCATCTAACATCTAACACTGAGAATTGAGAACAAGAAACCATAAACTGTCAAAGGTAAATACAAAGTTTGTCAAATCAACAACTCAATTGCATTACTTCTCCAGTATTACATAACAATTTTTCAGTCTCTCTCCTCTCCTACAGCTAATTTCTGAAATCTACTTGTCAATTCTGGCCTTCTACAGCTTCTAATCAGTTCTTTTAACCCATTCTAAACCTTTACAAATGAGAAGGCGCTGGCCTTTTATAGAAAATTACATTTTGAATCAATGGCCAAGATTTAATTCATCCAATGGCATAAATTACACTTCTAGAAGCATCCAGCTGTTACATTTAATTTGGGAGCTCATGGTACATCATCATCCAATCAATTGCATTCAGTTGCATTATGGCCCAATGACATTAATTTTGAGAAAATCCTCATTGGAGAATAAATACAGCTTCACATGTCTTTCCTTGTTAAATGCACCTCTCCAATTGGTATACAGTTGGTGGCATAGATTCTTATGCAGACCCCACTTTAATATTTGAGTTGAACTTTTCCAGATTTTCCCTATTGGCACGAATCCATATGCAAGTCCCCTTTTTTTGATTTATTTCATCCTGAAAAATAGATATCATCATTAGTAGCTCACATGTCAAAATCGAATCCAAATTAAATTTAAATACAATTTTGGCCCTTTAAAAAAATCCTTCCATTTTTTTATGGGAACTTTCCGTTTTCGAAAAAAAATTATTTTTGGAAATTTTTTATTTTAAAAAATAATTCCATTTTGGAAAATTTCGGATTTTGAGGGCTTGAAGAAATTTTCCAAAATGAAATTTCCATTTTGGAAAATTTGGTTTTGAGGGCTTGAAGGAATTTTCCAAAAAAAGAAAATTTATATTTTTGGAAAACTTCAGGTTTTTGAGGGCTTGAAGGAATTTTCCAAAAAAGAAAATTTCGAGATTTTGAGGGTCTGAAGGAATTTTCATGGATTTCTGCTCAGGGAGGAAAATCCTGAAATTCCAAGCAAGGTCAAAATCCCCTAAACCTCATAACTTTTTTTTTAGAAGGAATTTTTGAGAAGTTCAAAATGCAATTTGGCCTAATTTTTCATCCTCTATCCATTGGTGTAAAAAGATTTACACATAACATTCAAAATTCACTTCAAAATCCCCATTTCCAATTTTCAAGACAAGTCAAGAGCCCCTAGAGCCTCAGAATATTGCCTTCATCAAACCAAGTCCTGAATTAATCCCAAAATAACCTCCCAAGAAGAGAAAAACTTAAATTGATAAAGCCAAGGTGCAAAGATGCAAAAGAAAAAGAGGGTCCCCGACTCCGGTGGGGTGTGTGTGCAAAAATTTCACAACAATTCCCTTTTAAAAGATTTCTTACGTTCCAAAACAACCAAGTGCTTCAACGATAGATAATCAACTCCTTAATCCAAGGTATGCAATTTTCATAGAGGATTTGTTTGACGTTATGGCACTCGTGAGGAAATGGTTGAGCGAGTGATAGTCATGGTGTCGCGCATATGTGTATGCGAGTGAAAAGTGCGGATGCATCACGTATAATTTTGGTTTTACAATGGTGAGATGATAGATGGCAGCCGCCACATGAAGACTTGCAAAAGATGACGGTGTCGATGGGTGGCGGGTCCGAGAAGCGAGGAGGAAATGAAGGTTCGCCATTGTGAAATGGTGTGGTGGCGATGGCCTCCCATGGGCAGTGTCCGCAAGGGTGGACCCGCCGTCGAGCTTCGACTCGAGAATCCACCCACAGACCTTAAATTTAATCGCAGGGCAATGGTACGTGTGGGTCCCATGAGGTGGAGCGATGTGGGAGCATAGTCGTTTAAACACCAGTAGTCAAACAAAGGCAAGCTATGCATAAAGGCCTGCAACCTTTGGGATTTTGGCAATTTTGAAGTGAGTCAGGCCTAGCTTAGTAACGACACTAATGGGATGGAAACACCACTAGCGGGGCTCATCATGCGAGCAGAAGCCAAGGGTCGACCGCTGCAAGGGCGGTGAAATGGGAACAAAGATCCACAAAGGGCGACCCACAACTGCAGGTCCGCAGTTCATGAATGACGCAACAAGCTTGAGGGTGGTTACGCGGTCCGCCACGTAATCAGATGTTGGGGTTTGGCCGCAAGCGAATGACAAGAGGAAACCTGTGAATGCTAGTATGTGAGGGACAACAGATGCTAGGCAAAAAGCTAAGGTAAACCTACAAGACCCAACCCGCAAAGGCCAATGACATAGTGAAGCTCAGTTAGGAGAACCTGGCAAATAAGAATTTAATCATTTTAAGGCACATGATCATCCCAAGCTTGGGGATAGGGGTGTGCAAAATGAGGCGAGAGAAAAACAACCCATCAAGAGAAAAAATGACCCGTCATGAGCAAATGAAAGGGGGTCCTTACCTTAGACGGCGCATGTGTACAAAATATGCACAACAGGCAAGTTAACTAATTGCCATGGGCTAATTAACTAATTGACATGGGCTAGTTAACTATTGATCATGGGCTAGTTAACTAATTGATATGGGCTAGTTAACTAATTGTCATGGGCTAGTTAACTAATTGACATGGATTAGTAAAGTAATTGTCATGGACTAGTTAACAAATTGCAATGGGCTAGTTAAGTAATTAACATGGGCTAGTTAACTAATTGACATGGGCTAGTTGAATAATTATCATGGGCTAGTTAACTATTGATCATTGGCTAGTTAACTAATTGATCGTGGGCTAGTTAACTAATTGTCATGGGCTAGTTAACTAATTGATCATGGGCTAGTTAAATAATTGTCATCGACTAGTTAACTAATTGATCATGGGCTAGTTAACTATTGATCATGGGCTAGTTAAATAATTGACATGGGTTAGATAACTATTGACATGGGCTGGTTAACTAATTGACATGGGCTACTTAACTATTAATCATGGCCTAGTTAACTAATTGGCATGGGCTAGTTCACTAATTGACATGGGCTAGTTAACTAATTGGCATGGGCTAGTTAACTACTAATCATGGGATAGTTAACTGATTGACATGGGCTAGTTCACTAATTGGCATGGGCTAGTTAACTAATTGACATTGACTAGTTAACTAATTGTCATGGACTAGTTAACAAATTTACATGGCCTAGTTAAGTAATTGACATGGGTAAGTTAACTAATTAACATGGGCTAGTTAAATAATTGTCATGGGGTAGCTAACTATTGATCGTGGGCTAGTTAACTAATTGATCCTGTGTTAGTTAACTATTGATCATGGGCTATTTAACTAATTGATCATGGACTAGTTAACTAATTGTCATGGGCTAGTTAACAAATTGACATGGGCTAGTTAACTAATTGCTCATGGGATAGTTAACTAATTGTTCATGGGCTAGTTAACCAATTGTTATGGTCTAGCTAACTAATTGACATGAGCTAGTTAACTAATTATCATGGGCTAGTTAGCTAATTGATCATGGGATAGTTAACTAATTGACATAAGCTAGTTAACTAACTGATCATGGGCTAGTTAACTAATTGATCATGGACGAGTTAACTAATTGTCAAGGGCTAGTTAATTGATTGTCATGGGCTAGTTAACTAATTCACATGGGCTAGTTAACTAGTTGATCATGGGCTATTTAACTAATTGTCATGGCCTAGTTAACTAATTTACATGGGATAGTTAACTAATTGATCATGGGCTAGTTAACTAATTATCATGGATTAGTTAAGTAATTGATCATGGGCTAGATAACTAATTGTCATAGGCTACTTAAGTAATTGACCTAGGCTAGTTAACTAATAGTTCATGGGCTAGTTAACTAATTGTCATGGGCTAGTTAGCTAATTTTTGTGGGATAGTTAACTAATTGACATGGGCTAGTTAACTAATTATCAAGAGCTAGTTAACTAATTGACATGGGCTAGTTAGCTAATTGTCATGGGCTAGTTAACTATTAATTATGAGCTAGTTGATTAATTTCATGGGCTAATTAACTAATTGATATGGTCTAGTTAACTAATTGCCATGGGCATTTTAACTATTGACATGGGCTAGTTAACTAATTGACATGGGCTAGTTAAGTATTGACATGTGCAAGTTAAGTAATTGAAATGATCTAGTTAATTATTGATCATGCTCTAGTTAACAAATTGCCATGGACTAGTTAACTAATTGGCATGGGCTAGTTAACTAATTGACATGGGCTAGTTAACTATTAATCATGGGCTAGTTAACTAATTGACATGGGCTAGTAGTTAACTATGGACATGGGCTAGTTAACTAATTGACATGGGCTAGTTAACTAATTGACATAACTAATTATCATGGATTAGTTAACAAATTGACATGAGCTAGTTAAATAATTGTCATGGGCTAGTTAACTATTGATCATGGGCTAGTTAACTAATTTTCATGGGTTTGTTAACTATTGATCTTGGGCTAGTTAACTAATTGACATGGACTAGTTAACTATTGACATGGGAAACTTAATTAATTGGAATGGGCTAGTTAACTATTGACATGGGCTAGTTAATTAATTGACAATGGCTAGTTAACTTTTGACATGCGTAAGTTAACTAATTGACATGGCCTAGTTGACTATTGATCATGGGCTACTTGACTAATTGGTATGGCAGGTTAAATAATTGACATGGGCTAGTTAACTAATACACATGGGCTAGTTAACTATTTATCATGGGCTAGTTAACTAATTGACATGGGTTAGTTAACTAATTGTCATGGACTAGTTAACAAATAGACATGGGCTAGTTAACTAATTGACATGGGCTAGTTAAATAATTGTCATGTGCTAGTTAACTATTGATCATGGACTAGTTAACTAATTGACATGGGCTAATTAACTAATTTTCATGGGTAGGTTAACTATTGATAATGAGCTAGTTAAGCAATTATCATGGGCTAGTTAACTACTTGAGATGGCCTAGTTAACTATTGGCATGGGCTAGTTAACTAATTGACATGGGCTAGTTAACTAGTTGTCATGGGCTAGTTAACTAATTAACATGGGCTGATTAACTATTTGTCATGGGCTAGTTAACTATTGATCATGAGCTAGTTAATTAATAATCATGGGCTACTTAACTAATTGAGATAGGATAGTTAACTAATTGAAATGGGCTACTTAACTATTGACATGGGCTAGTTAACTAATTGGCATGGTCTAGTTAACTATTTACATGGGAATGTTAACTAATTGACATGGGCTAGTTAGCTATTGATCATGGGCTAGTTAACTAATTGTCGTGGGCTAGTTTACTAATTGACATGGGCTAGTTTACTAATTGGCATGGGCTAGTTAACTATTGATCATGGGCTAGTTAACTAATTGACATGGGCTAGTTAACTATTGATCATGGGATAGTTAACTGATTGTCATGGGCTAGTTAACTAATTGACATCGCTAGTTAAGTATTGATCATAGGCTAGTAAACTAATTGACATGGGCTAGTTAACTATTTACATTGGCTAGTTAAATAATTGACATCAGCTAGTTATCTAATTGACATGGTCTAGTTAACTAACTAATCATGGGCTCGTTAACTAATTGTCATGGGTAGGTTAACTAATTGACATGGGCTAGTTAACTAATTTTCATGGGCTAGTTAACTAATTGGCATGGGCTAGTTAACCATTGGTCATGAGCTAGATAACTAATTGTCATGGGCTAGTTAACTATTGATCATGAGCTAGTTAACCAATTCTCATGGCCTAGTTAAGTAATTGACATGGGCTAGTTAACTAATTGGCATGAGCTAATTAACTAATTGTCATGGGCTACTTAACTAATTGACAAGGGCTAGTTAACTAATTGTCATGGTCTAGTTAGCTATTGATCATGAGCTAGTTAACTAATTCTCACAAGCTAGTTAACTAATTGAGATGTGCTAGTTAACTAATTGACATGGGCTAGTTAACTATTGACATGGTCTAGTTAACTAATTGGCATAGACTAGTTAACTATTGACATGGGAAAGTTAATTAATTGACATGGGCTAGTTAACTATTGGTCATGTGCTAGTTAACTAATTGTCATGGGCAGGTTAACTAATTGACATGGGCTAGTTAACTAATTGACATGGGCTAGTTAAATATAGATCATGGGCTAGTTAACTAATTGTCATGGGTAGGTTAACTAATTGACATGGGCTAGTTAACTATAGATCATGGGATAGTTAACTAATTGTCATGGGCTAGTTAAGTAATTGGCATAGACTAGTTAACTAATTGTCATGGATTACTTAAGAAACTGACATGGGCTAGTTAACTAATTGACATGGGCTAGGTAAATAATTGTCATGGGCTAGTTAACTATTGATCATGGGCTAGTTAACTAATTGACATGCGATAGTGAACTAATTATCATGCGATAGTGAACTAATTATCATGGGATAGTTAACTATGGATCATGAGCTAGTTAACTAATTGAGATGGTCTAGTTAACTAATTGATATGGGCTAGTTAACTATTGGCATGGGCTAGTTAACTGATTGATCATGGGCTAGTTCACTAATTGACATGGGCTAGTTAACTAATTGTCATGGGCTAGTTAACTAATTGACATGGTCTAGTTAACCAATTGTCATGGGCAAGTTAACTATTGATCATGAGATAGTTATTTAATTGTCATGGCCTAGTTAACTAATTGAGATAGGATAGTTAAATAATTGACGTGGGCTAGATAACTATTGACATGGGCTTATTAACTAATTGACATGGGCTAGTTAACTATTGACATAGGCAAGTTAACTAATTGACATGGACGAGTTAACTATTGATCATGGGCTAGTTAACTAAATTTCGTCGGCTAGTTAACTAATTGACATGGGCTAGTTAACTATTGATCATGGGCTAGTTAACTAATTGACATGGACTAGTTTACTATTGACATGGGCTACTTAACTAGTTGACATGGGCTAGTTAATTATTGGCATGGGCAAGTTAACAAATTGACTTGGCCTAGTTAACTATTGATCATGGTCTAGTTAACTAATTGACATGGGCTAGTTAACTATTGATCATGGGCTAGTTAACTAGTTGACACTGGCTAGTTAACTATTGACATGAGCTATTTAACTAATTGACATGGGTTGGTTATCTAATTGACATGGGCTAGTTAACTAATTGATCATGGGCGAGTTAACTAATTGTCATGGGTACGTTAACTAATTGTAATGGGATAGTTAACTAATTGCAATGGGCTAGTTAACTAATTGACATAGGCTAGTTAACTATCAATCATGGGCTAGTTAACTAATTGGCATGGGCTAGTTAACTAATTATCATGGGCTAGTTAATTAATTGACATTGGTTAGTTAACTAATTGTCATGGACTAGTTAACTAATTGTCATGGGCTAATTAACTAATTGACACGGGCTAGTAAAATAATTGTCATGGGCTGGTTAACTATTGATCATGAGCTAGTTAACTAATTGTCTGGGCTAGTTAACTATTGACATGGGCTAGTTAACTAATTGACATGGGCTAGTTAACTATTAACATGTGCAGGTTAACTAATTGACATGGGCTTGTTAACTATTGATCATGGGCTAGTTAACTAATTATCATGGGCAGGTTAACTAATTGGCATGGGCTAGTTAACTAATTGACATGGGCTAGTTAACTAATTGTCATAGACTATTTAACTAGTTGACATGGGCTAGTTAACTATTGATTATGGGCTAGTTAAGTAATTGATTTGGCCTAGTTAACTAATTGACATGGGCTAGTTAACTAATTGTCATCGAGTAGTTAACAAATGCACATGGGCTAGTTAAGTAAATTACATGGGCTAGTTAACTAATTGACATGGGCTAGTTAACTATAGATCATGGGATAGTTAACTAATTGTCATGGGCTAGTTAAGTAATTGGCATAGACTAGTTAACTAATTGTCATGGATTACTTAAGAAACTGACATGGGCTAGTTAACTAATTGACATGGGCTAGGTAAATAATTGTCATGGGCTAGTTAACTATTGATCATGGGCTAGTTAACTAATTGACATGTGATAGTGAACTAATTATCATGCGATAGTGAACTAATTATCATGGGATAGTTAACTATGGATCATGAGCTAGTTAACTAATTGAGATGGTCTAGTTAACTAATTGATATGGGCTAGTTAACTATTGGCATGGGCTAGTTAACTGATTGATCATGGGCTAGTTCACTAATTGACATGGGCTAGTTAACTAATTGTCATGGGCTAGTTAACTAATTGACATGGTCTAGTTAACCAATTGTCATGGGCCAGTTAACTATTGATCATGAGATAGTTATTTAATTGTCATGGCCTAGTTAACTAATTGAGATAGGATAGTTAAATAATTGACGTGGGCTAGATAACTATTGACATGAGCTTATTAACTAATTGACATGGGCTAGTTAACTATTGACATAGGCAAGTTAACTAATTAACATGGATGAGTTAACTATTGATCATGGGCTAGTTAACTAAATTTCGTCGGCTAGTTAACTAATTGACATGGGCTAGTTAACTATTGATCATGGGCTAGTTAACTAATTGACATGGGCTAGTTTACTATTGACATGGGCTACTTAACTAGTTGACATGGGCTAGTTAATTATTGGCATGGGCAAGTTAACAAATTGACTTGGCCTAGTTAACTATTGATCATGGGCTAGTTAACTAATTGACATGGGCTAGTTAACTATTGATCATGGGCTAGCTAACTAGTTGACACTAGCTAGTTAACTATTGACATGAGCTAGTTAACTAATTGACATGGGCTGGTTATCTAATTGACATGGGCTAGTTAACTAACTGATCATGGGCGACTTAACTAATTGTCATGGGTAAAAAAACTAATTGTAATGGGATAGTTAACTAATTGCAATGGGCTAGTTAACTAATTGACATAGGCTAGTTAACTATCAATCATGGGCTAGTTAACTAATTGGCATGGGTTAGTTAACTAATTATCATGGGCTAGTTAATTAATTGACATTGGTTAGTTAACTAATTGTCATGGACTAGTTAACTAATTGTCATGGGCTAATTAACTAATTGACACGGGCTAGTAAAATAATTGCCATGGGCTGGTTAACTATTGATCATGAGCTAGTTAACTAATTGTCTGGGCTAGTTAACTATTGACATGGGCTAGTTAACTAATTGACATGGGCTAGTTAACTATTAACATGTGCAGGTTAACTAATTGACGTGGGCTTGTTAACTATTGATCATGGGCTAGTTAACTAATTATCATGGGCAGGTTAACTAATTGGCATGGGCTAGTTAACTAATTGACATGGGCTAGTTAACTAATTGTCATGGACTATTTAACTAGTTGACATGGGCTAGTTAACTATTGATTATGGGCTAGTTAAGTAATTGATTTGGCCTAGTTAACTAATTGACATGGGCTAGTTAACTAATTGTCATCGAGTAGTTAACAAATGCACATGGGCTAGTTAAGTAAATTACATGGGCTAGTTAACTAATTGGCATGGGCTAGTTAACTATTGATCATGGGATAGTTAACTAATTGATCATGGGCTAGTTAACTAATTGTCATGCGATAGCTAACTAATTGACATGGGCTATTTAACTAATTGTCATGGGCTAGTTAAGTAATTGTCATAGGCTAGTTAGCTAATTGATCATGGGTTAACTAATTGGTGCGGGCTAGATAATTAATTGATCATGGGATAGTGAACTAATTGTCATGGGCCAGTGTTGTGCAGTGTTGCACACACACCCCACTAAAAGTGGGGACCCTCTCTTGGCTTGATTTTTTGGTCTGTTTCTGTGGCTTGCCCCCTCTTTTGAGCTTGTCTTTGAAAATATTGGGGTGTTGGTCTTTGGTGCTTGCCTTTGTGTTGAGTTCCTGGTGGTTTTGGGGTCGTGCAGATGTCCTCTCTGGGGTGGTCTTCTTTTTCCTTCTGTTTTCTCCCTTGGTGTTCTTGTTTGGGTCCTAAGGGTTGGTTTCCTCCCTTGGGTTTTCCTTGTTTGCCTTGTTCCTTTGTTTTGTCAGAGATAGAACTGGGATGGGACTTAACTTTGACCTTTGGCTAGGTTCTCAGTTTTCTTCCCGTTCCTGTTCCAACTCCACTTCCTTCTCTTTTGCCTTTTTTTTTTGTTTTGTTTGTTTTCGGCCTTCAAGTTGGTTTTCCTCCCTTAGGTTTTTCTCGGCTTGCTTTTCTATCATTTTCTTGGAGGCAGAACTGAGATGGAACTTAACTTCAAACTTTGGTAAAGGTCACAGTTTGGTTTCCATTCCTGTTCTAGCTCCGTTTCCCATGTCTTTGTTGTTTCATTGTGTTTGACCTTTGGGTTGGCTTCTTTCCCTTGGGTCTACTTCGATGTTCCTTTCTTTCAGTGGAGCTGAAACTGGGATGGAACGAAACTCTGAACTTCGGCTAAGTTCACGGTTCCCTTCCCGTTCCCGTTTCGCCTCCAGTTTTGTCGGGGTTGGTTTTTTTTCCACCTCCATCTGTCTTCGTCCCTTTACCATCCTGGTTCCATCTCCACCTTCACCTTCGCCAATTTGGTGTCTCCATTCCATTTTTCTCTTGGCTCTGTCCTCATCTAGTTTTTTTCCTGCTTCCGCTTGGGTTCGTGCGTGATTCTCTTGCCTTAGGAATGCTAATGGATCTGCTTTGATTTTGATGATGTATTGAGCATTAATGGTGGCCCATTTCGATGCATGTTGGATCGAGCTGGGGTTGTTAGGTGTACTTTAAATATTTGGCATGATTTCAAATGTAGTCAAGTGCACTTTGTGGTTGTTATCGGACGAACCCATCGCTGCATGCAAAGTCGACGCATTTGTTGGCCATTGATGGAAAGCAGATTTGGTTAGTGGATTTAACTTGGTATTGTTTGATTTGGGTCATTCGTTTTCCCAGCTCGGGTTTGATCGACAATTGGTGTTCATGCTAGTGTTTGCATGCATTTTGCTCATGTGGGTGGAGCATTAGTGGTTGGTGTGGCTCGAGGATCTATTCCCTGACTTTGTGCAATCCCAGATCAATCTGATGGGGGTCCTTGCTGCATTCAATTCTAGATGATGATTTATTGCTATATGTCAGGGTCGATCTGGTTGGTGGCCGAGCTTCTTTGTAACCCTAGCTCTGGTTCGTGCGAGCCTATTTTCTATAAGTATAGTGCTCAGCCTCGTTTGTGAGGTTGGAATTGGCTAAGTTAGATTCAAATTAGTAGACTAAGTCAGAAGACTTTTTATCATTATATTTAGCAGTAGAGTAGCATGTTAGAAGGTTAGAAGTTAGTTCTTTACATTTCAAGCAAGTGTTGTAACAAACTGGAATTGTTGCAAATGTGATGATTTAATACAAAGTGTAGACATTGTGTAATGACTGGTGCCTTCTCTTGCATTGAATAATCTTGCATGGTTCTTGTTCTATCTTTCAAATCACTTGGATATGCTTGAATATATCTTAGGTTTAATTAGTAATGTTTGTGACTTAATGCTTAGAGTGTTGTAGCAATCCCTAGTTCATACGTTGGATAGCTTCTTGACTATGGGAATGTTGTGCAAGGTCAGCTTGTACCTCATATTCATGTGCTTAGTTCAACTGTAGATATTTATTCAGTCTTATTGAATGAATTCCCATAGTCTAAAAATATTTAACACCTCAGAAGATTGCACTATTTCCTGCAAGATTGCAAGTATAGCCTGAGTTGACCAGAAACTAGTTTAAGGGATTGGTCCATTTTGAGTATTTCATCATTTGAATGGTTAATCTTAGAAGTAGTGTTAATGTTAGGACTTCTGAAACCTTCATCTTTCGCTATTTCTTTTATTATTTTGTTAGAACTAGAAATTAAAGCATCACCCTATCTTGAAATCTGATGAGTTTAGAGCTTCTAGTATTTGTACGTAAGACCCCTTATGATTACTAGCATTTTCACATTTTATCACTAAGTTTATTCTACTACATTATCATAACCTAACACCCATGAGACCTTGGGGTTATCTCTTTGTTCATCGAGATCAACCTTTCAAGAGAGATAGGATAACTTTTATCATGTCTGAGTTGTTGTTGTGCAAAAACACCAAACAATAGGATTGGTGCTAGAAGGAGGGCCTGAACAAACAAGTTGGAGCATTTTCTAAATGCCATTTTTCCTGAGATACTCGGAAGGAGAACCAAATCTATACCAAGAGAAGAAGAAGAGTTTCAAGAATTTCCACCTCCAACTAGGTCAAGAAGGACTAGAAGAAGGGAGGAACCATCATCCAATCCATCATTTCCATAATCCCCACCTCCATCCACTTCATCTTCATCTGATTCTAAGACTGGTACCATTCCACAACCCCAACCAGCCATCCATCGATCATTACCACCTCCACCAATGGATTTCTTGGTGAATAACCCATCACCTCTGACATTCAACAACTACAATGTTATGCCCAAGAACCCTGGGCATTTTTGCTCTAAGTTTCACACAAATGACCCAAATAAGACAGCAAAAGAGCACATCAGGATCTTTCAGACTTGTCTAAGAGATAGAGGGATTAATCATGAGGATGTTGCATGTAGACTTTTCCCCTATTTTCTAGGAGAGGAGGCCTTTTATTGGTATAACCATTTACCTATTACATCCATCTCTAACTGGGCTGAGCTTGAGGTTGTATTACTGCTGAAATTTAAGATTCCCATTAGTGCTAATGAGTGATATATGCAGTTTACTAGGGTGAAAAGAGAGGTCAATGAGCCTATAGGATCATTCAATAATAGGTTCCACTGAGCATACACTAGACTTCAAGCACCTTATGTTGGAAATGAGGACACTACCCTAGAAGTCTACTTCGAAGCCCTTGACAGCCTTACATCCACCTTCCTTAAGTGGAGAACTAATCCCCTAACTACCTTATTCACTGCATACATAGAGGTTGTTAAGGTCAACACAGACCTAAGACAACACTTGTTTGGACCTCTGCCATCTTTGGGACCTGCTGCTCACCCAAGCCAAGTCCAATCTCTCAACCATGCTTTAACCAATCACACTCCTATCATGAATCCTATTCCATAGTTGCCTCTAATCCCTCACCCGGGTCATCCAATAAACTAGGTCCAACCAATACCTGGTTATCCCCAACAAAATGCTAACCATCCCCTCCATTCACAGTCACAAGCTATTTTCCCTACATATTTGCAGAACTCAGAAGTTTTAAATCAGTCCAATGGTTTTGGAGGAGTGTTAGGATACCTCCCAAATACTGTGAATCTAGTCCCTTACAACAATCTTGATAAAGAAAGGTTAGATGAGCTAACTAAGAAAGTGAAGAAGCTGAACATGGAGGTAACCTAATTGAGGAACCAGAACAATCAACTCCAAGCTAATCAGAAGAGCATGAAATCAAGTCATAGCAGAGGGAAACACTATGACAGAAATCAGAACTTTGAAAGAGGACAAGGTTCTAGTCAAAAATTTGATAGAAATCAATAAGGTGGACAAGGATTTGAGAGAAGATAGCCACCTAGGTAGAATAGGCTATGGAACACTGGGCCTAACAATGGAGGAATTCCCACTCCACTAGATCAACCTTCCAATCCAGAGAAACCTCCAGGAGGTGTGTACTTAGCAGAGGCCGCTTTGTCTAGATGGTGTAGGCTTCATAAGACCAGTCAACACTCCAAGCTTGACTACCCTAAATTTCAAACTGATGCTTCCATCTTTCAATATGAAGGTGAAAACAACTCCACTAGCCAAGAATTGGTGCCCTCAAACCCCTATGATTCCCCAATTTTGGTGTTGAATCATGCCCCTTTCCCGAGGGATGAGGAGAATGAACCAGAAGAGGAATCAAGTAGCCAAAATGGGGAGGCTGAACAAGTGCTCAATGAAGATGAAATATCTCAGCTATTTGATGAAGAAACTAAGAATGAAAATGGCCCATTGGATGAAGGAGAGGCTGATGTTGAAGAAGTGCAGATGTTTCAACAACCTATTTGAAAGTATGATCTGAGGAGCAAGCCCCATGGGAATCCACAAGCTGGAGGACCATTCACTACATCTACCCCTCCACACAACTTTACTACTCCACTGGATCTGCATGCTAATAAAAATCCATCCTACCCTTAGGTTCCAACGCAATACCTCAGAAAAGAGGGACAAATAGATGTTTCCAAAGGAAGCAATGTCGATACAACAAAGAATAAGAAGACTAGTCACACCAAGGAACTCCACACTGACATGAATGTGGAACAATTGGGAGAATATGTCACTAACTAATTGGCATGGGCTAGTTAGCTAATTGGAATGGGCTAGTTAACTAATTGATCATGGGCTAGTTAACTATTTGACATGGGCTAGTTAACTATTGATCATGGGCTAGTTAACTAATTGTCATGGTCGTGTTAACTAATTGACATGGGATAGTTAACTAATTGACATGGGCTAGTTAACTATTGATCATGAGCTACTTAAATAATTGTCATGGTCTAGTTAACTAATTGACATGGGCTACATAACTAATTGTCATGGACTAGGTAACAAATTGAAATGGGCTAGTTAACTAATTGACATGGGCTAGTTAATTAATTGACATGGGTTAGTTAGATAATTGTCATGGGCTAGTTAACTATTTATCATGGGCTAGTTAACTAATTGATTATGGGCTAGTTAACTGCTGATTGTTGATGGTGTTTTCTGCACAACAACAACTCAAACAAAATATATAGTATCCTATCTCTATTGAAAGGTCAATCTCTATTGAAAAAGAGATAAACCCAAGGTCTCTCAGGTGTCAGGTCATGACTTGCAACAAAACAACTCAGTGATAAATGTGAAAATGTTGGTAATCACAAAGGGACCTTACAAAATAAATACTAGAAACTCTAAACTAATCAAATTTTGTAATATAATGATACTCAAATTCCTATTTTAACCAAAGTTCAAAGAAATAGAAAAAGATGAGGGTTTTAGAAATCCTAAGATTAAGATTACTCCTAAGATCAACAATACTAATGATGAAATACTTGGAATGGACCAATCCCTTAAAATTGATTTCTGCTCAACCCAGGCTATACCTGCAATCTCACAGAAATAGTGCAATCCTCTAAGGAATTGAAGATTTTCAGATCATGGACATTCATTCAATGGAACTAGATAAATTCCCGCAATTGAACTAAGCACACAAATATCAAGTACAGGTTGACCTTGCACACAAATATCAAGTACAGGTTGACCTTGCACAATAATCCCAAAATCAAGAAGTTGCCGAAAGTGTGAACCAAAGATCACTACAACACTCCAAGCACTAAATCATAAGCACCATTAAATCATTTAACTCTAAATCTAAAATGCATTCAGATATTTCCAAGAAGTTTCAAGGATAATATAAGAACCATGCAAGACAAATCAATCCAAAGAAGCCACCAATAATAGCAACAATTCTGATGTTCTGTGTTACAACACTTTCTTGAAAATGAAACTAACTCCTAATTCTAACTCTCTAAGTGAATAACTAACTGTCTAACCCCTTTCTCCCCTCTTTCAGAAGAGGAAAAATCCATACATATAGAGATACATCCCGTGCAAGCTCAAGCTATGGTTACAAAGGAGGTCAACCACCAACCACATCAACCCTAGACAGGTCACAATAAATCACTACCCCACATTGAATGCATGAGGCACCCCTTCAAATTGGCCTTGGATCTCTAAAAAATCTTGGTTC
>CM021105.1:399672768-399846274 GCA_007115665.2 Sequoiadendron giganteum | reverse complement strand
TAAGCCTAGAAGAAAGCAAGAAAACCCCAAAGCAACCCAAGCAGATCAACCCCAGACCAAAACCAGAGTAGCAGACAAGAAAATAAAAACCAAAAGAAACCCTACTCTAACCAAGGAAAAAAAAAAAATAGCAGAAAGGAAACCTAATCTACTTATGTACAAGGATAGAGCTGAAAACAATTGAAGACTTGAAATAATTCTTCAAATACTACCTATTGACAGGTAGTGGGATATCCTCTCCAGTGAGGGTTTTCAAACAGAAGGCATTATCTCCCAAAATCTCTGCAATCTAATAAGGGCCAAGCCAAAGTCTATCAAATTTTCCATGCTCCCCTTTTATATCATGGTCTTTATCCCAATAGATAACCAAGTCAAAGATTCTAAAGGATTTCACCTTGGCTCTACTATCAAACCATCTCTTCACTACACCTTGATTCCTAGCAAAGTTTTATAAGGCTTCATCTCTTCTCTCTTCAAGGTGTAAAAATTCAGTCAAGTGGGCTTCACGCTTATCTTTTCCATCATAGTACTCATTGATGAATTGTAGGGTAGGGATCTTCAGTTGGATGGGAATGACAAGTTCCAAACTATACACTAGGTGATAAGGAGAGGTTCCTAAAGGATGTCTTATGTCTAGTGCGATTTTCCCAAAGAGAGAGCAAAGTTGGGTGTGCCAATCCTTGGGGTTCTTTTCTAGTAATTTTTCGATGACTGTCAATAGGTTCTTATTGGAAAATTCAAACAAACCATTCCCTTGTGGATAGTAATTGGATGCAAATTTTATGGCGATTCCATGATCATAATCCTAGTTAAAAAACTTTAATAATGTGAATGCAGAACCATTATCACTAACCAAAGCTAATGGACAACCAAAGCGATTAATGATACCTGTCTCCATGAAATTGATAACCACCTCGGAAGTGCATTGCTTTCATGCAAGAGCCTCAGTCCACCTAGTAAAGTAATCAGTTACAGTTAGAATATACCTGTGGCCTGCAGATGAAGGTGGGTTGATTGGACCTATGAAGTCCATTCCCCACTATGTGAATGGTTTTACCTCTATGATAGGTTGAAGTGGAAGAGTTGCACATGTCTCCTTGTTTGTTGCAGTCTGATATGCATGACAAGTTCTCATGTGGTTATGTGTGTCCTTGAACAAGGTAGGCCAGTAATAGCCTACCCTCAAGATCTGATTTACAGTGGAGGGTGCTAAACCATGGCATGTGCCATATCTGTCATGAAATTCAGTCATCACTCTCCTTTCCTCTTCCTTGCTTAGGTATCTCAAGTAGACACCTTCATGATTTCTCTTGTATAAAATAACTCATTTCATCATAAAAATGCCACTCTTCAAGCATAGAGCTCTCCTTTGCACTGCATTGAGGTGTTCAGGACATTGTTAGTTCAAAAGATAGTGGAGAATATCATCATACCAGTCCCCTGGAGAAACATCTTCAAGATTATAATGCTGGGCTACAAGGTTAGGACCCATTTCTGCCATTGTCTTGGTCAATCATTACCCTCTTACCAACTTCATTAGTTGAATTTCAATATGATACTTTTGTAATATAGTTACCCACTTGGATTTGCATTCACCCAATTCATTCTGCATCAACAACAACTTGACTGTAGGATCGGGGACTATAGAACAAACCTTATTTCTCAGTATATAGTGTTTGAACTTCTTCACATTTTGGATCAAGGCATAAGCCTACTTTTCAACATTAGGATATCTCAGTTCTGCATCTTTCAAAGGTACACTCATGAATGCTATGGTATGCTCATTCCCTTGATCAGACTTTTGTGTCAGCAAGTCAGCACAAGAGTGATCAGAGGCAAATGAATAAATATAGAACGGCTTAGCATAATCAGGACTCACCAAAACAGGGGCCTCAATAATAGCTCTCTTGATTTCTACAAACACTTCCTTAGCCTCCGTATTCCATTCAACCTTTGCTTCTTGCTTCAACATGGCATTCAATGGCTTGACTATCTCTACAAATCCAGTGATAAACTTTTTGACAAAGTTAATCTTGCCAAAGAATGACTTCATTTCTTTCTTGCTTGCAAGGAGATTGAATTTTGAGTATAGCCTCCACTCGTTCAGGATCACTAGCAATGCCCTATTGTGAAATAACATGTCCCAACAACTTTCTCTTAGTGACTCCAAAGATGCACTTCTTTGGATTAAGTGAAATGCCAAATTCCCCGCAAACTGGAATACTTTGCATAAATCTACAACATGATCACTTCTCTTCTTGGAAAAGATTGTCAAATTATCCATGTAGATGATTATGCACTTGCCAACAATGTCTTTGAAGGAAATATCCATAGCTCTTGGGAATGTAGCTCCAACATTGATTAATCCAAAGGGCATTCTTCTATAAGAAAAAGTTCCCCATTTTGTAGTAAAGTCAATTTTGTGTCTATCATCATATTAGACCGTGACCTGGTTGTATCCAGAAAGGACATCATCTGATTTCTCCATTTTTCTCCTTTATTGGAACGAATTTTGCAACCCATATTTAATGTCTTACTGGAAATATGATTCGTTCTGAAAGTAGATTTTGTACTTCCTTCTAAATAATGGGCTCCAGTAGAGCATTGATTGGTCTATTTCTTTCCCTAAATGGCTTAACATTTGACTTGAAAGGAATAGTATGTGTAATGATCGAAGTTTCACATGTCCTCAAGTCATCATAACTCCAGGCTATCACATCTTGATATGTGTGCAAGACATTAATGATTCCTTGCCTCTCCTCTGGAGTGTACACCTTACCAATAAAGATAGTTTTGACATCACTTTGGGTCCCCATGTTGTATGTTTCACACTAACAGTTGAGGGACTCCCTTTTCATTTTCTAATCTTGATCTCTTATCTTATTCAGATCAAAGATCCTTTCCAATTGCACCATGCCATTTGGGATGGTATTAGTCTTCAGATTGAGGACTCCTTCTAGGTCCATTTCAGCCTCTTGAGGCTCAACCTCATCAATCACTTGAGAAGCAAACACATCACAGCTAGTGATAAAATAAAGAATATGCTTATCATCTTCAAATACCTAAAATTTGGTGACATTTTCAGGAACTGAGGGTACTAGAACAAGCTCCATAGTGAACTTCTTTAAGCCCAAAAGTGATAAGGGTTGCAATGTACTTGCTGCTTGTGCTAGAGACTCGACAGTTTAATTTTTACTTCAAGGTATCAGCTGAATTTTGAAGGCATCAAATCCTTCAATAAGATCCCATATTCTATGCCTATAATTTTCCATCCTTCTATCATGACATGAGTATTGTTTCCTTACGTGCCTGACCACTAGCTCAGAATCTCCAAACACTTGTAGAATTTTAACTTTCTTTCTTAATGCGATAAGTAGCCCATAAACTAGAGCTTCATACTCAGCTACATTGTTAGTGCACTAGAATTGGAGTCTATGAGCAGCAAGGTAGGTATTACCTTTAGGACTGATCAGCTCAAGCCCTTCTCTAGCACCCTGCTTGGATTTGGATCCATCAAACCTTAATGTCCAACAGTCACTAGCTCTTGCTTTTCTTGAGACCCCTTTGTCCTTGCTGATACCTAGAGGTTCTTTAGGAGGCCTTGGGTTCTTTCCCTTTAGATCATTTTGAATACTCTGTATGTTTATCTTAATAGCTGGGGTTGTGTTAATGTATCCTTATATCTGCCACACTGCAATTTGAAATAGGCAACATTCCAGTCTAGAATGAGGAGCGTTGTGAACTCTGCACCAACTAGGAAGAAGCGACTCTTCGAAGTTCATATTTTTACCCAGCTGAATTTGATCTTCTACACATTTCTGGATAAAATCTTGGAAGTTATCCAGCAAACAAAGTTGTCTATCCGCCTGATCATCAAGTTCCACTGTCTGTTCAAATAGTGTTTCAGAACTGATGGATTCTAATGTGGATTCACCAGAAGAGCTTTGTAGCACCAAAATTTCCTCTGTTTTCGAGGTAGGGGAGGCTAGGACATAGTTCCCAATACTGACTTCTGATACTAGTATCTCATTTGATGTATTTTGATATTCAGTAATGACATACTTCATTATAGGTTCTCTCTCAATTCTGATTTGATTTGGGACTCCTTTCTAGGGGAGCCACATTTGAGAATGGTATGTGTATGTATATCCATTTAGTGCTCTAGTAAAGTCTCTACCCAAGACCAGACCATAAGTGTCAGGAATTTCTGCTACCTGAATATTAAATACTTGTTGCACTTTGGGGTCTAAAGCAACTTGCATGGGAATCATGTTCAGTTCTCCTACTATATTCACCTCTATTTTATCCAATTGGGTGACTTTCTTCTAAGAAGCTACAGGGGTAGTACCAAGAACCCTATAGAAAAAAAATGGCATAACATTCATGGATACCCTTGAATCCAGTAGGCAATTGTGTATATTTTTACCAAATATACGAATAGAAATCAAAAAAGGAGGGGTTTCCATTTTGCCTTGGAATAAACTCAACTATGAGTCAGCTTCTGCAACTTGACCCCTATCTTTTTCTTTTCCCCTATCCCCAGATTGTGATAGACTAGGTCCTTTTGGTGCTTGTGAACTAGGAGGCCTTCCAACTACCTCATTGATCACTACCCCTAGTGTTTCTATACTTGAATTAAAGGACCCTAGGACTATATTTCTTATTTCAGGAACTCTTAACAACTCGAAAGCAGAAAGAATCACCTTCACTTTCCTGAGTTCCTTAGTGACATATTCTTCTAGATGTTCCACATTCATGTCAGTTTGGACCTCCTTAGATTGACTAGTCTTTCTATCTCTTGTTGTATCAACATTTCTTCCTTTGGAAACATCCAGTTGTCCTTCTTTTGTAAAGTATTGTGTTGGCACCTGAGGGTATGATGGATTTTTATTGGCATGTGGATCCGGTGGAGTAGTAAAATTGTGTGGAGGGGTAGACTTAGTGAATGGTCCTCTAGCTTGTGGATTCCTGTGGGCGGATCATACTTTCTGATAGGTTTTTGAAACATCTGCACTTCTTCAACATCAGCCTCTTCTTCATCCAATGGGCCATTTTCATTCTTAGTTTCTTCATTAAATAGCTGAGATATTTCATCTTCATTGAGTACTTGATTTGTCTCCCCATTCTGGCTACTTGACTCCTCTTCTAGTTCATTATCCTCATCCCTTGGGAAAGGGGCATGATACAACACCAATATTGGGGAATCATAAGGATTTGAGGGTACCAATTCTTGGCTAGTGGAGTTGTTTTCAGCTTCATCTTGAAAGATGGAAGCAACAATTTGAAATTCAGGACAATCAAGCTCAGAGTGTCGACTTGTCTTGTGAAGTCTACACCATCTAGACAAAGAAGCTTCTGCTAGGTACACACCACCTGAAGGCTTCTCTTGATTGGAAGGTTGATCCAGTGGAGTGGGGACTCCCCCATTGTTAGGCCCAATTTTTTATGGCCTATTCTACCTAGGTGGTTGTCTTCTTTCAAATCCTTGTCGACCTTGTTGACTTCTATCAAAGTTCTGACCAGAACCTTGTCCTCTTTCAAAGTTTTGATTTCTATCATAGTGTTTCCCTCCATTATAACTTAATTTCGTGCTCTTTTGATTAGCTTGGAGTTGGTTGTTCTGGTTCCTCGAGTAGGTTACCTCCATGTTCAACTTCTTCACTTTCTCAGTTAGCTCATCTAACCTTTCTTTATCAAGATTTTTGTAAGGGACTGGATTCATAGTGTTTGGAGGGTATCCTGGCACTCCTCTAGAACCATTAGACTGATTCAAAAATTTTGAGTTCTACAAATATGTAGGGAAACTAGCCTGCTGATGTGAATGGAGGGGATGGTTAGAATTTTGTTGGGGATAACCAAACATTGGTTGGACCTGGTTTATTGGATGACCTAGGTGAGGAACCAGAGGCAACCGTGGAATAGGATTCATAAGGGGAGTATGATTAATCAGAGCCTGGTTGAGAGATTGGACTTGGCCCAGGTGAGCAGTAGGTCCCAGAAATGGTAGGAGTCTTGACAAGTGTTGTCTCAGGTCTGTGCTAACCTTAATAGCCTCTGTATAGGTAGTGAGAAAGGTAGTTGGAGGGTTAGTTCTCCACTTAAGAAAGGTGGATTGGAGACTATCCAAGGCTTCAAAGTACATCTCTAAGGCATGGGCATCATCCCTAGCATAAGGTGCTTGCAATTTGGTGTATTCTCGATGGAAATTATTGTTGAATGATCCTATAGGTTTATTGACCTCTCTCTTTACCCTAGTGAAGTGCATATAAAGCTCACTAGCACTAATAAGAATCTTAAACTTCTGCAGAAATGTAGCCTCAAGTTCAACCCAATTATGAATGGATGCAATAAGTAAATGATTGTACTAGTAAAAAGCCTCCTCTCCTAGAGAATAAAGGAAAAGTATGCATGCAACATCCTCATGATTAATCCCCATATCTCTCAGACAAGTTTGAAAGATCCTAATGTGCTCTTATGTCATTCTATTAGGGTCATTCATGTGAAACTTAGAGCAAAAATGCTCAAGATTCTTGGGCATAACATTATAGTTATTGAATGTCAGAGGTGATGGATTATTTTCCAAGAAAGCCATCGGTGGAGGTGGTAAAGGCTGATTGATGACTAGTTGGGGTTGTGGAATGGAACCAGTCTTAGAATCGGATGAAGATGAAGTGGATGAAGGTGAGGATGGTGGAAATGATGGATTGGATGATGACTCCTCCCTATTTCTGGTCCTTCTTGACCTGGTTGGAGGTGGAAATTCTTGAAACTCTTCTTCTTCTCCTTGTGTAGATCTAGTTCTCCATCTGAGCCTCTCAAGAGAGATGGCGTTTAGGAAATGCTCCAAACTACCTCTTTAGGCCCTCCTTCTAGTGTCGATCCTCTTGTTTGGTGTTTTCTGCACAGCAACAACTCAGACATAATAAATGTTATCCTATCTCTCTTGAAAGGTTGATGTCTATGAACAAAGAGATAACCCCAAGGTCTCTCGGGTGTCAGGTCTTGACAATGCAGTGGAACAAACTTAGTGATAAATTTGAAAATGTTGGTAATCACAAAGGGACCTTACGACCAAACATTGGAAGCTTTAAACTCTTCAGATTTTAAGATATGGTGATGCTTGAATTTCTAATTCTAACCAAATAATAAAAGAAACAACAAAATATGAGGGTTTCAGAAGTCCTAAGATTAACACTACTCCTAAGATTAACTACGCAAATGATGAAATATTTGGAATCGACTAGTCCCTTTAAACTAATTCCTGTTCAACCCAGGCTATACTTGCAATCTCACAGAGAACAGTGCAATCTTCTAGGGTGTTAAAGATTTTTAGACTATGGGCATTCATTCAATGGAACTGAATAAATTCCTATAATTGAACTAAGCACATAAGTATTAGGTACAGGTGGACCTTGCACAACATTCCCATAACCCAGAAACTACCCAAAGTATGAACCAGAGATTGCTACAATACTCCAAGCATTAAATCACAAGCATTATTAACTAAACCTAAGATACATTCAAACCGTTTCCAAGCAATTTAAGAGATAAAAAAGAACCATGCAAGATTATTCAACCCAAAAGAAGGCACCAACCATAGCACAATGTCTTCACTTTGTATTAAATCACCGTATTAGCAACAATTCTGGTTTGTTACATCACTTGCTTGAAATGTAAAACTAACTTCTAGTCCTCTAACATGCATGTCATTCTGCTACTAAATCTTAAAAACTAACCAACTATCTAAACTGATTGGCAACCAACTTAACCAACCCTTACAAATGAGGCCAAAGGCCATACTTATAAAAATCCTGCCCATGCAAGCCAGAGCTAGGGTTACAAAGAAGATCGGCCACCAACCAAATCAGCCCCAAAAACCAACAATAAATCGGTGCCCTCCTCAGATCGACCCTAGATTCTGCAAATCTCGATTCAAACAAAACCAACCCGTAGGTCTCATCTACCATTAATGCCTCACCCACACGAACAAAATAATGACAACACGTGCACAACGCCCATTCGAATATGAGCCACTGATCAAACCCAAGTTGGGCAAATGGCTGACTCAGATCAAGCTAAACCAGGTTGATCCCTCCATGCCACGTCCACCTTGAATCAATGATCATCGAACGCGCCAACCTTCCATGTACGGATGGGTTTCACCTGTGTGTGGCCGCAATATGTACTCAATTGTATCAGGCGGATCTCACCAAATCTTCAAAGTAAACCCATCCTTCCTTCGGCCCCGATAGAAAACCTAAACTCGATCCAATCTGCATTCAAAAGGGCCACTATTAATGCTCAATACATCATCAAAATCCTAGTCAATCCAATAGAGTCCCCAAGGTAAGAAAACCAAGGACAAACCCAAGCGGAGGCAGAACAAAAAACAAATAGAAGCGAAAACAAAACCAAAACAAGAACGGAGACAAAACAAGCAGAGGTGGAACCAAAAACAAGAACAAAAGGAAAATAGGTAGAGGCGAAACCAAAAATAAGGGCAGAAGGAAAACAGGCGAAGGAGGAACCAAAAACAAGAATGGAACAAAAATAGGTAGAGGCGGAAACAGAAAAAAAAAAAAGATGGAACTTTTCACAAAGTCCCGAGCTTCGATCCCATCCCGGTTCTGGTTTCGATGAAGGAAAGGAAGAGCAAAGCAAACCCAAGGGAAAGAAACCAACCCACAGGCCGAACACAGTGAAATGACAAAGACGCAGGAGGTGGAGCCAGAATGGGAATGAAAATCAAACCATGAACTTTGTTAGAGTTTAGAGTTAAGTTCCATCCCAGTTCTGCCTCCGACAAATGAATGCAAAAATTAACCAAGGAAAACCCAAGGGAGGAAACTGACCTGAAGGCTGAAGACAAGCAAAGCAATGGAAGAAAACAAGAAGGCGGGAAGTGAAGCCAAAATGGGAACAAATACCAAACCTTTAACTTTGTTAAATTTTAGAATTAATTTCCATCTTGATTTCTCCCCCAGCAAAAAAAAAAGAAACAAGGCCAAAAGAGAAAAAGAACAACCCCAAGACCCAAACAAAAACACCGAGGGAAAAAAAAAGGAAAAAGAAACCAACACCCAGAGAGGACATCCGTGAGACTCTAAAACCACCAGGAAATTAACACAAAGGAACCCATAACCAAGACAAGCACCAAAGACCAAAACCCCAAGATTTTCAAAGATAAGCCCAAAAGGGGGTCAAAAGGGCAAGAAAAAGAGGGTCCCTACTTTTAGTGGGACATGTGTGCAAAACTACACAACAATGTCCATAGCCCTGATGAGGTTATCAATGTGATCCTCCCTAGCATAGCTCTACTGCCATCCAGGCATCCATAGCCCCAGTAGAGATATTAGGATACCCCTAATAAGGTGAACATTTCTTTGATTTTCAATATTTTTTTTCCCTTTTCTTTTTTTGATATTCTCTTTGAGATATTTTAAAATTTCCCTTTCACCTTGCAAGCAATGAAGGCCACACTCAGGGATGAGAACCACAACAGTGCTGGAGCAAAATATAAGATTTTTCACCCAATCAGACTTCATAAGGACCATATGCAACCTCAAAAACTTTAAGATTTATGAGAAAGTATGAGACCCAACTACATTCCAGAATTTGAATTACTCAAGTGACTTCAATTCCAAGCATATGCAATATCGGATGAAGGAATTCCACCAATTGACTCTGAAAAGATGATTAGAGTTTGTAAAAGAAATCCTCATAATAGCCCCAGGAAACCAACTAGTTATACAGATCAACAGGCCCAAAAGAAAGCAAGAAAACTCAAAGAAAGAGCATAACAGAAAGCAAAAATAACCAAAGCAGACCTACTCTAACCAAAAGCAGAAAACGAGCAAAACAAACAAAAGAAACCCTAATCTAACCAAAGAAAAAACAAAAAAATAGAGAGGAAACCTAATCTACCTATGTACAAGGAAAGAATTGTAAACAGCTCATGACTAAAAATAATGCTTCAAATACTTCCTATTGACAGGTAGTGGGATATTTTCTCTAGTGAGGGTTTTCAAACAAAAAGAACTATCTCCCAGAATCTCTGCAATCTGATAAGGGCCAAGCCAAATTTTGTCAAATTTTTTATGCTCCCTTTTTCAGTCATGGGCTTTATCCCAGTAGAGATCTGTTGATGGTGAAAATGACATAAACAATGTTAAAACAAAATATTTCTACTATATTTCTCTTGAAAAAGAAAGACAACATATAGTAGCCTAACTCCCAAGGTCCTGGCAGTTGGTTCTCAACTGTCTGGTGTCACTCAATCGGTTCATACAACTATAATATTCAAGGGGCCTGTGCTGGTAACAAAAGATTCAAGCAATGACTCATTTTACCAAACTATTTTAGTAAATCAATGGGGTTTCAAACAAAAGAAAAAGATGGATCATAGGGTAAACCAGTAAAAATGAACAAAACTTATCTAGCATCCAAACATATATCTTCAACAATGAATGTTTTTCCAATCAGATCAAGAAAACCATAAGATGACACAATCTATAGAATAATATATACCATTGCATACATTTTAGGTGCTTAATTAACTTCACAATTACACATCACAAATACTTCAAGGATTTCAAAACAACACACATTCATTCATCATCAAGATTATAGATCAATAGACTTCAATAAATTTAATTCAATGATAATCTAACAAGATAATCCTTAAATCTGGTTTCTTCTAATGACTTTCATCACATAAGAAAGTAGCATGCTTCAACACAATCACTGGCATTCAGATAGATTATAACTTATCAGCCTTATCAAGTAAAATTCCATTCTAACACCATATTGCGTAAACCTGTAATTCTATTAACTGTAAAAAGATCCAAGTACAATGTATCTTTGTAAATCACTATAAAATTCTATCTCCTAAAATCATGTAAGCCAATCCTATTCTCAATTAGCTGACCCTTACAATATGATACCCACAGGGTATTTATAGATATACAAAAAATTGAACTCCACTTCTATTTTAAGTCCTCCATCCTTTTAGGAACAAAAACTTTCTTGGAAACTCAGATCGATTTGATCTTGAGTTCTTACACTAGACATTCAATTCAACTGGAGAAAAGAAAATAGAAGAGAAATAAGGTCATGTGCTTCAAACTGTCAGTGTTGCATGCAACATGCAAAGAAGTAAAAAGTCATGCATGAAGAAGATTTATGCACGTGAAGCTGGATCTGCAATGAACTCATCATAACTGGCGAAGACTTGCTATAACACATCTAATTCTAGCCCATCATCCCAACTATCTTCAAATTTGATTCGCTCCAAGTCTGCTGCCGTAAACCCTCTCATATCATTTATCTTTGTCAACTCTCTTCTAGCAGCTTTTATCTCTTCTTTAACATCCATTAGTTGATCTATCATCATGTCTTCTCCATCATCTCCTTTCTGCATGAGTCCTCTAAATCTTTCATCCCATTTCTCTTTTATCTGACTCAAAGGCATGCCTTCTTTTGTTAATACATTTACATCTACTATGATGGCAATAACCACCTCCAACTCCTCAAACTGTTCAATCAGATTATTAACAGCATCTTGGACCTCATTCCTATGTTTACACAAGAAATCTATCCTAAATCGGAGTATACGAGAGGTCTTCTCCACAAAATCCTTATTATCCTCCTCAAGTATTGATTGTTCAGGATGAGTAGTCAAAGGCAATGTACTAACTTTCTCCAATTTTTTACTATACTCTTTATACTCCTCTTTTTGTTTCTCCGATGCTTCAATATATTGTTGCATCTCTCTTGTCAACTCTTCTATCCCTTTATGAACCTCAAAACCTTCAACTAAAAATTCACCTACTTCTTGATTCAACTTGTCTACCCATTTGTCTACCATCTCCGCTTTGCCTCTTACCTGCACCAAATCATCTACCTCCTTTTTGCTTAACAAAATAGGAGTCTCAATGGTCATTACCTGTTGTGATCTTGGAGAGGAAACACTTTTCAAAAATGAATGTAATTGATCCAACTGAGCCTTCAGCTCATCTTTCTTTTGTTTGTCCTTTATCATTATTGACTTGGTTGTTGAAGCCACCACATCAATTAGGTTCATCTGTTGATTCCTAGTGGGCCTTCCCAAGTTAATAGTACTCAACTGATAATCTGTTAGCTGCATGTCCCCTACCTCCTTTTCTGTCATTGGCATGGCACACTCAGCAACAATCTCTCCTTTGTCTGTGAGTCTGGTAGACTGTAGGATTTTGGCCGCCTTTTTAGGCCTCTCTTGTTCAATCTTCTTCATCATATCCTCCCAATTGAGAGGTTGTGAAGGTGTTACTGCCCTTTTCTGTAGGTCCAATTTTAACCAAGTGGGAGCACATGGAGCAGTAGTCATCATAGAGGAAGAAGAAGTAATGGTAGAAGGTGGTTGCATATTCACTTAGGATTGAGATTCAACCCTTGATTTCTCTTGTTGTTCTTGCACTATATGCATCTACACAAGCTTTCTAGCCTCTTCCCTATCCTTTTGTTCTTGTATCTTTTTATCTTCTTCTTCTTTCTTCAACCTCTCTTCCTCCAATCGATCTCTCTCCACTTTTTCCCTTTCCATTCTTTCCTTTTCCAATATGTCCTTCTCTAGAGCTTCTTTCTCTTGTTTCTCTTTTTCTAAAGCCTCTAGTCTTTCTTTCTCTAGCCTTTCCACCTCCAGAGCCTTAAGTTTTTATGCCTTTGCTTCTTCTTCTTGCTGCTTCTTAACCAGCTCTTCGGTATCCTTTTCCTTTCTTAAACTTTCTACTTCTTCTTCTTTTTGGTGAGCTTCCTCTGCAAGTTTTAACTTAGCAATCAAGATTTCTTTCTCCCTCTGGTTCCTCACCTTCTCTTCTTCAAGGTCATAAATCTTTTGTATTAGTTCCAACTTGTCATTCTCTTCTTTAACCTTGATTTCATATACTTGTTGCCTTTTCTGTCTCTCAGCTGTTGCCTTAGCTTCAATTTGTTTGGCTTTTAATTGTTGTTGATGCAGTATAGCATCAGCTTGTGCCTTGGCATCAATTTCCTTTTTTTTCTCTAATGCCGCAACCCTTGCATCAAAATCCTTTTTCGCCTCTTCAAATAGCTTCCATTGATCTTCTTGTGTCAAAACCTACTCAGTATCCTCCTCTAGAGGCATATTTTCTTGCATATCTTTTTCTGACTTAGTCTTATCTGAATCTGTCCCAACATCATGAATTTCCTTTTCCACTTCTTTTCCCTTTCCAGCCTCAGCCATACTATGCAGAGCTCCCTTTTGAACTTCTCCTCTCTGCTTCTTTGCAAGTGGGACTTGTGCGGATGATTCACCTAATGTAGGTGTTGAAATAATCGATCCCTTTTGAACATCCCCTTCTTGTGTTTCCTCTTCATCATCTATCACCTCAAGTTCTATCTCTTTGATGTCTAGGGGAAATAACTCCAATGGCTCTTTGGGAGGTGTCTTCCTTTTAATCCTTTTGTATCCCTTACCCTTTTCAGGAGTGGGTCCTTGAGGCGCTTTGGTTCTTAACACCAACCAGTTAACACTTCGATCCAAGACTGTCCTTCCAATCTACTTAATCTCAATGGTTTCTTCAGCATCCCAATCAATTGGATCTAGGCTCTTGGTGCCAATGTTCAAAGCTTCATAGGATGGATCCAATACAATTCCATCATCCACCAAAGTGTCGGGAATGTTATCTTTAACACCAAGCTCTGGCATGAGTGAGATAGACAATATTTCATAATTCTTCTTTCTTAGATCATACTCATCTTGTCGGTCACTCCAAAAGTCTTCTAACAAATTAAAATGCTTGTCAAACACATAAGGTAACAAAGCATACATCTTACCCTTTGGATCAAAGTGCCTACGAGCTGTGTATAAACCTAACTTCAATTATATCAATTCACTATAGACCACCTTTGCTTCTACCAAGTGCTAACAACCATACTCACCCAACTTCATGGGGAACTTGTGACATCCTATTTTATGCTTTATTCCAAACCGAGCATTAACTCCAAGAGCCTGATATACAAACTCCATTAGCACTATCCTATTATTGCAACACCTTGGAAGCAGATGTGGATGGCCTTCAAAACCAGCTAACCTGAAATATGTAAATTTGGGGTATTGAATGTACCAACATACCCATTCAGCAATGAATGCCATGGCTTCTTGACTCAACCTGTACCCTGCATCTCCATTCAATTGATTGATGACTACATATATGAATGCATCATTGACTCTTCTAAATTGAGTCTCAGAAACTTGTAGAGACAACTGGTCATAGTGCTCCCACACTTTCTTCTATCCATCCAAGACTCCCATTATCCCTACTCTATTTAAACTTGGGAAGATACCCAACCTTGTTGCTGCATACACAACATAAGAGGTCATAAAAAAGCATTTAGTCTGCCTAATGCTAGTCAGCTGATCATGAATAGCATTTGACACAATCATCAGCCAATCAAACTGTTGGCCTCCATTTAAGATTGTCTGGATGAAAGGAAACACCCACTCCTTGAACTGAAATGTATCTCTCTTCCCAAAAACTCTAGACAACATCATAATTATATCTGATACCTCTTTGTAGAAATCTGCCCTCTTTAGCTGGTCCACAAGCTTGCTTAAAGATTTATTTTCTATCTTCAACCACTTTTTGTTCAAATGAGACTTATTGGAGTCCTTATACTTACTATACTTCTCCAAGGGCTCTGCCTCATCCAACTGCACCAATTTCTTAGGATCCGAGACATTGAATATACTTTGCAATGCTTGAGGAGTAAGATCAATGATCACGTTGTTCTGGGAATCCATGCACTGTCTGGTAATAGGATTGTAGGCACTAGTTGCTGTTAAGATCAACTCTAGGAATTGGATTGAAAAAGGAAACAAAGTGATATGAGCCAAACCAGACTCAATAATCCTCTTCATTCTAGGTGTTGCGTCCTCATTGAATGTTTCAGCATATGCCTCCTCAAAGTTGTACTGGCCCAAGTTCGTGTCAGTGATTTCTGACTAGTCGGATTCCACTTTGCTGACTTTGATAATAGGACTCCTGTGATTATACCTCAAGGTATAAGGCAATTTTTCAGGCTTGATTTTCTTTGGTTTAGGCGCCGCCTTTGATGTTCCTGCAGGCCGGTTTCTTCGAGAAGCTTCTACTAATGTTCCTGACATCTTCTTAGATTTGCTACAACAAAATTTCTAGTTAGATCCTTGAATAAATATCTCAAAAATATATCTTTAAAATCATACCTTTCCAACACACATCGGAGGCAGAACCAGGCAGAAACATATTCTAAACAATCTCTTTTAACATACTGCCAGGATCGGAGTCGAAACTGGAATGGTAACTCTACTAACAAGAAGCAGGCTCAGAGTCAGAATTGGAATGGTGACCAGAACCGGAACCAGAATGTAAACTGATTCAGGTTCCTTCAAATTTTATGTTTTCATATTCGGGTTTGGTTCCACTCACGCTTCCGGCTATATTGACCATGACATCATCAAATATTTTTCACAACTTAACGCATAACTCCATGACTAAAACTAAGGTCATATTCAAATAAAAAGAGGCTTTAAAAAGACTATATTCATATGACCATGGGGAACGACTATTTTTTAGGGCATCATATTTTAATCTTTTAAATGTAATCACAGCAACACACAAAACCCTAATCTAAAAAACATGATAAAACTAGGGCATAGATTTAACCCTTCCTATTTTAACCTAACGAATGCGCAATGAAAACCTGAGTAAAACAACAAATCTTATAAACCCTAACTCACTGTAAAAACATGAATTTAATCTACCTCACTGTAAATCCCTAATTTTAACTAACGCCATTTAAAACCTAACTTACTACAAATCAAAATAGCACGACGCGATCATGACTAAAACGTGAAAGTGACCGTGCCCTAAAACATAAAGAACCAAAAACAAAAGCAAAAGAAATGAAGAATTAAACCTACTCAAAAAAAACTTACTAAGAACCATGAATTTGTTAAAACAAAATCATTCAAAGCACGAACAAACACAAAAATGCAATAGTAAATAAACGAAGAACAACAATGATAAGAAACCCTACCTCGAACACAAAAGAACCCAACTAACCTTCTGAACTGATTCACAAGCAATACTCTTCTCCTCCTTCAATCGATTCGCTCAAACGAACTCCATCGCTGCTCTTCCTTGCTCTTTAATATCTTAAAAATGATAATAATGATAGGTTTAATCCTTAAATAAGGTAAGAACGATAATTTCTACCTACGCGAGCAGTTGTCATTAATGCATTAAATGTAGTATGCGAAGTTGGAACTAAAAGAGAACCAACAGTTCACTATAGTGCAACTTCAGTCAAAAATTCAACGACCCAAAAGCAGCGGGGGTGGAATCGGAATGGAGACTGATTTAGAAACTTAAGAAATTCCCTAACTTCGTTCCCATTCCAGGTCTGGGTCCACTAACAAAGCACAAAATGAAACCAAACAAAAAGAGTAGAACAAAAGATCGACATAATAAAACTTAACACAAGGACCTAGACTAAAACCAAAAAGTCGGAAAGCAGAGGTGGACGCGAAATGGATTTAGATTTTGTAATTTTCAATAAATTCCCACTCCGGCTCCGGGTCCGATGAAGACAAAACAACAGGCCAAAAGAAAGACTATTGGGATGGTGCCTGGAACGAGTTTTTATTGAAGTTTCAGAACCTGATTTGGTTCCGGCTCCAATTCTGACAGACCAAAATAAAATAAAACAAAGTGTTGGAAGCAAAAGACTCCAAACTTTGTTTGAAATCAACAAAAGATAAAAATAAACAAAAAGGGGGACCCATTTTGACCAAGGCAAAAGATGGAGTGGTTATGCAAGGCATAACAAGAACCAAGTCAGAGATTCTTAAGGCTTTCACCTTGGCTCTCCTATCAAACCATCTCCTCACTACACCTTGATGTTTGACAAAGTTTTCTAGGGCTTCATCTCTTCTCTCTTCAAGGTGTAACAATTCAACCAGGCAATCTTCACATTTATCCTCTCCATCATAATATTCATTAATAAATTGCAAAGTAGGGATCTTCAGCTGGATGGGAAATATAGGTTCCAAACCATACACTAAGTGATAAGGAGAGGTTCATAGGGATGTTTTCTATGTGGTGTGATCTTCCCAAAGAGAAAATCTAAGCCGGGTGTGTCAGTCCTTGGGATTCTTCTCTAGTAGCTTACGAATGACTGTTAAAAGATTCTTAGTGGAAGACTCAGCCAAGCCATTACCCTGTGGATAGTAATTAGATGTAAATTTTATGACAATTCCATGATCAAAGGTCCAGTTAGAAAACTTAAATAATGCAAATGTAGGACCATTATCACAAACTAAAGCCAATGGACATCCAAAGTGATTAATAATACCCGACTCAATGAAATTGATTACCACTTTAGAAGTGCATTGTTTTCATGCAAGATCCTCAGTCCATTTGGTAAAGTAATCAGTTATGGTGAGAATATACCTGTGGCCTGTAGATGAAGGTGGATTGATTGGACCTATAAATTCCATTCCCCATTGTGCAAATGGTTTTACCTCTATAATAGGATGAAGTGGAAGGGTTGCACATTTCTCCCTACTTGCCACAGTCTGACATACATGAAAAGTCCTCACATAGTTATGTGTGTCTTTGAACAAGGTAGGCCAAAATAGCCCACCTACAAGATCTAATTTGTAGTGGAAGGTGCTGAGCCATGGCTTGTGCCATATTTTTCATAAAATTTAGTCATCACTCTACCAACTTCTTCCTTTCCTAGGCATCTCAAATAAACCCCCTCATGATTTATCTTATACAAGATAGCTCCCTTCATCATAAAGTTGTCACTCTTCAGACACAAATCTCTCCTTTGTACTACATTAAGGTGTTTAGGACATTGTTGGTTCAACAGATAGTAGATAATTTCATCATACCAGTCTCCTGGAGACACTTCTTGGAGGTGATATTGTTGGGCCGTGAGGTCAAGATCCATCTCGGCCATTTTCTTTGTCAGTCCCTACCCTCTCACCAATTTCATGGGCTGGATCTCAATATCATACTCTTGTAGCATGGTTACCCATTTAGCCATGCGCTCTCCCAATTCATTCTACATTAATAAAAGATTCGTTGTGGGGTCAAGTACTATGGAAAATACCTTATTCCTCAAAATGTAATGTTTGAACTTCTTTACTGCTCTAACCAAAGCATAGGCCTACTTTTCCACATTAGGGTATCTCAGTTTTGTATCCTTTAAAGGAGTACTCATAAAAGCTATGGGATGTTCATCGCCTTGATCAGACCTTTGAGTTAACATTCTAGCACATGAGTGATCAGAAGCAAATGAGTATATATAAAAAAATTTGGCATAATCCAGACTTACCAACATTGGAGCCTCAACAATAGCTCTCTTGATTTTTGCAAATGCCTCCTTATCTTTTGCGCTCCATTCAACTTTTTCTTATTGTTTCAGCATAGCATTCAAGGGCTTCACTATCTCTACAAATCCAATGATAAACTTTGAAAAAAAAAAAAAAAAAATTCCCAAAGAATTACTTCATTTCCTTTTTTCTTCCAAGAGGTTGAATCTTTAGTATAGCCTCCACTCATTTTTGGATCAATGGCAATACCTTGTTCTTAAATAACATGCCCTAACATTTTTCCCTTAGTGACTCTAAAAATGCATTTTTTCGGATTAAGTGAGATGCCAAACTCTTTGCATCTTTGGAATACTTTGCATAAATATGTTATATGATCATCTCTCTTCTTAGAAAAAAATGTCAAATCATCCATATAGATAATTATGCACTTGCCAATAATGTCCTTGAAAGCAATATCCATTGTTCTCTAGAATGTAGCTCTAGCATTGATTAATCCAAAGGGCATTCTCCTGTAAGAAAAAGTTCCCCATTTTGTATTAAAGGCAGTTTTATGCCTATCCTCATATTGTACCATAACCTAGTTGTATCCAAAGTACCCATCTAGAAAAGACATCATCTGAGATCCATTGACAATTTGAAGTACTTCATCTAGGGAAGGAACTGGATAGTTGTCTTTTTCTGATGCCCTGTTAAGGTTCTTGAAATCAACACACAGTCTGATTTCTCCATTTTTCTTCCTTATTGGAACCAGGTTTGCAACCCATGTTGAGTGTCTTACTAGAAATATGATTCGTTCTGAAATTAGCTTCTACACCTCCCTCTGAATGATGGGTTCTAGCAAGGCATTAATTGGCCTCTGTCTTTGCCTGAATGGTCTGACATTCGACTTCAAGGGAATGGTGTGTGTAATGATCAAATTATAATATGTTTTTAAGTCCTCATAACTCCAGTCTATCACATCTTGGTATGTGTGTAATGCATCAATAATTCCTCTCCTTTACTCTGGAGTGCACACTTTGCCGATAAAAACATTTTTCACACCATCCTGGGTCCCCATATTGTATGTTTCACATTGACCACTAAGGGACTCCCTTTTCACTTGTTGTTCTTGATTTTTATCTTATCCAAATCAAAGATTCTCTCCAATTACACCATACCTCTTGGGATAGTATTAGTTTTTAGGTTAATGACCCCTTCTAGGTCCATTTCAGCCTCTTGAGGTTCTACCTCATCAATCACCTAAGAAGCAAACACATCACAGCTAGTGATGAAATCAAGAATATGATTGTCATCCTCAAACACCTAGAAATTGGTCACGTTGTTAGGCACTGAGGGTACTGGAGTGAGCTCTACAGTAAACTTCTTCAAACCTGAAAGCGATAAGGGCTGCAATGTACCAGCTGCTTGTGCCAAGGAATTTGTAGTTTGATTCTTACTTTGAGGGATCAATCAGATATCAAAGGCATCAAATCCTTCAATGAGATCCCATACTCTATGCCTGTAACTAGTCATTCTTCTATCATGACATGAGTATTGTTTCCTTACTTGTCTGAATACTAACTCAGAATCTCTGAACACTTGCAAGATCCTAACTTTCTTTCTCAATGCCATTAATAAACCATGGACCAAAGCCTCATACTTAGCTAAATTATCAGTGCATTGGAACTGGAGTCTATGAGAAGCAAAATAGGCTTTACCTTTAGGGCTGATCAGTTCAAATCCTGCTCTAGCACCCTGCTTTGATTTGGATCCATGAAATCTCAATGTCTAGCAACCATCAGCTCCTAATTTCCTTGAACTACCCTTGTCCTTGTTACTGCCCAGAGGCTCCTCAAGAGGCCTTAGGCTCTTTCCTTTTGGATCATTTTGAACGCTCTATATATCCAACCTAATAGCTAGGGTTGGGTTAATACATCTTTGTATCTACTCCACTATAGTTTGGAATAGGCAACATTCCAGCTTAGAGTGAGGAGCATTGTGAACTCTACACCAACTAGGGAGCAACAATTCTTTAAAATCCATATTTCTGCCTAGCTGGATCTGATCCTCCACGCACTTCTAGATAAACTCTTAGAAATTATCCAGCAAGCTGAGTTGTCTATCTTCTTGATCATCAAGGTCCTCTTCTTGTTCAAGTAGTACTTCAGAACCGCTGGCTTCTGATGTGGATTCCTCAAAGGATATTTGCAACATAAAGACTTCTTTTAAATCTGAAACAAGGGTAGCCAAGACATAGTTCCCCATGCTGACTTCTGACACCAATATCTCATTCAAAGTATTTTGATATTCAGTGATCACAAACTTCATTATGGGCTCTCTTTCAATTTTGATTTGATTTGGGACCCCTTTCTAGGGGAGCCACATGTGAGAATGATCTATGGATGTTTATCCATTTAGTGCCTTGGTGAAATCTTGACCCAAGATCAAACCATAAGTGTCAGGAATATCTGCCACCTTAATATAAGTACTTGTTGCACTCTAGGATCTGAAGAAACTTACATGGGAATCATGATCAGTTCTCCCACTATATTTACCTTTGTCTTTTCCAATTAGATGACCTTTTGAGAGGCTATAGGGATAATACCTAGAGCCCTATAGAGCCCTATAGACAATAAAATGCATAACATTTGTAGATCCTCTTGAATCTAGCAGACAATTGTGCAAATTCTTCCCAAAGATATGAATAGAAATCAGGAAGGGAGGGGTTTCCATTTTTCCCTGGAACAAACTCAACAAAGTGTCAACTTGTACAACTTGATTCCTATCTTTTTCTTTCCATCTGTCTCCAGGGGGTGTTTGACTTAGACCTTTAGGTGCTTGTGAAATAGGAGTCCTACCAACTGCCTCATTGACTACTACTCCTTGTGGTGCTTGACTTGAACTAAAAGACCCTAGGACTATATTTTTTATTGTAGGAACCCTTAACAACTCAAAATCAGAGAGACTCACCTTTACCTTCCTGAGTTATTCAGTCACATATTCGCCTAATTGTTCCACATTCATGTCGACATGGGTCTCCTTAGAATGACCAATTTGATTATCTTTTGTTGCATCGGCATTGCTCCCTCTTAACGCCTCAGGTTGTCCTCCTTTTGCAAAGTATTGTGTTGGCACATGAGGGTAAGATAGATTATTACTAGCATGTAGGTCTGGTGGAGTGGTAAAATTGTTTGGAGGGATAGATGTAGTAAATGGGCCACCAGTTGGTGGATTCCTGTTAGGCCTATTCCTCAAATCATACTTTCTTATAGGTTGCTGAAACATCTGTACTTCTTCAACACCAACTTCCTCTTCATCCAAGGGACCATTATCATTCTCAGTTCCTTCATTGAATAACTGAGAAATCTCATCCTCATTCAGCACTTGTTCAGTCTCCTCATTCTGGCCACTTGACTCCTCTTTTGGTTCATTCTCTTCATCCCTCGAGAAAGGAGCATGATTCAACACCAAAACTAGGGAAGCATAAGGATTTGAGGGTACCAATTCCCGACCAGTGGAGTTGTTTTCAACTTCATACTGAAAGATGGAAGTAGCAGTTCGAAATTCAGGACAATCCAGCTCAGAGTGTTGACTTGTCTTATGAAGCCTACACCACACTGACAAAGCTGCTTCAGCTAGATATACTCCACTTGAAGGTTTCTATTGATTAGAAGGTTGATCCAGTGGAGTGGGGACTCCTCCATTATTAGGTTCGGTGTTCCATGGCCTATTCTTCCTAGGTGGTTGTCTCCTTTCAAACCCTTGTCCACCTTGTTGTCCTCGATCAAATTTTTGACCAAAACCCTGTCCTCTTTCAAAATTGTGATTTCTATCAGAGCACTTCCCTCTATCAAATTTTTTCCCTCATGCAACATCTCGGTTCTCCCTATTGTAATTTGATTGCATTCTCCTCTGAGCAGCTTGGAGTTGGATGTTTTGGTTCCTCAAGTAGGTTACCTCCATATTCATTTTTTTTACTTGCTCGGATAGCTCATCTAACCTTTCCTTATCAGGACTACTGTAAGGCATTGAATTCACATTGTTTGGAGGGTATCTTGACACTCCTCCAGGACCCATTGACTGATTCAAAACTTCTGAATTATGTAAATATGTAGGGAAACTAGCCTATTGTTGTGGATGAAGGGGTTGATTGGCACCATGTTGCGCGTAATTAGGCATTGGGTGAGCCTGACTTATTGGATGACTTGGGTGTGGAACCAAAGGTAGCTACAGAATCAGGTTCATAATGGGAGTGTGATAAGTTAGATTTTGGTTAAGATCTTGGACCTTCCTAGGGTGAGCAGCTGGTCCCAGAGATGGCAGGGGTCCTGACAAGTGTTGTCTCGAATTTGTACTAACCTTAACAGCCTTTGTATATGTAGTGAGAAAGGTAGTTGGGGGATTAGTTCTCCACTTAAGGAAGGTGGATGTAAGACTATCAAGGGATTCAAAATAGACCTCTAAGGAAGTGGCGTCATCTACAACATAAGGTGTTTACAATATAGTGTATGCATGGTGGAACCTATTGTTGAATGACCCTATAGGCTCATTAACTTCTCTCTTATCTCCGATAAACTACATGTGGAGCTCATTGGCACTGATGGGGTTTTAAACTTCTACAGAAATGTAGCCTCAAGTTCAGCCCAATTATGGATTGATGCAATAGGTAAATGATTGTACCAATAAAAGGAATCCTCTCCTAGAGAATAAGGGAAAATTCTATATGCAACATCCTCATGATTAATCCCTTTATCTCTTAAGCAAGTCTGAAAAATACTAATATGCTCCTTTGTTGTCCTATTAGGATCACTCATGTGAAACTTAGAGAAAAAATGCTCAGGGTTCTTGGGCATAACATTGTAGTAATTAAAGGATAGAGGTGATGGGTTATTTTCCAAGAAAGCCATTGGTGGAGGTGGAGGTGGCAAAGGTTGATTGATGACTGGTTGGGGTTGTTGAATGGAACCAACCTCAGATGAAGATGAAGATGAGGTGGATGAGGGTGACGATGGTGGACATGACAAGGTGGATGGTGACTCCTCCCTTCTTCTGGTCCTTCTTGACCTAGTTGGAGGTGGTATTTATTGAAACTCTTCTTCTTCTCCTAGTGTAGATCTGGTTCTCCTTCTGAGTCTCTCAGGAGAAAGGGCATTTAGAAAATTCTCCAACTTGCTTATTCAGGCCCTCCTTCTAGTGCCAATCCTGTTGATGGTGTTTTCTACACAACAACAACTCAGATAGAATATATAGTAACCTATCTCTCTTGAAAGGTCAATCTCTATTGAAAAAGAGATAACCCCAAGGTCTCTCGGGTGTCAAGTCATGACTTGCAACAAAAAAAATCAGTGTTAAATGTGAAAATGTTGGTAATCAAAAAGGGACCTTACAAAACAAATACTAGAAACTCTAAACTTATCAGATTTTGTGATATAATGATACTAAAATTCCTATTTTAACCAAAGTTCAAAGAAATAGCAAAAGATGAGGGTTTCAAAAATTATAAGATTAAGATTACTCCTAAGATCAATAATACTAATGATGAAATACTTGGAATGGACCAATCCCTTAAAACTTATTTCTACGTAACCCAGGCTATACCTGCAATCTCATAGAAACAATGCAATCCTCTAAAGAATTAAAAATTTTCAAATCATGGACATTCATTCAATAGAACTGGATAAATGCCCACAATTGAACTAAGCACACAAATATCAGGTACAGGTTGACCTTGCACAACAATCCCAAAATCAATAATTTTCCCAAAGTATGAACCAGAGATCGCTACAACACTCCAAGCACTAAATCATAAGCACCATTAAATCATTTAACTCTAAATCTAAAATGCATTCAGATATTTCCAAGCAGTTTCAAGGATAAAATAAGAACCATGCAAGACAAATCAATCCAAAGAAGCCACCAATAATAGCACAATGTCTTCACTTGTATTGAATCAACAATAATAGCAACAATTCTAATGTTCTATGTTACAACACTTGCATGAAAATAAAACTAACTCCTAATTCTAACTCTCTAAATGACTAACTAACTGTCTAACCAACCTTCTAACCCCTTTCTCCCCTCTTTCAGAAGAGGCGAAATGCCATAAATATAGAGATACATCTTGCGCAAGCTCAAGCTAGGGTTACAAAGAAGGTCAACCAACAACCACATCGGCCTTGGACAGGTCGCAATAAATCACCACCCCGCATTGAATGCATGAGGCACCCCTTCAAATCGCCCTTGGATCTCTACAAATCTTGGTTTAGACTGAATAAACCCTATGAGTCACTTCCGCCATTAATCTCTCACCCATGTGAAGCAGAAGAACTACAATAGACACGCAACGTGAGTTTGAATACGGGTCGTTGATCAATAGCTAAGCTGGGCACTTGAATGACCTTGATCGAGTCAAGCCTATTTGAATCTACCATGTCACGTCCAACTCATATGAATGGCCATCAAGCATTCGTTGACCTAACCCTCTTGTGTAGGATCGAACTCCACCTACCCATGGTCGCAAAGTGTACTTGGTTGTATCCCGCAGATCCTGCAACATCTCTAAAGTATGCTCATTCCTCGATCCTAGAGTTTCTTAACTAGCGACTTCCCTGCCTAATCCAACCTGCATTCAAAGAGGACCACCATTAATACTCATTATAGCATTGAAATCCAAGTTAGTCCATCATAAACAACATGCAGATCATCAAAGAAATCCAAATGATCAATCAAAATCCCTTGAAATATCATCAAGGCACCCTTCTCAAAGTTTGAGATTTTCATCCCCTCGTAGAATTCGGACCAGAAGGGAATTTCGGGGAATTCCAGGCCAGGCGAAAGCGGAGCCAAAATAAGGGAGAAACAAAATAGGTGGAGGTGGAACTAAAACCAGATGGGACTGAAAACAAAACAAAACAAAACAGAAGCAAAAATAGAACAGGTGGAGGCGGAACCAAAACTAGATGGGACCTTTTGCAAAGTACCGAGTTCAGTTCCCACCCTAGTTTCGTCTCTGGCGAAAGGAAAGGAGGCGAAGGAAAAAGAAAAACCAATGAAAACCCAAGGGAGGAAACAAACCCAAAGGCCGAACACAAGCAAAACAACAAAGAAAATGAAAAGACAAGAAGCGGAGCCTCAGATAGAATCAGAATGGAAACCCAACCAAGAACATTGTGAAGGTTTAGAGTTCAATTTAATCTTGTGCCCCACCTCTGATGAACAACAAGAAAAGGAAAACCAAAGAAGACCTAAGGGAGGAAACCAACCTAAAGGCTGAACACAAGCAAAACAATGAAGAAAACAAGAAGAAAAGAAGTGAAGTCGGAGCCGAAACCAGAACCGAAACGGAAACCAAACCAAGAACATTGTGAAGGTTCAAAGTTTAGTTTCATCCCGCACCCCACCTCTGACAAATGATAGGAAAAGGAAAACCAAAGAATACCTAAGGGAGTAAACCAACCCAAAGGCCGAACACAAGCAAAACAATGAAGAAAATGAGAAGACAAGAAGCAGATCCGTAGCTGGAACCAGAACGGAAACTGAACCAAGAACATTACAAAGGTTTAGAGTTTAGTTTCATCCCACACCCTGCCTCCGACAAACGATTGGAAAAGGAAAACCAAAGAAGACCTAAGGGAGGAAACCAACCCAAACGCCGAACGAAAAACATCAAAGAAAATGAGGAGACAAGAAACAGAGCCAAAGCCAGAACCGGAATGGAAATCGAACCAAGAACTTTGTGAAGGTTCAGAGTTTAGTTTCATCCCACACCTTGCCTCTGACGAATGACAGAAAAAGGAAAACCAAAGAAGACCTAAGGGAGGAAATGAACCCAAAGTCCGAACACAAGAAAACAACAAAGAAAAAAAGAAGGCAAGAAGCGGAGCTAGAACAGAAACCGAACCAAGAACTTTGTGAAGGTTCAGAGTTTAGTTTCATCTCACGCCCCACCTCCGCCAAGCAAAGGAGGCAAGGTATTATGAGGAAAAGAACAACTCCTAAGACCAAACAAAACACCAAGGACAAACAAAAGGAAAAGGGAACCCACCTCCAGAGATGACATCCGCAAGACTCCATAATCACTAACTCAGAATAGGGGCACTTTACAAACAAGACAAGCATTTAGGAACAATGCAAAGTAACCAAATCCCATGACCAAAGGACCAAAGCATCAAAGACCAAAATCTCATTATCTTCAAAGACAAGCTCAAAAGGCACGATCACAGACAAGAGCCAAAAGACCAGGCAAAAAAGGGTCCCTACTTTCAGTGGGGCATGTGCGCAAAAACTACACAACACTAATCATGGGCTAGTTAACTAATTGTCATAGGAAAGTTAACTAATTGCCTTAGGCTAGTAAACTAATTGACATGGGCTAGTTAACTAATTGACATGGGATAGGTAACTAATTGGTCATGGCCTAGTGAACTAATTGACATGAACTAGTTAACTAATTGATCATGTGCTAGTTAACTAATTGGTCATGGGCTAGTTAACTAATTGACATGGTCTAGTTAACTAATTGACATGAGCTAGATAACTAATTGTCATTGGCTAGTTAACTAATTGACATGGCCTTAGTTAACTAACTGATCATGGCCTAGTTAACTTATTGTCATGGGCTAGTTAACTAATTGTCATGGGCTAGTTAACTAATTGACCTGCGCTAGTTAACGAATTGACCTGGGCTAGTTTAATAATTGCCATGGCCTAGCTAACTAATTGATCATGGGCTAGTTAACTAATTGACATGGGCTAGTTAACTAATTGATCTATAGTTAACTAATTGGCATGGGATAGTTAACTAATTGATCATGGTCTAGTTAACTAATTGTCATGGTCTAGTTAAATAATTGACATGGCCTAGTTAACTAATTGTCATTGGCTAGTTAACTAATTGACATGGGCTAGTTAACTAATTGATCATAGGATAGTTAATTAATTGACATGAGCTAGTTAACTAATTGATCATAGGCTAGATAACTAATTGATAATGGGCTAGTTAACTATTTTCCATGGGCTAGTTAACTAACTGATCATCAGCTAGTTAACTAATTGTCATGGGCTAGTTAACTAATTGACCTGGGCTAGTTAACTAATTGATCATTGGCTAGTTAGCTAATTGTCATGGGTTAGTTAACTGATTGTCGTGGGCTAGTTAACTTATTGATCATGAGCCAGTTAACTAATTGGCATGGGCTATTATCATGGGAAAGTTAACCAAATGATCATGGGCTAGTTAACCAATTGATCATGGGCTAGTTAACTAATTAACATGGGCTAGTTAGCTAAGTTTCATGGGATAGTAAACTAATTGGCATGAGATAATTATGCAATTATCATGGGCTAGTTAGCAAATTGATATGGGCTACTTAACTAATTGATAATGGGCTAGTTAACTAATTGTAATGGGTTAGTTAACTAGTTGTGATGGGCTAGTTAAGTAATTGCCATGGGATAGTTAACTAATTAATCATGGGCTGGTTAATTGATTGATCATGGGCTAGTTAACTAATTTTCATGCGCTAGTTAACTAACTTATAATGGGCTAGTTAACTAATTGTCATGGGCTAGTTAACTAACTATCGTGGGTTAGTTAACTAATTGACATGGGCTAGTTAACTAATTGATCATGGGTTAGTTAATTAATTGTTATGGGATAGTTAACCAATTGATCATGGCTTAGTTAACCAATTGATCATGAGCTAGTTAACTAATTGACATGGGCTAGATAACTAATTATCATGAGCTAGTTAACTAATTGATCATGGGCTAGTTAAAAAATTGATATGGGCTAGTTAACTAATTGACATGGGCTAGTTAACTAATTGATCAAGGCTAGTTAATTAATTTATCATGGTTTAGTTAACTAATTGTCATGGTCTAGTTAACTAATTTATAAAGGGCTAGCTATCAAAATTTCATGGGCTAGTTAACTAATTGTCATGGGCTAGATTACTAATTTATAATTGGCTAGTTAACTAATTGACATGGGCTAGTTAACTAATTGATCATGGGATAGTTAACTAATTTATAATGGGCTAATTAACTAGCCCATGTCAATTAGTTAACTAGCATGGGCTAGCTAACTATTGATCATTGGCTAGTTAACTAATTGTCATGGGCTAGTTAACAAATTGATCATGGGCTAGTTAAAAAATTGATATGGGCTAGTTAACTAATTGATCATGGGCTAGTTAACTAATTACAATGGGCTAGTTAACTAGTTGACATGGGCTAGTCAACTAATTCATCATGGGCTAGTTAATTGATTGATCATGGGCTACTTAACTAATTGTAATGGGCTAGTTAACTAATTGCCATGGGCTAGTTAACCGATTGATCATGGACTAGTTAACCAATTGATCATGGGCTAGTTAACTAATTGATATGGTCTAGTTAACTAATTGATCATGGGCTAGTGAACTATTGATCATGGGCTAGTTAACTATTTGATCATGGGCTAGTTAACTAATTGGCATGGGCTAGTTAACTAATTGACATGGGGTAGTTAGCTAATTGATCATGGGCTAGTTAACTAATTGTGATGGGCTAGCTAACTAATTGCCATGGGCTATTTAACTAATTGACATGGGCTAGTCAACTAATTGATCATGGGCTAGTTGACTAATTGACAAGGGCTAGTTATCTAATCGACATGGGATAGTTAACTAATTGTCATTGGCTAATTAACTATTAATCATGGGCTAGTTAACTAATTGTCATGGGCTAGTTAACTAATTGATATGGGCTAGTTAATTAATTGTCATGGGCTAGTTAACCAATTGTTCATTGGCTAGTTAACCAATTGGCATGGGCTAGTTAACTAATTATCATGGGCTAATTAACAAATTGCCATGGGCTAGTTAACTAATTGATCATGGACTAGTTAACAAATTGATATGGGTAGTTAACTAATTGATCATGGGCTACTAAACTAATTTTAATGGGCTTGTTAACTAATTGGCATGGGATATTTAAATAATTGACATGAGCTAGTTAACTAATTATCATGGGCTAGCTAACTAATTGTCATGAGCTTATTAAGTAATTGTTATGGGCTAGTTAACTAATTGATCATGGGCTAGTTAACAAATTGATATGGGATAGTTAACTAATTGATCATGGGCTACTTAACTAATTGTCATGGGCTAGTTAATTATTTGATCATGGGCTAGTTAATTAATTGATCATGGGCTACTTAACTAATTGTAATGGGCTAATTAAATAATTGGCATGGGCTAGTTAACTAATTGACATGAGCTAGTTAACTAATTGTCATGGGCTAGTTAACTAATTGTCATGAACTTATTAAGTAATTGTCATGGGCTAGTTAAGTAATTGATCATGGGCTAGTTAACAAATTGATATGGGCTAGTTAACTAATTGATCATGGGCTACTTAACTAATTGTAATAGGCTAGTTAACTAATTGTCATGGAATAGTTAACTATTTGACATGGGCTAGTTAACTAATTGATAATGGGATAGTTAATTAATTGATCATGGGCTAGTTAATTAATTAATCATGGGCTAGTTAACTAATTGTCATGGGCTAGTTAACTAATTTATAATGGGCTAGCTATCTAAATGGCATGGGCTAGTTAAGTAATTATCATGGGTTAGATTACTAATTTTTAATAGGCTAGTTAATTAATTGACATGGACTAGTTATCTATTGATCATGGGCTAGTTAACTAATTGACATGGGTTAGTTAACGAATTGTAATGGGCTAGTTAACTAGATGTCATGGGCTAGTTAACTAATTGTCATGGGGTAGTTAACTAATTTATCATGGAGTAGTTAACTATTGATCATGGGCTAATTAACTAATTGATCATGGGCTAGTTAATATTGATCATTGGCTAGTTAACTATTTGATCATGGGCTAGTTAACTAATTGATCATGGGCTAGTTAACGAATTGGCATGGGCTATTTAACTAATTATTCATGGGCTAGTTAACTAATTGACAAGGGCTAGTTAGCTAATTGTGATAGGCTAGTTAACTAATTGTCATGGGCTAGTTAACTATTGATCATGAGCTAGTTAACTAATTGACATGGGCTAGTTAATTATTGACATGGGCAAGTTAGCTAATTGACATGAGCAAGTTAACTATTGATCATGGGCTAGTTAACTAATTGTCATGGGCTAGTTAACTAATTGACATGGGCTAGTTAACTATATATATGGGCTAGTTAACTATTTGACATGGGCTAGTTAACTAATTGACATGGGCTAGTTAACTATTGATCATGGGCTAGTTAACTAATTTTCATGGGCAGGTTAACTAATTGACATGGGCTAGTTAACTATTGATCATGGGCTAGTTAAGTAATTGTCATGGGCTAGTTACTTAATTGACATGGGCTAGTTAACTATTTTTCATTTCTTTTAAATCATTTAACTTGTGCATTTAATGCACCTATTATAACAAAATATCCAATTAAATAATATATGTACATAAATATATTATTTAATTGGATATTTTGTTATAATAAGTGCATTAAATGCACAAGTTAGATGATTTAAAAGAAATTACTTTATAAAAGGTAATTGATTTTTATATAGTTGAAATTGGGAAATTGAATTAATCAATTAGATTTAATTTATTTATTGTCTATAAAAGAAATTGTATTAAGTTAGAGTTATTTGAGCAATGAATTATTGTACTTGTAATGGGAAGTGGATTTAGGAAATCCTAATGATAGTTTAATTACTTGAATTGCTTTATTATTAAAGTTGTCTTTTGTTCACATTGTTGGGGAAATCCATTAGTTGTGTATGTAAGTCTTCTAGACGTTGTAATTTTTATAAGGGGGTTGTTGTGATTTATGGTGTAGCCTTTGTTTCCCTTGGGTAGTGCACTTGGTTGTAATTCAGTTAAACACCCGATTATTATGAATGGGACGTGTTGCCTCTCATATTTTGGATTGGACTTTATTATCTGATTTTGTGCATTGTGTTTACCCTTGGGTATTGGATTAGAGCATTGTGTTATCAGAAGAGGAGTGGATCTCAATGGGGGTCAGGGCCTAGGAGGATCTGCCAAGGTAACCCATTCTACTTTGTGATGATACTCCTCTTATGAAAATAGTTTGTATGGTTTAGTTGGTGTACTTGATTATTTTACTTGGAAGCAATGTAACCTTAATGTTTAAGTATTGTACTTGTTTAAGTATTGGACTATTGTATGATCTACCTCATTTTGGAAATGAGCTTTGTAAATGCTTTATGGAATGAATGTAATCATTGGATGGTTCTAATATATACTTTGTTATCTTATGGTATGTGTTTAATGCTTTTTGTTGTATGTTCTTTATTTCATGAGTATTGTTTATATGCTATGGATTTGTTTACTTATGTATGTTATGGGATTAAGATGTTAGCATTTTCATGTACCTTAGAGAATGTATGTGTTAAGTGTAGTTCTCTTTACTTATTATTATTACACTTTAAAAAAAATTGTTGCACTTCTGTTGTAGTTGCATCTTCATCTAGGGTTACGTGGTGGGGTGTTACAAACCTACAACTACACAAAACCAATGTAATCTTCTAAGGACTACAAATTTTCATATTGCACATTCACATCATGAACATACAATTGAACTAAGTTTTGGTAATAAAATAAGGAAGCCCGGGCTAACTTTACACAACAACATGTCATCAACAAGTGCCAAAAGTATGGGCTAGAAATTCATCAAATACCATAACAACAAACACCATTATCATAACCATTCAAGAAACTAACGACTAAGCCTACCATGGGAGTTGAACCATGCATGCATAATGAACAAACTCAAAAGAAACACCCATAAATCATGCAATGCTTCTCTCTATTGCTGCAAAATTCCCTTCACACCAATTCTCCAACCATTTACAAATGAGGAGCAAGCCCCTATTTATAGTTTTCCAAAGCCTAAATGAATAGCTAGGATTAAATCATAATGTGTGGCCTAGATTTGTTTTACATTAGGGTTTCACCTAACCCCATTATATAGGAATTTAAAATACATAATTTGTCTTATTCCTATTTTTTCATCTAGTGACTCAAATACTATAGAAAACTTGTCATATAGTTGACTGCCCTTTTACTATAGCTGAAACTACTTTGAAGGTTGCCCCTTATTTCATGGATTTGAAACTTCTTGCAGATTTGTATAACCGAAAAGTGGGCACAATGTTCATGATTTAGATGGACAACCCCTGATGGATTGTGATTGTTTGATGGGAGGAAAGAACAACTCCTTCCTACATTGGACCTTGCCAAACAACTGCCTGATTTCCCTGCACTGACTTCCTTAGGTATGCACTCCTATGTTGTTCAGTCCTCCTTTGACAAACTACCCTTATTTATTGCTTTGAAATCCTCGCCTCGGTCTAGTTTCATAGGTAATCTATGATTATCATTTCCTTTACAGACTTGGTCGGCAACATGTAGATCCCTCATTTGGATTACAACCTTTATGATTTCATCCCCCCCTTTAGATCAAGCCTTGGGTTGGACTTTCTTCAACATGGCTCTATAGAAAAATCCACTAACGGTGTAACATCACAGGTAGACATTCATGAGAAATCGCCCTCTGCAATAATCTCCATTTTATAATCAAATACCTACACAAGATAATGAATTAAATTAGGCCCATATGGCTCACGTAAATAACCTATTTCTCATAATAATATGAAACTTTATAAAGTCCATATGATGATTATCCAATCCATCTTAACAGCTCACCCCACCAATCCTTAAAAGTAAAAGGGCCAATAATATTTGCATGTCTATATAATTCTTATCTCCATAGAAATTTCTTAATCATAGTTCAAATACTCCATTAACATTATGTGGTTAAATGTCCATCTAAGTTACTAAACATCCCCCTCTTTATTCTTCAAAGCCTCCTTATAATCATGTTGGGCTAATTTCCCTTTAAATTCGAACGTAAGTCTTGTTCCTTGAAGCATTTTGTCTCTGAGTTCCCCATTATTAAAAAAAATTAGGCAATGTGGAGCATTTGTAGGATGAAAAACTTAAGTAGTGTAGGAAATTGATATATGTGAAGGTAGTGAGGTCCTACACCGTGTGGAAGTGGGAGTTACGAGCCCTGTGGTGTGGGATTCCATATAGACTATGCCACAAACAATGACAATGAGGGTTAGTCATCCCACACAGTGGAGTCCGCAAGCCCAAAATCTATCATTACATTTTCATGGTCTTGTTTGTCATCAAGGATTGGTTTTCACATCATCATTCATCGTGACAAGATTAGAAGAGAATTGCTATCGAATACCTTTACACTAGAAAGGAATATTATTTGGCATATGCTCGGCTCACTAATACACCATTACAAGAAATGACTGATGCTCAACCAATGCCAAGGTTGCCATCCATATCATGATTCCATTCAATCATCATTAATCTACTTATTCTTGCAAGGGATCCCTCATCTGATTGGACGTTGATGAATGTGACCATATTTACAAACATATAGCCTATAACCATGCAAGAGCTACAGGACCCAGGTCTACGAGAATGCGGGTGGGGGGTGGCACTACCATTTTCTTCCTTCATAAGGCCTCCTTCCTATTTCTCAGTGCCATTGATATATACTATCTCACCTCCTATGAGCCGATTGCAATCCGTATCTTTAGTTTATACATTGATCCAATGTTTGTGAAAGATGACCATACGCAGCTTAGTGAAATGAAACAAAATTCATCATAATCCCATAACGATCACCAGAACCCCGAGGCTACATCCTCTACCAACTCATTGTGGCTTAGTCATGGTTGTCTTGCAATCTTCTTATAGCAATAATTGAGCCTTCTACCCTGTATGAACATACATTCTTCAGGTGTCATCTTCGTATTCTTGAAATCTAGCATTCTTTAAATTTCCAAGTGAATTTAGCCGATTACAACTATTCTTGTGAGAAGATGCCAATGATACTAGCAGGTTGGGCAAGTCACGCAGTGCCAAGTCAGGCCTATGCGAATTATGTTCGGTGATCACTTTAACAACCATAAAGATAACTCATGATGTAAAGGTAATTCCGTTTTCACACTGAAATGCAACATATCAACCCGTAAGCCACTCTAAAATCATCTCATCATTTTGTCAAGGAATATGCCCTTGGGCATCAACCTAGATACCCTATTTTGATTGATGAGGGTGTCGTCTCGAGGGTGAGGGAAAAACGTGAGGGCCTGCTACGAGTGAATGCCATCAAATAGTGGATTGTAGAGGGGAGGCCCACCAGCGCATCCCCGTAAGCATTAGGGGATGCAGAACCCGCATACAAAGAGGTCGCACATCATGAGGGTGTCCACTTAAAGATCAGTTTTGTAAAGGATGGAATTTGAATGCAACAACAACTGGATCCCTTATGTGTCTGATCGTCAATTCTTTGCAAATGCAATTTATGTGGTGGGAATCATTACGTCCAATGTCCCTCCCATCTTAGCCACCTTCTTGATCATCTTATCCGATTGAATTAATCATGATTACACATATTGAGCAAGGCAGTCCTTGGGATCAATACACGAGAAAAGAGTCACTAGGTGATGTCGAGCAATGGTTGTCACATCAACGGGGATGGAGTTGATAGTCTCCACCCAAGTGGAACCCATAGGGAAGGTCACCATTGGGCCAAAGGAGGCAGGGCACAATCATAGGATGTCTATGAAGAAGACGGCGCGAAGATGAACAACCATTGTAAGTGCAGAACTCACAAGGGTGACATCCATCAGGGCATATGCGAAGGTGAGACCACAGAAAGGTGTCATAGAGAAGTCATTATAGGAATGGTGAAGAAACCACAACCAACAAGGGCATGGAACCTGTAAGTTCAAAGTTTGTCTCCACACCTTCATGGTCCTATTTATCTATTGCTTCTCTTACACAAATTATCCTCATCATGATCACCTCATACCAACATTATCATGCAAATATCTACCTATTCAAATAATAGATTACCCTCACAACTCCTCTATCACACATGAATAAAAGATCAATTCCACTACAGGCCCTTGGAAATGAATAAAACTCTACCCTACTCAGTCTTTTGAACATGTCTTCAGGAGATGGCCACCGTTAATGGAGTAAGCCAATATGTAGTAGTGCATAGGTCCCTCAAATAATCTAAACTCATTTTCATGTTAAGGACGCATACATCTACATCCCATGCTAACCTTGTGAAATCATTATAATTTCAAGATCAGTTTCTCAATAATGTGTGCGTTGAGAAGACCATAGTGAGGTCGATGAGATCTGCATAGGTGGTGTCCATCTGACAAAGTGTTGGCAAAGAAGTGCAGGATGTCATCCCTAGACCACCGTAGAGGAAAAATCATTGCACAAACAACCACCCGAGTTGTGGACCCCGCATGGTGGACAGCTGCAAGTGCTAATGTCATTACTTAAAGGAAAAGCTTCATTGCGTGTAGCGGAGAAGGACTCACATCACTCGGGTCAGTTTCTAGGAACTCAGTACTACTAATCATGAAGATGACCGTGAAGTTTAGAACAATGCGAGTGGATGAAATGGGTAAGCCACGTATTAGCATCATTTTGCAATGGTAATATGGTAGTTGACAACTACACCGAGGAACCTACAAGAGGACAGTGGCATCGATGGGTGGTCATTTTGAAATGGCATCGAGGTGACATCCGCCCACAAGCGGCGGCCCACGAAGGCAAACCTGCCGGCAAGCATGGACCTGAGAGTCCTCTACAACTTTATGTTTTCACCTTAAGGAATTGATTCATGTAGGTCCCACCTAGTGGGACGACATGAAGGTCTGGTCATTTGGCAATGACGATAGGGAGAAATCAAGTCATGTGCAAAGGCCCATGATCATTTGAACTTGGGAAATTTAAAACATGATGGGGTTGATTCAGTAAGGGCACTATTGGGGCTCATCATGCGGGCAAAAATCAAGGATCGACTGCTTCGAGAATGGTGAAAAGGGAATAGATACCTACATAGGGAAACTCACAACCGCATGTCTACAACACATGAAGGACACCATGGTGAGGATGAATGTGGGTAGATGCCATGGCTCAGCTTTCAATGAACGAAAAAGTGCAATGGCGAATGACAAGAGGAAACCCATGAATGCAGGTCCACAAGGGCCAACGGTCACTGGGAAAAAAGGTAAGGGAAGCCCATAGGAACCAACCCGCAAAGGCTAATGACTTAGTGAAAGTTAGGCAGGTGAACCTGACCAATAATAAATTGATCTTTTTAAGGAACATGACCATCCTAGGCTTGGGAATAGGGGCACACAAAATGAGGAAAGAGAAAAGTAGCCCATTGAGAGAAAAAATGACCCGTCAAAAGCAATAGAAAGGCGGTCCCTACCTTCGACAAGGAGTGTGTGCAAAATATGCAACAAATGGTGGCTCGTTGGGGAAATGCTTCAGAGCATTTTGATGAAACACTACAATCATGAACCCATAATATTTGGTTCAGATCCTCATGCTAGGGCAAACAAACCAGACGCTCGACCAAAGGATCAAAACCAATAGCTAACCCAACCTTCAGTATGCTAAAAATCCAAGTGTGTGCAGATGCATTCATCCCCATCCTTAAGTCACTACAAGAACATAAGCTCCATAAAGTTAAGCTATGTAATTGATTCCAACTCCAAAATCATCCAGGACATTGCCTCGCTGCCAGTTAGGCATTTATAGCCTCGACAAGGTTGTCATTGCAATTCTCCCGAACATTGCTCTACTTTTGGCCAGGCGTCCATAGCCTCGGTAGATTTATTCATATCCTCTTGAAATTTTAATTTTCTTTCTTTTGATTTTCATTTTGTTTTTATTTTCTTTTCTTTTGATTTTGTCTTTTCAATTCTTTTATGTCAACCCACAAGCAGTGAAGCTTGCATTCAGGACTAAGAATCACAGTGGCGCTGAAGCAAAATTTTAGATTTTTCACTTAACCTGACTTCACAAAAGGACCCACAACAACCTTCACATTCTTTAAGTGTGTGAGAGATATAAGATTTCAGAATACATCAGAATTAGACCATCTAACGAATTATCCTCTTCGAATCTAACATCCAGGTCACTTGACACTAACAATAGACCTTCACCATCCACTCTGAAAACTTGATTAGAGTTTATCAAAAAAAACATAGAACCACCCCCAGGCAATAAAATGATGGTTTTTCTCATAAAAATACCCAACCAAAAGTAGAGGGACCCCGAGAAAAGAAGTAGCAAATCAAAAGCGAACAGGAAGAAAAACACATAAACTAACCAAAATAGGAAAGCGAAAGCGAACAACAAAGAAACTAATCTAAAGAAAATGAACCCACAACAAACCAACCAACTGAATAAAAGTAGGAAAGAAAAGTATATACATGAAAGCGAGATATGTACATTAAGCATACACTACTCAAAATGGACTATGTACAAAGATATTTACAAAGCACAACGTTTAGGCAAGGAAAACCAACAATCACGCCCATTAGATTTCATAATGCATGCACAAGAAGGTGAGTGACTGCTGCAATTCTAAGTCATGCATACTTATCCTTATACTTAGAAAAAATAAGTTCAACATTGCAGCATTCAAATTCAATTGCATATTTAGGAAAATCAGCAATTAAGGAAGTTCATTAAACCCGTGCTTGATCCATAAATACGTTCATCTCCCCTTGTTCCCATAATTAAAATGATAGCATGAACATCCATTAGAGTGGGGAAAGATAAAACCTAGATGTCATCGTGAGAGGGCAGTTGTATCGGATAGTTGAGATGGTGCATAGCCTCATTGTTCATTGCATTAGAAGCCTCGGGTAGACGCAAGGGATGGTGCAGCATCCCTCTTATATTACAAATCTGTCGATCACCATCAAACGGATTAGGCAGTACACATTGTGAAGAATTTTTTTCAAATGCAAGGAACCTTATACCAGATCTCGAGATTGTATAAGGCTGAGAGAATGAGGCATCAAAAACCTCTTCCAAGTTACTAGTGGGACCTGCAGCCATGATCGATTTTTCTTCAAGGAGATACACTTCATCTCGTTGATCTTCTGTAGTCTTGGTGTCTACTTGATTGTTGTCCTCAAAAGGCAGCATGATGTCCCATCTCATTTCCCTCATGTTGATCTCAATTTTATGATGTTTAATGTCATAGGAACATGACATGGATGAATTTGTCCTACTACAGCTCTCTGAGTGTATGGGAGAATCAACAATGGCCAAGGTAGAGAGATCCTCAGTTGCACCCCTTGATTGGCAAGGCATATCTTCTTTGTAGTCAGCTACCAAAACGCCCCTACCTTGGTCTTCTTCTCCTTGAATTTCATGCGGCTCACCATGATGTTTGCTTATTTCTTCTTGTTCACTATCGCTATAGACGGAGAAGGAGTTCCTCTCCTAGTCTAGGAGCTCTAATGTTTTACCATCTGGGGGCTCGGGTAATATGTCTGCATCATTGCCATCTTCTGAAATGTACTCATCCCTATTGTTGTTATACCTTTATGGCACAATTCCAAGTGGGACGAAATTAGCAAGGGACACTAGCTCATCAAGGGGACCAAAATTTACTATGTGATTTTCCTCCAAGGATTCCTCATAATGCCTATCATCCATCATGTATAGACACTCTACAGGATGAAAGACTCTTGATGTTCATTTGATAGCTCTCCCACTTGTTCTGCTTCATCGTGTGGAGGCTCTGGATTGTGTTGTTCTTCTACTGTTGATGTCCCAACACCCTCTTGAGGGTTTCCTTCAACTCGATTATCACTTGGTTCGAGCTCTTGGTCCTCTAGTTCAATCCTTGAAGCTACTGTAGGAAGTGGTGCACTCAGCTGCCTCACTTGTTCTTTGACTTTTTTGATGGCCTCTTGGCATAGCTCGCATGTGAATTCAGAATGTGGCAAGTCATGGAGTTTGCACCAATTCAAGAGCAATAACACCTCCAAATCTACTTGATTTCTTAGCTCAGACCAATCGCTTGCAATTCTTGACACGAGTTCATTGTATCTTTCAATCATGGGGTCTTCATTATCAGTTGGGAAGGAAGTTTGATGGTAGACAGTCATGGCATGTGGTTGTTCCCACTCCTCTAAATCCTCATATTTAGATGCTTTATCACTATCATTCATGAAGGAAATTTCTTCTAATCTTATTTCACTTATGCTTTTTTCACCATTTTTTGTTGCCCCAAGGCATTCAACCTCTTCCTCTTCCTCTTCCTGTTCTTCAACATTTTCATTGGTTGTCTCAACATGCATTGTTGCAAGTTTTGTTAATTCATCCTCAATTTCTAATTTTTCTTCCTCTTGAGGGAAGGAATTCCCTTCACTGGTGAAGGAGCTTTTCAATTCCCTTCCAGGTGAGCCTTCACCAAACTTTCTTTCTGCCCCAAGGAAGTCAGCTTCTTCATCTTGATTTTTAGCCATCATGTTTGTTGTCCCAGCATATACTTCTATGGAGCTTCTTGATTCAACTTCGGTACGTTGTCTCCCAGATGTTGACAGCTCGCATGCCTCATGGGATGGCTCTTTTTCATTGAGAGTTGGTTGTTCTAACTTTCCCAAATAACTCCTAGCTTGGGTGATGCCATTTGCACATGATGGACAAGTGAATTCTGAGTGGGGTGCATTATGGAATTTGTACCATCTAGACATCAACACTTCTTCTAAGCTTGGTCCATCCTCAAGGCTCAATTGTTCTTGAATCGACTCCTTGAAGGCTTTTGCTAACATGTTAGAAAATTCCTCTTTTGGGTCTAGAGGAGCCAAGGGTTGGTATATTTCCCAAAAGAGGATTCCTCCCTACAAGACCATCTCAACTCTGCCCAAGAAAGTTAGGCAGTCCAATTCATTGTGTTTGCATGTGTTATGGATCCTTCACTTGTCAGCTAATGCAAATTGTTGCAATGACTTCCTCAATCTCCTATTTAAATCTGCATGTAGCTAAGTGATGTTGACTTGTAGATGTTGTTCCATTTCAACTCATTCATTGCTTTTCCTTCCAATTTTCTGATTTTAACTTTCCAGCATGTAAGGAGATCTCCTATCTTATATTTTTAATTGAGAGTGCTATCAACTTCAAACTTTCAGCTTTGCAGCTTCAAGCTCAGACATGCCCTCTTTCTACCGCCACTTTTGTTGATGGGTGTTTTAGCACTTCTCAACACAGGTAATGCATAGGTGCATCACCTCTCTTGAAAGGTAGAAATTTGCAAACAAGTTACAAATCACTACCCTAAGGTCTCTTGGGTGTCAGGTCATGACAAGCTTGGAATATCTCAATTGGTTGATGTGTTTTGATGGTAACACAAGGTGGACTTACGAAAGAGTTACAAAGCATGGGAAGCTAGGTCTGTAAATGGAGTTTTTGAGTGTTGGAAGTGAATAAACAGTGGCTTCCCACTCAAAACAGCAAGTTGAAACTCACCATGTTCATCAGATTTCACTTTGTTATGATGCTTTCAATCCTACTCTAACAAAGGACCTAAAGAAATAGAAAAAAGGAAAGGGTTAAGAGAGATGTTATAAATCTAATCTATGAATGAACAGTAACAATGGAGACTGCTACAATAGACAAACTTCCCAAACTGGGTTTTTCTTGACCAAGTGAAGCCTACAGCTACACAAAACCAATGCAATCTTCTAAGGACTACAAATTTTTAGATTGTACATTCACATAATGAACATACAATTGAACTAAGTTGCAACAATGAAATAAAGAAGCTTGGACTAACTTTACACAATAGCTTGTCATCAACAAGTGCCAAAAGTATGGGCTGGAAATTCATCAAATACCAGAACAGAAAACACCATTAGCACAACCATTCAAGAAACTAACAACTAATCCTAACATGGGAGTTGAACCATGCATGCATAATGAACAAACTCAAAAGAAACACCCATAAATCATGCAATGCTTCTCTCTATTGCTGCAAAATTCCCTTCACACCAATTCTCCAACCATTTAAAAATGAGGAGCAAGCCCCTATTTATATTTTTTCAAATCTCAAATGAATGGCTAGGATTAAATCACAATGTGTGGCCCAGATTTGTTTTACATTAGGATTTCACCTAAACCCATTATATAGGAATTTAAAATACATAATTCGTCTTATTCCTATTTTGTCATCTAGTGACTCAAGTACTGTAGCAAATTTGTCATCTAGCTGATTGCCCTTTTATTGTAGTTGAAACTAATTTGAAGGCTGCCCCTTATTTGATGGATCTACAACATTCTTAATCTAACCAATTGAACTTTCTTTCAGATTTGTATAACTAAAAAGTGGGCATGATGTTCGTGATTTAGATGGACAACCCCTGATGGATTGTGATCATTTGATGAGAGGAGAGAACTGTTACCAATTTTTTAGCATCTACCTTAAAATTAGTAATCATAGGGGAAATTACTTGCTGAGGTATAAAATTTTTATTACAAGTCATACAATCCAAATTTTTGTTCCCAGAATGAAATTATGTTGAGCAATGATTTGCAAAATCATTCAACAGTTTAGACCAAACTGGTTGAACAATTCAACAAAGCACAGATCAAACAAAGTTTTGTTAAGGAAAACAGTATTCAGGCTAAACTTCAGTTGCAACAATTATTTCTATATAAAGTATTGCAGTTTTAAGAACAGGAATACAAGAAATTAATCATCTGATTACAAAGTATGTTTAAAATAATTGCAATTTCCTTGTTTCATTGTGCAATCAGAATAAGTGCATAAATTCATTAGATAATGAAAAGCCATTGCATATCATGAAAAAATCATTTATTGAGATAATGTTTTGTAATCCCACACAAGCCGTGTGAGTAGCCTAATTTGATTCCTAATCAAATGATGAATGCAAAAAAAAAATGAATATTACACAACTGAAAATAATGTAAGAACAAGGATAGAGGGTGATTCGTCATTGCCTGCAATGATGAATCATTGTCGAAGTTGTGTTGATATTTCGTTTAGCTTTGGTGTCACTTTCAGCTCCAGCTTTAAGGTTTACCTGCAAGATGAGGAGTGGTGTTAGAGCAATGAGGGATCACATTCTACCTTATCCCTACATTATCAATAGAGATGGAATGAACATTCTATCAACGAATTCATCAAATAAAAGGAAAAGCAAAGCAACAAGAAGAACCATCATCTATTGTTTTTACTAACCTGTTTTTTGTTATGTGTAGGTACTGGAAACAAATTGAAAGGAATCATTAAACTCATTGTTTTTATTGACCTATTTGTTTCATGTGTAGAAACAGGATAAGTTTTGTTGTTGTTTATTCATCAGTTTCAATATGAGTGGGGTAAAATGTGGCTCCCACAAGGGTGGAGCTCAGCTCATAACAGTGGTATCAATAGTGAAAATGTCATTGGTTCTATTTTGTTTTTTCTAGCTATTTCCTAGAAATACAATGAGCATTGTTTACAGTAAAGAGCATCAGAGTGATTTTGTACTTTTGCTAAAAGTCGTAAAGTAGAAATAATCCATCTTGAATGTCAAGTGAAAGAAGGCAGCTATGAAAGAATTTCAGTAAGGAATATTACTTATTCATATAACAGGATGATAAGTATATATTCATTTTGAAACAACTCAACAAAGGTATTATGAAAAATCAGTCTGAAGCTTTCAAATCATAAGATATGTCAGGTTAGGATCAAAAATAGCAAGTGAAATCTATGAAGAAAACAAACCGCTTTCTTCACATACAAAAGAAAATTTATGTTATCTCAATGAAGCTACAGGAGGAGCATAAATGAGTAGTTATCATTCATTTCTCAACATAGTAACAGTTGCTACAGTATGAAAGAAAAGTAATCAGAATCAATTATATCAGTTGTTTTAAAGGGAATGGATAGACATGCATACTAGGTTCACATTAACTCAATGCTTACAGTTTATAAGCTATTTCATTACAAGTCATACAAATTCTCTTTTGTGTTGTTTTCAGAAAATAAATTTGTCATTAAATGGAGGTTTTGGCCCTTGAGAGAGGATTAAAAAGGACACATTCCTAAGTACAAAATGGAGAAACCCACTTGGGGTTTTTTGTTCCAGAATATGAAATAAGTAAGAAATGACCTTATTTCAGAGGATGCTCAAAGTAAATTTATTCACATTCAACTACAATCGGCCATGACAGGAAATACCAATTAAAAAAGAATAGAAAGTTCTAATGGTGGTCAAGAGCCTTCAAAATTGTGTTGACTTCCAGACAAACTCAAAATATGTTCATGACAACCACAAGGAAAGTAGCAACAAAGCCAAAAGTACGAAATACAGTCAGCAAAGGAATATCAAAAAAAAAATACATAGGGTCGCGCCCAGGAGCTTTAAGGGATGAAAATATACAGCCATGAAAGCTCGGCCAGAGAATATTTATGGTGGCCATGACAGGAAATACCAGAAAAAAGAGAATAGAAATTAGTCATGATGGTGGCACAGCAAATGGAGTATCTTGCAGTTGAAAATAATGAGATTTTCGAGCTATAAACACAGATTGAAGAATGAGTAAACTTACCAGTTCTACTATGTGAGAAGAAACTTTGGAAAAACAAGTGTAGCATTTCTATTTATCACATTTTTTCCAAGGGTAAAGCTCGACCAGGAGAACTCATGGCGGCCAGAGGAAGAAGTTAACACAGCTCAACAAAGTCATAGAGAAATGGAAACATCAGAAGAATTCATGGTCGCAGCTTGTAGAAAGCCTTTAAAGCTTTTCAAAAGGAAAAGACTTCACCAGTCGGTTTAAAAACCAGACTTACCTTTTGTATTCCCTTCGAAACTTTTAGAAAACTGCAGAAAGATGGCATCCAAGATGCAGTTTCCCAGCACCAGAGGTCGGCTAGGGTTCACTCCATGGTGGTGGTGCTTAGCATAGAGCTTTCAAAGCAAAGGAAAATGAATAATAGATAAAGATCTTTATCTCATTTTAGGTTTTCCCATTTAACCCTAAAGGCACGATGGAATGGAGATATTCTTTTGCCTTGACTTTATTAAAAAGAACTTTATTTAATTTGCTCAGTCGTGACATTTCATGTAATTAAGTGTTTATCAAACACTTATAGGACTTGGTCAATAAAGCTTTTCTTTGGATTTTATTTTCTTCTGCAAATTCATATTGTAAAACATTTTTTATTTAAGTGATTAATTAATCACTTTTCAAAACAATGTTATTCATAAAATGCAAGAAATAGTAGTGCCTTTGGTAAATTTGAATTATTTAGAGGTTTTCTCATTTTTTCATTAAATTCATATTGTGAAACATTTATTTAAAAGTGATGAATTATAAATCACTTTCAAATAAATGTTGTTATTGAATGCAAAAATGAGGTGTCTTTTGACATTTATATTCAAGGACTTAGTCAGATTGAGAAAATTTTGCCAACATGTGGAGTGAAGATAGGGAGTTTGAAGCCCTAAATCAGGAAGTCACCTACAGTTATGAGTTTGGATTGATTGGATTTCAATCAAGGAGTGATATGAGGCACTAACGTGGAGTCAACTTTTAGTTTTGAACCTATTTTTTGGGGGTTTCTCTTTGCATACGGCTCACCAGGTTGGTGAAGTTTGGACAACTCTTCTTGGAGTTGGTTGGCATCTGCATGCCTTGTTTGGATGAGAGATTTGACAACACATGTGATTTTGGAGCCACATTTGAATTCTGAATTTTGAGACAATTTCTATAAGTCTTTCTCTTCTTGCAAATTAGGGGTTAGTTCTTGGTTTAGAGTTTGCTAAGGCGGATACTTCACATTTTTGTAATTCATGATATTTTGGGATGAGATAATACAAATTCTCATTTTTCCTCAATAGAAGTCTTTTTTCTTCACATTGTCTCTTTGTTGTTTGGTATTGGTTGTGAATTGCATGATAAAATCCTGTGTAATCCTCTATTTTATCAGATTCCTTCCATGTTGAATGCAAAAAGTCTTATGTCATAGTGCAAGTCTATGTTAGTGATCTCTTTTTATGCTTTTATATTTGTGGAAACATTATTGTTTTCCTTGTGTTTAAACATTAAAATAGTTAGAACCTTTCATAAAATCATTTTTGCAGACATATACTGTTGTGTTGTGAGATTACTTTGTTCTATTGAGCCTTTTTTGTGAGTTTCAATGGCTTTTGGTCAGAATTCTTACTTCTGGTGTACCACCTATTAATGATAGTTTTTAGTTCAGGCATATCCTTCTACCTTTTTCCTTCTCATATTTTAGTTTTTACTAGAAAATCTAAAGGGAACCAGCCCATAATCTGGAGGTCCACTTCATCCCCTGGCCACCTACAACCTCAAAGTGTTCCCATGTGTCAATAGGTTGCTACAGTTAAAATCTTAGCAAGGGTGCAAACTTTATTTGACAACAATTTTTGGCATGCCCGGTGGGACTGAGAACTATTTTTCAGTCTTAAACCATAATCATAATACTACTGTTTGGTATGTGCAGCAGAAAATTGTAGTCTTTAAGAGACAAATTCTAGCATACTTGGCGACTCCAAGCTCAGATTTAGCAAAACCAGTGCATTGCAGCCCATGAGAAAAGTGCAGACTAGGAGTAACTCAGCTATTTTTGAGTATTTGCAGCTATCCCCACCTAGAAGGAAGGGAAGAGAAGTCCAAAAAGTACAAAGGACAGTTGTTTATTCAAGAAGGTCCAAGTCAAATCCTCCTATTGAGAACAATCATACCACTACCCAAGTTGTTCCTGTTGTTACAGTCCCAATGGCTCAACCACCCAGAAATCAGCCATTTGTATCTTTTGATCAAGGAAGCCCTTTGAATCTCGCACAACACAACGACATACCAGTTGCAGCCCTGAAGAGCTTGCCATTTTACACTGGAGAGGAGCACATAACAGCCATTGAACACATCAAGGATGTGGCTTCATTATGTAAGTGCATCACATTATCCAACAAGATGTGGCAGTGAGGCTCTTGGCGGCTTCTTTCAAGGGCAAAGCTCTACACTAGTTCAGAGGTCTTCCTGTCAATTCGGTTGCTACATGGGATGAGTTGGGTGAGCGGCTCAATAATTAATTCGAAAATAAATCTAATCACCTATCTCTGGTGGAGCAGCTAACTACCATTAAGAGAGCTCCACATGAGCATTTGATGGACTTCAACTACCATTTCAAAAGAACCTGGAATCGAATTCCAGCCATGGTAAAACCTTCTAATGATTATGCTTATTTATACTATTTAAAGTCTTTAAATAGTGATATTGCACTTATGATACAGTCTTTGGGAGGTGACACATTGCCAGCAGCATTTGATGTTGTTGTCAGAGCAGAAAATAGCTTGATACAGGCAAGTAAGATAGCCCATAGGCCTCCTATTCCTTATTTTATTGACTTACAGCCAACTACCTCTGCTTTACCACCTACAATAGCTATTGTTCCAGGTTTTCCAATGTTTAATGCACAAACAGCAGCCCAAGAACATGTTGTTCCTAACCAGTTTCAAGAATTAGTCAATCAAAATGATAACATCCAAAAGACCCTGCAAACTTTTGGGAATGAGTTGGTAAATATTAAAAAATAGCAAAGCCAACCTTCTTATCAAACCCTTTTTCAGGCTAATCCCCAATTTCAAAGGAGGAACTTTAATCAGAGGCCATTCTAGCCTTATAATCCCAGTACACCTAGTACCTCTAAGGAGATTGTTCCAGTTCAAAATAACCTTGCAGCTAATTACGAATGGCATTTCCCATGTAATCAACCGCATAATTAGTCAACCTGCTAGAACAAGATTCTAAATCAGGCACTAATGGTGCAAAATAGTGTTGTTGTTCCATAGAATTCAGCTAAAAAAAAATCAGAGCAGCAGACTCCTCATATGGATCAAGGTAATTCTGATGTGTCATTTTTGAATTGGCAAGGGGAGGAGTTTTGTGGGCTAAATGACCCACCAGGTTTGTCAAGTGGTCCTGTATCATCCAATACAAGATCAAAGAAGAGGGTTGTAGATTTAAGACAATAGACTAATGGAGATAAGGATCAAACATCTACGAGTTCATAGGGGCAGGTTAAGCCATCTACTATGCAAGGCATACTAGTACAGCCAGCCCAAATACAGAAAGATATTGTTGTTCCCAAAGGACAGAAAAAGGTTAGTACTGGTAGTTTCAACATTTTAGAGCATATGAAGAAGACAAGCATAAGTGTCTCAATGTGGGATTCGTTGGCTTTGCCAAGCCAAAAGGATCTTTTACATGAAGCTTTGTCAAGGTTTTCTTTATCTGAAGAATTAACAAATCAGCAACCTACTAAAGTGGTTCTCACTAATGCCCCTTTTGAGAAAAAAAAACAACAAATTGTTAAATCTAAGCCACCTCCTTTTTATGTTTCTCTAATTATAGGAGATCATCTAGTTCACAACTGCATGATTGATTTTGGGGCTAGTAGTTTAGTAATGCCCAAGCAGATTGTTGATAAATTAGGTATTGAGTATGAGCCACTTGAGAAAGGTGTTGTGCAATTAGATGGCACTGTTGTTAGCACAGTAGGGGTCATTAAAAATCTGAGTTTAACTCTACATGCCTGACCAAATTTTGCAATAAGATAGGATATTTATGTAATAGAGTTACCCCTGGACTTTTCCCTTTGTTTATCTAGGGATTTCATAGCCAAGATAGGTGGATACTTATCTGCTGACTGGTCTCATATGTTGTTCAGAACTAGGTATGGTACTAGGGTCACTGTAAAATCTGAATCAATAGCCAAGGATCATATTGAGCCTTACCATCGTCCTCCCATTAATGCTAATCTTTGTACCAGTGAGCAAGAAGAGCAGCCTGTTGTTCAAAAAGGTGAAGTTCAAATAGAAGCAATCTCAGATATTCTTCCTAAAGTGTGGGCATCTCAAAAAGGAGAGGTTGGTACAGGTGGGCAGTTAGAAGAGGTTGACATTGGTGTTTACATGATGCATGAGACTGACTCTTTTATGCCTAACATTGAAAAGAACAAAGAGCAACACAGTGAACATCATGAAAATGAAGTGTGGGAGCTATTTTTTGATGGCTCAAGGAGCAAAGTTGGTGCTAGTGCAGGTTGTATGTTGGTGTCACCAGCAGGTGAGAAGTATTATCTAGCTTTCAAATTCTATTTCAACTGTACTAATAATTCTATTGAATATGAAGCTTTAATCGAAGGCTTAGAGTGGGTAAGACAGGGAGGTATCAGTTGCCTAAAGGTTTATGGGGATAGCGAATTGGTTGTTAGTTAGGTAAGGAAGCTAAATATTGTAAAAAATAATACACTCAGGTCTTATCGGAATAGAGTATGGGACCTCTTAGAGGGATTTGATGCTTTTAATCTAATTTCCATACCTAGAACTCATAATAAACATGCCGATAGACTAGCTATTGTAGGAGCTAAATTTGACATTCCAAAGGAAATTTGCAGTGATAAAGCTAATCAGCATATTAAAATTATTGTTAGACCTGTTGTGCCTGATAATAACATACATTGGCAAGTTTTTGAAAGTGACCAGTAGATTGTAAGCTTCTTGAGAGAGGAAGGTGAGTTCTCACATGCCAATCAGGAAAAGCTACAACACCAGTACAGTGACCAGATTATTCCACTCAAAATAACAAGTTGCCAAAAGGCTTGGTCACTCTAGAATTTGTTTTCAATACAGATGATGAAGCTAGAAAACCCAAGGGCAATATTCAAGTTCAGAAAGATCATTATAAAGAGGTTGAAGTCTTTAAAGGAAAGCTTCTTAAATTAGGCAAGGTATGCATAGCTGAAGAGAAGCATGTTTTTATTCAGCTTTGTCAAGAATTTAATGATATCTTCGCCTAGAAATATATTGATTTGAAGGGATTTAATCCCTAGCTTGCCCAACATACTATAGAACTAGAGCCCAATGTCAAACCTGTTAGGCAGAAAAAGAGGCCCTTGAATCCCAAGTTAGAGCCTTTGATGAAAAAATAACTAGATAAGTTGATTGAAAGCAGCATAATTTTCCCCATTATTGACACATGGGAACACTTCGAGGTTGTGGGTGACCAAGGGATGAAGTGGACCTCCATATTATGGTTACCAAGCTGATATGAGGGAGAGGCCTCTGTGAACAACTCACAAAGGACAGAAATAACAAAGCAATAGAGGAAGAGACTCTTGTTTTAGCACTTCAAGATGGAGAACAAGCTGGTGTATCGGCTCCTACAGGTTGGATTGCAGAAATGACACATTTTTTATTGATTGGTGAGTGTCCTCCTGATCTAACTAAGTTCAGAAGAAGGTATTATCAACTGTAGTCCATACCTTATGTTATTTTAAATGGTTTACTATTTAGAAGGGATTTTCATGGTGTCCTGTTAAGGTGTATTGAAGTTGATTAGGTTGATAAAGTGTTGCATGAATTTCATCAAGGGTCAGCTGGTGGACACTTTTCTCTAAGAGCTACAGCTCTTAAAATTATGAAAGGAGGATATTACTCACCTATCTTATTCAAAGATTCTCATGCATGGGTAAGGAAGTACAAAGAATGTGCTATATTTTCAGGAAAAGAGAAGCTGGCTGCTCTTCCATTGCATCTCGTTCAAGTTGAACAGCCCTTTATGAAATGGGGCTTGGATTTTATTGGGGTTATAAACCCACCATCAAGTGCAAGCCATAAGTGGGTGCTTATAGCCACAGATTATTTTTCAGAGTGGACTAAAGTTGTGGCACTCAAGGAGGCCAATGAATCTGCTATTTTGTATTTCTATGAAGAGTTAGTTACCAGATTTGGTATCCCAGATTCTATTGTTTCAGACAATGCCCTTACTTTTGTGAGTGTTAAAATTTTTGACTGGGCTGTCAAGAATGGTATATATCTGAATACATCCTCTAATTACTATCCGCAGGGCAATGGATAGGCTGAGTCCACTAACAAGAACCTCCTGAGGATTATTAAGAAGACTATGGAAGGTAATCAAAGAGCCTGGCACCAAGCTGAAATCAGCCTTATGGGCTAATAGAATTACTTCTAAAAGATCAACAGGACATTCTCCATACACGCTTGTTTATGGAAAAGAGGCAAGATTGCCCATTTCACTTGAGCTTCCAACTCTGGACCTAGTAAACCAGCTAGATATGCTTGAAGAGGAACCAATGACAACAAGGTTAGCTCAACTGATTGAACTTGAAGAGGTCAGAACTGAAGCAATGAAAAATATTGAGCAACATCAAGCTCAAATGAAAAGGACATTCGATAAAAGGGCATCTCCAAGAGTTTTCTAGGAAGGTGAAATTGTGCTAAAGTGGGATGAACTGAAAAGAAGGCCTAGAAAGTACTCCAAATTTGATTCATTCTGGAGTGGACCCTTCATTGTGGCTAAGAAGAAATAGCACAATGCCTTCCAACTGTCAAAATTGGATGGTGAAGTCGAACCAATCCCAGTGAATGGGATTCACCTCAAGCATTGCTTTTGAGGTAGGATCTAATCTGTACATATTTTAGTAGATTCTAAATGTTTAATAAGTGCTTCTGCACCTAGGATAGATGCATCTATGTTTTCTCTAAGTGTTGTTATGCACAGTTAGTTTGCTTTAAGTATTTTTGGGGGGGAAAGGAAGCTCAAAGTCTATCATTACTAGCTATAGTTACATGAGATATATGCTTCTTATTCATAAAATTGAATAAAGCTTCAATATTATCAACAACAAACAGACGTCCCATGGGACTGTAACTAATAACAGCAAAATTACAATCACTTATAGCAAAAAAGTGAGGTTTGTACAAGATTTACTATATAACGAAAAGATATTAATGGAATCCATGCCCAATGGATAAGCTAGACACTGGCCATTCTTATTTTTTAGCAGGCAAACACCCCTGGGAGGTCGCCAGAAATGTAACCAATTTTTTAGCATCTAGCTTAAAATTAGTAATCATAGGGGCAATTACTTGCTGAGGTACAAAATTTTTGTTCCCATAATGAAATTATGTTGAAGAATGATTTGCAAAATCATTCAACAGTTTAGACCAAACTGGTTGAACAATTCAGCAAAGCACAGATCAAACAAAGTTTCATTGAGGAAAACAGTGTTCAGGCTGAACTTCAGTTGCAGCAATTATTTTTATATAAAGTATTACAGTTTTAAGAACAAGAATACAAGAAATTAATCATCTGATTACAAAGTATGTTTAAAATAATTGCAATTGCCTTATTTCATTATGCAATCAGAATAAGTGCATAAATTCATCAGTTAATGAAAATCCATTGCATATCATGAAAAATTCATTTATTGAGAGATTGTTCTATAATCCCACACAAGCCGTGGGAGTAGCCTAATTTGATTCCTAATCAAATGATGAATGCAAAAAAAAAAAAATGAATATTACACAACTGAAAATAATGTAAAAACAAGAATAGAGGGTGATTCATCATTGCATGGAATGATGAATCATTGTTGAAGTTGTGTTGATATTTCGTTCAGCTTTGGTGTCACTTTCAGCTCTAGCTTTAAGGTTTACCTGCAAGATGAGGAGTGGTGTTAGAGCAATGATGGATCACATTCTACCTTATCCCTACATTATCAACAGAGATGGAATGAACATTCTATTAATGAATTCATCAGATAAAAGGAAAAGCAGAGCAACAAGAAGAACCATCATCTGTTGTTTTTAATAACTTGTTTTTTGTTATGTGCAGGTACTAGAAACAAATTGAAAGGAATCATTAAACTCATTGTTTTTATTGACCTGTTTGTTTCATGTGCAGAAACAGGATAAGTTTTGTTGCTGTTTATTCATCAATTTCAATATGAGTGGGGTAAAATGTGGCTCCCACAAGGGTGGAGTTCAGCTCATAACAGTGGTATCAGTAGTGAAAATATCATTGGTTCTATTTTGTTTTTTCTAGCTGTTTCCTGGAAATACAATGAGCATTGTTTACAGTAAAGAGCATCAGAGTGATTTTGTACCATTTGCTAAAAGCCCTAAAGTAGAAATAATCCATCTTGAATGTCAAGTGAAAGAAGGCAGCTATGAAATAATTTCAGTAAGGAATATTACTTATTCATATAATAGGATAATAAGTATATATTCATTTTGAAACAACTCAACAAAGGTATTATGACAAATCGGTTTGAAGCTTTAAAATCATAAGATATGTGAGGTTAGGTTCAAAAATAGCAAGTGAAATCTATGAAGAAACCAAACTGCTTTCTTCACATACAAAAGAAAATTTATGTTATCTCAATGAAGCTACAGCAGGAGCGTAAATGAGTAGTTATCATTCATTTCTCAACATAGTAACAGTTGCTACAGTATGAAAGAAAAGTAATCAGAATCAATTATATCAGTTGTTTTAAAGGGAATGGATAGACATGCATACCAAGTTCACATTAACTCAATGCTTACAGTTTATACAGAGCTCTTTCATTACAAGTCATACAAATTCTCTTTTGTGTTGTTTTCAGAAAATAAATTTGTCATTAAATGGAGGTTTCGACCCCTAAGAAAGGATGAAAAAGAACACTTTCCTAAGTACAAAATGGAGAAACCCACTTGGGGTTTTTTGTTCCAGAATATGAAATAAGTAAGAAATGACCTTATTTCAGAGGATGCTCAAAGTAAATTCATTTACATTCAATTGCAGTTGGTCATGACAGGAAATACCAATTAAAAAAGAATAGAAAGTTCTAACGGCGGTCAGGAGCCTTCAAAATTGCGTTGACTTCCAAACAAACTCAAAATATGTTCATGGCAACCACAAGGAAAGTAGCAACAGAGCCAAAAGCACAAAATACAATCAGCAAAGGAATATCAAAAAAAAAAGAAGCATAGGGTCGTGCCCAAGAGCTTTAAGGGATGAAAATATATAGCCATGAAAGCTCGGCCAAAGAATATTTATGGCGGCCATGACAGGAAATACCAGCAAAAAGAGAATAGAAAGTAGTCATGATGGCGGCACAGCAAATGGAGTATCTTGCAGCTGAAAATAATGAGATTTTCAAGCTATAAACATAGATTGAAGAACGAGTAAACTTACCAATTCTACTATGTGAAAAGAAACTTTGGCAAAACCAATGCAGCATTTCTATTTATCACATTTTTTCCAAGGGTAAAGCTCGACCAGGAGAACTCATGGCGGCCAGAGGAAGAAGTTAACACAGTTCAACAAAGTCATAGAGAAATGGAAACATCAGAAGAATTCATGGCCGCGGCTTGTAGAAAGCCTTTAAAGATTTTCAAATGAACAAGACTTCACTAGTCAGTTTAAAAACTAGACTTACCTTTTGTATTCCCTTTGAAACTTTCAGAAAACTACAGAAGGATGGCGTCCAAGATACAGTTTCCCAACACCAGAGGTTGGCTAGGGTTCACTCCATGGTGGCGGCACTCAGTATAGAGCTTTCAAATCAAAGGAAAATGAATAATAGATAAAGATCTTTATTTCATTTTAGGTTTTCCCATTTAACCCTAAAGGCACGATGGAATGGAGATATTCTTTTGCCTTGACTTTATTAAAAAGAACTTTATTTAATTTGTTGGGTCGTGACATTTCATGTAACTAAGTGTTTATCAAACACTTATAGGACTTGGTCAATAAAGATTTTCTTTGGCTTTTATTTTCTTCTGCAAATTCATATTGTAAAACATTTTTTGTTTAAGTGATTAATTAATCACTTTTCAAAACAATGTTATTCATAAAATACAAGAAATAGTAGTGCCTTTGGTAAATTTGAATTATTTGAGGTTTTCTCATTTTTTCATTAAATTCATATTGTGAAACATTTATTTAAAAGTGATGAATTATAAATCACTTTCAAATAAATTTTGTTATTGAATGCAAAAATGAGGTGTCTTTTAGCATTTATTTTCAAGGACTTAGTCAGATTGAGAAAATTTTGCCAACATGTGGAGTGAAGATAGGGAGTTTGAAGCCCTAAATCAAGAATTCACCTACAGTTATGAGTTTGGATTGATTGGATTTCAATCAAGGAGTGATATGAGGCACTAATGTGTAGTCAACTTTTAGTTTTGAACCTATTTTTTGGGGATTTCTCTTTGCATACGGATCGCTAGGTTGGTGAAGTTTGGACAACTCTTCTTGGAGTTGGTTGGCATCTGCATGCCTTGTTTGGAGGAGAGATTTGACAACACATGTGATTTTGGAGCCAAATTTTAATTCCAAATTTGGAGACGATTTCTATAAGTCTTTCTCTTCTTGCAAATTAGGGGTTAGTTCTTGGGTTGGAGTTTGCTGAGGCAAATACTTCACATTTTTGTAACTCGTGATATTTTGGGATGAGATAATACAGATTCTAATTTTTCCTCAATAGAAGTATTTTTTCTTCACATTGTCTCTTTGTTGTTTGGTATTGGTTGTGAATTGCATGATAAAATCCTATGTAATCCTCTATTTTATCATATTCCTTCCATGTTGAATGCAAAAGGTCTTATGTCATAGTGCAGGTCTATGTTAGTGATCTCTTTTTATGCTTTTATATTTGTGGAAACATTATTGTTTTCCTTGTGTTTAAACATTAAAATAGTCAGAACCTTTCGTAGAATCATTTTTACAGATATATACTATTGTGTTGTGAGATTGCTTTGTTCTATTGAGCCTTTTTTGTGAGTTTCAATGGCTTTTGGTCAGAATTCTTACTTCTAGTGTACCACCTATTAATGATAGTTTTTAGTTCAGGCATATCCTTCTACCTTTTTCCTTCTCGTATTTCAGTTTTAACTAGAAAATCTAAAGGGAACCAGCCCATAATCTGGAGGTCCACTTCATCCCCTGGTCACCCACAACCTCGAAATGTTCCCATGTGTCAATAGGTTGCTACAATTAAAAGCTTAGCAAGGGTGCAAAATTTATTTGACAACAAGAACAACTCCTTCATACGTTGGACCTTGGTAGACAACCGCTTGATTTCCCTACACCAACTTCCTTAGGTAGGCACTCCTTTGACAAATTGCCCCTTGTTTATTGTTTTGAAATCCTTCGCATGCATCATCTATGAATTGAAATCCTCACCTCAACCTAGTTTCATAGGTAATCTATGATTATCATTTCCTTTACAGACTTGGTCGGCGGCATGTAGATCCCTCATTTGGATTACAACCTTTATGATTTCATCGCCCCCCTTTAGATCAAGCCTTGGGTTAGACTTTCTTCAACATGACTCTATAGACAAATCCATTGATGACATGATGTCCTAGGAAAACATTCATGAGAAATATCCCTCTGCAAAAAGCTCCATTTTATAATCAAAGCCCTGCACAAGACAATGAATTAAACTAGGCCCATATGGCTCATGTAAATAACCTATTTCTCATAATAATATGAAGCTTTATAAATTCCATATGATGACTATTCAATCCATCTTAGCAACTCACCCCACCAATTCTTAAAATTAAAGAGGGCCAATAATATTTGCATGTCTATATAATTCTTATCTCCATAGCAATTGTTTAATCATAGTTCAAATACTCCCTTAATATTATGTGGTTAAATGTCCACCTAAGTTACTAAACATCCCCCCCTTTATTCTTCAAAGCCTCCTTATAATCGTGTTGGGCTAATTTCCCTTCAAATTTGAACGTAAGTCTCATTCCTTGAAGCATTTTTTCTCTGAGTTCCCCATTATTAAAAAAAATCAGGTAACGTGGAGCTTTTGTAGGATGAATCACTTAAGGAGTGTAGGAGACTGATATCCACGAAGGTAGTGAGGTACTGCATCATGTGGAAGTGGGAGTTGCAGGCCTCATGGTGTGGGAGTCTGTATAGACTATGCCACAAACAATGATAATGAGGGTGAGTCATCCCACACAACAGAGTCTGCAAGCCCAAAATATGTTGTTACATTTCCGTGGTCTTGTTTGTCATCAAGGATTGGTTTTCACGTCATCATTCATCATGCCAAGATTAGAAGAGCATTGCTATCACATGCCTTTGCACCAGAAAGGAATATTATTTATCATATGCTCAGCTCACTAATACACCATTACAAGAAACAACTGTTGCTCACCCAACGCCAAGGCCACCATCCATCCAATGTTTCCATTCAGTCATCATCTTTTGTCTGCATTTTGATCTTGACATGGAAGGTAGTGAAGAATGTACAATTGGTGGCTCTACAATTGGGACTACCTTTTGCCTCCTCTTACCGTCCAAGAAAAGCATACCGGTCTTGATAAATTGACTTGATAGATCCTCAACTGAAGTGCCCTCTTTGGCATACCAATCTAGTTGTTGAAGTAGCTAGTGAGCAACTTGATCTTTGATGAATGTAGTAAGAAAAACTTATCCATCATCATCCAACAAACCTTCAACATCTTCTAATAAGAAATCAACAAGTTGAGGAAGAGTAAGTCTGCAATAATGGCACCTACGAACTTTGAATCCATCCTCACAATTGAACCAAAAGTCTTCGAGTGTTGGTTTTTGTGAATGATTTCACTCCAAACGAGTTGCAAAGAGGCCCAAAGGATCATACAAGTGCTTTTTGTTGAGGTAATTTAAATGAATTTTTGATAATTCATTACTCATCAACTTGCAATCGATTGTTGATTTACATTTGTATATGCCCAATCCACACTGAAAAGTGAACGTTGTCTTATGCCGATTATGTAGAAAAGAATGAACTTCATGAACTTGTCTCAAGAACTCCTTGAACAAGAATTTGTCAGACGGGTATCTTGGTAGCATCAAAGGTTCTCCTAAGAAACCATACACTCAGATATAGGTGAATGTGGGAAATTGGATAAACCAATCAGCCCAATTCTTGATTGTTGATTTGGGATCCGCGGTGTAAGAATGGGGAAAATCAAATAGATTTAGATTAAGTGACAGCCAACACTTCTAAACTATTATCCCAATCTAAACAAGAGAATACAAAAAAAGAGAGCAATCAAAATGAAAGCAAATGAAATAAAGCACTCCCCTTTGAAGTTGATTCTTTCTCTTGTCTCTCCTATTTCTTCTTATGCCAATATTGCCCTCAGATTTGTTGATGAAGTTGTGAAAATACCTGCAAATAGTAAGCAAGAAAGTTGGAGATAATGACTGTTCAATTGAAAATGGAGGGGAAGGGTTTCTTTTATAGACAACCATTCGAATGGACGGACGAGATTGATCTTCCAGAAAGATTCTAAGATCAACGGATGAGGATTCATGAGAGGGAAGTTATGAAATGGATGGCCAAGATCGAGTTTCTAGAAAGATGCCAAGATCTACGGTTGAGAATTGATGCAACCAGAATATGCCATGCATGGAAAAGATATGACGCCGACGGCTATGACACCTAACGGCTATGACAGACATGCAGGACATGCAGACTATGACATGAAATAATGACAGGGGATCTTTGACCAAAATAGAGGGATAAATAATTTATTTTAAATTATTTATTCGAAAATGGAAGGGGATGACAAGTGGCAAATAAATAATTTATTTTAAATTATTTATTCGAAAATGGAGGAGAAGGACAAGTGGCAAATAAATAATTTATTTTAAATCATTTATTTGGAGGAAATGAAAAAGGAGATTTAATTAAATTCATAAATTTAATTAAAGGAGGAGATATAAATTAAATATGGATAATTGATTAGGATCAATTATTTAAAGGAGAAGAATGACACATAATTAAATAATTTCATTAATTATTTAATTATAGAAAAATAAAAGGTCAAATAATTATTATTATCTGACTATAGACATGTGATAAAAGATAAATAATTAAATAAATAATGATTTATTTAATTATTGAAGAAAGGGGTATTAGTGACGCAATTAAATAATTTTAATTGATCAAGATAGAAATGAGAAGGTGAATCAATTAAATAATTTAAAAACTATTTAATTAATAAAGGAATATGATCGAACATAATAGAATAATTAAAATTATTCAATTATTGAAAGATGATGACTAGGAAAAATGATGCTCATAGACTTAGGACATTTTTCAGTGTCTACACGCGGAAATCCTTATGTGCATCTCATTGTCAAGATCTTGTTGGAAAAGAGATACTGTGAGGATCACTTGGTGTTTTCATTGATGGAAACCATAATGGATGTTCAGATCCGCACACCACCACTTGTCCATATCGGTAGGAAGATTGAAGACTATCAAGCAAGAACAGAGTATCCGGTAGCACAGTGTTCATCGATCTAAAAGATGATCATAGATTATTATTTTTCTTTGCGCATCTCAAGGAATATTCTTTGGCATATCATCTTTGTCTTTACTGAAGCGCAGTGGCTCGTACCAAATTTTGTGAAAGATAGAAGATTTGATTATAGTGTTCTCAGGTTTTATTGTATTAAGGTTGACTACTTGAATATACATAGTCATAGATGTATGGCAATTAAGTAATTAAGTATAACTTTGTTTGTATGTCATTATTTGGGTCTTAGCCAAGTTGTGGCCAACCTTTGTGGGTACGCATTGTATATTTCCAATAATATGAGCCAAAAATTGTAATTATTTTGTATTTTGTTGAAGCCGATAGTTGCAAAAGAAATCTATGTTGCGGATATATATAATTGATCATCCATACCATTTTGCATGAGGTATAAGGTGTGTCATTGTCCGATCACTGAGTCAAAGTAGAGTAGAGGTGCAATAATGCACAGTTTCACTTGCACATAGATGATCTATATTGTGTGCATAAGCAGAGCAGAATTTTAGTCTATAGAAGAACAGATCAATTGATGTACTTTAATTGGAACTATAATCAAGCATTGTAGATTCTAATCCTTTAGTTCAAATTTTTAGATGGTTTTAATCTAAACTCTTTTCTTTTGAGCATTGAGCTCTAGGTAGTGTGCCTAAATGCAAGTGCATTCCCTTGTAATATTCACTTTTGAGTATACTCAGAATCATTCTTATGGATTGGCCATCCATCGTGGTTTTTCCCCTAGCAAGGTTTCCACGTAAAAATATTGGTGTTATGGTGTTGTGCTTTCTTTATTATTTATGCATTGTTAATGTATGTCATTGATGGTCTAGAGTTAAATATTATTGAAGTTAATTTTACATAACATTGATTCACCTCTCAGTGTGGCTTGTTTCCAACAATTGGTATCAAATCTAGTTACTCTGAAGAAGTTTAACAGCTTGGGGAGATCCAGGAAAATATGTCAATGGATTCAAATAAATCTTGAACAACAACTTATGGTGGCCCTAGATGACCTTGATCAGTCAAAAGCTAAAGTCCATAAACTACAAGAAAATCTCAAGGATGCAGAGAAATTCATCGAGTCCTTGAAAGAAAAAATCAACAAGTCAAGAGAAAAGAGAAAGGAGCTATGTGATCAAATTCAACATAATGTTGAAGATGATCAATCCAGTAAAACTCTAAAAGACAAGACAGAGGAATGTGAAAAGCTTACTCAAGAGAATACAGTTATCAAGCTTGAAATGGAATCCATCATGATGAAGATGACAAAGGAAATTGAAGACGGAAAGAAGAATGAAGAGAGTCTGGCTCAATCCCTGAAAGAAAAATCTGAGGTATGTAGTCAATTGAATGATGAATTGGAAGTATCCATAAATAATGAAGAAGCTCTTGGAAAATAGTTGGATGATGTTAGAAATGAACTTGCTGATGCAAATGAATACAAAGAAAAGTTCAAATATAGCTCATCCATGCTCAATGAACTGATTGATAATCAGAGAACTCATGATGACTGAAGAGGTCTTGGATATGAAAAAGGAGAAAGCTCAAAATCAAGACCAAAGGATTCTGAACAAAGGAAATTCAGGTAAAGAAACCAAATGAACAAACCTGGAAGGTATCCGGTAAGACAACCTAATTCTCAAAAGTTTAGTGGATATTATTTTAAATGAAACAAGTTTGGACATATGGCTTCTTAGTGCAGAAGTAGGATTAATCAAAGTGGTCCATATTTTTCAAGACAGTGTTTCAATTGTCATAAGATAGGTCATAAGTCAAATGAGTGTAGAATCATGATGAATCAATCTCACATCAGATGTCACGCATGTAATAGATTTGGTCATACTACTAACCAATGTAGATCTAGAGGAAATCAATGGAACAACTTGTCTAGAAGAAGAAAAGTTATATGTCACTACTGCAACAAATTTGGTCATATAGCAACCCATTGCTAGAACAGAAAAGGTCTGGTAAATTGAAAGAGAAATGTGCTGGAAGACATCAAAGGAAAAGGATAAATCACTACAGATATAGTAAGGCAGCAAATGCAGAAGAAATGGATAAGGAAAGAATCTTCTACTAAAGAAAGTGTGCCCGCTTCTGGTAATTCCTCTGGAAATTAGTCTCAGACCTATGGCCTAGGGGGAGCTGTTAAATAAAATCAGATGAACCCCTAACTGGAAAGTATCAGAGGATGTAGATATGTTTAGTAGATGCACAATCAATCAATAGATTCTACTCAACTCATTAGAGGTATCAATATGTTGAAATAGAGGTCCGCAAATATTTTGCATGCCACTGTATAAAGATATAGTGTAACCGGATGTATTAGGTTTATAACATTTATTGTGAATAAAAGTGTTAGGTGCGAAAAGAATAAAAAGACATTTTCACACTTCATTTCTCACCTTGCATTTTGAAGAAAAAGAAGTTTGGAGAGCTCACAAGTGATCTTTGGAGATCAGAGGCAAAACTCAAGCATTGAAAGAGATTCAGCAAAGGTATTCCACAAAAACTTTGAAAATTCATGATTCTGAAGAAATGAATACTCCTTTGGTAGTAGAAGTACAGGATCATCCTCGACCAAAATTCAAATGGCATCCCTATAAATCTCTGGAGACTGACCCCTTAGGAGCCTTTTCATCGGTCTCGCATGGAGTTTTGCATATGGAAGATATTAGGGTTTATGTCCATGCAAACCTTGAAGAATTGGGTAGTTCCCAACTTTTGGATTTATACAGACATCACATTGTTGATGAAAATTTTCATGTAAAGCCAGAACATAAAATTTTGGAAACTAAGAAATTTGTACAGATGGCTAAATTTCTCATTTTTTATGGAATTGGAATGGGTGCGATATATTTTGAGCCGAGTACATGATGAATTCATGTGGCTTACCATCCCATTTAAAATCACCAAAGAAGCTATTAGTACTGTAATCAGTTTGAATTCCTCCGATGGGTTGCCCATTCTCAAATTAGTGAAAAATCAAACTGTCACAGATGCAACTGGATCGACTTATGACAGAAGGGCTATGACTATTGATAAAATCACTAACATAGATGTAAAGTTTCCTTCCATGGTAATTGGATACAAAATCTACCACTCTAGCCAAGAAAATTCAATATCTGACACAGTTATCTATGCAACCTTCCAAATAATCAGAGAAAATGCTAACTATGATATATGCGAATTGCTAAGGATCTAACTAATGGAAAATCTGGCCAAAATAAAGAAGGATAAGAAAAACTCATTCAAATATGGAACCTTTCTCTTATGTCTATTATGTTATTTCATGAATGAGATTCCGGGAATTGGAAAAGTTCAGTGGAGAAAAGACACTCTGGTAATTGAATAGATCAGAGATTAATTGCATAGTTCTGGAGACACAAAATCAAGGAATTCCATAAAATAATGCAAGCAAGAGAGAGGATTCCTACCTCTATTGTAGAAAAATAAAAGGACTCTATTTGCTTCATGGTGAGCATTGATCAGTGCACGATGGAGACAATCGATCCCAAAATGGTTTGGATTATGCCTATGGGTTATGAAGTTGATGGAGTAGTCTTATAAACATATGCTCAATATATCTTGAGCAAACCAATTGATCCAGCAGAGGAAAGATTCAGAACATATGCCGAAAAGAATAAACAAGTTCATAGTGAGATAAGACATCCTATTGGGACTAAACGTGTGAGGAAATAAGTTGAGATTTTTGCAGAAAGCATGGGAATTCCTCCAGAATTGATCAAAAAGGGCAGAGAGAAAAGATTTGAAGATGAAGCAGCAAGGCAAGCTGCCAAAGAGGAATCAAAGACAAAATTAGATGGTCTGGCAATACAATCCAGAAAAGCTAGGACAACAAGAAACTTTGTTTCCTAGTTAGCCCCCGTAGTAAAGGTCACACTTATAAAAGTTGAGCCTAAGAGATCCAGAAAGGAAGGGAAGAAGAAAAGAAAAAGAGGGTACATGGCTATCTCAGATGATGAGGAGACCAAATCTGACAAAGCAATCAAGGATATTTGAAGCCAAGGCACTAAAGAAACTATAGTCACTCAAAGTAATTCTTCTGGTGGAGATGATCAAGCCAAGAAGAAAGCAAAGGAAAATGAATCAGGTATGACTATGCAAGCTATTGAAAAAGCTATAATTCAAGATGGAAACTTGAAACCACTTCAAAAATGGTATGAATCTTTCAATGTTTCTGATAAGAGAATTCTAGAAGAGGCAACTATAAAACACTTGAATTTTTTCAATAAAGTTCTGATTGAAGTAATGAATAGTTTTCCGAAGAGTTTATATGACATTTTGGAAGCTAGAAGGTTAAGTGCCAAAGATGAAGAAAAACAAATGAGAGAAAGGACTAGCTAAAATATGTCCATCTATGACTCTAGATGAAATGAAGGCACTACTTATCAGATCAGAAAATAAGTTCAAAATTTAAACAAGGGTTAACCAACTTATGCTTGGTAAAACAAAGGAAGTCACAAAGGAAACTAAGAAATTTCTAAGGGAAATACTGCTAAGTGAAAATATTGATACTGTGACTAAGGAAACCCATGTTGATAATGTTTTCCCTCATTCAGAAAATAAAGAAAGAAATGTTGATGATAATGCTAGTAATGATGTTGATACTAACATTCCTATGGAAGTGGAGGCACCTGAAAATAATTCAAAAGAAAAAGTAGTTGAAAAATCTGAAGCCATTCCCACCCATTCAGCTGAGGAAACTCTTGTCAAAGCAAATGAAGAAGTTTCAGTTTCTACAATAGATACTGTTGAAGCTATCAAGAAATTTTTGGACACACGAAAATAAGAACTGGATGCAGAATTGATTGATGGCCCCATTCATTTATCTACCTTGAGCCCAATCCAAAAAATGAAAATAGCTACACTTGCTCAAGCTCGGGCAAGAGAGGAGTTACTAAAATCTCATGTTGAGGATAGCGGACTGTTAAATCTGGCAACTGGAGTACTGGAGAAACTAATGCCATCTTATGTAAAAGATCTAGCTAGCTCATCCTCATGTGAGCTAAGAAGGCTAATCAACTCAGTTGACACTCATTTTGAGTCATTTGAAAAATCAGCCATGACAAAAGTGTGGAAAGATTTCAATGTTAAAATATTTAGTAGCATGATAGAACTAATTGATAAAGATAAAGCACTCTTGACTACATGCACTAAGAATATGAAGGAATCTCTATCTGAAGGCAGAAAATTTTATAAAGCATGCCTATCCTTCTCAAAATTCATAGAGAAAAATGAAAAGAAGGTCAAGGAGCTGGAACTCAAACTAAATGCTATCTTTGAAGCATTTGATTTGGTAACCAATAGTGTTGGGAAAACAAAAGGAGAAGCAATGTCTCTGCTCAGTAATATACAACAATTGAAATTTGAAAATGATAAAATTATTGACAGAAATTTGTGAACTTTAGAGCATCATCTATCCAAAACTTGACATATTGTCAAGTGCTCTCAAAGAAGGAGAGGAGTCTTTAAATGTTGCAGATCCATCCAATTTGGAGTCTGCGGAGACTCAATCCTTTCTAATATGTGGTCACATCACAATTTTGGAAAGTCTTGGAAAGGTTTGGGATACAAATTTAGATCAACTAAAGAAAGACTTTGCTGATATTTTTCAGTTCATGTAAGTTACAATTTTTTTTGCTCAATTTTTTTTTTGTATCAACACATTTTTGGCATTCAACATCCACCTTTTCCATTGATTCCAAAGGGGGAGAAGGTATAGAGTGAAAAATGCTTAATATTATCATTGGGAGAATTGGAGAATCACATTTTTTGAATTCTTGTTGACCGATATAGTCTATCTTGGCACTTGGTCTGACACTTAGCCATTTTTCACTAAGTGTTGCCATCAATGCTAAAGGGGGAGATTGTTGGAAAAGAGATACTACGAGGATCACTTGGTGTTTTCATTGATGCAAACCATAATGGATGTTCAGATCCGCACACCACCACTTGTCCATACCGATAGGAAGATTGAAGATTGTCAAGCAAGAATAGAGTATCTGACAACACAGTGTTCATCAATCTGAAAGACGATCACAGGTTATTATTTTTCTTTACGCATCTCAAGGAATATTCTTTGGCATATCATCTTTGTCTTTACTAAATCATAGTGGCTCGTACCAAATTTTGTGAAAGATAGAAGATTCGGTTACAGTGTTCTCAGGTTTTCTTGTATTAAGGTTGACTACTTGAATATACATAGTCGTGAATGTATGGAAATTAAGTACTTAATTTTAACTTTGTTTGTATGTCATTATTTGGGTCTTATCCAAGTTGTGGCTGACATTTGTGGGTATGAATTGTATATTTCCTATAATATGAGCTGACAGTTGTAATTATTTTGTATTCAATTGAAGTCGACAGTGTGCAAAAGAAATCTATGTTGTGGATATATATAATTGAACCTTCGTACCATTTTTCATGAGGTATAAGGTGTGTCATTGTCTGATCAACGATTCAGAGCAGAGCAGAGGTGCAATAATGCATAGTTTCACTTGCGCATAGATGATCTGTATTGTGTGCATAAGCATAGTAGAATTTCAGTTTGTAGAAGAATAAATCAATTGATGTACTTTAATTGGAATTGTAATCAAGCATTGTAGATGCTAATCCTTCAGTTCAAATTGTCAGATGGTTTTAATTTGAACTCTTTTCTTTTGATCAGTGAGCTCTAGGCAGTGTGCCTGAATGCAAGTGCATTCCCTTGTAATATTCACTTTTGAGTATACTCAGAATCATACTTGTGGATTGGCCATCCACCGTGGTTTTTCCCCTAACAGGGTTTCCACATAAAAATATTGGTGTTATGGTGTTGTGCTTTCTTTCTTATTTATGCATTGTTAATGTATGTCACTAATGGTCTAGAGTTAAAGATTATTTGCATAACAATGATTCACCCCCCATCTCTGTGTGGCTTGTTTCCAACAAATCTCTCACTGTCTTCATCATAAAATGATTGTTCACCTACTTGAAATCCTATTCATCTCACAAGGACTCCAACTGTGGGAAGCATTCATGTACATGCTAAACACCAAGAGTTCCAACGGTTTTCAAAACTCTAAAATCGCCTTGGAATGCAATTAGATAGATAAGATGTGAAACCATATGAAACTCATGGAGCTTGAGAAATCTTGTGATCTACTAGTGAAGAAATTCACTAATCAACATTGCCCAATCATAATGTTCTTTATTAATGACAATTTGAGAGATGACATAAAACATCCGTGGCTGACAGATATTAGCTTCTTCTTGGCTCATGATTCGATTGAGCAAGGTAATTAGGATAGCAATATCATCTTTGAATTCTCCATGCCCAAGCTTCTTCGGCAAATTGGTTTGTTGCTCTTTCAACCACCTTTGAGCGACCTTCTTTTGGGATCTTTCCTTTTCTGCATGCCATATCTTTTCACATTCCTCTATTATTATGATGTAATTATCTGTACAGGGTGGAATGGCAAAACACTTTTCAACATCTCTCAGCTTAAGGCTGCAAACAACTCGCCCATCTGTTGATTGAATCTATCGTGTATAAGGGTTTTAATTCTTGATGCATGCAATGAAAAACTTGAGATTTGACACTGTGATGGGAATAGAAGCTGCTGCCAACAATCCACAGTGATCAAGATGCTTGATTCTAGTATTGTCTACGCTTCCAAAGTGCTCAATTTAATCATTGGATGAACATGGCACAAGTTAGTGTCAAAAAATTTCAAGAAGACATGAATTAAGACTAATTTGGTCTTGTATTCAATTGGATTGAACTGAATTCTAAAAAACTAAACTTTTGACTATAAACTTGGATATGTTTGGACGAACTTCTGAAAAAGCTAAAAATAGCTTCTAGTGACGCTAAAAATAGCTTCTAGTGACGCTAAATCTTTACAAAAATGTATGAGACATGGGTTATGTTAAGAATGTATTTCTAAGCTTACCCAGATCATCAGAAATTTGAAAAAATAAATTTTCCTCGAGCATGCAATGACTTTTTAGAAATAGGTTGCAAGGGCTATAAGGGCTATTTTTCTCGAAAAAATCTAGCATATGGGTTTTGTAGCCGCCAATGTGTTGATCAAACCCAGTTTCTCTTTTTTTTTAAATGATGACTTTTTTTTAAAACCCTAAAAATAGGGGACAGCAAGGTAATTTTCCCAAAAAATTCTAGAACATGGGTTTTGTTGCCAACATTGCACTCAATGAACCTAGATGACCAGATCTGTGAAAAACTATTTATTTAGACATGCAAGAGAAAACCTAAGACAATGATAGATGAAATGTGAGGGGGAGAAGATAGAAGTTATAAATTGCCTCCTTCAAATCTCAAGAAAAACACCTCTATATAAACCCAATTTGATGAATTCCTAGTAAGAACTTGCTGGAAAGACGAAGCATGGAAAAATATTCCTTTGTGCAATCTTGTTGTACCCAAAACAATTTTTTTGCTTCATTAAGGTATTTTGATTAAAATGGTCTAAATCTCGTAAAAATTTCGTCAAAAGTCAGTTTTAGGTCAAACAAAGCATGGATCTTTTGTGGGTTAACTATCTAGAAGATATTGACAAATTTTGAAAAAATTGAAAATTAGGGTTTTTGGGCAGGATCTTTCTAGAATTGACTGAAAATAATTTTGATTGGATTATTTCACATTACAATCACATTGGTCAAGTCAGAATCAAGAAAAAATAATTTTAGCTCTAGTGGGTCTACTTCACTTTTGAAAGAGAAAAGTTAGGAACTTTAAGGTTGTCAATGGTAGTTAGTGAGTACTAGGTGTTGAAATCTAAGCCTCAAACTCATCATAGAATATTCTATGGTGAAAGATTCTCAAAATGATGCTTCACGGCGAAGGGGATTTTCAAAAGGTGAAAAATGTAAAAAATATTCTAAGTTTGGTAACGCTATGCCTTGCTACAAGGGAGATGCCTTTTTAGTCAACACACAAGTCAACTTTGTAGTGTCCCTACATGTAAAATGGTGAATGCAGTCATGTACTCACATCAACAACAATAATGATTCAATGCAGTCAACTCGACCTAGCAACATGGTGATCACGAAGTGTGACGAAGGTGAAAATCATCAGAAAATCACTAAGTTAGGACCCAATTGTGCCCTTGTAGACCAAAGGCACCCTTGAATTTGAAGGCCCAAATGTAGTTGTCAATGCTTGCAAGACCAGTCATCTTCTTCAGATTTCTGCCAACTTTCCAGTGAATCATCAAGTGAGTCCATCAGATTTGTCAAAATCTAGAAAACAACGATGAAGGAAGAAGATGTGGAAGGCAATGAACATAAAAAATGACAATCAAATTACAGAAATTGTGCCCTTGTAGCTCAGGTGCGCCCAAGAATAAAGCCTATTAGATGTCATTTTTTGAGTTTGCTATCTCCAAGAGATTTCTAAATATTCAGCTCAACTGCACAATGAATCCATTTGCTAGTCCACACAACATATCAAATGATAGTAATGGTTGTTCTAACGAGCATGTAAAAAAAGGATAAAATGAAATTCAAAATGTACCTTTGTAGGCCAGGGGCACCTAGCCTTTTGGTCAACCAAATGAGGTTTTTAGCAATTATCTTCTTCAAGATATTTTCTCAGAATCCTTCTAGCTACGCAATGAATCTAGCACCAGCTCTCAGGACCTTTCAAATGCCCATGAATGAAGATCAAGCATAAAACATTGGAGGAGAAGGCAAGTTGAAAAACATGAAAATTTGACTACGTGTGGAGAAAAATGCACCCTCCTTGGAAAAGGCACCCAACTTTCTAGGGCTTCAAATGTAGTATTTTGACTTCACAACTGCCAAGATCATCTCTTTAGATTTTTTCAATCTCTGTGATGAGATCATTAGCACAAACATTGGTGCCATCCAGCTCATGGAAATGAGAGTCAAATTGAAGTGTTTCGTCAAAAGTTACAAATTGCAAAATGTGTTTCAAAAACCCAATTGCACCTCTGTAGGCTAGGGGTACCCTTGAATTTGAGCATCATAAACCAACTTTCAGGCATTGTGAAACCAATCATTCTTTTCAAAATTGAACTGGTTCTTTGTTCCATATCTTGATGTGTTCACAAGAGTCATCAATCATCAGCAGCAACAAATTGAAGCATGGAGGTCAAATTGACGAGATTAAAAAAAATATCAAAAAAATGGATGTTTGGTGAAAAAGCACCCTTTTTTAGGAAAAGGCACCCAAAATTTCAAGCCATTAGAACTACTTTCTAAGGTTTGCATCTCCTAGCAACATCTCTTCAGATTTGATCCATCTTTGTGATGAATCTATTAGCTAAGCTTCAAGATCAACCAAGCATATAGAATTCAAGGTCAAATAGTGGCAGTTCATCACAACAAAAGTTGAAAATCTTTTAAAAAAAATTCTAACACTCTCAAGCTTGGGCACCAAAATTCAAAGTTTGACCGTTTAACTTTCAGTTGTGATTTTTGCATGCATCATCTTGCATATTGCATCCTAAATTAAGAGGAATACTTTAGTTATCAATGCATGCAACTCAATTAGGGTTGGAACACCTACCTAACTAGCACTACCAACTCCAAAATGTTTATTTATTTAAGAATAAGTGTCACAACTTCATTATTTCTTGCAGGTTGAAGCTAAAATCAGCTATTTTCTCTCCAACACCTTTTGAAGGATAAAAAAAGGCCATTTTCAGTGTTCTTTGAGGTTCTTTGTTTAGGTTGCATAGAGGGATAGTTTTACATGCTTCATTTTTCCAATAGATTCATCAAATTGGGTAGAAGGAGGCGATTTTCTTGAAGATTGATAGAGGTAGAATATAATTTCTATCTTCTCCCCCTCACATTTCTTCTATCCTTGTCTTAGGTTTTCTCTCACTAAGAAAATGATAGTTTTTCACAATTTTGGTCATCTTGGTTTGTTCAGTATAGTGTTGGCAACAAAACCCAAATGCTAGATTTTTCCAACAAAAGTACCCTACTACCCCCTATTTTTAGGGTTTCTAGAAAAATTCAACATTTCAAAAAATAGAGAATCTGGGTTTGATCAGCTCGCATGTGCCAATAAAACCCATATGCCATAATTTTTTAGGAAAATAGCCCCTATAGTCCCTACAACTTCTATACTTGAAAATCTCTTGTGTGCCTAAGTAAAATTCAATTTTTTGAATTTCACATAATCTGGGTTTACTTATAAATAAATTCTCTAAAAACCCATATCTTAGAAAATTTCATGAAAATTGCCCCTTTGCAGGCTATTTTTAGCCTCATCAGGAGCTATTTTTAGCCTTGCTAGAAACGTAGTCAGAACATATCTATGTTTATAGTCAATAGTCTAGTTTTTTAGTATGCAGTTCACTCAGACTGAATTCAAGACCAAATCAGTCTTGATTCATGATTTCATCAAAATAGCTTATATTGATTTACATCAAGTGGATCTGAAGATTAATTTGAACGCTTCAGAAATAGACCAAACCACACTTTAGAACATCGAGGAATTTGGATTTCTTGAAGCGGCCTCATTTCCCATTTCAACACAGTGTATAGAGTTTCTAATTTCTTGTGTAAGGCATTACAACCCTACTGCATGAGAAATTCAATCAGTGGGTGGGTGAATGATATGCAGTCTCAAGCCCAAAGACATCAAGAAGTGCTTTGGTATTCCTCCAAATACAAGTAATTTTGTCATATCCATGGAGGAGTGCGAGAAGGTGTTCAATTTTGAAAGGGAAAAATGTCAGAGAAGAATGGTAGAGAGATGACTCAAACAAAAAAAGACTACTTTGCCAAAGAATGTGGGTCATGGAGAGTTCAAAGATGAATATGCAGTAATGATCACCCTACTCAACCATGTCACTGGTCAAGAAGATGCCAACAAGTTTCAACCTTGGATGTATTACATCATGGTTGAACTTGTCAATAGTAAGGAATACTATGACTGAGCTTCTTTGACCAGTGATGTTCTCCACAAACTGATGACCAATTTCTTTGTTGCTCATGAATTCCACATGTGTTCATACCTCATGTATCTAATAGCCTTCCAAGGCCAGTTTAGAGGGTTGAATACTATGGGAATTCTAAGTGTAAAAAAATTTCATTAGTATTACTTTCAACTTGAATTCACACAAGTGGAGTGACACTTCAAATGAGTGCATGAAGCATTCCTAATGTACATAGTGAGGAATCTTGATCATGAGTTACATGTGCGTATTTCATCAAAAGCCAAATCAGTGATGGTAGATTGGGTGGATTAGTTCATCTAGTTCCCTACTTTTACCTACATCCATGTGTATGTATACTCTGGTCACCCAGCCATGTTACCCAATTATCCATTGAATAAGGTGGTTTTCATGGATTTTCTATGGTAGTTTCATGAAGTCCACTCTTATCTACCCAAAAAATGCAAGATAGTTGCCACTTTTCCATTTCAGATAGGGATTTACAGGTGCAAGTCAATAGCTGATGCCAAGGCTATGAGCCATGAGATGACAAGACTTAACCTTAAGTATCTCATTGAAAGGTGCTCATATGACCCTTGGGGTCACTTTTCAGCACACCTTGGCGGTCGTTCTTTGAAAAACCTTCTATGGAAGACTATTGGTCTAATTGTGAGGATGAGTTCGAGGTGTGAAGGTGCAACTACAATAGGTTCACCCTTTCACAAATTGTTGATTTCATGTTAAAGGATGTGGAAGGGTTATCGGATGATTATGTGGATGTCACACTTCTTCAACTCTTCAAAGATCAAGTTGACATGTAATCGCTTCCATTCGTTGATTGGTATGAAAAGGAAATCACATTTGTTAAAGAAAGAACAAGCAAAGTTGTGAGAAACAACATACTTTACTTGGATAGCAAGAATACAAGGAAGGTAGCCATACCAAACATAGAGTTGCCACTGGTTATTACTTCACTACCTTCCACATCAAAATCAAAACCCAAACAAAATAAATGGAGAAACTCTCCTAAAGGAATCAGGATGTTAGGAAGTACAAAGGGAAAGACGTCGATTGCTGATATAGAGGAGCAAGAGAAACATGTAGAGATGGCCATGGATATAGCTGAGAATGTGCCAAAAACAGAAGCAGAGCCTCCCATTCCATCACCACCACAACATTCTATGGTTCACATCAATTTGGATTTAGACTCGCCAACACATAGCAATGCTTCAAAGCATTCTCACTCATCAGAAGTTCCTAGGACTAGCACTAAACCTTCCAGTGAGATTAGTCGAGATTCATCTTGGCTTGAGAATATTCTAGGTAGGAAGAGGAGGTAGCCATCCTAGTAGCTAGACTTTGTGAAATTTTATCATGTCTACCAAGACAATCTAGATAAGAAGTGCAAGAAGCAAGTTCATGTGGAAAGGAATTCTGACAAGGAGATTATCATTGAGACTGTCGCACCACTAGAGGATAAAAACTTGGATGAAGTAGAAGTCTATGACTTCACTTTGATAAATTTCAACCTTGGTAAAAGCACACACCAATTAGATGTGGATTTCCTCAAATTTGTGATGGAAATCATAAAGGAGAGAGTAATAAAGGATGATGAAGATAAAGAAACCCTCAAGGCTGAAAACCAGTAGCTTCACCAATATATCTCCAACCTTATGCACAACACTGAAAATGTCACCACCTTGCTCCCACATATGTTAGAGTTTCCAACAGAACAAAATCAACTAAGTCAGTTGGTTGTATATGGGAAGCACCTAAAAGATTGGGAAGAAGATTTCATCACAAGGGGCTACTTCATACTTTTAGAGTTGTACCAGTTGAGGTACAATTCCCATGAACTTTTCCTACAGATTTAGGAGTTAGAGAAAGACATTATGGTTGAAAAAGCACAGAATGAGATCATTATTTCTCACTTGAGGATGGAATATTACTCAGTCACTATAGAAGAGGATAAAGAAGCGGTTTTTGCTTGGAGAGAAAAAAAATCTTCAAGATAAAACCACATGAAACAATTTATGTAGAATTGATCGAGACTAGACGAAAGGTGACAAATATGATCTAGTTTGTAAGAAATTTCATATTGCAAGTCCCTTGTCAGTATCAACTTGAAGATAGTGAATACATCAAGCTCACCAACATGCAGTCAGAGTTTACAAAACTCATCTGTAGTATTTTCAGCAGTGGTTCAGCTGGCTATAAGTTGCAAGATAGTACAAAAACAACAATAAACTACTGAAAAAACTACTAAAAACTTCTTATAAATGACTAAACATGGTCACATGAATAGTAGTAGTTTATTACTAGTCATTTATAACACAACTGAATTGATGACAAAACCATTTTTTGTCATTCAATTGATCAATTTGGTCTTTAATTTAGTTGCTTGATTAATCGACTTGGTCATTGATTTAGTCATCTAATTGATTGATTTGGTTGTTTATGTAGTCGTTGATTTGATTGATTTGGTAGTGTGTTTAGTTGTTAATTTAGTCATTGATTGTTTTAAACTGGTCACTTATCCAGTCATTTTTATTCACTAGTATATTTTATTGTTAATTTAGTCATTGATTGATGTTAACTAGTCACTTATTTAGCCATTTTTATTCACGGATTTACATCCATTAATAGTGTATTTATTCATTAATTTTAATCATCATTTTGATCAATTTGGTAGTTTATTTAATTATTTTTGTTCATGGATTTCTATCAACTGGTTGGTATATTGACACATTGTTTATTAATTGCATAATCATTATATTTATTCATTGATTTCTATCAATTGGTAGTATATTTAGTCAATTGGTAGTTTATTTAATTGTTTTTGTTCATTGATTTCTGCCTATAAGTGTTAGAAATGAGACAATGCTTTAATTGAGGTTTAAACATATAAAAACACAGAAAAACATAATCAATCATTCATTTTCACATAATGAAACAACTATTACGAAGGAAAAATACTAAAATTTTATTGAGAAATGTGTTCTTATAGCAGATACAAGACAAAAATGTATCTTTTCTTTGAAAAATGTACTATTAGAAAGTGTGTTTCTCAGTGTTGTGACTAAGAAAACTGAGTTACAATGCCTTTTTTTTGCTTATGCAAGATATTACAATTTTGATCACAATTATATGTTGCAACTTATTTTCAACTGCACATACATGTATGTTGCACTCTCTACAACTTTTCCTCTTTATCTACTCTGTAGTTACTTATTTTTTTGTATCCTTGTTCTTTGTGTCTACTACTTACACAACAACATATTCCATCTTCTATAATGCACCAATTTGAATGAGTAAAACCCAAACAAAAAGAGAAAAACATAATCAAGGGGTTTTACATTACAGGTGTAGTAAGATAGAACATTCTTTGTTCTACTCATAGAATGTACACCCAAATTCAATTTTCTAGTTTTTGTTTTGTTTCAACTTATCCAGGCTTAGTACATTCTCTATTTGCAATGTCACTCTCCACACTTTTTTGTTGCTAACCCTTCTTTTTCTCTTCTACACTTTCGACTAACACTATGATTTTTTTCAAATATTTTTGTGGCCACCATGTGAAGGTCCCTTCTTTCTCTTTCAAATGGAAAAATCCTATTTTGTCTAGATGAGGAATGGGTATGTTACTTGTGACCTATAAAATACTAACATTTTCATCTCCTGTTCCTTTCAATTTGACTCCATGTACAATAGATAGTGATTGAATCTACCCAATGCCCACAACAACACCATCATACGGATCCAATACCTCAACTTTATCCCCTTCTTGGAGTTTATCAATAAATGTCTACAAAAAAAAAAAATACACATTATATTGAGATATAAAACACACATTATATTGTTTTCAAAAGTTGTATGTAATGTCTTATGTCTTAGAACAAATCTATTTTTGTATGTGCTTTTATAAAACACTCTATTACATCTAAGATCTAAGCTTCCATATGTAAGTTATATGTTCTCCCTCATTTCCATAATCTATGCATACTATCTAATTACACTTCACTACTATTATAACCAGCTTCTATCAAATAGGTAATGATTACCCTTATTTACATAATAAAACAACCATTACTTACTTGAATAGTACTTACTTGCTTGTGGTTTCATAGCACTCACCTCAAGTTCAACATGACTACCATTATGAATATCATGTGCATGCTCGTTGAGTTCATTATCATAACCACTATCAATGTCATTGCAAAAATTAAGTTATGAAACTTTGCAGAGAGTTCTATTGATAGGGCCTTTTTATTTTTGTCTTTCTTTCATATAAGTGCTCCGCATCATGTGGTTTAATCATCATGCAAAAATTAATATAAGTTAAATAAAGAATGCAAAAGCTATAAATATTTGTCCAAAAGAACATTTTAATCATGAAGAATGACAAAACATTGGGACAAATAACTGAAAACTATTATATTAATTACCTCAACTTCAAGACATCTAAGATGAATGTGCTGCACATTCTTGTCCACTTCATCACTATCAATATCGGTAGCTCTGTTGACACCATGAAGGCATTTTTTTTTCCTATTACTTTGATAAAATTTCTATGTGTGCGGTTTAACCATCATGCAAAAAAATATACAAAGAATTCAATAGTCAAGTAAAGAATGCAAGCTGTAAATTTGTCCAAAAGAACATTTTTTTTATCACTCCAACAATTAAAAAACTAGGTTGGATTCTCCTATGCTTAGATTTCAATAATCTATATATTAAGATGCATTTGTAAATAGAACTTCCAAAAAAGAAGAAATGAGATCAATAGAGCCTCTAACCTTATTTGAATCCATGGATTTATGCTCATTCCATGCAAAAACTATAGGGTTAACGGTTTGAACCAACTATGTAACTTGTTGACTGAGACCTAATATGCAACTCATTACCTTTTGGTACCCTATTTCATATAAGTTGACATGATCTAAAGAGGCTCCTACTGGGCATTGAATAGATGGTTGTGAAATCTTTGTTGATGAACTAGATTTCAACTTTATCCTACTCTTAGATTTACTAGCATCTAGTGTTGCCATATGATTGACAATATATTTTGCACTTGCTTCTCTATTACTGTTTTCCACCTGAAATACAATGAAAATTTCAACATATAGTTAGTTCAATAAAAATTTGAAATAAATAAAACAATGTAAATTGAACCAAAAATCCATACACTTACTACTAATTTTCCCATTTTGGCATGCAACCCACCTCGGCCAAATATGTATCTAGCCCTCACATTATCTCTTGCTCTCTTGCTTTTGTTACTCTTTTCCAAATATTCTTTGGAATGCATACTTTCTCTCAATGCCTCCCACTCTTTGGGAGATAGACTAGAGTTGAACCTCTCTTTTCCCAACATGATTTTTTTTCTGCAACTATATCTATAATTGTTCATCAAAATTCTCATCCTTTGCTTGTAATATTTTCTAGAGATTTGTCCACCAGTAGTCTCAAAAGAATTTTCCATTTTTTGTATAAAATTTTCCACAGCTCATGGATCTTTCTCTACAAAATTTGATTTACAAATATCCAAATGGGCCCTACATCTTACACCCAACTCGATGACCCACTTTACAGAATTTGGCCCAATGGGCTCACCATCTCTCGATACCTCAAGCAAGAATGGCTTTTTTCCTTCTAATTTTCTTTATTTTGCATTCCTCTATGTAGATTTGTACAAATCTTGACTCAATCTTTGTCTTTTTACAAAAGTTCCCACATCTTCTTTTAAATTACCACTGCCAGTATTTTTGGCTAATCCACTAGTTCCATCAAAAGTTCTAGATGCAACAGGTGCACTCTAAGGCACAACAGATGCAAGCGATCTCTCTTCATGAATTTCATTAACCAGAACTTCATGCTCCTTGGCCACATCAAGTGTGGCATAAGTAGGTGGATCAGTACCATTGCAGATTCCACATCATTAAACGCATCCTTTAATGTTGAAAAAAGCATTTGTAAACCTATTGTTCCTTTGTCCTGATGTTTTTCAATAATCTCTCTTAGAATTATTCGTAAGAGATCATAAAAAATATTGCACATCACCATGTGTTATATCAGGCTTCACATCACCATGTGCTATATCAGGTTGCACATCACCATGTGTTATATTAGGCTTCACATCACCATCTGCTATATTAGGTTGCACATCGCCATGTGCTATACCAGGTTCCACATCATCACAACTATCGTTTTCTCCAACTGCATTTGTTGAATCACAAAAGTGTCGGCTTCTATGAGATGGCAGCACTGTATCTTTTCTTTCCTTTTGTTTTTTCTCCACATTTTCTTTGCACTCTTTTTGTTGCCTATAAAAAAAAAAAAAATGTTATAATTATGTCTTATATACATAAAACTCTTGCCTATAAAATTTCATTAAACACTATTAAACAAATAATATACTACTTGGTGGATTTAAAATTTTCCTTTTCAAACCAAGACTCAAAAAATATTCATTATTCTTGGCCATTTTTTAGTACACACGCGCTCATATTTTGTCATTTAAATTTCAGCATTATGATCACTATCATCTAATTTGTGTCTTACAGTTATTGTCTTCATTTCCTGAAGTCCAAATAAACAATAATGTATAAATCAACAACTTGAATCAGTAAAGCTTTATTGAGTTCATAAGTTGATAACTATTGACTTTCCAATCTATTAATAACTACAAATGGAAACTTAAAATAGAATTTAGTTTATAGATTAAAAAGAATTTGTACTCAAAAACCAAGATGTTTACAATTACAGGTATCAAAAAAAAATTCCTTAGGGATATATTCACAAGAGAATAACTCATAAAAACATAATACAAGAAGAACGAAGGAAAAACATAGTCTATTTCATCATGAGGTGTGTTAGAACCTTAAAAAAATTCCTAGTTCCATCATCATAATTAACCTTGAGATCCATGACTTGAGCCTTGACCCTTATATTCCTTTTTATTTACTGAACATATAATTTTTTAGGTCTGACTGACACTAAAAGACCTATACAAATCCAAAAATTCATATATATATACTTAAGCAAAAACATTCCAAATCCCTTAACAATTTGTTACCACGATCCCTCAGCAATAATCCGAACCCTTGGTGGGTTGGCAGTGTGTAACAAACAACATGAAGATATTTACCACCATGCTATGGAAGTATTATGATGAGGACATGGTTGGGCGATATGAGAGAATTTAAATACATCATAAACCACCATATGGTGAGAAGGAAAAATGAAGGGTGTGGTATAGAAAGGAATAACCTACCATCCCACAAGGAAGATCATAAAGGCATGCAGTAGGGTGGTATGAACTACTATACTATGGAAGGATGTGACAAAGCATGTGGTATGGAAATAAGCCATATGTGACCATTAATGTAAACTATAGTACCACAAGTTAAACAAGTCAATCTTGCGGTATAGAGGTAAGGATCCTGCTACCTCACGGTGAAATGCAAAGAAGCATGCGGTATAGCAATTTATACCCCTCTATCCCATGATAGTTATAGAAAGTGGTGAAAATAAAGTGATATTAAATGCACGAATCACATCAACCATCTGATCTTGTAAAATCAATGGTGCATGTTCAAACTTGAACTACGAGCAAAATATTTGGCATAAGGTTGATATTAATGTTGACATGACTGAGCTTGGAAGCCATTCAACCTATAATTCGACATTCTCTTTGCACTCATTTGCAAAAAATATCATGTGAGGAGCTAGGAGTTCAAGGAGGTTAAGCTTTGCAACCATCATAACCCAGTAAGTGCATATAACTCTTGTGAATTAAGTTTTATGAGTATAATATTGTTTTGAATTTTGCATTTTAGAAGTATAGGAGAAGTAAGATAGTTAAATTGTGAATTAAGTTTTACGAGTACAAGATTGTTTGGAATTCTGCATTTCAAAAGTATAGGAGAAGTAAGATAGTTAAACATCATGCTTCCCAAGAAGAAAGAACCAGAAACTAAAAAGGACATCACGCGAGCCAACAAGAAAGAACCTGAAACTAAAAAGGAAGAATCTAAGGTTAAAAAGAGGTCCTTACAATAGTCTATCATGGATATACTCCCTGAATCAATTGAGAGAGGATTAAAGAAATTTTTTAATGATGTGGTTCACAGTTGTAGAGATGCCCTTATCCCTATCTTTGGGTGAGAATTGTTCTAGAAATTTTATGACAAAAGGGAGGGAAATATTCTGGTGTCAAATCCATGGGCAATAGATTTGGCCAAGTTAATGTTGGATTCTATGGTTGTGTTGTTGATATGTGGTTGTCATTGATTTCAACACTATTAGCATTAATAATTATGAAGGTTGTATATGTCGAGGATATTGAGAAAATTGTAATAAATATGTTGCAGACAGTCTATGAAGATGTGAAGGTTAGAGTGATGGAAAGTTTTGTATGTTGATATTCAGAAGGCACACATTAATGGGTTTGTTTTTGAGCCTATCTAGTATGTTGTCCGGAAGTTTCAGAGGTGTGCATCAAGATTGAAGAAAGTTATGAAGTTTTATGTTCCTACAGTTATTTTGTTACTGTAGCAGGTGTTTCTAGAAGAAGGGAATGCAATTTTGATGAATTGAGTTGTTATGTATGCTCCTGAGATGTTCAATGATGTTTCTAGATCATGCTCTATCAGTGTAGTACATCCGCGTTGATCGGTGTGTTCTTGATTGAATATTTTTCCTTTGTGTGTTTGAGTTTTCATGTTCTTGGGCGACATGATGGTGGTAGCATGTTGCGGATCCTTATGAATTAATTTTTGAATGTTTGGCATGTTCGAGGATATTGATTTAGGTCCTCATTATGTTGTGACTGACTTAGGTTGGTGTGCATTGAAATTTGTTCATGTATTGGGCTGATAATTTGTAATTCATTTATTCCTTATTTTGTGGCCGACAGAGTTGTTGATGTAAATCCATGTAGCAGACATATAAGAATGATCTTTTTCTTCATTTTGAAGTATGCTCGGTGTATGTATGTGAAGTATGTGCAAGAAAAGTGCGAATAAATATTAGATCATCAGAATGCAAAGTAGAGTGTGAAGAAGTTTGAGTGAAGAGTGAAGAAGTATTCTTGTGCCTAACTGAAACTGTCATTAGGCTTATGAAGAAGTTAATTTCTTAGTTCAACCTTATCAAATGGATTTAATCTATTTATCTTATGTAAGGCAATGAGCCGTCCCTTTGAGCAGTGAGCTCTAGGAAGTGTTCCTGAATGCATGTGCATTCTTTATTCACTTTCTATTATACTTTTAACAAGGTATAATTGTGGATTAACCTCCACCGTGGGTTTTCCCCTAAAAGGGTTTCCACACAAAAATATTGGTGTTGTGTGTTTCTGATGTGTTGATGATTCTTTCTTTCACTATTAATTATCAGATATGTGACTAAAGGTTGATCAAGTTAAGCAAAGTTTTAAATTTTGCAACAACTAATTCACCCCTCGTCTAAGTTGTCTATCCTTGTTTTTCCAACAAATAATTGTCAAAAAATGTTTTTATAGATGTAGAGTTCATCAGAGTATTGGCTCAGAGTTATCATCCTACTACTAGGTCCATGAGATTACCAAATGGTTCACCATTAGTTGTGTTGACTAAAGCGGCCATCATTGAATATTTTGACCTAAACAAACAAGCCCTGACTAAAATTTATTTGCAAAGTAAAGAAGAATATACTAGATTGATGAGGACCCATAGAAGTGATGAAGTTCCCATTTACATGAAAAGGGGTGTGAACAGTAGGGTGATTCTTATATCCCCTTTTTCTACTGAACCATTTGATGTCTGAAATTTCCAATTCTATTTCAAGAAAACCTACTTTTCTCTTTGTCAAGTACTTGGGATAGATGCAGAAGAGCGAATGCCAGTTAATTTAATGATGATGGATATGATTTTGCCTCATATCTTGAGAAAGCATTGCATGAAGAATTTCTGCAAGTCAGGGAAAATAGAGCCCTCAAAACATTCAAGCAATATTCTTTGTTGTGCCACCTGATATTATACCAGAATAAAGATAGATGGAGCAAAAGGATGTGTTTGGGTTAGATTGAAAAGTAGGGGAATTTGTTGCCAATGCAACTATGGTGTTATATATGGGACAACAGATGTAAGAATTCAAGTTATGTGATATTCCATGATGATTTTGTGTATAGAATTATGAGAGTTCTTGGCCACGAAGCACTAAGGCTACACACACTTGTGCTACAACTATTAATACCTTTGGCTTTGAAACCTGAGAAAGTCCATACTCATAACTTTGGTGATTGGTTTTTCCTACCAAATACCACAATAATTGGGATTTATGGATTCCCACAATCCCCACATATACTACCAAAGTTTGTCCCCCTTCGATTATCCTTTTTAGAGTTCATGTGGTAGATTCTATGGATGGAAAAGGAAGTCATGAATAAACAAAGGAAGGGTACATTTCTACCCAATTTGACATGTGGGGAACTATCAATGGGATCTAATACACTTGAAGAGTTGCATAATTATTTAAAAACAAGGTACTCTTTAGAGTCGAGAAAGGAAATAGCTTTTGACCTTGAGGATCACATGAATTTTGTAAGAGACATTATCCATACCAAGATAATGTCTCTTACCAAATTGATTATGAAGAAGATGTAATCAGAAATTGTTTCACTCCTCAAGAGGTATATGAGAGGAGGATAAAATGGGAAGTTATGAAAAGGCTTGAGGAAGAAAGAAAGATGAAGCACAATGATTTCTTGGGGTATTTCGTAGAGGAAGCAGATCTTGTCAAGAGATTGATATGATAATTGGTAAGTTTCATGAATTATTTAAGACTGCACCATATATGGGGAGACTTGCCAAATTGTCTCCCAAAAGGCTAAGTGGTGTTGTAATTACATAACCAACTCCGAATACTATTTTAGTATGTCATGCTTCTCTAGGATCACCTCCTAAACAGCCACCTTCTAAAATAACAAAAGACACAAGAGATAGACCCACTTGTTTCCTATGAAATAAGTGAGGAGGTTGGAGATACAAAAGAATAAGTTCATGTGTTAAGACATTTCAAGGATGATTTTGAAGTGGACCAACCTATGATTGAAACTAAATACCACATTCTTGAAGCTAGAGCTAATATTGAGTTACAAGGAGAAAGAAAATGCATGAGGATGACAAGGTAGTTGCAACTCTCAAGTTCTTGGAAGATGATGAATTTATCAAAACCCCTGAATTTAAAGACTTTTGGATTAAGATGAAAATGAGAGATTTTGAATCGAGGGTTAAAATAAATAAGATGGGAGCTGAGAAATCCGAGCATGACCAGATAGTAGCCCAAAATTTTAATGAATTAAGGATTGATAATATTGATGTCAACCCACAAGAGGCTAAAGAGATGATTTTGAAAACCAATATACTTATTGTCCCTGGTATGGAATTAAAGAAAATGTTTCTACTCAATCAAGTAAGAACATAGGAGGACCCAATGTTGATTGCTAATTTTAACTCAAATGAAGGGGTAAGTGGCATAGGGTATAACCCTAAGATTGAAACCTTGGCATTCGGGGGCCAAAAAAAAGAGTACACAAAAACCAAGGTTAATAGATGTAGTGCAAGAAATGAAAGGGATAGCTATGGTGAAAACATTAAAGGATACATCTCCTCTAGAAGCTGCAACCATGACAATGAATTCATCTATGTTCACCCAAGCTGCAGTTAAGGAGATGGAAGCTAAATTGGGAGAGTATGAAAAGGAACAAAAGTTTTTAAATGATGAAGTCAATAAATTTTTCATGGAAAATGTGAAGTTGAAAGAACAATTGAGAGGAGCATGCCCCTCATAGAACAAGGAAATAATGTTATACCAATGTCCTCCTACTCCACTAGTTGATATAGAAAGTGCTTCTATTGAAAAATTGAGCATTATTAGACAAGAAATTGAAGAGTTAAAGAAAGCCAAAAATGAGGGTAAGGAAGGAGTGAATAAGAAAATCTGCAATGTTTTAGAGAAGGTCCTCGAGCATAGGATAAAGCTAATTTTGGATAAGTTGGAAATTGTGCATGATTGCTACAGCTCACTGACATAGACAATTGAATAGATGAAAACACATGTACCCATACCAGATCCCCTTTTAAGAGCTAGTAGCCCATACACCACACATTGGTAACCTTGTGTAGAATCTTACAGAGGAGTATTAAGGCTCCTACAACATTAAAACCTATAGAGCAGATTGCCAAAATAGTTATAGATGAATTCCAATATATGCAAGGAGAGGACTAAAAGATCAAAACAAGAATAGATTTATTTCATACTCTGAATCAGTGGTTTGTGCCAAAAATATTGAAAGATTATGACCACTTGAAGGACCTCAATAAATGGAAGAGTGAATTTGGACAGATTGTTCCACAATGCATCACGGCATACAAAAGGATGGTGAGTTGAGTCTTGGCAAGTTTGACTTAATCATGGATGGAGTAATAGCATTGTATGTTGGATATTCTAAGTTTATCATGGGTGGTAAGACGTTACTAGAAAGCCAATGGAAGATTAACCTTGCAAATATATTGAAAATTCAAGAATACAAATGGCCATATGATTATATAGTGTATGATTGGGAGCAGAAGTATTTGGATCTTCTCAAATAGTAGCCCTTGGGGCTATCATAGTGGAAGAACCGCACATTTAGATACACTATTATGGAGAAAAGACCTTGAACATATCTTTAGTGATCACGGGTGCCTTACGGAGATTAACGAACTATGGTGTCACAAGTGCTACAGACCTCATTAGTTATCTACTTTATTTGTTTTATGTTTTAAGAAAAACTAATGTTTAGTTTAGTTTATACAAAGAGGCGTGAATTTTGAAAAGATGTCATATTTTGTAATGGTATGAAGTTTATTGCTTCTCTTATAAAAGAGAAACCGAGACTGAATTTTGATATCATCGTCATAGGCATTTATAGAAACATATATGAGGAGACTTATATTATATTGTAATATCTATTTGAAACAATCAATGGACAAGAAGATTTAATCTAGTGCTCAAATTATGGTCTCAATTATTTGTTGATAATATTGTGTATGATTGGATTTTTTATGTACTTTAGGATGGAATATAGGGGTATATTATGAATTGGTATCAATTATTTATTCATAATCATCTGCATTGTTGATTGCATTGCATTGCACATCTTTCTAACTCAAATCATTACTTCACATTGCATAACTACTAACTAGATGTTGATAGATGACAAAATTTCAATTACAATATAGTTTTTACAAAGTCAACCTAAGCAGATATGCAATTACTTCACATTGCATAACTAATAACTAGGAGCAATTGCCAATTGCATTTTATTTTCATGGCATTCCATGAGACTGCATTTCTTTGAGGCATTTTTTCAAATAGTTTGCTGCCTTGTTGCTATGGCTAAGAGACTAAAACAAGTGATTTCAAACAAGCTATGGATGCTTGGAAAAAATATATCAAAGCATAATAGTAAGCAATAGCATAGACAAGGCAGTGAACTAGTTGAAAAAATTTCTCAAAGAAATGTGGTCTCATGGTGATGGAATGTCATGACAATCCATAACAATTCGCTTGTCATGGAATTCATCATGGAATTCCATCACCTTGAGACCACATTTATTTGAAGAATTTTTTCCGAACTTCATTACCTTGTCTATGCTACCACATTTTTCATACATGTATACCAAAGCATTTTATCAAACAATTCACTGCCTTGCTACTATGACTAAAAGCCTAAAATAGGTGATTTCAATCAAGCTATGGATTCTTGGAAAAAATCTATCAAATCATAGTAGTAAGCAACAAGCTATGGTCTCATGGTTTTTTTTTTTGGCATGAAAATCAGCGTGATTTTATTTGCATTTATTTACAAGTTTTAAACACATTTTTTGGGGAATTTTGTTGTTTGAAATGGGGGAAAATATCTATGGACAATTTTGTGCATTTTATAATTGTAGGATTATCACAGTTAGTGAAAAAGGTAGTGTTCATGAAGGAATAGAAAAGATGTGTAGATCCTTTGAATTATAATCGTATTGTGCAATGGCATTGAATCATTTAGCAAACCATTTTTTCTTCACAGGGCAGCATTTTCTTGTGGAACAGTTGACTGATACAACTCTTGTTTCAACTAAATTCCCTCTCATGAAAACTCATTCATATTATAATCTTCCATGATCTTATCATAATAAAGTTGATTATGACAACACTGGCTGCTACTACATGGCATCAATCAAGGAAAGCCAAAGGTCATAGGATTTTGTGGACATGTTCAATTGAAGCTAGGAGATCTTAAGAGTTCTCTCTCAAATTTTGAAAAGGTTTTGGAGTTCCACCTTGAGAACTATGAGAGATTAAAATTTGTACGCCATATATAGATGCTCAACAAGGGTAGGTAGAGAAGGCTTTGGAAATTTAAAGAAAGGAAACTCACATAGATCCACATGATGCCCATGCATTTATCAAGATGTGTGAGTTATTAATATCGATAGACCCCAGTGCAACCTTAGATTCTCTTAAGACAATAAAGTGTCTTTTGAAGAAGAGCAGAGAAGAAGTACCCATTGAATTGTTAAACAACATTGGGGTTCTTCATTTTGAGTGTGATGAACTAGAGTTGACTCAACAAACTTTTATGGGGGAATTAGGAAATGGCATTTGGGTTGAATTCATAAATAAAATCCCAAGTGCCAATTTTGTAGTTTTTTTTGTGCGCTTTAAGGATATGGATTTCTTCCATCGACTAGAAGAAGGTGGTGTTTCACTTGAGTTACCATGGGATAAAGTCACAACACTAATTAATCTTTCTAGGTTGTTTGAACAACTACATGATACTGAAAAAGAAAATCTTTTATATAGGCTAAAATTGTTCAAGTTTCCTGATTATGTGGATGCATATCTACGTCTTGCAGCCATGGATCAGGCTCGGAATGAGATCCAACTAAGCCTAGAATTTATTGGGGGTGCACTTAAGGTGGATAAAAACTCATCAAATGCTTTATGTATGCTTGGAAACATGGAGTTGAAAACAAATGACTAGTTTAAAGCAAAAGAAACAATTAAAGTAGAATGCCAACTTGTCTTGGCTGATGAAGCAAAACAAAAAATTTGATGCAGAATGAAGGATTCAGATGGAAAGGAAAAAGTGAGAGGAATAAATTTGGTGGGTGATGCAACAAGAGCAGCAATTTGAAAGTGTGAAGGAATTATGGAAGAGTAAGCATAAGGATAGGGATGATGACAATGATGAGGTTGGTCAATCTAAGAAGAAACAAAAGAAGAAAAAGAAGAAGGATAAGGACCACAAGGCTCATGATTCTTATATGGAGGAACCTGATGTTTCCATGGAAGAGGAGGAAATTTATATGAGTGATAAGGCATAAGATGATGCAAAAAATTCCCAAGATCTTCTTGCAGCTACAAGTCTAGAAGACTCTGATGATGGCAAGACAAATTCTCTAGTTTCAATAAAATCACGAAGGAGACATGCATACTCTAATTCTAAACATGACGAACCATTGCAAAAACAAAGTCCAAGAGAAGATGATCCATATCATGATGATGTCTAGGCTTCCTAAGCTTTAACCAAACCTAGCTCCTATTTTCCAAAAGAAAAATCCCCAAGGCCCATGGGAAATGAACGATGAGCATTTGAGTTTCAATTTGGTTTCATTTTGAAAAGGGGACATTACATTGTACAAGATTTGTTTAACAGTAGAATAATTTAATCCACCTATTTGGGACTGAAATAAAATAGATGAATTAATCTATTTTCAATTATAGGTTATTTTAATCTAGAATTTGATAGAAAGATAAAGCATAATACATTAAATGACACAAAAAATGTTCTAAAATAAAGACTAAAATAGGTTTCCCATAAAAAACAAGAAAGAGGAAAAATGAAAAGATAACATACAGATGATCCATTTGAGGTTTTTGATAAGATCTCATTTAACTATGTCAAATGGATTTGGAAGGGACAAAGCATATTTGATTGACTAAAATTTTGAAGTAGTTTATCCATTGTCATTGTATGCATCATCTTCTCTTGGAATTTTTTTCTACAATGCACCAAGCCTAGAATTGATTGGGGATGCACTTAAGGTGGATAAAAAATAATCAAATGCTTTATGTATGCTTGGAAACATGGAACTGAAAACAAATGACTGGCTTAAAGAAAAAGAAACAATTAAAGTAGCATGCTAACTTGTCTTAACTGATGAAGCAAAATGAAAAGTTGATGAAGAATGAAGGATTCAAATGGAAAGGAGAAAGCAAGAGGAATAGCTTTGATAGGTGATGCAACAAGAGGAGAATTTTGAACATGTAAATGAATAATGGAAGAGTAAGCGTAAGGACAAGGATGATGACGATGATGAGGTTGGTTATTCTGAGAAGAAACAAAAGAAGGAAAAGAAGAAAAAGAAGAAGGATAAGGAACACAAGGCTTATGATTCTTATATGGAGGAACCTGATGTTGCCATAGAAGATGGGGAAAATTATATGAGTGATAAGGCACAAGATGATGTAGAAAATTCCCAAGATCTTCTTGTAGCTGTAGGTCTAGAAGACTCTGATGATGGTGAAACAAATTCTCCGGTTTCAACAAAATCATGAAGGAGACATGCATACTCTGATTCTGAAGATGATGACCCATTGCAGAAATAGATTCTGAGAGAATATTATCCATATGATGATGATGTTTAGGTTTCTTGAGCTTTAACTAAACCTAGCTCCTATTTTCCAAAAGAACAATCACATTGGTCAAACTGGAGCATTTTGTCGAAAGTTAAAAATTGAAAAATGTGTTTTAGAAACCCAATTGCGCCTTTGTAGGCCAAGGGTTCCATTGAATTTGAGCATCATAAACCAACTTTCAAGCATTGTGAAACCAATCATTCTTTATGGAATTAAATTGGTTCTTCATTCCATATCCTGACGTGTATGCGAGAGTCATCAGTCAATGATAGCTGCAGATTGAAGTGCGAAGGGTCAAATTGACGAGATTAAAAGAAACATAAAAAAAATGCCTGTCTGGTGAAAAAAGCAACCTTTTAGAAAAAGGCGCCCAAAATTTCAAGACATCAAAACTACTTGATAAGGTTTGCAGCTCCTAGCAACATCTCTTCAGATTTGATACATCTTCATGATGAATCTATCAGCTAAGCTTCAAGATCAACTAGACATCCAAAATTTAGGGTCAAATAGTGGCAATTCATCACAACAGAAGTTGAAAATCTTTAAAAAAATTCTAGCACTCTCAAGCTTGGGTGCCAAAAGTCAAAGTTTGACCATTCAACTTTTAGTTGTGATTTTTGCATGCATCTTCTTGCATATGACATCCTAAATTAAGAGGAAGACTTTGATTATCAACACATGAACAAGGATTAACTCAATTAGGGTTGGTGTACCTACCTAACTAGCACTACCACCTCCAAAATGCTTATTTATTCAAGCATAGGCATCACAACTTCATTATTTCTTGCAGGTTGAAGCTAAAATCAGCCATTTTCTCTCCAACGCCTTTTGAATGATCAAACAAAGGCCATTTTCAATGATCTTTGAGGTTCTTCATTCAAGTTGCAAAAAGGAATAATTTTGCATGGTTCATTTTTCCAACAGATTCTTGCTAGAGATTCATCAAATTGGATAGGAGGCAATTTTCTTGAAGATTGACAAAGGCAGAATATAATTTCTATCTTCTCCCCCTCACATTTCTTCTATCCTTGTCTTAGGTTTTCTCTCACCTATCCAAGTAAATGACAAATTTTCACAATTCTGGCCATCTGGGTTTGTTTAGTACATGTTGGCAACAAAACCCACGTGCAAGATTTTTCCAGCAAAAGAACCCTGTTGCACCCTATTTTTTAGGGTTTTTGAAAAAAATCAACATTTCAAAAATGGAGAATCTGAGTTTGATCAACTCACATGCCCCATTAATGTCATATTTTTCTAGGAAAATAGCCCCTACAACCACTACAAATTCTATACTTGAAAAGCTCTTGCATGCCTAAGTAAAAGTCAATTTTTCAAATTTCTAATAATATAGGTTTGTTTAGAAATACATTCTCTACAAAACCCATATCTCAAAAAAATTCTTGAAAATTGTCCCTCTATAGGCTATTTTTAGCCTCCTCATGAGCTATTTTTAGCCTCACTGAAAAAGTTGTTATAACATATTCGTGTTTACAGGCAACAGACTAGTTTTTCAGTATGTAGTTCACTCAAACTTAATTTTTGGTCTTGATTCATGATTTCATCAGAATAGCTGATACTGATTTACATCAAGTGGATCCGGAAGTTAACTTGAATGCTCTAGAAATAGACCAAACCACACTTCAAAACATTGAGGAATTTGGATTGCTTGAAGCGACCTCATTTCCCATCTCAGCACAGTGTATAGAGTTTGTAATTGCTTGTGTAAGGCATTACAACCCTACTGCACAATAAATTCAATCAATGGATGGGCGAATGATATGCAATATCAAGCCCAAAGACATCAAGAACTGCTTTAGCATTCCTCCAAATACAAGTAATTTGGTCATATCCATGGAGGAGTGTGAGAAGGAGTTCAATTCTGAAAGGGAAAAATGTCATAGAAGAATGGTAGAGAGATGGCCCAAATAAAAAAAGGACTACTTTGCCAAAGAATGTGGGTCATGGAGAGTTCAGAGATGAATACATGGTAATGATCACCCTACTCAACCATGTCACCGATCAAGCAGATGCCAACAAGTTTCAACCTTTGATGTATTACATTATGGCTCTACTTGTCAATAGTAAGGAACACTATGGTTGTGCTTCTTTGATCAGTGATGTTCTCCACAAATAGATGACCAGTTTCTTGGTTGCTCATGAATTCCACATGTGTTCATACCTCATGTATCTCATAGCCTTCCAAGGCCAGTTTAGAGGGTTGAATACTGTGGGAATTATAAGTGTACATAAAGTTCATCAATATTACTCGTAGCTTGAATTCACACAAGTGGAGCGACACTTCAAATGAGTGCATGAAGCCTTCCTAATGTACATTGTGAGGAATATTGATCATGAGTCACATGTGTGTATTTCAGCAAAAGCCAAATCGACAATGTTAGATTGGGTGGATTGGTTCATATAGTTCCCTACTTTTACCTACATCCATGTGTATGGATACTCTGGTCACCCAGCCATGTTACCCTATTATCCATTGGATAAGGTGGTTTTCATGGATTTTTTACAACAGTTGCATGAAGTCCACTCTTATTTGTGCAACAAATGCAAGACAGTTGTCACTTCTCTATTTCAGATGGGGATTTACAGGTGCAAGTCAGCAGCTGATGCCAAGGCTATGAGCCATGAAATGACAAGACTTAACCTTAAGTATCTCATCAAAAGGAACTCATATGACCCTTGGGGTCACTTTTAAGGATGCCTTGGCAGTCGTTCTTCACACAAACCTTCTATGGAAGACTATTGGTCCAACTATGAGGATGCTTTCGAGGCACAAAGGCACAACTACAATAGATTCACCCTTTCACAGATTGTTGATTTCATGTCAGAGGATGTGGAAGGGTTAGAAAAAGATGATGGGGATGTCACACTTCCTCAATTCTTCAATGATCAATTTGACATGCAACCGCTTCCAGTCGTTGATTGGTATGCAGAGGAAAGCACATTTGTTAAAGAAAGAACAAGTAGAGTTGTGAGAAACAACATACTTTACTTGGATAACAAGAAGACAAGGAAGGTAGCCATACCAAACACAAATCCACCAACAGTTATTACTTCACTACCTTCCACGTCAAAATCAAAACCCAAACAAAATACATGGAGTAACCCTCCTAAAGAAAGAAGGATGTTAGGAAGTACAAAGGGAAAGACGCCAGTTGTTGATATAGACCAACAAGAGCAACATTTAGAGATGGCCATGGGTACAAATAAGAATGTGTCAAAAATAGAATCAGAGCCTCCCATTCCATCACCACCACAACAATATTTGATTCACATAAATTTGGATCTAGACTCACCACCACGTAGCAATGCTTCAATGCATTCTCACTCATCAGAAGTTCCTAGGACTAGCACTAATCCTTCCAGTGAGATTAGTTGAGATTCATCTGGGCTTGAGAATCTTCTAGGTAGCAAGAGGAGGCAGCCATCTTATCAACTGGACTTTGTTAAATTTCATCATGTCTACCAAGACACTCTAGATAGAAAGTATAAGAAGCAAGTTCATGTGCAAAGGAACACTAAAAAGGAGATTATCATTGAGACTATCGCACCACTAGAGGATAAAAACTTGGATGAGTTAGAAGTTGATGACTTCACTTTGATAAAGGTTCACCTTGGTAAAAGAACATGCCAAGCAGATGTGGATTTCCTCAAAGTTGCGACGAAAATCATAAAGGAGAGAGTAATAAAGGAAGTGAAGATAAAGTATCCCTCAAGGATGAAAATCAACAGCTTTTCCAATATATCTACAACCTTATGCACAACACTAAAAATGTCACTGCCTTGCTCCTGCAGATGTTAGAGTTGTCAATAGAACAAAATCAGCTATCAATTGGTTGTATATGGGAAGTACTTGAAATATTGGGAAGAAGAGTTCATCACAAGGGGTCGCCTCATACTTTTAGAGTTGTACCAGTTGAGGTACAATTCCCATGAACTTCACCTACAGATTCAGGAGTTGGAGCAAGATAAAGCAATTGACAAAGCACAGAATGAGATCATGATCTCTCACTTGAGGATGGCATATGACTCAATCACTACAGAAGAGGATAAGGAAGCAGTTTTTACTTGGAGAGAACAACAAATCTTCAAGTTAAAAACACATGAAGTATTTTTTGTAGAATTAATCGAGAGCAGAGGAAAGGTGGCAAATGAGATCCATTTCGTAAGAAATTTCATATTGCAAGTCCCTTGTTAGTATCAGCATGAGGATGGTGAATACATTGAGCTCACCGACATGCAGTCAAAGTTTACAAAACTCATTCATAGCATTTTTAGCAGTGATTCAGCTAGTTGTAAGTTGAGTCAACTTGTATCCATGTTAGCACAATTTGATGAGGTGGCCAAGAGTGGAAGAAAACTGCAGATTCAGATCATATATGGTGAAGAGATGGTGTGAAGACATCAAGTACATTAGAGGAATACAAGTGCCCTAGATGGAGATGCAGTTAACTTGTTGGAGTTGATTTCTTAGAGACATACTCAGTGAACTACTAGTCATGGATGTCCCACCTTTCCAAGATAGACATTAGACACATTAGTTAACTTGATGCCTCTTTCCAAGTTAACTCGTTGTCCCACCTTTTGTGCATGTCTATTTTGAAGTCACCTATGTACATTTGGAGTTCTATTTTAGTTTAGAATCAATTAATTGAGGTAGTTTTTCTAGTTAATTGTTAAGTTGCATACATTTAGACTTAATAATAAATCTTGCATGCTTGCAAGACTGATCTTAACTCAAGGAGATTTTAGGGCTCCCTAATCCTTCAAGCTTCTATAAATAAGAGCAAGCTTGCTCATTATTTCTTTAAATTTTGTTGTGATAACAAATTTTTGTGCCCAACTTGCCTGCAATATTGTTATTTTGTATTGGTTCACTTTGTTTAATATAAATATGGTTTGATCACCTATTGTGTGTGTGTTTCATTATGCAATTTTTGTAGGAGTTGAGAAAATACAACACCACAAACCCTGAAGATCACTTGCATGCAAATAACCTGTCACAAAAGAAGAGATGGAGACAAACAAGCAAGGGTTCTTTGAAAACTGAAAATATATATATCAGAGAGAATGAGAGAATGAATTGATATGAAATACAATGGGATCAATCCTTATAAAAAGGAGATCATGCAAACCCTAGTAAAACCCTAATAGGATAACATTTAATAATTAATATAATTATTAAATGTCACTTTATGCAAACTAACGTGAGATCTTAAGAAGGGAATAAAGGTAACTTAATCAACATAATTAAGTTAAAACCTTTACTCTAACACCCCCCCTTAAGATGAGCAATAGTGCAACTACAAAAAAATGCAGAAAAGCAAAGGTAACTACAATGCAAGAAGGCAACATGGGTCCCGGCAACTAGGCCAGATCAGGTACCCAAATACAACCAAATCTCTGTAAAATAGAGAAATAGAGAAAACCTCATGGGAAAAATCTCTACTCCAAAAAAAGAAGAAGAAAGCCAAGAAGAGACATCACTGAAGCAGAAGAAGCTGCAAACAACTGTCGAAAGATGACTGCTATGGTGTTGAAGAACCTCCGTTGAAGATAGGATGATTAGGAACAAGAAGACAATAATCTGCATAAGTGCCCATACGACACTACTCGAATTAGATGGCAAACAAAGGCAAACACCCGGAACGAAGATACAGATGGCACAAGAACCAATAGTCTGAAACACTGATCAACTGAGAATGGAAGATTCCTTCCAAGGTGAAACCAAGGAAGCATTATTACGAACAGTATAATACCCCCCCATAATGGTGAACTGGGAGCCTGACAGATCAACTGAAATGGTGTGCAACACCCTGTAGTGCATGAAGAAAAAGACACAACATCTGAAAGTGCACAAGAAAGCACCTGCAACTGAAAAAGTGGTGTGCAAAACAAAACACACATGCATGAGGCTAGAATCATATGATCCACTGTCGTCATGGAGGGACACTCACTAGACAAGGATGTGATGGAAAAACAAAGGCAAACTACACAACCCCTCATGGCACTTTATAATATCAGTGCGAGTACAAAATATGGCACAACCTTATGTGCAAAATCCCAAAAGATGCATGTACAATAGTGTGGCACTTAATCTGAGTGCGTTTACATAAAAGATAGCTTACAAATGATGCTCAAAATGTCCTCAAAAGACAAAATGCTGGAAATACATGAAGAACAGCCAAAAACGAAGCATTCCATGCAAACAAAAAGTTTTCAAGAGCAAATATGTCCAGGTAATCCACCAGAATGTGAAAACAAAAATAACTAAATAAAAGATACCTGGAGTGAAATCTGGAAAAATGGCATGGATGAAACTAAAGAGCTCTGAAAGATGGTTCCAACACCGCTGAGATTGTGAAAAACGGAGAAATTGATCAAAAGTTACGAGCTTGAGACTGAAAGAAGCCCCTTTGTCTTCAACTAGCTGTATAATGCACCAACAAAAAAATCACTGAAAAATAACTACTCCATCAGAAAATTGGAATTGCCAGCTTTCTAGCAATATCTCGTTTGCCAATTTTTGACACCGTGGCGGAAAGTTATGGCAAAAAGAAAAAAAATAGCTCGATTAGGGGATTGTGGGGTACATCAAATGCTAACCGAGCGCAAAAGTGGAGCCCCTGGGCGCTAGCACTCAGTCGGCCATATGACCGTTGGCGGCTCAAATGCAAAAAAGAAACCTGCCACCAAGAGAGTGGCGGGCGAGCTGGGCGGAGGTGGCAAGAGGTGGCGGTGTCGAGGGCACCACCACCCGACCTAGCACCCAGTGGTAACCATATGACCGCGGGTGAAGGACAGTGGGGGCGCGAGCTTAGGGAAACCGCAAGCAGTAACCGCTGGTGGAAGGAAGAAACGGTGGTCGCAGAAATGTGAAATATGTCGACCGGAGAGTTGAGGGAGGTCGGCAGTCGGCGGAATACGCCGGTCAAAGATCGACAGAACTGTCAAATATGATAGTTCTGTGGTACGAATGTACCGCAAAATTTTTTAAAGAAAAACCCCCCAGATTTAAATTATCGTCACACAAACAATAATATCTGTAAATAGCCCGAGAAGAATAAATATGCAAAATATGAAAAATTAAATAATTTTTTATTTTGCAAAATCGTACCCGGCCCTGGGTGGGTCGTACGGTCGCCCAGGTAAAAAAATTTTGCCTCAAATTTTGACTTTGTCCAAAATAGATGAATGGACAGTCGATTCAGGGGTTTTGAACCGCTACAGACGCAATGGCAATGTCCGTTTGAGCTGAAAATGCTTCAAAATTGTAGGTGTGCCCTAGATCAAGAAAACAAGCCCCAAACCCTTGAAGCTCCAAGAATCTTCACAACAAGAACAGGAAGCAATAGGTGTGGAGCTCTGATACCATGTAAGAGTTGAGAAAATACAACACCACAAACCCTAAAGATTACCTGCATGCAAATAACCTATCACAAAAGAAGAGATGGAGACAAACAAGCAAGGGTTCTCTGAAAACTGAAAATGTATATATTAGAGAGAATGAGAGAATGAATTGATATGAAATACAATGGGATCAATCCTTATAAAAAGGAGATCATGCAAACCCTAATAGGATAACATTTAATAATTAATATAATTATTAAATGTCACTTTATGCAAACTAACGTGAAATCTTAAGAAGGGAATAAAGGTAACTGAATCAACATAATTAAGTTAAAACCTTTACTCTAACAATTTTTTGTCCCAGATTTATTATTGTTGTTTTAATAATATTTCTTTCATATCTACACCTCAAATAGAGTATTTTACCTCCTTGGGAATTTAGAGAAAGATTATCGTTTAATGTTTGTTTCCAATAATCTTGTTTTCAGCCTACACCTCAAATAAAGTATTTTACCTCCTTGGGAATCCTGAGATTTAACTTTCCATTTAATGTTGTTTATAGTAATCTTATTTTCAGCCTACACCTCAGATAGAGTATTTTAGCTCCTTCGAAATCCTAAGAACTAGCTTGTTGTTTCATGTTTGTTTCCTATAACCTTTATTTCAGCCTACACCTCAAATAGAGTGTTGTACCTCCTTGGGAATCATGAGATAGAGTTTATCGTCAACCATTCCCAATTGCTCCTAATTCCTCTTGCTCTATTTTTCTAGAGGAGATAGGATATTTTTAGCGTTAGACTAGTTGTAGTTAAGATCTACGAAAACCAAAGAAAAACCTTAGCTATAATGTATATGGTTTTATAACATTGTTCCTTCACCAACTGAGTCAAAAAGATAGGAATTTAGATTACTTTACTTTTTACGCATATCAGAAAAAGAGGGAGCTTCCCCTCCTAATCTGAAGAGCAGTTAATACTATACATAGTTGTCCATTTCCAATAAGCACTCCAGAGGTATTAATTGAAACACCAACAAATATGAATCTGCAACTACAAAGAACATTGAAAATCCCTCTTGCAGTGTCTCCAAATCCTATTTGCATGAGAAAATATGAGCTTGCCTTCAACCTATGATGAAGAAAATGGATGCCCAAATGCTTTAATAAATAATTTTTCATAAATGGAGACATCACGTACAATTATTTCCTAAATTTAGGAATGAAGCAATCTCATTGGACCCCCATTTAGTCAACATAAAGAAGACTAAACCATAAATAGGTGCCAAAAATCATGCAAAAGAGGAATGATGCAACATGCAAGAAAAATGGAGCAATTAACAGTTCAGTTTGGAGGTGGAACTGAAGTCTTATCATCAGTTTGAGTTCAGCTACAAAATCCCTAAATTTTAGGGTGGCCAATGTTAGAATTGTGAAACAAGCACAAAACCATGAGCCACGGGATCAAACAACAAACAAATACACCTTCCATGTAGGAGATCTGCAAACAATGTATGCAATATTCTTCAACAAGAAAAAGCTATAGAAGCAAGATAATTTCAAGAAGATATGAAAGCTTCAAGATAATTACAATGAAGGTTGAGTGCTTATAAGAGGAAAACCCTAAATGAGAAAGGGATTAGATCATGACAAGTGTCAACATCACATGAGATGAGACATAATGATCTAATATTATCTCAACTAATAAAATCATTAAATCACTCTTAAGTTTAGCTTAAGTGCATGAGAATAAATTAGACTAATAATCAATTAAGGATTAATTAATTATTAGCTAATGCATGATAACTCTAACACCCAACTTACGGAGTAGCTAAGAACCCTAAAAAGAATGCATGATGGGTCCCAGAAAATAAGTCCATGTAAGGTACCCATGTACAAACATAAGATCTCTATAATGCAGAGAAACAAAGAAAACCTCATTAGAAAAACTCTACTCCAAAAAGAGATGAAATCCAAGTGAAGGATTGAAGAAGCCTCCAAACAAGACAATGTCCTGAAAAAATAGGAACATGTAGAACATCTAGAAGCAAAAAAGCTATAGATTGTTGTCGAAGATGACTGATAGAGTGCTAAAATGAAGAACATCTAGAAATAGGAATGCAAGAGTGTCCATATGGTAAGTGATTTATCTCAACGAAATGCATGTAACCAGCCACTAATGTACACTGCATCTGAAAGTACATAGGAAAAAATACTATATACATAGCTCACTCCTATGTGAACCCAAGGAAGCATTAGCACCAATAGTAGTGTTGTGCATTTTTGCACACACGCCCCTCTGAAAGTGGGGACCCTCTTTTGGCTTGGTCTTTTGGCCTTTTTTGTGGCTTTCCTCCCCCCCGCACCCCTCTTTGTGCTTATCTTTGAAAATCTTAGGGTTTTGGTCCTTGTTTCTTGCCTAGATTTGGGGGTGCCTTTGTGTTGAGTTCCTGGTGGTTTTGAGGCCTTGCGGATGTCCTCTTTGGGGTGGTCTTCTTTCGCCTTTTTTTTTCTCCGTTGGCATTTTGTTTGGGTCCTAAGGAATGGTTTTCTCCCTTGTTTTCCCTGCTTTCTTTGTTTTGCCAGAGGTGGAACCGGGATGAGACTAAACTTTGAACTTTGGCTAAGTCTCTGGTTCTATTCCCGTTCCCATTTCGGTTCCATTTCCTTCCCGCTTCCTCGTTTTTCTTCTTCTTTTTTTGTTTCGTCCTAAGGGTCGCTTTCTCTTCCCTTAGGTTTTCTTCACTTCACTTTCCCTTTCTTTTGTTGGAGGCGAGACCGGGATAGAATCGAACTCTGAACTTTTGCAAAGTTCGCAGATCAATTCTCGTTTCCGTTCTAGCTCCGCCTCCCGTGTTCTCATTTTTTTTGTTCTCTCATCTGCCTTCAGCCTCTGGGTCGGTTCTCTGCCTGTTGGTTTTCTCCGGTTTTCTCTTTTGTTGCTTATCGGAGGCGGAACTGGGATGGATCCGAATTTCAAAATTTTGCTAAGTTCTTGGTTTTTCTTCATTCCCATTCCGCCTCCACTTCCGCTGAGGTGGGTTTTGCTTCGACCTCCCCCTAGTTTCCCTTTGGTTTCCTTTCCTGTTCCCATTCTGCCTCTGCTTCTGTCAGGGTGGGTTTTGTTTCCCCCATTCCCCTTCCTTTGCCTCTCTGTCTCTGCATTCACCTGTCTTAGCTCTTTGTTCCTGTTTTGTTGTGGCTCTGCCTCCGCCCATCTTTGGTTCCACCTCCACTTGGGTTTTTGTGTGATTCTCTGACCATAGGAACTGTCTCAACGAGCTCAACTTTTGATGGTGTATTTAGCATTAATAGTGTCTTGTTTGAATGCAGGTTGGATCGAGCTAAGATTTGCGGGATGTACTTTAAAGATTTAGGGCATGATTTGTGGATGTAATTAGGTACACTTTGCGGCTGTTGTCATGAGACCCACTCCTGCACGCAAGGTCGGTGCATTTGGTGTTCATTAATGGTGGGAAAATCTGGTTGGTGGATTCAACCTGGCTTTGCTCGATCTAAGTCATCTGTTTTCCTAGCTCTGGTTTGGGTGGTTGCTCGTTTTCCTCCTGGTGCTTGCGTGTGCATTGCTATTTGTGTGGATGTTCATTTATTGTTGGGTGCAACTCGAGGATCTGTCCCCTGGTTGCATGTGATCCCAGGTTGATCTGATGGGGTCCTTGTTGCATTCATTGCTGAGCAGCAGGTTATTGCTGACTGTCGAGGCCGATATGGTTGGTGGCCATGCTTTCTTGTAACCCTAGCTCTGTTTCACGTGGGCCTGATGTTTCTATAAGTATGGCATGCTGCCTCATTTAAAAAGGTTTGACTAGGTTGGAAGTAAAAAAAATAAAATTGGAAGATTAAGCCAATCAGTTTGTAATCAGTAGATTTAACAGTAGGGTAGCATGTTAGACGATTAGAAGTTAGTTTTACATTTCAAGCAAGTGTTGTAGCAGACCAGAAATGTTGTGAATATGATGATTTAATACAAAGTGTAGACATTGTGTTATGGTCGGTGCCTCCTTTGCATTGAATAATCTTGCATGCTTCTTGATTCTATCTTTCAAATCGCTTGGAAATGTTTGGATGTAACTTAGATTTAGTTCATAATGCTTATGATTTAATGCCTGGAGTGTTGTAGCAATCCCTGGTTCATATCTTGGGCAGCTTCTTGATTGTGGGAATGTTGTGCAAGGTCAACCTATGCCTCATATTCATGTGCTTAGTTCAACTGTATCTATTCATTCAGTCTTATCGAATGAATGCTTGCAGCCTGAAAATTTTTAACACCTTAGAAGATTGCACTATTCTTTACAAGATTGCAGGTATAGCCTGAGTCAACCAGGAACTAGTTTAAGGGATTGGTCTATTCCAAGTATTTCGTCAATTGCATGATTTATCTTAGAAGTAGTGTTATCAATTAGAACTTCTGAAACCCTCATCTTTTGTTGTTTCTTTTATTAAATGGTTAGAACTTGAAATTAAAACATCACTATATCTTAAAATCTGATGAGTTTAGAACTTCTAGCTTTGTACGTAAGACCCCTTGTGATTACCAACATCTTCACATTTTATCACTGAGTTTGTTTCACTACATTATCATAACTTGACACCTGAAATACCTTAGGGTTATCTCTTTGTTAATAGAGATCAACCTTTTAAGAGAGATGGGATAACTTTTATTCTATCTGAGTTGTTGTCGTGCAGAAACACCAAACAACAGGATTGGCGCTAGAAGGAGGGCCTGAACAAGCAAGCTGGAGCATTTTCTAAATGCCATTTCTCCTGAGAGGCTCAGAAGGAGAACCAGATCCATAACAAAAGAAGAAGAAGAGTTCCAGGAATTGTCACCTCCGACCAGGTCAAGAAGGACCAGAAGAAGGGAGGAATCATCATCCAATCCATCATTTCCACCATCTTAACCACCACCCACTTCATCTTCATCTAATTTTGAGGTTGGTTCCATTCCACAAACCCAGCCAATCATTCATTGACCATTACCATCTCCACCGATGGCTTTCTTGGCAAATAACCCATCACCCATGACATTCAACAATTGCAATGTTATGCCTAAGAACCCTAAGCATTTTTGCTCTAAATTTCATACAAATGACCCAAATAGGATAGCAGAAGAACACATTAGGATCTTTTAGACCTGTCTGAGAGATAGGGGGATAAATCATGAGGATTTTGCATGCAGGCTCTTCCCCTATTCTCTAGGAGAAGAGGCCTTTTATTGGTATAATCATTTACCTTTTGCATCCATCTCTAACTGGGTTGAGCTTGAGGCTGCATTCCTGCTAAAATTCAAGATCCCCATTAGTGCTAATGAGCTATACATGCAGTTTACTGGGGTAAAAAGAGAGGTTAATGAGCCTATAGGATCATTCAACAATAGGTTCCACTGAGCATACACTAGACTTCAAGCACCTTATGCTGTAAATGAAGACAGTGCCCTAGAGGTCTACTTCAAAGCCCTTGATAGCCTTACCTCCACCTTCCTCAAGTGGATAACTAATCAACCAACTACCTTGCTCATTGTGTATATGGAGGCTATTAAGGTCAGTACATACCTAAGACAACACTTGTCTGGACCTCTACCATCTTTGGGACCAGCTGCTCACCCAATCCAAGTCGAATCTCTCACCTAGGCTCTGACCAATCACACACCTATCATGAATCCTATTCCACAGTTGCCTTTGGTCCCTCACCTGGGTCACCCAATAAACCAGGTCCAACCAATACCTGGTTATCCCCAGCAAAATGCTAACCATCCCCTCCATTCACAATCACAAGTTGGTTTCCCTACATATTTGCAGAACTCGAAAGTCTTGAATTAGTCTACTGCTTCTGGAGGAGTGTTGGGGTACCCCCCAAATACTGTGAATCCAGTACCTTACAACAATCCTGATAAGGAGAGGTTAGATGAACTAACTAAACAAGTAAAGAAGCTGAACATGGAGGTAACTTACTTGAGGAACCAGAACAATCAACTCTAAGCTAATTAGAAGAGCATGCAATCAAGTTATAACAAAGGAAAACACTATGACAAAAATCAGAACTTTGAAAGAGGACAAGGTTCTGGTCAGAGGCTGCTTTTTTCGGATGGTGTAGGCTTCATAAGACGAGTCAGCACTCTGAGCTTGACTGCCCTGAATTTCAAACTGCTGCCTCCATTTTTCAATATGAAGTTGAAAACAACTCTACCAGCCAAGAATTGGTGCCTTCAAATCCCTATGATTCCCTAGTTTTAGTGTTGAATCATGCTCCTTTCCCAAGGGATGAGGAGAATGAACCAGAAAAGGAATCAAGTATCCATAATGGAGAGGCTGAACAAGTGCTCAATGAAGATGAAATCTCTCAGTTGTTTGATGAAGAAACTGAGAATGGCAATGGCCCATTGGATGAAGAAGAGGCTAATATTGAAGAGGTGCAAATGTTTCAGCAGCCTACAAGAAAATATGATCTGAGGAGTAAGCCCCACAAGAATCCACAAGCTGGAGGACCATTCACTACATCTGCCCCTCCACACAATTTTACTACTCCACCGAATCCACATGCCAATAACAGTCCATCCTACCCTTGGGTGTCGACACAATACCTCACGAAGGAAGGACAGCTAGATGTTTCCAAAGGAAGCATTGTTGATGCAAAAAAAGATAAGAAAGTTGGTCATTCCAAGGAGCTCCACACTGACATGAATGCGGAATAGCTGGGATAATATGTTACCGAGGAACTCAGAAAAGTAAAGGTGAGTCTTTCTGCTTTTGAGTTATTAAGAGTTCCTAAAATCAGAAATTTAGTCCTTGGGTCTTTTAATTTGAGTATAGCAATGCTAGGAATAGCTACCAATGAGGCAATTGCAAGGCCTCCTATTTCACAAACACCCAAAGGTCCTAGTTCATCACAACCCAGGGATAGGGGTAAAGAAAAAGATAAGAGTCAGGTTGCCCAAGCTGACTCACAATTGATTTTATTTCAAGGCAAAATGGAAACCCCTCCTTTTCTGATTTCCATTCGTATATTTGGTAAAAATTTGCACAATTTCATATTGGATTCAAGGGCATCCACAAATGTTATGCCATTTGTTGTCTATAGGGCTCTTGGTATTACCCCCACAGCCTCTCAATGGAAAGTCACCCAATTGGACAAAACAGAGGTGAACGTTGTAGGAGAACTAAACATGATTCCCATGCAAGTTTCCTCAAACCCTAGAGTGCAACAAGTGCTCCATAGTTAGGTAGCTGACATCCCTAACACCTATGGACTGTTCTTGGGTAGGGATTTCACCAAGGCACTAAATGGATACACATCTATAGATCATTCCCACATGTGGCTCCCCTAGAAAGGAGTCCCGAATCAGCTCATAATTGAGAGAGAACCAAGAATGAAGTATGTCATCACCAAATACCAGAATACTACAAATGAGATACTGGTAACAAAAGTTAGTATGGGAAACTGTGTCCTAGCCTCCCCTGCTTCAGACAGAAAAGAAATCTTGATATTGCAAAGCTCTTCTGGTGAACTCACATCAGAAGCCAGCAGCTCCAAAGTGCAATTTGAACAAACAAAGGAGCCTGGTGATTAGGAAGAAAGGTAACTCAACTTGTTGGATAACTTCCAAGGGTTTATCCAAAAATGTGTAGAAAATCAGGTACAGTTGGGTAGAAATATGAACTTTGAAGAATTGATTCTTCCTAATTGGTGTTGATTCCATGATGCTCCTCATTCTGAACTAGAATGTTGCTTGTGTCAAACTATAGTTGAATGGATACAAAGGTGCATCAACACAACCCCAACTGTTGGGTCAAGCATAAAGATCATTCAAAATAGTTAAAAGGGGAAGGATCCAAAACCTCCTGAAGAACCTCTGGGTGATAGTAAGGATAGTGACATTCCAAGAGGAGCAGGAGCTAATGAATCCTGGACATTAAGGTTTGATGGATCCAAATCCAAGCAGGGTGTTGGAGTAGGGCTAGAGTTGATCAATCCTAAAGGTAAAACCTACTTTGCTGCTCACAAACTCCAATTCCAATGCACCAACAATGTAGCTGAGTATGAAGCCCTAGTTCATGGGCTACTAATGGAATTAAGAAAGAAAGTAAAAATCCTCCAAGTGTTTGGAGATTCCGAGTTAGTGGCTAGGCAGGTGAGAAAACAATACTCATGCCATGATAGAAGGATGGCCAACTATAGACACAAAGTCTGGGATCTTATTGAAGGATTTGATGCCTTCAACATTCAGTTGATACCTCAGAGTAAGAATCAGACTATTGATTCTCTGGCACAAGTAGCAAACACATTGCAACCATTATCACTTTTGGGCTTAAAGAAGTTCACTATGGAACTTGTTCCAGTGCCCTCAGTGCCTGACAATGTCACCAATTTTTAGGTATTTGAGGATGATAAGCACATTCTTGATTTTATCACTAGCTGTGATGTATTTGCTTCCCAAGTAATTGATGAGGTTGAGCCTTAAGAGGTCAAAATTGACCTAGGAGTCCTCAATTTGAAGACTAATACCATCCGAAGAGGCATGGTGCAATTAGGAAGGATATTTGATCTGGATGGGATCAGAGATCAAGAGCAAAAAATGAAAAGGGAATCCCTCAGCTATCAGTGTGAAACGTACAACATGGGGACCCAAGGGGATGTAGAAAATGTCTTTATTGGTAGGGTGTGTACTCCAGAGGAGAGGAAAGGAATTATTGATGCCTTGCACACATATCAGGATGTGATAGCCTGGAGTTATGATGACTTGAGGATGTATGATACTTTAGTCATTACACACACGATTCCCCTAAAGTCAAATGTTAAGCCATTCAGGCAAAGACAAAGACCAATCAATGCTTTGTTGGAGCCCATTATTCAGAAGGAAGTGCAAAAGTTACTCTCATCACAAATCATATTCCCAGTAAGACATTCAACATAGGTCGCAAACTTGGTTTCGGTCAAAAAGAAAAATGGAGAAATCAGACTATGTGTCGATTTCAAAAACCTGAATAGAGCATCAGAAAAGGATAATTATCTAGTTCCTTCACTAGATGAGGTGCTTTAGGTTGTATATGGATCTCATATGATGTCCTTTTTGGATGGGTACTCTACGTACAATCAGGTCATGGTTTAATATGAGGATAGGCACAAGAGTGCCTTCACTACAAAATGGGGAACCTTTGCTTACCAGAGAACGCCCTTTGGATTAATCAATGCCGGAGCTATATTCCAAAGAGAAATGGATATTACCTTCAAAGACATCATTGGCAAGTGCATAATCATCTACATGAATGATTTTACAGTTGTTTCCAAGAGGAGAAGCAATCATGTTGCAGATTTGTGCAAAGTATTCCAAAAGTGCAGGGAATTTGGTATTTCACTTCATCCGAAGAAGTGCATCTTTGGAGTCACAGAGGGAAAGTTGTTAGGCCATGTTATCTCAGAACAAGGTATTTCCATTGATCTTGAACGAGTGGAGGCAATACTGAAAATTCAACCCCCTACAAGCAAGAAAGAAATGAGGTCATTCTTTGGCAAGATTAACTTTGTCAGAAAATTTATCACTGGATTTGCAGAAATAATCAAGCCCCTAAATGCCATGTTGAAGCAAGAAGCATTTGTATAAATCAAGAGAGCTATTACTGAGGCCCCTATTTTGGTAAGTCCTGATTATGCTAAGCCATTCTATATCTATTCATTTGCTTTCGATCACTCATGTGTGGGCTTGTTGACACAAAAGTCTAATCAAGGTAATGAACATCCCATAGCATTCATGAGTGTACCTTTGAAGGATGTTGAGCTGAGGTATCCTAGTGTTGAAAAGCAGGCTTATTCCTTGATCCAAACTGTGAAGAATTTTAGGCACTATATACTGAAAAACAAAGTCTTTGCTATAGTCCTTGATCCTGCAGTCAAGCTGTTGTTGATGCAAAATGAGTTGGGTGAACATAGATCCAAGTGGGTGACTATGTTACAAGAATATGATATTGAAATTCAACCCATGAAGTTGGTAAGAGGATAGGACTGACCAAGACAATGCAAGAAATGGGTCCTGACCTTGTTGCTCAGCATTACAATCTTGAAGATGTTTCTCCGGGGAGCTGGTATGATGACATTATCTACTACTTGTTGAATCAACAATGCCCCAAACACCTTAATTCAGTGCAAAGGAGAGCTTTACATTTGAAGAGTGGCATTTTTATGATGAAAGGAGTTGTCCTATACAAGAGAAATCATGAGGGTGTCTACTTGAGATGCCTAGGGAAGGAAGAGGCAGGGAGAGTGATGACTGAATTTCATGCTAAATATGGCATAGGCCATGGTTCAGCACCTTCCACTGCAAATCAGATTCTAAGGGCAAGATATTATTGGCCTACCTTGTTCAAGGACACACAACACCACATGAGGACTTGCCATGTGTGTCAAACTGCAGCAAATACGGAGAGGTGTGCAGCTCTTCCACTTTGGCCTGTCATAGAGGTAAAACCATTTGCACAGTGGGGAATGGACTTCATTGGTCCTATCAACCCATTTTCATTTGCAGGCCATAGGTATATTCTTACCATAACCGATTATTTTACTAGGTGGACTGAAGCTCTTGCATGCAAACAATGTACTTCTGAAGTAGTAATTCATTTCATGGAATCTGGTATCATTAATCGCTTTGGTTGTCCATTGGCTATGGTTTGTGACAATGGTTCTACATTTGCATCATTAAAGTTTTATAACTGGGCTTATGACCATGGGATCACCATAAAATTTGCATCCAATTACTATCCATAGGGGAATGGTTTGGCTAAGTCTTCGAATAAAAACCTTTTGACAATCATTCAAAAAATATTAGACAAGAATCCCAAGGATTGGCATACCCAGCTTAGATTTTATCTTTGGGCAGACCGCACTAGACATAAGACATCTTTAGGAACTTCTCCTTATCACTTAGTGTATGGTTTGGAACCTGTCTTTCCCATCCAGCTGAAGATCCCTACCCTACAATTTATCAATAAATATTATGATGGGGAGCTAAAACGTGAAGCCTGCTTGAATGAATTGTTGCACCTTGAAGAGAGAAGAGATGAAGCCCTAGAAATTTTTTCCAAATATCAGGGTATAGTGAAAATATGGTTTGATAGGAGAGCCAAGGTGAAACCCTATAGAATCTCTAACTTGGTTCTCTACTGGGATAAAGCCCATAACAAGAAAGGGGAGCATGGAAATTTTGACAGACTTTGGCTCGGCCCTTATCAGGTTGCAAAGATTTCGGGAGATAATGCCTTTCGTTTAAAAACCCTCACTGGAGGAGATACCCCACTGCCTGTCAATGGGCAGTATTTGAAGCATTATTTTTAGTCTTGACTTGTTCTCAGCTCCGTCCTTGTACATAAGTAGATTAGGTTTCCTTTTTGTTGTGTTGTTTTTGCCTTGGTTTTGGTGGGGTTTCTTTTGGTTTTGCTCTACTTGCCTCTTTTGGTTTTTCTCTGGTTTTGGTCTACTTGAGTTGGTTTTCCCTGCTACTCTGCTTTTGTGGTGTTTTCCTACTTTCCTCTGGGCTTGTTGCATCTGTATATCTGGCTACTTATCTAGGGCTGCTCTGGGATTTATTTTACAAACTCTTATCATCTTTTCGGGGTTGTTCAAACTGGTGGATTTCCTTCATTTGACGTTGCCTGGGCTAGGAGTTAGTGTCACTTGACTAAGTTAAATTCTGGAATGCATTTGGGTCTTATATCTTCACACAAATCTTAATGATTCTGAGGTTGCATATGGTCTTTAGGAGGTCTGACTGGTGAAAAATTTTAAATTTTCCTCTAGTGCCACTGTGGTTCTCATCCTTCAATGTGGGCTTCATTGCCTACAAGGTGAAAAGTGAAGCTTTAAAAGAAAAGAAAGAAAATATTGAAAATCAGAATGTTCACCTTTTTCAAGGGTATCCTAGTATCTCTACTGGGGCTATGGATGCCTGGCTAGTAGTAAAGCTATTCTAGGGAAAGTCACAGTGATAACCTCATCGGGGCTATGGACACCTGACTGGCAGTGAGGCTCTATCCAGGTTGCTTTTGGAGCTAGAATCTTTAGCTAGCCCTGTCGGACTGAGTTTGGTCCTTGTTGCAACTTAGGAAAGGAAAATGAATGCATATGCACACACTTTGACCCTGGTACAGGAAAGGTTGGCTAGTTAGTGATGTCTGAAGCCTTGTCTATTTGTAACCTAATGCTTGGAGTAAAACCAAAGATTTTGGGTTCCTGATGTCAGTTTGTCATCAAAATTCTCTGGAGCATTTCCCCAGCGGAGTCGCCATTTGTTGTGTAATTTTGCACACACGCCCCTTTGAAAGTGGGAACCCTCTTTTGGCTTGGTCTTTTGGCCTATTTTTGTGGCTTACCTCCCCCCCTCTTTGTGCTTATCTTTGAAAATCTTGGGGTTTTGGTCCTTGTTGCTTGCCTAGATTTGGGGGTGCCTTTGTGTTGAGTTCCTGGTGGTTTTGAGGCCTTGCGAATGTCCTCTTTGGGGTGGTCTTCTTTTGCCTTATGTTTTCTCTGTTGGTGTTTTGTTTGGGTCCTAAGGGTTGGTTTTCTCCCTTAGCTTTCTCTTGTTTTCCTTGCTTTCTTTGTTCTGTTAGAGGCGGAACCAAGATGAGACTGAACTTTGAACTTTGGCTAAGTCTCGGGTTCTGTTCTTGTTCCCGTTCCAGCTTCCTCATTTTTCTTCTTCTTTTATCGTTTCATCCTAAGGGTTGCTTTCTCTACCCTTAGGTTTTCTTCACTCCGCTTTCCCTTTCTTTTGTCAGAGGCGAGACCGGGATGGAATCGAACTTCGAACTTTTGCAAAGTTCGCAGTTTGGTTCTCATTCCCATTCCGGCTACACCTCCCACATTCCCATTTTTTTCGTTGTCTCGTCTGCCTTCAGCCTCTGGGTTGGTTCTTCGCCTGTGGGTTTTCTTCGGTTTTCTCTTTTGTCGCTTGTCGGAGGCGAAACAGGGATGGATCCGAATTTTGAACTTTTGCTAAGTTCTCGGTTCATCTTCGTTCCCGTTCCGCCTCCGCTTCCATTGGGGTGGGTTTTGCTTCCGCCTTCACCTGGTTTCCCTTTGGTTTCCTTTCCTATTTTCATTTTGCCTCCACTCCTATCGGCGTGTGTTTGTTTCGCCTGTTCCCCTTCCTTTCCTTCTCCATCTCCGCCTCCGCCTGTCTTGCCTCTCTGTTCTTGTTTTGTCCGTGGCTCTGCCTCCACCCATCTTTGGTTCCGCCTTCACTTGGGTTTTTGCATGATTCTCTAACCATAGGAACTATTTGGACCAACTCGGCTTTTGATGGTGTATTTGGCATTAATAGTGTCTTGTTTGAATGCAGGTTGGATCGAGCTGAGATTTACGGGATGTACTTTGAAGATTTGGGGCGTGATTTGCGAGTGCAGTCAGGTACACTTTGTGGCTATTGTCACGAGACCCACTCCTGCATGCAAGGTCAGCATGTTTGGTGTTCATTAATGGCGGGTAGATCTAGTTGGTGGATTCAACCTAGCTTTGCTCGATCTAGGTCATTTGTTTGCCCGGCTCTGGTTTGGGTGGTTGCTCCTTTTCCTCCTGGTGTTTGTGCGTGTGCTGCTATTTGTGCGAATGTTCATTTATTTTTGGGTGCAACTCGAGGATCTGTCCCTTGGTTGCATGTGACCCCAGGTTGATCTGATGGGGTCCTTGTTGCATTCATTGCTGAGCAGCAGGTTATTGCTGATTGTCAGGGCCGATCTAGTTGGTGGCCATGCTTTCTTGTAACCCTAGCTCTGTTTCACGTGGGCCTGATGTTTCTATAAGTATGGCATGGTGCCTCATTTAAAAAGGTTCAACCAGGTTGGAAGTAAAAAAAATAAAATTGGAAGATTAAGCCAATCAGTTTGTAATCAGTAGATTTAACAGTAGGGTAGCATGTTAGAAGATTAGAAGTTAGTTTTACATTTCAAGCAAGTGTTGTAACAGACCAGAAATGTTGTGAATATGATGATTTAATACAAAGTGTAGACATTGTGTTATGGTCGGTGCCTCCTTTGCATTGAATAATCTTGCATGCTTCTTGATTCTATCTTTCAAATCGCTTGGAAATGTTTGGATGTAACTTAGATTTAGTTCATAATGCTTATGATTTAATGCCTGGAGTGTTGTAGCAATCCCTGGTTCATATCTTGGGCAGCTTCTTGATTGTGGGAATCTTGTGTAAGGTCAACTTGTGCCTCATATTCATGTGCTTAGTTCAACTGTATCTATTCATTCAATCTTATTGAATGAATGTCTATAGCCTGAAAATATTTAACACCTTAGAAGATTGCACTGTTCTTTACAAGACTGTAGGTATAGCTTGAGTCGACCAGGAACTAGTTTAAGGGATTGGTCCATTCCAATTATTTTGTCATTTGTATGATTTATCTTAGAAGTAGTGTTAGCTATTAGAACTTTTGAAACCCTCATCTTTTGTTGTTTCTTTTATTAAATGGTTAGAACTTGAAGTTAAAGCATCACTATATCTTAAAATCTAATGAGTTTAGAACTTCCAACTTTGTACGTAAGACCCCTTGTGATTACCAGCATATTCACATTTTATCACTGAGTTTGTTTCACTGCATTATCATAACTTGACACCCGAAATACCTTAGGGTTATCTCTCTATTCATAGAGATCAACCTTTTAAGAGAGATGGGATAACTTTTATTCTGTCTGAGTTGTTGTCGTGTAGAAACACCAAACAACAAGTAGAAACCCCTCATAATGTTGAAAAAGGGAGAGGTGTGATAGGTACATTGAAACTGAATGCCAGAAAGAAGTGCATGAAGAAGAATCAAGAACATTTGAATGTGCAAACATGAAAGTAGCAACACATATAAAGGGTGTGAAAAGTCACACATGCATGAGGTTGTTGTCATGGAAGGGACACTCACTTGACAAAGGTTTGATGGCAAACAAAGGAAAAACATAAAACCCCCCCATGGCACTTTATAACATAGTGCGAGTGCAATAAGGTAGAAAGTGATGTGCAAGATCCCATAAAAAATACACCTACTTTGGCACTTCATTTAAGTGCATTTAGATATTGAAGAAATCATAGAATGGGAGCCCATAATGTCCAAAAAAGGACTACATTCTGAAAATGCAATTCTTTGATAGAAAAAGAGGAAACTCATAGCACCATGATGAAGTACACAAAAAAAATGCACTTTCAAAAAAAAGGCACCCAAAAAGTAGTCTAGATGTAGAAGATATGGCTCGTCAAAGTCTCCAAAATGACAACTGAACAACAATAACACTGAGAAAACAGAATTCTGAAAAAAAAAAACAAAAGTCCAAACTAGAAAACACCCTCACCACCGCAAAGAGCTCGAAACTCTACCTCGTTTAAAAAAATATTGCACTGAAAAAGCCCACTATATGGCGAAGATATGGCCTCTAAAAGTTGAGGTGCAAAAGTGAAAAGCCCAATGGAGAGGGGCTAAGTAGGGCAAAAGAAAACTCCTGCTACATGTGACAATATTTTGCGAAAAAAATATTTCAAAAAAGATATGTTTATATTTTTTAAGTTAGAAAAAACATTAAAGAAACTAATATTTATTTTTTTAAATATAATATTAAAATAATATATTTTTTGTTTTGAAAAATATATATTTTTTAAAATATTTTATAAAAATTGGGGTGGTGGGGGGCAAGCAGAGCCCACCCCAGACCAACCCCATGGGTTGGGCGCCCGAGGGGTCTGCCACCTTGCCAATGGTAGGGGGTGATACCCCCAACGGGTTCCCTCCCCATGTGGGGTGGGGCCCAAGGGCTTGCCACTCTATCATGGCAAGGGGGTAGGTACCCTCGGGTACAAACCAAATTTTTTTCAATATAAATTTTTAAAACAAAAACCTACATACCCCCAAAATGGGGATTTTAATTTATTTTTTAAAACATTTTTTCATGCAGGAAATATATATATATACCTCGACCTACATGTTGGGGAGGTCGTACGACTTCCGTGGGAAAAAAAAATTGCCTCAAAAACTCTCGGCAGAAATTTTGATGATTTAACAAGCAATCTTAAGGTTTTTGGGCCTTCTAAGCACGATGGAAACCTCCGCTTTTGCTCAAAATGCAACAAAAATATAGCTACCCTCCGGATCTGGAAACAAAACAACTACTTCAAAACCTCGTAGATCTAGTGTCAGGAACCCAAATCAAGTGAAACAAAAGCCAAATTTCACTTTTTGATAGCTTTGGATCCAACGGTGAGGTCCTTTTCACACAAAAATGCATTGAAAAATGCCCACCTCTAAAATTTGCAAAAAAAGAAAAGGGGATTCAAATTTGAAGCCTGTAACCCTCATTGAAAAAAGAAAATCTCATAAATCAAGAAGAGGTTCGTTGAATGCACACTCTGATACCATGTTAGAATTGTGAAACAAACACAAAACCACGAGCCACAAGATCAAACAACGAACAAATACACCTTTCATGCAAAAGATCTGCAAACAATATATGCAATATTCTTCAACAAGAAAAAGCTACAGAAGCAAGAGACTTTCAAGAAGATATGAAAGCTTTAAGATAATTACAATGAGGGTTAAGTGTTTATAAGAGAAAAACCCTAAGTGAGAAAGGGATCAAATCATGACAAGTGTCAACATCACATGAGATGAGACATAATGATCTAATATTAGCTCAACTAATAAAAGCATTAAAGCACTCATAAGTTTAGCTTAAGTGCATTAGAATAAATTAGACTAATAATCAATTAAAGATTAATTAATTATTAGCTAATGCATGATAACTCTAACACTGCCCCTTAAGATGAACTTAGGGAGTAGCTAAAAACCCTAAAAGGAATGCATGATGGGTCTTGACAAACAAGGCCATGTAAGGTACTCATGTACAAACATAAGATCTCTATAATGCGAAGAAACAGAGAAAACCTCATGGGAAAAACTCTACTCCAAAAAGAGATGAAAGCCAAGTGAAGGACTGAAGAAGCGTCCAAACAAGACAATGTCCTAAAAAATAGGAACATGTAGAACATCCAAAAGCATGAAGTTGTAGACTGTTGTCGAAAATGACTGATAGAGTGCTAAAATGAAGAACCTTCAGAAATAGGAATGCAAAAGTGCTCATATGGTAAGTGATCTATCTCATCGAAATGCATGTAACTAGCCATTGATGTACATTGCATCTGAAAGTACATAGGAACAAATACTGTATACATAGCTCACTCCAACGCAAACCCAAGGAAGCATTAGCACCAACAGTAGCAAGAAGCCTGTAACCCTCATTGAAGAAAGAAAATATCATAAATCGAGAAGAGTTTTGCTAAATCCACGCTCTGATACCATGTTAGAATTATGAAACAAGCAAAAAATCAAACAACAAACAAATACACCTTCCATGTAAGAGATCTGCAAACAATATATGCAATATTCTTCAACAAGAAAAAACTACAAAAGCAAGACTTTCAAGAAGATGTGAAAGCTTCAAGATAATTACAATGAGGATTGAGTTCTTATAAGAGCAAAACCCTAAATGAGAAAGGGATCAGATCATGACAAGTGTCAACATCACATGAAATGAGACATAATGATCTAATATTAGCTCAACTAATAAAAGCATTAAAACACTCCTAAGTTTAGCTTAAGTGCATGAGAATAAATTAGACTAATAATCAATTAAAGATTAATTAATTATTAGCTAATGCATGATAACTCTAATAGCCAAGTCATGCACTTCACTTCAAAAATATCTTCAAGTCAAAGTTTGACTTTGGGTGCCAACTTTCACAGACTTAGAATTTTTTTGAAATTTTTCATTTTAGCCTTTGCAAACATCACTGAAGCCTATGTTTGATCATTGTTTGTGAATGACTAACAAATCCAATAGACTGACTAACAGTCTCATTGAAGAGCAGGATCAAAAATGAAAAGGAACTTCTTGAGGTTGCAAACCCTAATTTTGACTTCTAGATCCTCAAAACTCTGGGTGCCCCTGGTCAATAGGGGCACTTTTGCTCATCAGACAATTTTCAAGGATTTTCATCATCTCAAACTTGACTTTCACCTCCCTTCAATCTGCATTTCCCGATATTTGGCAAATCTCCTAAGTTGGTTGCATGTTCATTGCGGAGTAGGATCAAAACTGAACATGATATTTTAGAGGGCATAAACCCTAAAAACTGCATATGGCATTTTAAAATCTTGTGCGCCCCTAGCTAGCAAGGGCGCTTTTATTGACAAACAACCACTTTTATAATTTTCTAAATTTTTCCTTCGTGCTTCGTTCTTCGTTCAAGCTATGGTTGTTGGCTACTGACAAGTCTTCTGATCAAACTGAGCTATTCAATAGAAAGCCTGAAGAATTCTAAACATGATGAATATTTTAGCAAACCCTAGCAACTGCACTTGAGGGCTCAACACCCTAGGTGCCCCTAGCCAGCAAGGACACATTTGTGCTCTAAACTCACAATTTGACTCTGGATCCCGACAATTTGGCAACTCTGATTAATCTGTTGACCAACTCATTGTGAAGCCTGATCAAGTCTGAGACAAACATCTTAGATGTCATTTTCTCAAAACGTTACATTTGGTGCCTCAAAATTTGGGTGCCCCTGAGGCACCCCTAGCCAGCAGAGGCGCTTTTCCCCATCAGTGAGTCAAATTTTGACTAACTTCATTTCCCTTTGACTTTCTTCGTTCTTCATTTGATCTTCAAATTTGGGCGTTGGATAGATCTCCTAGACTGGTTGGCAGGTTCATTGTGAAGCTAGAATAATTCCAGAGAAGACTTCTTGGAAGTGAAAAACCCTAAAAAATTGATTTGTGCCTTTGAAACCTTGGGCCACCCCTGGCTAGCAGGGACGATGTTATGCTCCAGACAAAAAATTCAAACATTTTCACCTTTCAAAAATCCCCTCTGTCATGAAGCATCTTTCGCCATAGAATCTTTTGTGATGTGTTTGAGGCTTAGATTTCAACACCTGGTATCTGGCCATTTGTCATTGTTGACCTCGAAGGTCCCAACTGTTCTCCCGAAAAAGTGAAATAGACCCACCAGAGCTAAACTGACTTTTTCTTGATTTTGACTTGACCAATGTGATCGTGAAGTGAAATAAGCCAATCAAAATTATTTTCAGTCAATTCTAGAAAGATCCTATTTTTTAGGGTTTTTCCTAAAAACAGGGGTCGAAACCCTAATTTTCAAAATTTGCCAATATCTTCTGGACAATAAACCCACAGAAATCCCATGCTTCGTTTGACCTAAAATTGACTTTTGATGACAATTTTACAAGATTTAGACCATTTTAATTAAAATGCCTTATTGAAGCAAAAAAAATATTTTGGGTACAACAAAGTACTGGGTGAGAATACTTTGGCCAAAGTAGTGTAATTTTCCACTGATTACACTGTCAATTCACTGTGTACCTTTTATGCATGTTAGTTTAGGATGGTAGTGTCTACAAGTTCTAGTTATGTAGGACACAACACTAAGCTTAGAAAGGCTATTTGTTACGTGATTTTACCAACCAATCTCTTCATCGAAGGGTAGGGCCATCTTACCATATGTGGTAGATGTGCGGGGGACAAAATTTGAGTCTGTGGTTGGTGGAAAAACACTTGTGTGATGCTTCTCCTCATCAGTTGGTGGCCGAGGTTTGCGGATGTTTGCACCAGTATTAGGGACAACTAGAGTGTATGCACCAAGGAGCAGGGACATCTAGAATGTATGCACCAATGCGGCGACTATTGAATAAACTGGATACTAAGAGGGGGGGTGAATCAGTATCAAAAAGCTTATTGAACAATTACCATTAATTCATTTCATCATAGAATAGACAAGAGCAATGACACAGCATGAGATTCCATAACCAGAAACACCAGATTTTACATGGAAAACCCAATGAGGGAAAAACCACGGTGAGGATTAGCTCACAATATATATTTATATCAAAAGAATTGGCTCACTACCAGATACCAAAGCTCATTGCTTACAAGGACTTGCTGTCAAAAAATGGAGGCTCATTGCCTCCAAAAATTGTGTAAACAAAATTTGGCTGGCTACCAAAGTTGAACTGATAAAGTCGCACCACCAGTGTAGATTCAGTTCCTTATATGTTCATAGGATTCGCTCACAGACTGATCTCCAGTTCGCACACATACTCCTTTCCGGATTCGCATCACACACCATAATACCTCACTCATCTGTTATTCGGATCTTCTTAAGCATCTTGAATATATACCCGCATGCAATGTTTAGGTCGGCTTCAAGAGTAATTCAACCATGTCAAAACATCATTAAGTTGGTTGGGACCAAGACTAGATCTCACATATAATTCGCAATCCATTAGACTGAATATTAGGTCAGCCAAGATTAACCTAATACCGAAATGTAATTACAAAAACTTGATGCCAACCATTATAAGCCTTTTCTCAAAGCCTTTAGATCATACAAATTATCGAAGAGCATATGCAGACCAAAAATACCAAAAATATCGGATCAAATACCAAATAGGGTGCACACCGGTACAAGGTACCGGACCAACATGGTGACATCAATGACAATATAAGACATGCTTCCAACAATCTCTCCCTTTGTCATTGATGGCAACATGTGCAAAAAAATTAATTCAAAAATTCAAATCTCTCCCCCTTAGATCAACTTAACTTCATCTCTCCAATATCTCTCCCCAAAACTCCATATCTCTCCCCCTTTGACATCAATGGGAAAGGCCCCCAAAAAGAATGTAAACATGGTGACATCCAATATCCAAAAATTTAAAAAGACTTCAGAACTTTTAAACATCCAATTCTTCAAACCAGAAAAACTGCTTTCACCTCAAATACCTTTTTGTACCTTTCTTTGATCACTAGAAGCAATTTCTTCCATTCTAGTACTGCAAAATCCATTCTTGCAAACACACTTTCCAACACAGCCAACAGTGTGAAGGAGGATGGCCAATCTATGGATGAACATTGTTTCTCACAGTCTTCTGCATCAAAGAGTATTCTGACAAGATGGTCTAGCTAGACCTCAACAATCTCCTTTAGAAGCCAGAAGCTCTTCACTACATCATCCCTCTTTCTCTACATAATGATCATTTCAGCTTGCAACTCACCAATTCTCAACCTTTGCTTCCCATCTCTGTCCTCAAAGATGTCAAAGTTCTTCCCAATACTGTTCACCTTAGATTCTATTGCTTCAATCTTGCTTCGAAAATTATCAACCGTAGCAGGCCACCAAAGGCAATATTTGTAAGTATCAGTCATTTCTGTCATGCATTTATTTGTTTCCACAATCAATTCAGATAATCTCAATTTTTCTTTAGTACATCTCTTTTCAACCAAAGCTTCCAACTTATGTCCTTTTGAACCTTCAAGCAACATTCTTTCTTCAATTACTTCAACTAGATTTTCAAGCAAGGAATTAGAAACAGTAGAAACATCAATACCCTTACAAAACAAAATACTCAATCAGAGCATCATCAACTTTAAGCTTGTCAACGAGAGAGGTTGTACTCCAAAATTCACCAATTTTCTTCATCTTTCCTTTAATCAACATAGAGTTGATGTCATCCAGATCAAAAGATTCGGATCCAAAAAGAGATTCTTCTTCGTCTTCCAACTCTTCAAGAATAACAACGATATCTTCATAAACAACTTTTCTTTTCCTCAATTCCAGAGGGGGGTCGCTAACAACTTCCAATTCTTTCGTTCCAAAGGAAGAACCTTCCTCAAATTGACTCAACATGGTTTCACCGAATCTTATTACATTCTGTAGAGATAAGAAAAAGTTCTTGCACGCACTTGCTTTATCCTCAAGACTTTCCAAATGTTTGCAAATCTGTTTTGCAACGGGAATCCCGGATTCCCACTCAACATCCTTCTTTTCTCGGTAGGGATTTCAGAAAATAAAGAACCAAACATGTAAGCAACGATCCAAAATGAAATGGATATCCTTCTCTCAATGACAATTGTATGTTCTCAATGAGATTCTCAAGAGTTAGCTTACACAAATCAAATTGTATTTTCTCTTTAACCATTTTATGTGTCAAATATACTGCAATAGCCGAAGTAGAGCTTTCTTTGTTCCTGAAAGGGATTTTATACGAAATGTCGTATGCAACATACCTAAGCAAAGAATCGGCAATAGTATCAATCACTAGTGCACGAGGATCCTTGTCGACTCCCGTCAATTCCTCTACTTCCTTGTATTTAATCGTCTTTTGTCCAAGAAGTTCTCCAACACTACACAGTCTGGTAACTGCTTTGATTGCTTCCTTCGAAAGAAGATAAGATTTGTCCAATACAATGCTATCATCCTTGAATTTGCTTAAGAGGAACATGATAAATTCTTTATCGAAAAACCAAGGGAATTCTCCCCATATATCCAAACCTAGGGTTTGCAAGTTCTGAAATTCGCTCGGTTCCAACCCTAATTCCAGTTTCTTTACCTTTTGATTATCGAATTCATCCAGCTCGACACCTTTAAACTTCAGAGGAGTGTTCCTATATGATCCTCTAATGGAACTTTCCATTATAACTCTTAAAATTGCAACAAGAAAATTCTTCTATTACCTTCTTCCGCAGCCGTGAGATAGAGAAACTTTCGACACCAGCTTTCGAATACCTGCAATGTTCTCTTCAACATTCTTCAAATCACTTCAAAAAATCTTCGAGAGAGTTCCAAGATGCTCTACAAATCCTTCGAATGTATTGATGATCAAAATGATTTGAGTAACTACCTTTATATTCCATCATTTTTCCCTAACTCACATTAATTGCAAAAAGCTGACAAATTTTTCTTCCATTCCATTGAGAAACCCTAATTCGCTCTGCAAACGAACATGCTTGCTTCTTTTCTACCGGTTCCTTTTGCAACACCTATGTCTAGACATTTTTCACAACATATCCATGTGCCAGCACCTGACACACCGAACTTCTGAGGGTTTAATTGATTTTATGATAATGCTCCCCCTAAGACTATGCTCGGTCTGGTTCCCGGAGGATTCATCTGCACTGGATGAGGGTACAGATGCATCAATAGATTTTGATTCTTCTTTCTTTTTCCATATCTTGCTCATTTCCTGCTTAATCTCTTCCTTGTCAACCTTTTTCATAGGTTCATCATCTTTTATCGGAGTAGATTGCTTCCCATTTTTACTTCTGCAAACTTTTGAAATATGTCCAGGTTTCTTGCAATGGTAACACACAATGTTTCTTTGTCCAGTTTGATTTCCATTTGTCCCTATTATGCATTGATTAGCTTTATGTCCAAACATGTTACAGGTATAACAATAGCCATCAAAAGATTGATTTATCCTTCCTCTACTAAATATGTTCATCATTACTCTACTAACCATCCTTACTTGTGATATGCATTCAGTAGCTTTATGTCCAATCTTCTTGCATGTATGACATTGTCTAGAGAAGGGACTAGAAAATTGATTCAACCTACTCTTACACTCAGTTGCCTTATGTCCAAATTTGTTACATGAAAAAAAAACACCATTGAATGATGAGTACCTTTGTGCATTTGGTTGTCTGATGGGTGGTTTCCTTCCAAAGATTCTTTTCTGCTTTCTTTTCTCCCGAGTCTTCTGATTATCCACTAGATTTGAGTTCTGCATTTTTCCATCAACTTCATTACCCAAGCCACTCTTTTCTTTAAAAGGTTTATGTCCAGCTATTAACTCATCAAGCTTAGTGGAGCTTGTCTTAAAGTCATCTTCACAGAGTTTTGCTTTCTCAAGTTTTGCTTTTAGATTCATCACTTCCTATTCAAGCCTAGAGAAAACATTAGCCTTGCTTTGTATTACTGTTTTCAAGCATTCTTCAACTTTCATCTTTTCATCTATCTTCAACTTCACTCTGGTATTCTCATCATTTGCTAACTTCAATTCTTCACTCACTTCTCTGTATCTTTCTTTGAATTTCTTTAACTACTCTTTCAATTTTCAGACACTCATTTGCTTCATCAAGATTCTCCTTTAGATCTCTATTTTCAATTTTAGCCTTGTCAAAATCTTCAAGGGCGGTTCAGAGCTCTTCTTTATCCATTGTTCAAATTGCAGGATCTTCCTCAAGCTGTTAGACTTTTCCAGAGGAACCAGAGCTCTGATACCAATTATTGAATAAATCATCGAGGGGTGAATCATTATCCACAAAAACTTATTGAACAATTACCATTAATTCATTTCATCATAGAACAAATAAGAGCAATGACACAACATGAGATTCCATAACACATAAACACCAGATTTTACGTGAAAAAACCCAATGAGGAAAAAACCACGGTGGGGATTAGCTCATAATATATATTTATATCAAAAGGACTGGCTCACTACCAAATACAAAAGCTTGCTACTTACAAAGACTTACTGTCCAAAAATGGAGGCTCACTGCCTATAGAAATTGTGTAAACAAAATTTGGCTAACCGCCAAAGTTGAACTGATAAAGTCGCACCACCAGTGCAGATTCAATTCCTTATATGCTCATAGGATTCGCTCACAGACTGATCTCCAGTTCACACACTTATACTCCTTTTCGCATTCGCATCACACACCATAACGCCTCGCTCATCTCTTATTCAGATCTTCTTAAGCATCTTGAATATACCTGCATGCAATGTTTAGGTCGGCTTCAAGAGTAATTCAACCATGTCAAAACATCATCAAGTCGGCTAGGACCAAGACTAGGTCTCACATATAATTGATAATCCATTAGACTGAATATTAGGTTGGCCAAGATTAACCTAATACCAAAATGTAATTACAAGTACTCGATGCCAAAGCATTACACGCTTCCAACCATTATAAGGCTTTTTCTCAAAGCCTTTAGATCATACATATTATTGAGAGCATATGCAGACCAAAAATACCAGAAATATTGGATCAAATACCGAATGGGGTGCACACCGGTATAGGGTACTGAACCAACATGGTGACATCAATGACAATATAAAACATGCTTCCAACAACGACATCAGGACCAGTTTGTATATCTATTTTCAAATGAAGCTCGGAAGAGCTATGTATGTATCTTGTACCCATTTATATGGAAGGTTGTAATCATGAATGATAAACTTGAGTTTATTCAATATGAAATATATGTTATGGAAAGAATTGTGAAATTGCAATGAAATGCAATGGAAGTTTGGTGTAGTGTTTATTTCAAATGTGCATGTAATTTACATTTTGGAAAAGAAATTTTTTTACTGATATGCTATGGCATCATGGATCTTTCACTTGAGGTGAAAACATTGAAAATTTACTGAGTAGAACACTAGGGTTGTTACATAGGTCATCGCACCAAATACTATAACTTTTGGAAAAATAAATCTAGAAACCAATTTGGGTCAAGGGCTTTGTCCCTTGCCATAGAGAAAAATGATTCCTTTAACTTTAGAGATGTCGTTCATGAGAGCAATTTTATTAAAGGTGCCAACCAATTTCAAAATGTGATCTACAAAAATATCTTGCTTCTCCCCCTATCTTCATTATCTTCCATAAGCATATTTTCCCTATAGGAAACCAAGGAGGCCTCAATTAGTTTCAAATTTCTTCTTGTTTATCCTTAAATTATTCTATTTTTGTAATGCAACCCCTTTGCCTTCTCATTTTATCCAATGGCAAAAACTAATCTTGCAATCCCCTTGAGCTATTTAATTCTAGATTTTTGTCTGTAGAAAACCTCCACACCTATAAATATCATCCAATTGGAGTTCAAATTCTCTCTTCTTCCTTTTGAATGTTAGAGGTTGTATTAGAGCTAGGTTCTCTTTGAATCTCAATGATTCTACTCTCTAAAGTCTCTTCCTCTAAAACTAACTCAAAGACCTAATAGTTCCACTAGTTTTACCTAGGTTTTAGATCTTTTCCTTTTGATATAAATGTACATCTTAGATCCATTTATGAAAGAGAGCGATGGCCAAGAATAAAAAACAATCCTACCCAAATCTGGATATTCTATCCACATTTTCTCAATTTTGAAAAGCACTCTTCTTGGAAACATAGAGATAGGCCAATGATCTAAGCCAACTTTTGAAAGGACCTCAAAATTGAGCATAATATCCTTGTCTAGGTAGGAGGTAGAAACCAAAAAAAAATCAATCATAGCAATTATCTTGTCTTTTCTTTTTCTCTTGTTGGTCCAAATGAACCAATGTTGTGCAATTTAACATCCCAAAGGTCAAAATCCTTGAGAAAAATTATGAAACTAGCATTGTCTTGCATATTATGTGTAACACCCTTCTTCGAAGAGTTAAGCTTAACAATGAAGTCCCTCACAACAATCCATTGGGAGACCTCTAGTAAGATCCACACATACAATAATAGGAATAAGATAATGTGGAAGTTTAATCACACACAATAGAAGAGATGTTCATGGGCCAAAATGTTCCAATATCCAATATATGCAAAACTAGAATAAACCCTTGAGGTAGGGTAACACCATAGAATACACCTTATGGAAGACGTCACTCCACACTATCTCCAATAGATCTCAAATACATATATTACTCTTCATCCTAATAACATAATGGAGGAATAAACCACTAAATCCATGTAGGCCTCCTAATAACCCAATATAATTCAAAACTTGACTAATTTAAGGGATGTGTGCCAATTGTCAACTACCCCATCCACCTATATATATTGTAATATCATACACCTAGGTACATAACAACCTCAAACATTTTCATTAGTTCTTGAATATGAATCCAACATCTATTTTCATTCCACTTGTCTAGAAGGCTATATACATTTAACATAAGAAAATAAAACTTGTAAAAAAAATATATCTACCTTGGCATGCCAACCAAGAGTTTGAAGCATGAATCTTAGTCACTTCCATTTCTTGAAAAATCCAAATAATGGTCTCTCCCTAAAGCTTTTGGCCTCTTTACTAAGCAAGACCCACTTCGCTCATTATAAAGAAAAGCCATGGAAATCATGTTCATTATCCATCCCAATTTCTTGAAGCAAGACAATGTGTAGTTTATGTTTCTCCAAGAGTCTCCAAAGCATGCATCTCTTGGGAGGGGAATTTAATCCCTAAATATTCTAAGAAAAGATCTTCATGAGGAAACCTTAGATCTCTTAGTGCCCACCAAGATATCCTCCAATTGAGGTTGATGACTAACTACAACATTAGTTAGGGTCACATTTTGAAGTACAATATACATGTTTGGTCAAGTTGTTTTATTTCCTTTGAAATCTTCTTTTAATTTTTGAATGCTAATAGTTTAAGGATTTTCCATTGCCTTATTGATTTGAACTAGATCCTTTCAAGATATTTTGGTACTTCTTTGGATTAGCTTGTTCTTCTCCCCCTAGGAGGGTTCTTCCAAAGGTTAAATTACCTATGTTTCCTTTGTTAGGACTAGATGATTCTTGATTTACTCTAGACTCTTCAAGGAGCCATTCTAGATCCCCCTTGAATTTATACTTTAATCATCATATCATTATTTTCCAACTCTTTAGAGTCAAACTATGTTTCTTTTCCTATTTCTTCGCGCTCTTTGGTATTAATAACCTTTTTTATTTCTCTAACACCCTTTTTGTTAAATTAATGAGTAATGAAGTTGTCCCCATCCTTTCCAAAATCCTCTAGGGTCCTTACAATCCAAGCAATTTTCTAGATCATCAAACATTCTCTACTTAGGTAACCATAATTAAGACAGCCCCTATATTTGAGGGGTAGACTTTCATAATACAATGCTTGGTTCCACCCAACTTATCTTGCTTTGAATATTATATTTTTAGTGAAGGGGGAAGTAAGATCAAGCTCCACATAGATCCTAGCATAAATTGGAAGTCCCTTACCATGATATGGTTTGGAAGTATCAATTGCCACTCCTAGATTTTGCAAGCATTTCAAAAACCATTTGAAAGAATTCCGACAAAAAATCCTACATATGTATCCAAAATAGGTTTGTAAGGGGAATTTTTTCTCGATTGGCTTGAAGCCTAGTTCCCAATGCTTCATAAAAAGACCAACATGTTGGAATAAATAGCACCCATTCCCCAACCACCCCAAAAAAAGACATCATCTTTATTAGATTCAATTGCAAAGATAGTGATAAATTGACCCTTAGCACACAATCAAAGTTCACATTAGTCCTTTGTTCTCCAATTCCTTCATGCCCAAGGGTATATACCATCTAAGGGTAGTTGAGCTCCAAGGAATCTACAACTCAAATTCCATCTATGCAATGAAGAAAAATTTCTTCTGAAATCACAAACATCCAGATTTGTGATTGGTGAGCCCCCAAAAACTCAAATAAAAGGGTTTAAGGCTTCTAGTAGGCTAATCCAGCTGCTTCTTGACTCCTATCACCAAGATTGCATCTATCTCCTCTAGCTTGGAAGCGCCAAAACCAGCCACCATAACCCTCAAGAAGTGAAACGGTGAAAAGATAAATACTGATCTGGAATCATGGGAAAGAAACAATAACCACAGAAGATCATATTCCTTAGAAACTCTCAGCAAACCCATAGGAATTGGAGGACAGAGAAAACCCTAGCAGAGCTCTTTTTTCTATTACATTAAAAGGAGAAAATTATTTTCACCCCGTATTGAGAAAGAAAAATTTCACCTGTTTTTTGAAAAACATCACTAGAGTGATGTAGGAAAATATAATGTTAGTCCTATCCAAATGTCGAAGAAAAAAATTGTTAGTACTAAATACAATATCATATCCTATATGGTGGGAGGAATGATACTGAAGAGAATGGATAATGTACGGTGGTAAAATATTATATGAAATTGTATAGTTCGCTAATAGGAAGAGTTACAACCATAAAAAACTTCACCAGTGCATTATATAACTTTTTTAAATTTAAAAATAAGGACATTTATATGGGACAACGGCCCAATTGAATTTAAGTCTTTACAGAAGCATTTATGTTTAGAAAGGGTTTTTTCAAAACTGAAGTATAATGCATTATTGCAGCATCAATTTGAGCTGAATTTTTGAGGCTGTGGTTTCTTTGCCATCTTACATATTGCAAGGTATAGTCCATCTTCTCAGTTCTGCAAACTAATGTACATCATGAAGATGCACAGTAAAATCAACGCCTTGATGAGAACAATAGCTAGATCTTGCTATAGAACTGATAATCTGGATTGTCACCTGTATTTACAATATAATGGAATAATCAAGGCCAGTAAAATCTTCAACTGGAAAGTTTAATAGGAATCAGATAAATTGCCATATACAATTTAAGATGACAAAAAGTGATTCAATTACAAAGGAACCTGAAAGATATCTCTCAAATCGTTAGTGGCTGCATATTTTCAAGATAAATCTTCTTCAAGAGCTATATAATTTGGGTCAATTAGTGTGCCCTCAGAACTAGCTTCAATCTCATCAACATCATCAGGCACACTGTCATTATCACTATCATCTAGAATAATTTCGCTTGGATCTGCAAAGCAAGGATCAAAATGTGAAGTTATCTGAAAAACAATTCTGCTTATCATTCAAGACTTTATTCTAATAACAATGGAAGTAATAAGTGGTAAAGCAAGAAAACCACCACAACAAAAGTTGATCTCCTAATCCTAATATTGCATTTAGAAGTGGAATTCTTTAGATTGATAGAAAAACAAGTGTTGTTTCAGATTGTACCCTCTATTATGCAAGACATTAGACCAAAGTAGATTTTTGTAGAAGCTATACACAAAAATCCTCCAATCATCAAAAGCTAAACACCAAAATTAAAAATCGAAGTGAAATGAAGATTAAAATTATCTTCTTTTTACAACATGCTTTTAGTAAAGAATTCTGACTGAAAATGCCCAAAAGGACCTCTTACTTGGGTCTAGGTCCTTCTAACTGATTCAAACCTCCTAACAATTTGATGGATCAAATTTTTCAAACTTCCCTCAAATAGAGAGCACTTATTTATAATGTCATTCTCAAACTGTTTAATTCTTTTTATTTGGCATATTGTCAAAATTCAAAAAGTAAAGGTACCTTTTTAGGTCACAGCCAAGCCAGCAAGCCAATTTCGCATATAAGTGATAATACATAAGGGGATTTCTTTGTGCATTTACCTTAAGCATTGTTCAAAGTTTGCACACAGTAGGTCTCGACCTCAGACCCCACCAGTCCACCTACAGCAGGAGCACCCAAATAGGCGTGTTTCTGGAATACCTACAGAGGCATGTTCTATCCACTTTGTAGGCTTTCAAGTCTAGCTCTATAAGTTGTGCACCTTATTTTAATAGCACTAAAGAAAATATTGAAACACAAGACTATATTTCCCAAACAAAAATACAACCACCCACACTCACATACGTGGAGCTATCCTCCATGCTTGAGTCCATAATCTCCACCACGCACACACATCTGAGAAGTTCAATTATGAACTAGCATCATCCACTTATGAAAAATCTTTCATATTGTAAGCCCTCTCTTTCAATATCAAATGTGAGAGAAAATTGCACACAAGTACTTGGCTATTTTATTAATCAAATAGAGGTGTTTATACAATTCACATAGTTTGCTTCTCATCCTATTTTCTAGGATGTACCCACTATCTTTAAGCTATCCCTCTTTTTCATCAACTACAAGCTATGCATGTTAGGGGTTTAAACAACCCACTCAACATATCAACAATTTATTTAATTAATATGTTGAAATATTTATTTGAACCTATATGATAACTAACACACTAACCAAGTATGTTAAACATATATTATAGTGCAATAAAGTTTAATATTCTCGTAATCCCTTACTTCAAGAAAGTTTAGTCTTAAGGGTAGAGTTAATGGTTTTCACATGTAGATTGAGACATATGCACAATTCCACATTCTCACATCCAATTAATGAATTTGGACAAACAAGCTATGCTCCACAGTGACGTGTCCCTTGGCTTTTTACCCTCGTTCTCGTACTGGGGATAGTACGAGGACGACAGGACGACCAGGAAAAGTCCCCTACCCGTCCCCTTTTTCTACAAAATTTAGGAAACGTCCCAAAAAAGGTTGGGGACTGCTAGCCATCCCCTATGGCCCAGCAACATCATCTTTATTTTTTTGTAAAAAAACACATTTTTAAATTAAAAAAAAAGGGGATGGACGGGCCCACAAGGACCCGACGCCTCTTTAAACAAAACCCAAACCTACTTGACTTATCAAAACAACAAAAAGAAAAAAAATTCTCATTTTGACATTTGCAAACTTGAGGTGAAGAGCAGCAAGTGAAAGAGGAGAGAATGGTAGTTGAAAGGGGAGACTAGGGCATCAAATCTACTTCATTAGAGGCAAGTTCTTCATTTTACATTTGTTTTCCATTTTTTCAATTTTTTTTACCACATAGGAAGGGCATTGTGAGTTTATTTTTTCCTTTATTTGAACTTGCAGCTCTCTTTTCAATTCTTAACCAAAAAAAATCATGAGCAGCAGTGAGATTACTAGTAATGATAGTGAGGAGGTTGAGGTTCAAATGCATTGAAGAAGTAGACCTAGAAGTAGAACACATAGGAGTATGGCAGGCATTGGGGATTCTTCAAGCAGTGGGAGTGTAGTAGGGCCAACAACTTCAAAGCCATTTGAATGTCCTTCCAAAGTCCTAAAAACCTATGCAAAAGGCCCATTTAACTTGGAGTCATATATTTTCTATGTTTTTGTCATTTTATAGTTGAAACTTGAAGCCTTTGGGATTTTTTTTATAATTCTTATATAATATGTATGTACATTCACAATGAAAGCATTTGAATTTCTTTAATTTGTTTGTCAATTCTCATGTGTAATCTCAATTCAAGTCTAATGTATGTATTAATCTTCTACAATGTCTATGATGAATGTTTTATCAATGTTATGCTATGAACATTTGATATTTCTCTATGTTTTTAAAATTTCCCTATTTTTTATCAGCCATCCCTTGCCGTCACCTAAAAAATGGCCCAAAAGTACCCCCATACCAAAAAACTCGTCTCGCCGTCCCCTGCCATCCCCGTCCTTGAAACTCCGTGGAGCATAGCAAACAAGTCATTGAGAAATATCCAAACACATGAAATGGGACACACATTGCAATTCATACATACAACTAAATAGGGGCAAACTCAACTGTTTACTACAAAACTAAAAACACTCTTGGTTCAAATTAGGACACACTAAACTATTAGCTACCCTCTTAGTGTCAGATTTCCTTCATATAAACCAATTTTGGCTTATGATCATGTTAGAAAGTGCCTCCCTAACCTTCACAAGTCGTCTCAAGATGATTGTATTAAAGGGAAATAGGTTTCAACAACCTATGTGAAAAATCAAAAACAAAGAAGAATACATATTTAAGTTGAAAAAAAATTACAGAAGTGAAATATAAATACTAAAATAAATCTTAATGTTTCACTTACCATCAACAACTCTAATTTCAAGAATGATTTGAATATGTCCTACGAAATGTGGTGGTTGGTGATGAACAATTATATCTCTTTGGCTTTGGCATAAACCTCTTTGATCCAATCAATTTTGGTGCCAACCTTTTTTAGCATAAGATTGAAGGAGCAGACAACACAAAGTATCCAAAAATTGTGTGAATAATGCTCTCAACTAATAAACCAACTACTCTACAATTTTTGGCATGGTCCATTATGACTTAAACAACATTTCAAGGCCCCAATTCCTCAATGGTCATCATGAGGGTCCTATCAATAAATGCACCATCTTTCACCTCTCCCCCTCACAATTCACCACTCTCAAAGTCATTTCCCCTTTACAGGACATTGCAATGACATTGATCAATGGTCAACTTTTTGCATCCTTCCATCCATAGGAAATGATGAATACCCCTATCTCAGCCCACGAATCCCTTATGGGCTTTAATGAATCATTTACAAACTTCACCTCCTTTCCCAATAAGGTGCTACATACCTACTCAAAACCTAGGTCCTTGTACCCTTTTGGAGCCTCATGAATTGTTCTCACCATTTGCTGCCAAAATGGTGAGCGAACAACATTGAAAGCCTATCCATCTGCATAGATACATATTACAATTTGTTAAAAAACAATTTCTCGAGACTCATTGTAAAATGACATTTCCAACAATGCCTTTGGTCTCTTATGGGAGCCAAAAAAAGGTGGCTCTCTACCACAAGTTCAAGATTAGATGGGGGAGATGGGAGACTCATTGCTCGAGATCCTTTCTTTTCCAAAAGATGGTCTGATCTAAGGCCTACTACTTTATCTGCCTTCTTGTACTCACTAATATATGCTAAGACTTGCTCTAATGGAATTGATACGCCATTCTTTCCTAGGCAAGTTTTGATTTCATTTCTAGCAATGCCACACAAATGGGATTTCACTCGATTGTATGAGCTTGAATACTTGAAAGCACACCCATTGCAAATCCAAACATAACCCCAATCGCTTGGAACCAGTTATACGATTTCAAAATATTTCCAAATGGGAGAATTTGGGTTTGTCTTAAAGCAAGGTCTGCCCATGTAGTGAGTTGTCATTGTGATCCCTATGCCAACAAGTTTGATAAACAGCACATTTGAAACAAATGAAAACAAAAATATATATATAGAAGCTAACTCATTTTAAAAAATTAAGCATATGCCATTGATTCATAAAAAACGAAAACAAAACAAGTTCATTTGTAAAACAAAAACACAAAAATTACCTTTTTTGTAAAAATCTTCCTCTATGATCTCCTTGGTAGAAAACGGGCTCTTACACATGTCTAGAAATAGCTAACCAACAACTTTGGTAGCTTCACCTATCAATCTTCAACTTAATTTGTGTCATGGCAAGCAAGAATGAAAATTCAGCAAAAATGAATGCTTTTTGTGTTTTGCAGTCACAATGAGGTAAAATAGTTTGTTTGTCTTTCAAATGCTTCGACAAGCACTTGTTAGGGTAAGGGATTCATTTTTATGCATCCAAATCAAATTCAAATGCATAAAACAATTAAACATAAAATAAATATTAAAAAAGAATCAAAGTTTTGTCAAGTTCACTCCAAGCTGTACCAAATTTTGTCATGTTCAAAGTGGGTTTTGCTTGAGACAAGCCCATAGGGAAAAGACAACACATTGGCTGTATCCCCTGCCAGACCACACCAAAATCCAAACTACGAGAAAATTGTACCTAGATCCAGGGGGTCTCTAAAAAGAACTAGTAACATAGTTATTATTGTGCCACAACATGCCCAAACCCATATTGGTTTAAGACCTCAAATCCTTCTTTTAATGAAATCCTCTTTTTAATGACTTTGTGATTAATTGTACTTTTGTTGCACTCTTTCCACAAGTTCCTTTATAAGACATCCTATGCATGCTACACTTATCCACACAAACATGTATACTATTGCAACTCTATCCCCACCCATTGTTGTGTCTTCTACTAAAAGTTGGAATACTATGTGGGCCCAAACTCAACAAATCATTATGTTAAGCGAGATAATTTACCGTATCCATTTAATTGTTTTGCCTCGTGTTGCCCTTAGTTTGTGTCATTCCTAATGCATAATAATATAGATATACCTCATGGAATTCTAAATGTGTTTTCTGCAATAACCCTCCATTGGATTTTATATACCCATCATATCCATGCAATGCACCTTTTGCCTTATTTTCTTACCTTTTCTTTTCTATGTGCTCTCATCTACGTGATCTGTTTAAGAGTCAAGTATAGAATCCCTTAAAGCATATAAATTAGAATGAATGGCTTGTCACATTTGGACCCTCACTTGTTTTCATCGCATCTTTCTCCACGTGAGTTGTGTAATGCATGATTCCCAAATATTCTCAACCATAATGTTTGCATCGTTAAAGGTCTGTGCTGTATAAGGCATGATTGAATTGTTTTAATTCTTTTTCACATCCATGTGACCCTTTAAAACTCCAGCAAAACCTACGTTTCAACTTGTGTTTGTATGAGCACTTTGTATCTACTAGGCTTTATAATCCATCACATGTGCAAGCCCACTGATTTGCCTTTTATCCTTCCTAGGAAAAGTGCAATGTGACAATGCATCGGGGATAAAGCCTAAAATTGGATTGTAGATCCAATATACATTAAACCCTATGGCTTGTTGTGTCTAGAAAGAAATAAAAAGTGGTTAAAGAAGCTGACGAGGTTTATGGATGATATGTTGCGCAATGTGTCAAATACCAACTGTCATGAACATTTTTGAGTCATAAGCCTAAAAGATTAATGGGATTAATTCAGCAAGGTGATGGGGAAAAATCTAAATCCTATAAAATTTTGGAGATTGCCTATCCCATTTGTTTCTGTGTGAAATGATTTCAAGAGACATAAATTGAAGTTCGAGATCACTTGTTCATCATTGTTACTTTGAAGTTGGGTGATTTCGATTTTCTCAAAGATTGTTCCAGCTGCACAAAGATCACAATTTGGAAAGTTCATTGGAGAATTCTAGTAGTTTAGGGTCTTGTAGAGAAACCATGACACCAAAATCCAAGAGTAGATGCCCCTATCTACACCCCAAACACTAACTTATAGGGACACCATTTTCATGCCATATGTAATGAGGTTAAAGCATTTTATGCAAGTTTTCAACCTAATAGAGATATGAGAGGGTTCGACCCTAGAAACTCCCTAACCCAGGAGGACATTGCAATTTCTATCTATGGATTGTACATCAAAGCATCATGCCTGCATCATGCAGCAACCAAACCAAAGGTCTTTCATTTCCTAACCTAGTTCATGATATTTGTACAAAATGTTCAATTCAAAATGAAATTAGTTTTTCTACTGAAGGAAATAGGATTGTAAATATTACTGGTCTAATTTTTAGAGAAATGTTGTGTCTACTTGAGTCGCTTAAAATATGATGCTCAATGTTGTAAAAAATTGGCACAAGAAAAACATCCATTAAGTTTTAAAAGAGTGGTCAAAGAACACAAACCACTAGGTAAGTCGGCAAAATATCAATTTGAATCATGTAAGGATGTTCAATAACATGGTGAAAGAAGGAACGCTCTTGCTTAACAAATTATATGATGCCCTAGATACGCATCATGTGAATCTTTGGTGGGGTGCCCTTGCTTTCTATCATTCTAAATGACAAGATTGTACCTAATTGGGTAAAATCTGTTGGGAAATGTATCTTAACCTTGCTTCTAATTTTAATATTACAAAAGGTGATATTTTCAGGTATAAAATGGGAAAAACAATATTTGGGATATAAGCTTTGTTTTGGGTGAAAATAAAAATTCTTGGTTGCTCTACACCGCCCATGGTGGTGTCGGTTGTGTAGATCTCTTCAAGTATATCAAAATAGAAAACGAGAGGCCCAATTGGCCCATTAAATCAAAATTTATGGCCCTTGAAAGTTTGTGTAAGAAATGTAAGAATTTGGATGCATAACAAAGCTGTAAAGGGGAGTTACACTTGTCAACTAGCTTATGATGCGTATTGTGAAACATCATAAGGCATCTTTTCTTGTGGGATTATTTGGGCACCACTTTAGGGTGGTTTTAGCTCATGGGTTTCAAAATACCATTTGATGGTTTCAAGTTTGGTATCTCCTATATATTAGGTGCTTGAGATGGAGGGTGTGTATAGAGTTTTGTAGATACAACTTAAGTTGTAAGAATTCCTCCAAATCTATGATTGGTGGTACTCTTGTGAAGGCTTGCAATGCAAGTGTATTGTAATTGTGGTTTATTGAATAATACATTGAGCTGTTTTAGAGTATGGGGGTTTTCTCCCAAAAGGATTTTTCCCACGTACACCTATGTTATGGTATTTATTGTTTATTTTCTATTTAAATGTCTTTCTACTTTCTATAATTGTGAGATTGAAATTTTCACAAAACTCTCCTCAAAATATTAGTGTAGGGATTGTTTCTGCATACTCTGCTTCCTTTCATTTGGTATCAAAGTCTAATCACCTCATATTCTAGGTGTTGGGTAGAGAGATTTTTTACTACTCTTCATTTGAATGGGAGCTTACACAGAGAAGGTTTTGATCTTATTGCAACAGATGGCAAGCACATCAAGGATGGAGATGGAGAGGTTCTCAAGCACAAAATTTGAGTTGTGGAAGCTCAAGATGAAGGATGTGCTTGTAGACTGAGATCTATAGGCTATAGTATTTGGATCCAAACCTACAACATCACAAGAAGACTAGGACAAGATGGATAGAAAGGCAAAGGGTCTTATGTGATAATCCTTACTCAAATGACTAGAAAGTCGGATATGAATTTCAGTAATTATGTCAATGACTTGTAAGCACTATCAATCTCAGTTCATGTCTAAGATGCTCCTGGTTTTAAAAAAATATAAATTTACTCTGATTCTTAATGTCTAAAGTAATAGATAAAGCTCAATTTAATTATCAGATTTGTTCATGAAATATACGCTGGAAATGTCAGATGTCTGGCCTTCTTTGGAGATGGTGAAGAGCCCAACTCAATCCTTGGTTTGGAGGGACGCACTGCTGACAGAGGGACTCTGAGAATTTTGAAAAGATTTTCCTGTTCTTGCGTAGCCTCCTTCCAGGTGACGTGTCCAATCAATGTTGACGGGTGCTCTCTTGCCTGGGCGTCGCTGACCGTACTTCTTCCTGATTCCTCCACACGTCCTTCACTTCTTCCCGTGATTCCTCTTGGCGTATGTTCTTTTTCCACTCCCTGGCGATTCTTGCATTTTTTTCCCTCTATCTCCCTATCCTCTTCCTTTCCTTCAGCGCCGTCCATATACCTCTTCAAGCGATGCATCCCTGCACCCGTGCTTCCTCCTGGAGATGCGTCTGTCCCTGCCGCGACCCTGGCACATCGAAATGATTTTTATTGTTTAGTAAATGTTTGTTAGCTTATGTATTATTTTCATATGACTGTTATATGTATGTTTATTATTTTAATATGTAATACATTGATTTATATTTATTTATGCTCACTATTATTTTATTTATTTGTATTCACTTATATTTATTTGCTTATATTCGTTTATATATTTATATATATATATAGATATATGTTTTGTGTTCATATATATATATATTTATTTTATATATATATATATATATATATATTTGTATTCTTTGTCTAAAATAATACAATTAAACTGGACATATACTTATCTTTATTGTTCATTGGATGAGGACATCACATCTTATTAGACTCAATTTGGCCAATTTAGTGTTGTTGAATGTGTAAGAAGAATCTACCGCAACGAATCTTTGGACAAAGCTTGGAGAAATTTATCAAGCTACGTCCTTGATGAATAAGCTTTTCCTCATAAAGAAGTTGTATACCCTTGGGATGGAGGATGGTGGGTTTGTGGCTGAAAATTTAAATGCTTTCAATATGATGGTTACTCAATTGCACTCTGTGAGAGTGAAAATGGAGGAGGATCAATGTATGACTTTGTTGTCTTCATTGCTAGATTCATGGGACTGCCTTGTTATGGCCATTGGGAGCACTAGCACCGAGTTCAAAATGGATGAAGTGGTTGTATCTTTGCTTTCAAAAGAAATGAGAAGGAATAGTTCTGAGTCGATTAAGCAGGCCCTACGATTCGTAGAAGATCCAAAGAAAAAGGCAAGATGGACAAGAAGCAAGATAAGTCTAGATCCAAATTCTATGGGAGATCCAAATCGCCTAGTAAGTTTGAGGTAAAATGTTGAAATGTGGCAAAATTGGACATCTAAGAAGAGATTGTAAGGAGGAGAAGAAGAAAAAGGTAGAGTTTGATGAAGAGTTTGAGAGATCCTCCCAAGATGAAGGTGATGCTTTTGTCGCTGCCTTGGCTACTCATGCATTAGAAGGTGCATGGTTAATAGATATTGGTGCCTCTTCCATATGACCTCACATCAAGGTTGGTTTACAAAATATGAATATGATGGTGGGAAGGTGTACCTAGGAGATGATTCTCATATGAAGATTGTTAGTTGTGGTAGAGCCCTAATTTGATTCCCTGATGGACAAGTGAAGGGAACCAATGGTGTACTGCATATCCTTGGTTTGGCATGAAACCTAATCTTTGTAAGTAAACTAAATGATGCAAGTGTGCAAGTTGTTTTCTCAAGTGGAGGGTGCAAGATGGTTAGAGAAGTTATGGTTCTTGCTAAGGATGTTCAAATTGGCGCTTTATTTCAGCTAGATGCATGCAGAGTTCAATGTAATAGTTCTTCAATTCCTGCAGTGAAGATATCTGCAAAATCTTCACCTTCACCATTGCAACCAGCAACAAAGAGGTGTGTTGTGTCTATTTTTGATGAGCATGCTTTCTAGGTACCTAGGGGTGCTCATGCTTTGGAGACTAAGCTTCCAGCAGAGAAAACAATGTTATGGTACCAAAGGATGTGTCATATAGGTGAGAAGGGTTTAACGACTCCAAAAAAACAAAAACCTTGTTGAAGGGTTAAATGATTGTAATCTTGAATTTGATTTATGTGAACATTGCATATATGGAAAACAAAACTGCATTCAAGTTTACTCTAGTTCTCATAAATCTTCTTGTTGATGTTGCAGCATCGGGTATCACTTCCAACCACGACTTGTGACAATAAATATCATATAGCCTATCGGCTATTCTATTTATTGAAGTCAATTTAAACACTTGAAGAGGCGCTTCATTTATTGCATTTAATTATTGTTAATAACTAATCATTTGGGGCCGACTTGAAGAGACACGAATTCTTTTGAAGTGTTGCAATTACTTGAGGCCGACTTCATGTATCTTCGAGACATGACTTTTGGTGGAGGCCGACATGAGGTTAGAAGAGATGCATCCCTTCCTTTCATGTGTATATATGTACACGATGCTCCTCCATTGTATTTGATCCAAATTCTAGATTCAATTATGGTTCGATTTCATAGAAGAGCGAATTCTTAAAGGGCAGATCGAAGTCTTCTAAGAAGACTGAATTTATCTTCAAGGAAGATCAATATCATTGTTGAAGTTCATTATCATAGTTCGCATTTCTTAAAAGAAGAAGTTCGCACCCAACAAAAGAAGAAGTTCGCACTTGAGCAGCAGATCATGATCTTGAGCAGCAGATCATCATTTTGTATCAGCAGATCATCATTCTGTAGCAGCAGATCGATCTCAAGGAGAAACATATTTTGTATCTTAGCATCTAGGAGAGGTGCTATTATTCATTGTATCAAATTTGGCCTTGTGTTGGGCCTGAGTTGTAAGCAGATTTCTGCACTTACTCCTAAAATATATGAGAGATATATTTGCTGGGTTTTTCCCCTCAAGTTTGGAGGGTTTTCCCAGGGTATCTTGTGGTGTTCATTGTCTCATGTGTTGCATTTTCTGATTGCTTTCATTTCTAATCCAAAAAATAACATGGTATCAAAGCGGGTCTATGAAAAAGATCTGATCAGAATTTGATTGAAGTGAGATAGTTTGTCGACATTGGAAACTTAGATTGAAATCATGCACATTTCGGGACAATAGACTAAGAGTCTTCAACGGCATCCCCTGTTCGTATTTAGTCGATGTAATTGCGAACATTGTGAAGAAAGTAAAGAGGCATTTTCAGATCCTATCAGAAGTTGCCTGGAGTTCAGCGTTTAATCTTTTTGGTGAATCCTTCTTGTTGGGCAGTTATCTGTGACATCTCTGAAATGGAATGAAAATGTGTCATGTGCTGAGCATTGTCATTGAGGAGGTCGTGATCTTCATTTATATGCAGCATCTGTGATTTCTGTGCGGGCTCTAATAAGTATGTTGTTGAAGTTCTATCTGAACCTATCTACATGGAAGAAGCTTGAGCAGATCTGAATCCTTGGTGAATGCAAGGAAGATTAATAAAGAGATAAGTATTTTTGTTTATATTTTTTAAATCTGGGATGAATTTCAGTTTGCTGAATTGTACAAATCTGACATCATTTGCTTGGATTGCATGTGACCAGTAAATAGTGATCACTAGGATAAGATTCTTTAGAATTGACAATTATTCATTGCAAGTTTTTTCATGCTAATTTCTGAGTGTGACTCTGAAATAAAAGAACTAAAATTATGATTATGATTGATTTTCTATATGCATGAACTGTGATAGAGCCTCGATTCTTTGAGAAGTCTGGTTCTATACGCTGACTGCGTAATGAAATCTGTGTAGATTGTCTTTTTTTATGCTGAGATTAGCTCTTCCGAGAACAGTAAAGATGAAAGAAAGACATGTCAGAATCAACGAAGATGAATAATGAATTAATTATCTGGGATTACTTAAGGAGATCCTGATTTCAATGAGATAAGTATTGCATGGTTGAATAATGTTCATGAATTTGTTATGTAGTTATTAATTCATGCTATAACATCGAGATAGTCAATCATGTATGCTTCTAGCAATGGTACTTCTCTTCGAGATAGTTGAGTTCCATGAACTATTAGTAATCTCTTCTTAATGCTTTCAGGATGAACCAAGAAGCGCAAGAGATTGCTTTCAATAAGAGCTTGATGCATCATGTAGGTTGAAGAGTGGAGACACATCTTGCAGCCATGGGACTGAGTTGGTCGCTGAAGACATCTCTCGAAAAGGAAGAACCTATTCAGGTTGTCATTGTGATCAGTCTTTTCGAAGAGGAGAAATTAACCTTCAGAGGGAGTTTTGTGACTCTCAAAGTAGAAGTTGCAAGGCCTGATGCTAAATCCTTGAAGATCCTCTTCAGCAATTGAGATAAGAATTGCTCAAGTCAGTCTACCTGGATTTAAAATTGGTAGCTCCGCAAACCTATTCAAAATAGAGTGATTTGGGATGAGGTCGATGAGGACAGCCTTGAATCTCTATAGAGGTGTGCGCTGGAAACTATTTCTCTAAGGCAAGCGTTGCAGGCAATCTTGGATGATGAGGTCAAAAGATTGATGCAAGCACTTGAAGATTCAAAGGGAGCCTATGGAACCTGAAGAAGATGATAATCTAGTTGATCTTGGTTCTTTATGTTGATGATTTATTTCTTACTGAAGAAGATCACCTCATTATCAAATAAAAGGAGTTAGCTTTTGAATTTGAAATGAAGGACCTTGGATACATGCATTACTTCCTTGGTTTAGAAGTTTGGCAGAGGCCTAATGAGATCATTATGAGTCAAGGGAAGTATACTATAGACACCTTGAAGAGATTTGGTATGATGGATTGTAAATCCATATCTACAACTATGAAAACCCATTTTTAGAAGTTAAAGGAGGCTGATGTTTACTTGCTACAGGTACAATGATGTACAGAGTAAACGGAAATATAAAATAACATTGACAGCATATAATAATCACATGGCAATCGCACAAAACATAGCTATATTTCTTTAATCAGTATTCGGCAATTACATCATAATGTCTCCAGACAGAACATAGCATAGCATAGTAGAACCATAATGTTTCCCGACTACATGACTCAAGTACATATAGTACGCTGGCGGTGGTTGAGGTACCAACCGTCGCATCCCTTCATTATAACTAATTGCTTCGTCAGGAACTTAATTATCGAGACAACTAACCAACATGAAACGTACATAAGTACATGGATTATTAATATTAACTAATGTCTTATTTACTTATGACTCACAGCCGACCAAGTACACTCTCGACCGACTACATCGACTCACGGCTGACTACATCATCCCCCCCACAAAGTAGTCATCTGGAAGACGACTGAAACCCAAGAATGCCAACTGATCCTTCTTTGCCAACCGATTGTCACTCTCACCCAATACTCCATCTCTCTCCGCCAACTTCTCGAGAGCTACAACTCTCATCTGCTCGACAGCCAATTGCTCCTATACTATGATGGCTGGTGGCACTGCAATTTGGCAATTCAAATAAATATGATGGGGGTCTGGGGGACGGTGCCCCTCGCGGGGGTTTGGCGGCAACGCCCTCAGCGGGGTCGAGGGGCAACGCCCCTCGCGGAGTCTGAGGCCAATTTAACAATTCTGAAACCACTCGAAATAGCATCGCGTGCCTCATTTTCATGATTTTTCCACATGTTCCGAATAGTGTTGATGAACCCGAAAAATACATATTTTGCATTGTTTTTCTGAGACTTCACTTTCTTCAGGTCGATGCTTGGTACAGTCTCCCTATTGATGCGTACGGCTAGGAGATTGATGTGTGGTACGGCCTCAAACTTCTTCTGTTTTCGTCGTACGGCCTTCTTCACCTTCACTCATATGGATTTCTTTTGTTTCAGCCGTATAGCTTTCTTCACATTCACTCATACGGGCTTCTTCTGTTTCATCCGTATGGCCTTCTTTAAATTCACTCGTACGGACTTCTTTCCTGTACGTACGACCTTTTGTTCATAGCGTACTGAATACTTGTTTTGCCATACAGCTTCCTTTCCCCAATGTATAGACTTCTTTTGGCTTTTTCGTACGGCGTCTTGCTCATAGCGTACAGACTTCTTCTCTCTCAAGCGCACGGCCCTCTTCACCTTCACCCGTACAGACTCCTCTTGGTTGAGTCATACGGATCTTTCCACAATCACCCGTACAGGCTTCCTGTCTAGGCATACAGCCTTTTTTCCAAAGTGTACGGAATGTCTACTTTGACGTACGGCTACTTGCTCACAGCCTCATACGGGATACCTATTTTTCCGTGCGGTCTTCTTTCCCCAACGTACGGACTCCTTTTGGTTTAGTCGTACGGCTAATTGCTCCCAGAGTACGAACTTCTATCTTGGGTGTGCGGACTTCTGGCTTGGGCGTATAGACTTCCTGCTTGCACAACGTATGGACTCCTTGTTCTGTCGTATGGTCTCCTTCCCACGATGTATGGGTTCCTCCTGATTTTTCCATACGGCCTCCTTCAACTTCCAACATATGGTGCAACCTCCTAGTCCTACGACCCCCTTTCTCTATGCCACCCATACAACATCCTCAATCCTTCGTACGGCGTCCCTCTCCTTCCAGCGTACGGCAAATGAATTAGCCCGTACGGACTTTCGTTCTGAGTTCTCTCCTGGCCGCCATACGTGCTTTGTCTCCTAGCATACGGCTCCCTCTTTCCTTCTCCATACAGATTTTACTTTGGGCGATTTGATTTTTGCTTGGCATACGAACTTTCCTTTGTCATCTTTTCCTTCTTTGTCTTTGTTTTCTCTCTCCTCCATCTTCTTTCTCATTGTCTTTATATTCTCTCTTTTTTTCTCTCTTTTCTCTCTCCTCCGTCTCTTTTTTCTCTCTTCATTTTTAACATTTTCTAATTCCTCTACTATATTTTTTCCATTTTTTGGCTCCAACACAATTTTTCTATCTCGTACCTATTCGGATTTGTGAGCTGGCATAACGTCCGGTTATGATATTCTTTCTTTGTACTCTTCGTACTCGGCCAAAAGTGTTTAGCTAGACGTGTCGTTCTCTTCTCCTTCCTGGATTTCTCCAATCTGTAGCATGTTACACTCTCGCTGGAACACCTCATAATCTTCCATCTGCCAATGAAATAGGCCATTCAACGAACTTGTCTCGTCTTCCGAGCAACTCTTGATTTCAAGTACACCCTCCTCGTTAGGTTCCATTGCTTTCCTATCTTCGTCCATGTTCGACTCTCCCCCGTTAGATTCTGATTCAGAAGATGCCAGTTCTTCACTGATAGCCTGATTCTTCAAGTCGATCATGTACTTCCTCCCGTCATTCTCTATGGACAGTGTATTTTTTTTCCAATTATGATTCGCCTTGGCTGCCACTAACCACCCTTGTCCAAGCAATGTATCGTACGCCTTCCTCTGCAATGGGACGACGTCAAAATTTAGCAAAAATTGTTGTGTCCCGATAATCACCTTTTGCGCCATCAGCGTTCCCAACGGCTTGATACCATGTTGATCGGCACCGACAAGTTAGAATGTCGGTGGCCAGAGTGTAGGCTTCCCGAGGGTCTTCCATGTATCTTCGGGCAGTACGTTGACTCCCGATCCTCCGTCAACGATAGTATTTGTCAAGATATTCCCTCCGATCTCCATCTGCACAACCGCCAGCATCTTCCCGATGTTCGCCCTGAGTAGTACGGGGTCAATGGTTTGTTCACCATACGATGGTGAATCTGGTACCAATTCTTGCCTTCAGTCCTCCGCTCGCGATTGCTTGACATCCCCAAGGATGTTTGTCATTGCGAGTCCCAACTGCGGCAATGTCTAGAGAAGGTCAATTACTTTGATCGGTACGATGGTCTGCAGTACCTATCGTACGATGTTGGTTTCTGCCTCCGACCTTCGAGAGGTTTCTGGCTTTTCTAGAGACATTTTGTTCTCCTTCGCCATCGCGAGTTCCACTTCGGCTTTTGTTTCCTTCATCCTTTGTTTTTCCGTACATGGATCTGGGTAGGTTGCCTTCTTTGCTTGCGCTCTTATGATTGCCAATACCTCTTGTTCTTCTACTTCTAGCATATGGATACCCTTCTTCTTGGGGCATTCACTATCTCCATGGTCGCTTGGTCCACACCACTTACACAATCTTCCTCCCGAACCTTGGCCATTATGGCAGTCCTTGGCGAAGTGACCCCATTCATTGCACTTTTGGCATTGGATCATGGGTCGTCCTTTACTGTCGTACTGTATTCTGTTCCTCGGACTCCTATTGCTTTGGTAACGTCCAAGGGATGCATTGCAATTGTATTGGGGCTTCGGTGGTGTGTTCGGCGGTATCAACGGTTCTCCTTGATCGAAGAGTACTTGTGCACTTCTGGCTTTTAAGTTGTATGGGCATTCCTTGACAGGATGTCCCATCACTTGGCAGATATCGCAGAATAACTTCTTCGGACAGTTCGCCTTCGTGTGACCTTCCCCATTGCAGTTTGTGCACCACAGTTCTCGTGCTTCCCTCGTACTCTCTTTGTCGGCCTTCAATTCTTTCATCATTCACATCATATCTTTCTTGAGTGCTTGTACGGTCCTGGATTCACCGTCGCTGTCGTCCGTACTCTCCTCATCGTTCGTCTTCTTTTTCCCTTAGGAGGATGTTTTGTCTTCGCTTTCTATATCCATCACATGATTGTATGCTTCAGCGTACAACAACGAAGGCACGACTTTCATCTTCTTCCTTAGCGACGAAAGCAAGCCTTCAATGAATCATCACTTCTTTAGGCCATCCGCTGGTCGTGTCCCAATTTTCCCAACAAATCCTTCAATTTCCGATTATAGGTACGCACACTCTCGTGCTTCCCTTGCTTCGTACTGTAGATTTCTGCTACAATCTCACTGTCATCCCTCAGTGATTTGAATTCACCCTGAAAGGCCTTCTTGAGTAATCTCCATGATGCCCTTTGTGCTTGATCCAGTTCTGAGTACCACTCAATGGCACTATCTCTGAGTGTCACCGGAAACGCTTTCAACCAGTTATCCGAGTCATCTTCTCCACTCGCTATCCAGATTGTCTCACACGTTTTGCAGTGCCGTACTGGATCTTCTGACCCATACCCCGTAAACTTCAGCAGCTTCTTCCGCTCTAGAGTCACCATCCTTCCCCGTTGTCCTCCTTATGTATTGGACCTGATTAGACCGGTTTCCCCGTTACGTTCCGGTGCGTCACTTGCACTCTCGGCCACGTACGAGTCACTCCCCCGTCTTCCGTTAGTGTCCTCTACACCTTGAGTTTCCTGGGTTCCACTCCAGTGCTCCCTCTACCAAGGGGTCTTGGGCTCAGATCTCCTAGTCCTAAGCCCTTCGTTGTCGTCTAATATGGACAACTCTCGAATGCATTGGATGTTGTTCTCAAGTTCTCCACTCAATTCATCTTCATTTTCTCGGCTTTTATATTTTTCTATGTACGGGGTGATGAAGGGTTCCTCGTCCCTCCCTTCCACAAAACTCTGATGTGCTCTACCGATAGATTGGTCTATCTTCTCAAGATTAGAATTTGTTCTTTTTATACTCTGATTTATCTCAATTAAATCTTCATTCAAATCTTTGTCAACTTGCCTTAATCTTCGTCGCCGGTTTTCTTGCTCATGTACTCTCAATGATCGCCAAACTCTATCCTCCTCCGCTTCATGCCCGAATGATATTCGGTTCTTATCTTTATTTGGTCGTACGGGCATTACAAGTCATTCACGCGATCATTGTTGGTTGCCAAGGGTACATCTCCGGCTAGTTCTCGTTCCTCTTCCCATTTGGTTCGTTCTTCGTACCGTTGCAAGATTTGCTGCCTTCGGCGTTCCAGGTCCTCCTCCGCCCGAAGGTCCTGTAGGATAATGTAGTGGCGTGCTATCAGTCTTGGCAGTCTGGTAAGAAGATGGTCGACCTCTTCGTTGACGCGCAATCTATCCCGAATGACCTCCTCAGGGATCTCTCGCCTGAGAGCTTCCCTCCGTACGTGGTCCTTTAACGAGATTTCCCACAAATTGCAGAGGTCTTCCGTCAGAGCGTCTTCACGATCCTTGTTTGCTTGTATCGGCCCTTCGGTCGCCTGCCCCATCACAACGCCATTCTCCTGTCTGGGTGGTTACCGGATTTGCTTAGGCAACGACACCAAATGTTTACTCGCTACGGGTACAATGACCTACGGAGTAAACAAAAATATAAAATAACATTGACAGCATATAATAATCACATGGCAATCGCATAGAACATAGATATATTTCTTTATTCAGTATTCGACAATTACATCATAATGTCTCCAGACAGAACATAGCATAGCATAGTAGAACCATAATGTTTCCCGACTACATGACTCAAGTACATATAGTACGCTAGTGGTGGTTGAGGTACCAACCATCACATCCCTTCATTATAACTAATTGCTTCGTCACGAACTTAATTCCCAAGACAACTAACCAACATGAAACGTACATAAGTACATGGATTATTAATATTAACTAATGTCTTATTTACTTATGACTCACAACCGACCAAGTACACTCTCGACCGACTACATCAACTCACGACAGCTGCAACTAGTTCAGATCTGGTGGATCCTACTATGTACAGGTAGTTGATCAGATCGTCGATGTATCTAGTCAATACTAGCCCAGATATTTGCTATGCAGTGAGTGCACTTGGTCAGTTCATGTGTGAACCAAGGCAAATACATCTAGTTGCAGCGAAGCATATCCTGAGATACTTGCATGGCACAGTTGGGTATGGCTTGAGATACTCTTCTGGTGTAGACTTGAAGCTGCATGGTTATACTGATTCTGATTGGGCAAGTTGTGTTGCTGATTGGAAGAGTACCTCTGGATGTTGTTTCAGTTTGGGGTCTAAGATGATTTCCTGGTGTAGCAGGAAGCAGTCTTCAGTGGCACTGAGCACCGCAGTGGCCGAGCATATTGCAGCTTGTGTGGCAGCTCGAGAAGCAGTGTGGCTTCAGAAGCTCCTTGTAGGATTGTTTGGGCAATTAATGGAGCCGACTGTCATTCATTGTGATAATCAAAGTTGTGTGAAGCTTACTGTCAATCCAGTGTTTCATGATAGAACCAAACATGTTGAGATCATATACCACTATATCAAAGATATGGTATTGAGGAAAGCAATCCAGTTGAAGTATATCAGCGCTGATGAGCAGACGACAAACATTCTCACCAAGCCTCTTGCCAAAGTAAAGTTTGTGTACTTTCGAGACAAGCTTGGTATTGTGGAGAATGAAGCCCTAGTTGAGAAGTCGTCTCAGCATCAATGAACTTCAGATTTGCTTTAATGCATTTCTCTCTGTTAGAGAGATTTGAGGTGCAAGCCCTTGTTAATGCATTTCTCTCTATGAGAGAATTTCAAGGTGAAAGCCCTTGTTTCCACCCTCTAGGAGAGCCATGGTGGATGTCATGTGTGTGACACCATGACAACATCACGTGAGAGAGTTCGTGATGATTTTCTTGTACTTGTGTTTTTCACCCTCTAGGAGTAGCCATCGTGAATGTCACAATGAGGTGACGATATCACGATTGAGTGATGGGCACTTATGTACATTTGCCATACATGGGAGAGCAATGATGTTTAATATCACAATGAGGTGATATGTTCCTTTGCCATACATGGGAGAGCCATGATGGTTGATATCACGATGAGGTGATATGCTCTTTTCACACATGGGTGTAGCCATGGTGGTTGACATCACTATGAGGTGATATGTCTTGCACAGTTGGAAGTATTCCTCCCTAGCTGAGAGGGAGTGTTGATGTTGCAACATCGGGCGTAACTTCCAGCCACGACTTGTGACAATAAATATCATATAGCCTATCGGCTATTCTATTTATTGAAGTCGATTTAAACACTTGAAGAGGCGCTTCATTTATTGCATTTAATTATTGTTAATAACTAATCATTCGGGGCCGACTTGAAGAGACGCGAATTCTTTTGAAGTGTTGCAATTCCTTGAGGCCGACTTCATGTATCTTAGAGACGTGACTTTTGGTGGAGGCCGACATGAAGGTTAGAAGAGATGCGTCCCTTCCTTTCATGTGTATATATATACACGATGCTCCTCCATTGTGTTTGATCCAGATTCTATATTCAATTATGGTTCGATTTCATAGAAGAGCGAATTCTTAAAGGGCAGATCGAAGTCTTCTAAGAAGACTGAATTTATCTTCAAGGAAGATCAATATCATTGTTGAAGTTCATTATCATAGTTCGCATTTCTTAGAAGAAGAAGAAGTCCGCGCCCAGCAGAAGAAGTTTGCACTTGAGCAGCAGATCATTCTGTAGCAGCAGATCATCATTTTGTAGCAGCCGATCATCATTCTGTAGCAGCAGATCGATCTCAAGGACAAACATATTTTGTATCTTCGCATCTAGGAGAGGTGCTATTATGCATTGTATCAAATTTGGCCTTGTGTTGGGCCTGAGTTGTAAGCAGATTTCTGCACTTACTCCTAAAATATATGAGAGATATATTTGTTGGGTTTTCCCCCTCGAGTTTGGAGGGTTTTCCCAGGGTATCTTGTGGTGTTCATTGTCTCATGTGTTGCATTTTCTGTTTGCTTTCATTTCTGATCCTAAAAATAACACTTATGGGGTGTTGGATTTAATCCATTTTGATGTATTTAGTCCTGTTAATGTTCCTTCAATTTCCAAATTTGTATATTATGTTTCCTTCATTGATGATTACAATGGAAGGAAGTGCATATATTTTCTTGGAAGTAAATCTAGTGTCTTCAATGGTTTTATAGAGTTTAATGCTCTTGTAAAAAATCAAACTAGTAAGAAGATTACGACTTTGAGGACATATAATGGTGATGATTTTTGTTCAACAAATTTTGATAGATTCTATAAAGACCATGCGATAGAAAGACATAAGACAACTTTGTACACCCCTCAACAGAATGGAGTTGCAAAAGAATGAATAGGGCATTGATGGTGAGGGCTAGGAGTATGCTAAGCGGGGCTCGCCTAGAACAAAACTTTTGGGCAGAAGCAGTTGCCACAACTTGCTACCTGGTTAACAAGTCTCCTACATTAGCTCTTGTTGATAAGACACCTATAGAGGTGCGGTTAGGAAAAAATACCTCATTGAGACATCTTTGCATCTTTGGTTATGATCAAAGTTGGAGAACAAGGTTGTAAAATGTATTTTCATTGGCTATGGTGTTGGTGTGAAAGGATACAAGCTTTGGGACCTTGTGGCTAAGAGATTTTTGTATGGAAGTGTTATCTTTAGAGAAGTTAAGTCTTCTTCCACAATATTGTAGCCAAAGAAGGATGGAAAGAAAGATGTGGTTCAACTAACCCCAAAGATCGAGAAGGTTGAACTAGAAGCCCACGAATGACCTAAAGAGGAAGAAAGCTCATATAGTTCAAAAGAAGAGATGTAACCTCCACCTTAGACATTGAGGAGGTCCAGTCAAAAAAGATAGCAACCAGAAAGATATACTCCCCCTGATTGGAGATGCGTTTTTGCTTTGATTACTAAAACCAATGAGCCAAGGACTATAAAGGAGGCTATAGATATGGATGATGCACAACCATGGAAAGTGGCCATGGGTGAAGAGATGGTTGTGTTGAAGAAATATAACACATGGAACCTAGTACCTTTGCTTGATGGATGAAAGTTTGCTAGATGCAAATGGGCGTTCAAAAGAAAAACAGGGTTTGATGGTAGTGTTGAGAAGTACAAGGTGAGATTGGTTGCAAAGGGTTATTTCAAGGTTGAGGGAATAGATTATGGTGAGATTTTCTCTCCAATCGTAAAGCTCACATCCATTCATTTTCTATTATTTCTTGTTGCAGTATATGATCTTGAGGTTGAGCAAATGGATGTGAAGACAACATTCCTTCATGGTGGTTTGGAGGAAGAGATTTATATGACACAGCTAGAGCACTACATTGAGAATGTAAAGAACATTTGATCTATAAGTTGCAAATTTTTTTATAGTCTTAAGCAATCTCCTAGGATGTGGTATCAAAAGTTTGATTCTTTTGTGTTAAGTTTGGGATTTCTAAGATCCAAACTGGATCATTGCATATACTATAAGATGGATGGTGATTGTATTCTCATTATTGCATTATAAGTTGATGATATGTTTTTCGATAATGGGAAAAGTTTAATTGTGATTTGAAGTCTCAACTTTCAGCATAGTTTGAGATGGACTTAGGGGCAGCCAAGTACATCTTGGGGATGGAGATCAAAAGAAATAGAGTGAACAAAAATTTTTGGTTGGACTAGAGTAAGTATGTGAACTTATTGTTAGATAGGTTTAAAATGATAGATTGCAGGCCATTGTGTATTCTTGTTACAATAGGGACAAAATTATCTGTTGAGCAATGCCCAATATCTCCTAGTGAGATGGAGGATATATGCAGAGTACCTTATGCTAGTGTAGTTGAGAGTTTGATGTAAGCTATGGTTTGTACAAGACTAAACATTGCCCAAACAGTGGGAGTCCTTAGTCGATGTATGCATAATACTAATCTTGGATGAATACATTGAGATGCAATGAATAGGGCCTTCAGCTATTTGCGAGGTACCTCTGAGTATCCCTTATGCTATCATGGTAATCAAATAGGGGGCAAACATTTTGCTTGTATTCATGGATTTGTGGATTTAGATTGGTTGGAGTTATTGACAACAAAAGGTCCACCAATGGATACATTCTCACCATGTTTGGTGGTGTAATCAATTGGATGAGTAAGCAAAAAGCTATGGTACATGGCAAAACCTCATGCTTCTAAAGAAGCCATCTGGCTTAAGAGACTATGTTCATCTAGTGTAGAAAAATGTGCTAGTTTACATTTTCACACTTTGTTGGGGCCCTCTTAATTAAAATGGACTTAATTATACCTTAATAAGCCCTATTTTACATCTACAAGCCTAATAAATTACATTTTTCCGAAGGGGAAACCTGACAATAATTAGTGCCAACACATAACACTTTACCTTGAGCAATGTGTGTTCCAAGAATAGGGACTTGGGACCCATTCGCCCATGGGTGAATGGGTCCACCCTAGGCCTTTGAACCTGGATTTAAATTATGTTTTTGGCGGTATTTTAATGTCCCTAAATTCAAATTTTATGTCAACTTGTAATGTTTAATTTTCAAGAAATTAAGGATACATACCTATAAATACAAGGTTATTTTATCAATTTAACATCTACATTTTCAAGAGAGCATTCATTCAAGTTTCACAAGAGCTATTGTTGTTATCAAGGGCATTCAAGAGCAGATTTATCTGTGATTATTGCAGCAATCAAGATCTCAAGCATCATGTCACAGTCTTAAGCATCATGCATGTTTTTGGAGCTAACATTGTGATGTAGGTTTCAATGATCAAGTCAAGCATTCAAAGCATCAAGATCCACATCCATTGAAGCCATCTCATGCAAGATCAACATCAAGATTTCGGACTTCCAAAAGTTTATTCAAGGGTTTAGTGAGTTGCAACATAGCATTGTTCATTCATCATTCCTTTCACATTTCATTATTTGAATTCAAGGTTTGATTACCCAACCGGGGTTTGACCAAGGCAAACCCCCATTCACCAAAAAAAAAACAATTTTTTTCTCTTGTGTTTGTGTTGCAGATTTTACGTTGAAGAAGGATTGAAGATCTATCAAAGTGCAAGATTGGAAAAGTTGTCAAAGTTGTCATAAATTCACGAAAACTCACCTATAGATCTAATTTCCGATTTTCTGACACTGAAACCCGGATCAAATAGAAGTTATAGATTGACATCAGAGGCTCCCCAAAGTCGGTTGAAATCCCTGAGAAAAGACCCATTCGCCCATGGGAAAAAGAGTCCCAGACAACCTCCCAAAACTTCCTTTTGGTGACTGGTACACAATGTTTTGCAGAAAGTTTGGTGTTTCTGTTAGTATTGACCTTTAAATTGTTGTTTCAAGTTTGAATGAGCATAATTGAGTAGATTTGCTATTTTTAGTTTTTCTCCCAAAAGTGTTGTTCAGGTTGAAACCCTCGTCCTCAATCATAAGGAAATCAGTAGATTCCCTCATTGAGTTGACTCACCTAAGGGTTGTAAGTCAATTCTTTGTGTGGATTTCATTTCCTAATGAATAGTGAGAAATAGGTCTAAATTTTAAATTGGTGAACCCCCCTTCTAAAAATACCACCTATTTTTCATCATTTTAGTTCATATGTTGGGCTAGAGGCAAGAGCATATTGATGTCCAGTACCATTTTTTTTGAGATATGCTAAGAGGATGGAAGGGTGATACTGAAAAAATTTTGACGCTTTGAAGAATATTACAAATGCATTGACTAAACCAGTGAGCACAAAACATTTCAAGTGATGTTACAAGTCTATGGGCCTCGGCCCATAGAAATTGAATAAATGGTGTTGATACACCCTTTGCTCTTGCAAGGTGTTTGAAAAGCAAGAGAACGTTTGGGAATGTGTCTTGACCTTACTCCTAATGTTAATATTACAAAAGTAGATTTTCGGTTATTAAATTGAAAAACTCAATTTTTGTGCTATAGGCTTTTTTTTGGCAAAAATAAAAATTATTGGTCTCTCTCCACCACCTATTGTGTTGTAGGCTAGGTAAATCTCTTCGAGTACTTCAATTTTTCAAAAAAGGGGGCAATCAGCCCACCAGACGTCATGCCACCCAATAACAGCCTACACAGGAATTAAAGATAATCTTTGACCAAGGAAACTTCAAAAGGTTCGATGGAAGTAACTAAGGGAAATATCACTTGAATTAAGGAGGGATGCATCCTTTGTAAGGGGTGCAATGATTATAAAGGTTGTGACTATTCACCCCACCATGAAGGATATATAGAGAGGTGGAATCATTTTGTGAAAAGCATGAAAGAAGAGGATTGGAAAAAAAAGGAAAAATAAGAAATTGGAATACAAGAGATCTATTGGAACCAAATATTGTTTTAGGAAGAATATTATTGGGAAGTAAGTTTTAAAATATAAATTAGTAATATATATATAATTGCATAATGATATTTTAATACCAATTAATATAGTAGATTTCTTTAGCAATCTATTTTGAATTTATAAAAGTGTTTTTTACACAAGGAGGTCGATCAACCTTCCAAGTTCACGAGAGATGAAGTACCGATTTTTCCTTCATCAAGCATGCCACCCCGAGATGGAGCGCTCAAGGGTCGGGAGGTGCATCAGTACTCTCGGGCTTGTTAAGGAAGGCAATCTTCATGCATATTATCAAGCATGCCACCCCAAGATGGAGTGCTCGTGGAGTAGGAGGCAAATAAGTGCTCTTGGGCTTGATCAAGGAGGATGGAGCACCTCCAAGGTGGATTGAGGGATGGAGTGGACATAAGATCATGTCATGTTCATGGGCTAGGAGGCAAATGAGTGCCCCTGGGCTTGAGGGACTTCTCAAGTAGACCACCCCCAAGATGGAGTGCTCGTGGGCCAAGAGGCGTATGAGTGCTCTTGGGCTTGAGGGTCTTCTCAAGTACGCCACCCCGAGATGGATGGACAAGGATCCACCCATGCTCTCGCAATACAAGGACAACCGTCCTTGAGATTGCGGTTCACTAATATGATTGACTATAGGAATTTGTCTTGGAATAACCATTAATGATGTTAAGATATTTTGAAATCAAATGTTAATAATGCTATGAACTATAGAGCTAACTATCATGATGTTCTAGCTATGGTGTATTGCTCTCGATATTATGATATTTCAAGTATTAATTTGAATGTTTCCATAAAGTTGATACTCGTTATTACTAATATCAATTTTCAGTGATTCTTATTGTTTTGCAAGCCTAAATTTTAGGATATCCCAAAAGGGGACATTACAATTGGTATCAAAGCCTTAATCCTGCCAACCTGAGGATCAAGAAGAGTAGTTTATGTTATTCCAAAGATCTCAAAGAACATTGGAAAGAGAAAGAAGGAAACTTGCAGCAACAAAAAACCCTACTCAAAGCAATAAAATAAGTGAAGTAGGAAATGAATGAGGGCCTTCATGGAACAAAACGAGGGCAACTCAATTACTCCAAACCCTACAAAACATGAATAACACAATCAACACTCTTAGACCCAACTAGCCTAATGGGAGGGATGTCAACTCTAATCACTTGGAAAATTGTGAATGTAATCAAATCTTTCCTTAAATAGGATCCTAATACCTAAGAGCAAAACTAAGTTCGAATTTCTGTGTAAGACAATTATAAGTTAAAATGAAATTTCCAGAATTTTCTTCTAACTGCGATTTCCAGATTTTCTTATTTAAATGTGAATGTGCTGATTGCAGAACATTATCTGATTTCTATGTTTGCATATCAATGAAGGAACTCCTATTTGTAAGTGGAGAGACCCGCCTCCAAGGGATGCGTCCCTTTGCGCTTGGGCTTTCTCAACAGTCGTTTACCATTTGTTAAGTATGCATTAACACATACACACCCTTCTACATGATGGCGGATGTCTTTAAGAAGATTCCGATTTCAGATAAATGCAGAATATAAAATCACGGGAATGATCGAATTTATATGAATGCTCATAATTTCGATTTTAAATGTTTCCTTTAGAAATATCATAGTATGTATGATAATTTCGATCACTTATGAATGACAATGATACTTGCATCACTATCATTCATATCTGACCGAAGCTATCATCCATTAACACTCCCTCTTAGCTAGGGAAGATATTTCAGATCAAATAAGTCAAGATATCACCATCACATGTGATATGATATGTTTTCTCAAAGTTGTCAAGTCACATGACATTCTTCATAACACATCTTCATCATTTCAACACTCCCTCTTTAACTAGGAAGAATAACTTCCAAAAGTGATATCACCTAACTCGTGATATCAGAAGATATGATATGCTTCTGAAAGTGTCAAGTCACATGACATTCTCCATACACATCTTCATTATGGTATGTGCACTGACATCAAGTCACATGATGTCTACCATAATTCATGGCATATCCACGGATATAATCATCCACCATGATTATCTCTTATAAACCACAATGATCTTCAGATATCAAGTCTCATGATATCCATCAAGGTATCTAAGAGATACTATCATGACATGTCCACAGATATCAAGTCATATGATATCTATCATGATAGTTCATCATTGTAGAGTCGTCACTTTACAATGTCAAATACAAGTGTTCATTATCAGAAAGATCGTCACCTTTCGATAATGCACACAGGGGGAGTAGGCCCATAAAGTCATGGAGTCACACACATGACAAAAGAGTTTACACATTAAACATCTTTATATATTAGTACAATTTCTAAACAATTTGTATTTCAAACATAAATAACAAATTACATTTCAACCATACCAAGTTTCTTCCTGAAGTGCTCTACCTTGATCCGGGAGAGAGGCTTGGTGAGAATGTCTGCAGTTTGGTCATTTGTACTAATATACTCCAACTGAATCACTTTCCTTTCCACCATATCTCTCACATAATGATAGGGGATCTCAATGTGTTTAGATCTGTCATGAAAGACAGGATTCACAGAGAGCTTTATACAACTCTGATTATCACAATGAATAATCGTAGGATTCAAGGGCTCACCAAAGAGTCCCACAACCAATTTACGAAGCCACACTGCTTCTCTTGCACCCATTGAGGCTGCAATATATTCAGCTTCTGTTGAGCTCTGTGCAACTGACGATTGTTTTCTACAAATCCAGGAGATCATAGCCGATCCCAAACTAAAACAGCATCCTGATGTGCTTTTTCGATCAGTTACACTTCCAGCCCAATCTGAATCTGAGTACCCATGTAGATCTAGTGGATCATTCTTGTAATGAAGCCCATATCCAATGGTGCCTTGAAGATATCTAAAAATATGTTTTACAGCCATCAAGTGAATTTCCTTGGGTTCACACATGAACTGGCTGAGGGCATTTACAGCATAGCAAATATCAGGTCTGGTGTTAACCAGATACATCAAGGATCCAATCATCTGTCTGTAAAGGGTCGGATCTGCACATTTGGATTCTGCTGCTGCTTCTTTCAATTTGTGAAGGTTGGTTTCCATGGGTGTGGACATCGGTCTACAATCCAACATTCCAAATCTTTTCAGAATGTCAATAGTATACTTCCCTTGATTTAGTATAATACCTTCTGATTTCTGCCATACTTCCAAACCGAGGAAGTAGTGAAGAATACCCAAGTCTTTCATGTCAAATTCAGAGATTAGATCTTGTTTCCCTTGAGCAATGAGGTGATCTTCTCCTGTTATTAGTAGGTCATCAACATTTAAAATAATTATAAGCATATCACCTTTGATTACCTTGAAGTATAGATTGGAGTCGGCATCATTCTTGGAAAATCCTAATCCCAAGAGATAGCTGTCAATTCTTTCATACCAGACCCTGGAAGCCTGTTTAAGTCCATAGAGAGCTTTCTTGAGCTTGCACACATGTGAGTTAGATTTATGTATCACAAAACCTTCAGGCTGTTCCAGGTAGACTTCCTCTTCAATGGTTCCATTTAGGAAGGCAGTTTTCGCATCCATTTGGTGGACCTTCCAACCTTTAGCTGCTGCAATGGCTAATACCGCTCTCACTGATGTGTAACAGGCAACAAGTGCAAATGTTTCTTCATAATCAATGCCTTCCTTTTGTGAAAAACCTCTAGCCACAAAACGTGCTTTATGTTTTTCTATACTGCCATCAGCAGCATGCTTGATTTTGAAGAGCCATTTAGAAGAGAACAGATTTCTCTTTTGGTCTAGGCACTATGTCCCATACATCATTCTTTAGGATGGATTGATATTCCTCCGTCATTGCATCCTTCCAAGCTTGATGTCTGAAGGCTTCTGTAACACTGGTGGGTTCAGAGTTTATGATGTTGTTCATTAAAGCAACATAGCTAGAGAACTATTTGGGTCTTTTACTCTCCCTGAACGTTCCTTTAGGTGTTGCATGATCCTCTGCTTCTTTGATCATCTTCCTGGCCCAAAGTGGTCTCTTTCTGCTGATGTCATTTGTATCCTCATTTGAATTGGCAGGAAGTTCATGAGGTACATCCTCAAGATGCTCCCTCTGAATCTCAGGAGCAGGTTCCAATTCAGGTACTCTAAGGGAATAAGTTTTTGTCTCACTAGAACTCTTTGCCCTCTTGAATGCAATGTCTTCTTCAAAGATGACATCTCTGCTCAACTCAATTTGTTTATGCCCGGGTATGAATATTCTATAAGCTTTGGAGGTTTCACTATAACCCACGAATACTCCCTTCTTTCCAGAAGGTTCTAGTTTGGATCTCTTCTCTTTGGGCACATGAATATAAACAGGGCACCCAAAGATCCTAAAGTGACTAATGTCAGGTTTTAAGCCGGTAAAGGCTTCTTCAAGGGTTTTGTTATCAAGATGAGAATGAGGGCATCTATTTTGGATATAGACAGCAGTCCTAGAGGCTTCTGCCCAGAAAGAAGTTTCAATGTTTCGGTCCAGTAACATTGTTTTGGCAGCTTCTACAATGGTTCTATTTTTCCTTTCAGCAACCCCATTTTGTTGAGGCTTGTAGGCAACTGTGAACTCCCTCTTAATTCCAACACTCATGTAGAATTCTTTAAAAAACCCAAAGGTATATTCTTTCCCATTGTTTGTCCTTAAAATTTTTATTTTCTTTCCGGAGAAGTTTTCAGTGAGGGCTTTAAACTCTTCGAACCTTTTGAAGATTTCTATTGACTCTTTGCATTTAAGGAAATAGATCCAGGTTTTCCTAGAGAAGTCATCTACAAATATGACATAGTATAGAAATCCTACTTTAGAAGGTACAGACATGGGTCCACAAAGATCAGAATGAACTAGTTCTAATACATTAAGGGTTTTACTTAGGCTATTTTGGAAGGATCCTTTAGTATTCTTTCCTAGGGCACAACCTTTACAAGTTCCCTCATGAGATAGTTTTAGCTTGGGTAAGCCTGTAACAAGTTTTACCATAGAAGGTAGGGCACGGAAATGAAGGTGACCTACTCTTCTATGCCAGATTTCATTTGAATCAATGGTGTCAAGGGTAAGGGCTTGCTTAACCTCAGTGCAAAGTTTGTAAAGGTACCCTTGTCTTATGCCTATGGTATGTGCTTTCTTGATAGTTGAGTTTTTAGGCCACACTAGAACTTTACCATCCATAAATGTAACTCTGTAGCCATTGTCTTCAAGGGTAGAGATGGATATAAGATTTCTCTTAATTCTAGGTACAAATAGGACTCCAGTGAGTTGTAGAGAAATCCCAGAATTCAACTTGATGGAGCATGTTCCAACCCCTTTTACAGGGTATGCAGAATCATCCCTGATGGTTACTTCTTCATCAAACTTTTCAGTCATGGAGTCTAGATGTTCTCTGAATCTTGTGATGTGTCGGGATGAACCACTATCAATTACCCAATTTTGAGTGTTGTCAGATACTTGATTAGAAAGGGTTGTGTAGAACACAAGGTTCTCAATTTTCTTAGGTTCAGCCTCTGGTTCCCTAATAGCTTCTCTCATAAGTGATACTAGTTTATCTGCTCTTGTGAGATGATTTTCAAATCTGATCACAATAGACATTATGAAGAATGTGATGTGAGTTCGATTTAGAAAATACGAATTTCTTTTGAGCAATCTGATTTTAGATTGGATTTGGATTCGCACAATGTGGCTCTAATACCATGTAAATGTAATCAAATCTTTCCTTAAATAGGATCCTAATACCTAAGAGCAAAACTAAGTTCGAATTTATGTGTAAGACAATTATAAGTTAAAATGAAATTTCCAGAATTTTCTTCTTACTACGATTTCCAGATTTTCTTATTTAAATGTGAATGTGCTGATTGCAGAACATTATCTGATTTCTATGTTTGCATATCAATGAAGGAACTCCTATTTGTAAGTGGAGAGACCCGCCTCCAAGGGATGCGTCCCTTGAGAAGACGTGTCTCCACGTGTGGAGACACGTCCGCTCAAGGGACGTGTCCCTTTGCGCGCGGGCTTTCTCAACAGTCGTTTACCATTTGTTAAGTATGCATTAACACATACACACCCTTCTGCATGATGGCGGATGTCTTTAAGAAGATTCCAATTTCAGATAAATGCAGAATATAAAATCACGGGAATGATCGAATTTATATGAATGCTCATAATTTCAATTTTAAATGTTTCCTTTAGAAATATCATAGTATGTATGATAATTTCGATCACTTATGAATGACAATGATACTCGCATCACTGTCATTCATATCTGACCGAAGCTATCATCCATTAACAAAAATAACAATAGATCCCCACTAGGGTCAACACCTAGGTTAACAAAACCCTCATTCTTACCTAGGAAAGGGCCAACAAGAGAAGAAGAAGAAGAAAACAATCCACCAATTAATGACTTTGATGAATATGTTTGGGCCTACTCCGGGCTAGACCTTGAAATTAGGAGAAATATCCCATTTGAGGAATATTGTGATGTGAGGTCACAAACTACCAATAGAAAGGAAAAAAGACAACAAAACAAAGACTTATGCCAAAGGGTGAGTAAAATGACTCTCCCCAACTTTGATGGATCGGGAAAAGTCATTGCACATTCTTGGGTCCAAAAGTTGGATACCTATTTCTCCCTTAATCTCATGACTAAAGAGGGTGCTATCAAATTTGCCATTTTATGTTTAGAAGGGGTTGCACATAATTGGTGGCATCACAAGATTATTACCCAAGGGCACCAAAACATGACAACCTATGATGAATTTACACAAAAGCTCCTAGATCGATTTGATCAAAAACATCCTGAAAGGCACTTCAAAGAACTAACCCAATTGAAACAACGACGGTTAGTAGAAGACTATGTGGTCGGATTTCAAAATATCTCAGTCATGGTATTTGGGATTACCAAAAGATGGCTAACATACTTATTTATCGAAGGGCTATCAAAATCAATCCATGGTTTGCTTAGCACCCTTGACCCCACATCTCTTTCAAGATGCAATCCAAAAGGCCTTAAGGTTAGAAACTACAACAAAAGAAAGGAAATATTCAAAGAATATGCCTTCAAGGTCACATAACCAACCCTCCTACAAAGGAAATTGGCAACCAACGACACTGCCTCCTCGATCACGCCTAACATGGGAAGATATGTCAAAGCTTCGAAAGAAGGGATTGTGTTTTAAGTGTAAGGAAAAATGGGTGGTAGGACATAGGTGTGCAAAGAGAGGACAAGCACACAACTTGGAAGCAATATCGGATGAAGAAATGAGTGAAGAAGAATTTGAACCCCAAAATAAGAAAATGAAACATGATGATGAAGAAAATACAAATATTGCCTTAACCACACTTTCGGGAGCACCTAAATATCACCCCTTTAGAATCCGTAGTGTTCTAAAAGGGTAGAAAGTGACTGTCCTAGTGGATAGTGGTGCCACCCATAACTTCATTGACAAGGGTTTAGTGACAAGAATGAATTTAGAAACTGAAGACTTTGAGGGATTCAAGGTGATCATGGCAGATGGGTTTACTACCCCATGCACACAAAAGATCCAACAATTGAGCATCAACTTAGGAAGACATCAAATTAAGGAGGACTTCTATGTGGAAAATATGGGTGATATCGATGTGGTTTGGGTATCCACCGATTGCATTCTTTAGGGAGATATTACCAAGACTTCCAAAAGATGGAACTTTGTTTCCAACGCAATGGCCAAGAGATAATTCTACAAGATTTATCTGATGGGACCCCTAGGGTAGTATCATCCAAAACAATGGAGAGAGCCTTTAGACACGGACAAGTAGAATGGGCAGAGATATGTATGATACTTAACCAATCGTCATCCAAAAGAGACAAAAAATTTCATGATAACATCCAACCTATCCTAAACAAACATAAGAAGGTTTCTAGCAACATTCCACTAGGACTTCCTCCAAAAAGGGGTTTTGAACATACTATTGAACTTGAAGAAGGGGCCAAACCCATTATTACCACACCCTATCGACACCCAAGAAAATATAAAGAAGAAATACCATTAAAGAATTATTGGAAATGGGGCATATTCAACCTAATTGTAGTCCCTTTGCTTCCTTATAGCATTAGTAAGAAAGAAAGATGGTACCATAAAAATGTGTATAGATTGTAGCATATACCCCTATGCTGCCTTCTTTTTCTTGTTTGTTTTGATGTGTTTCGAGAGAAGAAGGTAATATGCATAAGGATTTTCTTAACAATAATGAACAGAAATTAAGTAGATTGCAAGAATGAAATAACTCAGAATTTTTGCAATATTTAGAGATACAATGAGCAAAAATTCTAGATTTAAACTACGATCGGAAAATGTAATTTTTTGCAATTGTAAAGGTAACCCAGATCATTAAATGGCATTACATATCTAAATCCAACATACCCAAAAAAAATAGAAGACTTTGAAAAATTGTTGTACTTGCAACCAGCAAATTGGAGGTGCAAAAAGATACAAATATCTCTTCTAAAACTTGATGTTTCACTCCCCACAAAATTGTTGAGTGTTACCCAACCCTGGGCACTTGAAAACCTTCCAAAATGCACCCCCAAAGCCAAGCGACCAGCTCCACAAGTCCCACGCCCTCCTAGGAACAATACAGCCTACTTGGGAAGAGGTACGACAAGCATGAAAGTGGTATTTTTCTATATTCTATAACTCTCAAATCTTTTGTTCAACTTTCTGCAATTTGCTCATGTAATCAGGTCTGAAAATACTAAATCTTCAACAATATGGCCCAGCTGTGATTATTGTGTGAAATCACCAAGTGATTCACCAGATTATGTCCTCCAATAATGTGGAGAATGTTGTCTGCAAGGGTTTTCGTCCTCACAAACCAAGAAAAAGAAGAACCAACTCCTCGAGCAAGAAAACCAAATATCAAGTCAAGCATGAATGAGAAAATGAGCTCCAAAACTTTTTTTAATTTCCTCTTCCAAAACCCACGCCCCCATGGAGAAATAAACATACTTTATTTTATTTTAGTTTTTCCTTATGTCTCCCACTTGGGCATCCCATTTAATGAGAATAAAATATTTACCTTTTAAAATTATTTCTTATGTCTCCCCAGTAGTAACCTTTTAATAATTTAAATAATTCTTAGTTAAAACCTCCAAAAAGTGACTTATTTTACTTTAAAACATTTCCAACATTGAAAGTCACTTTTAAGCATCCCATCATTTAAAACTTTTCGTTCTCTTTCTAACAAGCTATAATACTGAGGTGCTCGATTAAATATTTTATTTAAAATGGCAACCTTAGTAAGATTAATTAAATGTAGCTCAATATTACAGCCAATAAGCAGAAATGGACGAAATGCATCGAAACCAAAAACTAATTGCACAAGAGTGATCCCGATGATGAAAGATAAACATACCCAACTGGGTGACTTACTAAAAATAGACACTCCCTCCAAGAATATTGGAGACCACACCAGAAGCTGAAAATCATATCTAAAAGTGGCATATGAATCCTCCAAACCACCCGAGCTCACTAGAAACATCAAATAACTCCTTTGATAATGTTGACACACACCTAGAAGATTAGTGCCAATAGCAGTGCAAGAGAATCTGAAATGTGCCCTTTAGTTTTTTCTCAATTTTTTACACCACAAAACCAGCATATTAGTGTTAGATCCCAAAAGATATCCAACTTGAAAGTAACCTTCACCAAGAAAGTTCACCAAGATCCTATTGAAGGCGAGGTGATAGCTTATGGTGATGGGATTGTTAGCAATAATCTGAACTGAAATACAAAGCTGGAAATGAAATGTAGGGGACGATTCGACCATGAGAAATCCACACTACCACTTGTTCAGTGGGTGGAAGATAATTACAATGAAGAACAATTCATCCACTTTCAGCAGGCATCCACTTAAGTAGTGAGGATTCGTCACTTATTCAGTGGGTGAAATATGAGAGATGCAATTGTTTATTTCTCCACACTGGTGGTAAACCAACCAGGGTTACAATGTTTGAATTAAAACACAAAGTAAATGCAGAAATATTAATGACTGGAACAGTACTACTGTTTGCAGCCTTACAATGCAAATTATCTGCAAATTACAAGTGTTAATAGTTGTATAATCAATGCAAGTTGAAGAAAGATGATCTCTCACACTTCCAATCTTTTCAATTGCTGAAATATAAGCCAAAATCTGAACTAATGATAATCTGATATGAACCAACAAACTGAAAATACATAGACCAGCAACTATGCAATAACCAAAATGTTCATACCATCATCAAAACTCCTCCAAATGACTTGAAACAAATTGCAAATGCATCTAAGGAGGAAGGCACCCAAATCCCAACCAAGAAACTGCATCCAAAGCTCAAAAATTAATTATGCACAAGTCCCAAGGCACTTTCCAGCATGGTACGGCCCTAGGAATGCTATGGCCTCTCCAAAAAATTCCAAACTTCAAAATAAAATCCAATTTTTTGCAAGGGTTGCCAATGACATAGAAAATGTTTGCATCAATACCCACAATCAAATAAAAAACACTCAAAAGAGCTGCAAATGAAAACCTACTTCAGCCATGATTGAACCAGCAGCTCAAAACTAGAAATTATTACCAAAATTCTCCAACGTTGATGCACTTATAAATGAAGCACACTCCCAATTGACCATCTAGGGAACCATAGTTTCAAGCCTGAAGAATGGTGTAAATACAAAACTCCCCCTTAGCCGGGTTCTGAAATCAATTCAGCAGCATAACTTTACAATATTTTCCAAAGATGAGAATGAATGAACAAGGCATCAATAAATAGGCTCTTCAGCTAGAAAATGAATCAACTTGAAACTCCCACAAGAAACTCTTCAGCTTCCTCCAAGGGATGCCCATCTCCACAAGCACTTTATAAAATATTTAAAATATTTTAATGTTCTTCTCTGAGTCGTCCCAACATAGAGGAATATTAGAACATTAATAAAACATTAAAAAGCATTAATGAAGCATCCACTTCATGGCCTCATCTTAAAAACAACTTGAAATTGTTGCCTAGGCACAAGGTACAAACTCAAATTATAAAATTGACTAAGTGTTGAAACTCAGTCCAAAGGAGAGATAGAAGCCAAAGCCAAAACCAATGCCCAAACTGATTCTGCCAGAAATAGAATGATGACTTGAGCTGAACTACTAATAATGCCATTACCAAAATAGACTTGCTAAAAATAGCCAATGCCAAAAATAGTAAGTTAACTTCAAATTCAATAGAAAACCAAACTGAACAGCCTCACTGCCCAAAATAGAAATGTGAATTGCAGATGATTGAACTGCTACTAGGATGATACTGCTATAAATAGACTTACCAAAAATAGCAAATTGCTATAAATAGTAAGTTTGCAAAACATTAACTGAACACCAACTGAGCAGTATCATGACTTACTATAAATAGTAAGTGTTTCCAAATATCAACTGAGCACAAACCGAGCTGCCATCATGACTTACTATAAATAGTAAGTGCCCGATAAGGTTGTCAGATTCAAATGCATGTCACACCACCTCGGAGGTCTCTGAAAACCCAGAAACCTTTCCTGCATACAAGGTATCAGTCAAAATTGCATGTCATTATCTTAACATGCATGTTACCTCATCTTGAAGCTCTCCAAAAACCCGGAAAGCTCCACCAGACATGCATTATAGAAACTCATACATGCAAACCTTTGAAATTGCATCTGAAAGCGGAAACCCTAATTTTACCTCTGATGAGCCTACGAGCTTCCGATAAATAAGCTATCAACCACAAAAGAGCGTATGGCTAAAATGGGGACATTACAAAATCCAAACATAGGAACATTACAGTTTGCCCTCCCCAAAGATTGCTTGTCCTTAAGCGATGCCAATACAACCCCACAATCATCAGACTGATTCAAATTGAAACCAAAAAAGATCCTAGGATCCCAAGTCAATCTCATAACAGAACCACCGTGCTGACACTACGCCAGTCTCATAAAAATTGTAAAAACATTGTGCCACAACAACACTCTCCTCTCCTAGAATCTAGAAAGGTAATCATCATCAAATCCTAAGTTGAGACATCGATAAGGGTTGAAACCTATACCATGAAACATCTCTTGCTGAAGCATCCCAGTAAGGTCCATAACTGCAAACCCTATACCTAACATGATCCTAGGCAACTGGAAGAAATAGCTACTCAACCCAAAACCATACTCCTCAAAATACCTCCTCAAGGTATCATGCAAAGTCATAACTACAGATGAGAACTCCAATCTTCTTGCAAAAAGGAAAGGAATCCTTTGCAAGAGTTCAACAAACTCACCAACATACACCATATGTTTCCAACATATCTCCTTTCTACTAATCTGATACAACCATGAAGAATAGCAAAAACACTTACTGTTCCAACTCCAAGGGTCACTGAATGATGAACCAAAGCATGTAGAAGTTTGTTGTCCTGAACCTTCATATGATAAAGTCCATAGGGACTCGACTCGGACTTGGCTTGGACTCGACTACGGTGACTTGACTCGGCACTCGGACTCGGCGTAGACTTGGCAAAATGAGAAAACCCTAGAAATTTAGAGATTTTTAAGGATTTAAAACTTGTTTCACACACCCTTTATTGAATAAACCTTAAAGACACAATAACATCATTAAATAGAAGCAAATTTGATCCCATACACAAGTATACATCGATCACATAAGTATAAAGTACACAAATTATAGTTGAACTGCTGAAGGAACTAGCACACTTAGATATATAAAATTGTAGTCAAATGTATAAAAGGCTCATGGAATATGAAATCCATGACATCAAATGTTCCAAACAAATATGACATATCAAAAGATTCAAAACAATAACTAGAAGTCTATGGCTCAAAGGAGCCTGCATCTTTCCTACGAATGTGTCTAAGATAGGTCCTGGATGATGCAGTAGCCATAATCTCAAGTATCAGGGAAATTGCCCTAATAGGGTTGAGGGGTAGTGCCCTTTGTGGGGGTCTAGGCGCAGTGCCTCTAGTGGGGTCGAGGGGCAACGCCCATCGCGAGGATTTTGGGGCAACGCCCCTTGCGGGGTTTGGGGGTAGCGCCCCCAGCAGGGGTCTAGGGGTAGTGCCCCCAGCGGGGTCAAGGGGCAACACCCCTTGCGGAGGTTTGGGGACAGTGCCCCCAATGGGGTTAAGGGGAAACGCCACTTGCAGGGATCTAGGGGCAATGCCCCTAGTGGGGTCAAGGGATAGCGCCCCTTCGGGGGTCTAGGGGCAGCGCCCCCAATGGGGTCAAGGGGCAACGCCCCTTGTGGGGATCTGGGGGCAACGCCCCCAGCGGGGTCGAGGAACAGCACCCCCTGCAAGGTCCCATACAAATTAAGACCTCCAAAACCATACAAACCTTCATGGTGTACATCATTTTGCATTCACAATAAGTAAAAAAAAAAAAATTAACTTCAAATTTCATGTAATTTTTTGCACTTTTCAAACCCTGCCTGTTGCTGAGTCCTGCTGATGGGACTTGCCTGGACTCAACGAGTCTGGTGAGTCCAGCCAGGACTCGGCCGAGTCCGAGTCTGAGCCCCCAGGACTCGGCTAGGGTGACTTGACTTGAGACTCGCCGAGTGCTGGCGAGTCTGGGCGAGTCCCGTTACTATGTGATGAATTCCCTGAATTAGGAAGGTCTGAAGTAAAAAATAATGTATGTTGTTCAAAACTGAAATTAATGGAGTACCATCTGATTTTAGTGCTCTACACAAAGAACAACAACAGCACCAATGAATTTCCCAAGTATAAGCATGTGTGAAAAACATTGTGTTGCACCAAAATAACTAAGTGGTTGGGAAACACCTCCAACCAATCTCCAACTGAAATCTATTACTTCCTTGACAAAGAAAAAAGTGCCAACTCCCTTGAATGAGAGCAAACAAAAAAGTGAAATGACCGACCTGCAACCCAAAAACAAGCTCAATAGTCAAATTCTTATCCATCTTTTGCCAAGTAACATTCCCCAAAGTAACCATTCGTTCATTAATCCAATCCTTACTTAAAATCTCTCTCTAATCCATTTGTAGATAAGCAAATGGAATCACCAAATGGCTGGTAAAGAAAGGAATATCGTTAATTCTGAAATTTTCATCCTTATACCTCTAAAGGTCCTCCCTTCCATTCCCAATTAACTTCATCAATCCTTGTTGAGGATCCCAAGCATGGGTACCCAACCAAGAATGATCTCCAACATGCCTAGAAAGGTGTACAACATAACTCCAAGTGCCATCTAAATCAACATGTAAATGGAAATGTGTGATTTTTTTAGTAATCCCTTGTAACCCATCCATGAAAGCACCAACAACTAAAATGCAAGGAGCAATTGTTGTCATCCAAACCATCCTCAAAGAAAGATTAATATAATATATAACATTACTCAATCCAAATGATGGATTGTCAAACATGTAGATGCCATGTTTAAATCCTTCTTTCTCCAAAGCTACATAAGTAAAAATCTTTAAACCACATTTCCTTGTTGCTGTTTTGAAATTTCCAGCAAGCTCTAGAGCATTGTTTGGAAACTTTTCAAAATTTGAAATGTTTAAGTCTCCATGAATCAATACATCCAATGAAGATACTGCATCTCCTAGTGTCATAACACTCCCTATGCAATCTTCATTTGTCTCCACCATTGCACATTTCATATCCGGTGATCTCCCAGGCAAGTTACCAACCACAAGGCTTGGCAATTCCTTGTGATATGTACCCAATCCTTCAACAAAAGGGATGTAACAATTATCATAAAATAAATCCTCCTTGCTGATTTTTTTATAAATTGGTGAGCAACTTGGATCCAAATGAAAATCCCTTTGGAGCTCCCCAATGCCTTCAACCAGTTGTTTGGTCTCCATGAGTCTTGCATCTTCTACTTGCCCCAAGGTCATGGCTGCAACAATTGACTCATTTTCAGCTTGGTAGAGAGAGTAGTGAGCTAGGCTAAGGTCAAGGCAAAGACTATCGACCTCTTTCTCCCTCTCCTGATACGCATCCAAAGACTCTTCTGCAAACTTGATAGCATGATCCCTATCTGAGAGAAAATGCAAATAATCTATCTTCATTGTTTCCACTACTTCTTTGATAGTTTGCAGATTAGAGAGAGTAACTCCATCCTTAACTCCCTTCTATCTATCTTTAGTCTTAGCCTTCCACCAAAGTTCGTCAATTAAACCGTGTGTGCTATCAATTCTTGTTAAAGCTTTCACAATCTTCTCTTTTGGAACTGTTAATTTATCTGTCAAAACTTGCAGCTCCATAGGCCCTTGATCAAAATCAGCAAAAGAACTAAGCTCAACAACCCTCAAATTTTCTGATTGGTCATCTAGGACATGCTCATTAAAATCAGCTACTTCTCTAACATCATCTTTGCATAATTCTTGAGGTGAAGTTAGGACTGCTCTTTGCTCAAGCAAGAAATCTCCGTTAATATGTTTATCATTGGATTTTGATACCAATAAACCTGAATCCCATGGTCTTATAAATTTCTGAATTTCTTTTTTACAATTAGGCTCATCCAACTCTCCATGCATGGCTGATTTCTTGGACATTTTTCTTTCATTTTCATATTGATCTGATCCTTGCATTGTTAACAAACTAAAATCAACTCTTCCAATTGAAACACCTTTCTCAAATTAATCAGTCCCTAACTCATTCTGGAATAGAGGTGACAATTAAAATTCCCCATCAATTTCTGAATTATCATTATCGACATGATGTATATATACCTCCTCTTAGTTGCTGTTTTGAAAATTTTAGTGCCCTCAAACTCTTCATTAGTAGCTACATTTCCTTTGAATAACTCATTCTGAAGCTCTGCCATACATTTCTGATGATTAGTGACATTATCAACTTCATGGGAAAATCCTATAGGTGTATCTACTCCACTAGTGTCATCAAGAAACCTGGTAGACAATGCAATCCCAATGAATGCGTATGATCTTGCAACAAAGCCTATTGTATTGAATTTTTCCTCATGTGATAAAACATTTTCTTCATCAGACCTTTCTGATTTGAATCCTCCTTTTTTATCATACTCCTCATTTTCCAAGATAGGTTTCAGCTTTTTCTCACACTGAACAATCACAGTTTCAACTAAGTCCTACTCAACTAGTATGTTTCTTTAATTACCCTGTTAGAACCGAAAATTTCCATTAAAATTCTAAGTTCTTTGCCCATTTTAAATCCCATCATTTGCCTATCTTTCTAATAATATTTCGTTTTCCCCATCCATAATGTTCAAATACCTTTACCGCCATTCAAAAAAGCCAAAGTTGACTCATATATTTCAACCACCGCTCTCATTATTCATGTCATTCACCGCCTTACCGCTGTCTCCCACAATGGGCTCACGATATGGCGGTGGCAGTTAACAAGCAGGCACAAAATAGTTACCACGCCACCGCGCACGATCTAAGCATAGACCGTGGTGGCGCGGTGGGCGGTTAGTAACCAACGCAACAACAACGAGGAGGCGGTCTGGAGGCATACCGCGGTACTGCACACGGTTCTAACGGAGACCGCGTTGACTACGGTAGACGAAGGTCGTGGTGAGGTAACCAACAAAGACGGCTACCGCGGTACCGTTGGTAGTCAAGCCAAGGACCACGGTAGCACGGTAGCAGTCGAGGAGCGGTTGGCGAGGAGATACCGCGGTATCGTAGCCGGCAAAGTTGGTAACCACAGTAAGGCGGTGAATGGGAGGTAAACAACGAAGCGGCTACCGCGGTACCACCGGCAGTCAGGCCAGTGACCGCGGTAGTGCGGTGACAGAGATAGATAGCGGCGGAGCAATAAATGCCAGACACTGTGGTACTGCCGATGGCAAAAGTATAGACCGCAGTAATGCGGTAAGAAAGTGGTAAAGACAGAGGTAACAGTCAGTGCTAGTCACTGCTATACCGCAGGTGAGCAGAACGAAGGGTGCGGTAGCGCGGTGGAGGAGGAGAAGACAGTCAAGGTCAAGGACCGCTATACCGTGGCTGGTCAACATGTTGACCGCGGTAGAGTGGTAGGACTAGAGGGAAGTTTTGCAGCAATAAATGTAAAGGAGTCAACATATAAAGTGAAATGCACGGAGCGGTAACATATAAAGGGAAAAATCAAAAGCAAGATTATAGTTAAAAATGTTTAATTTGCCGAAAGGCAACCCAATTAAATATTTTATCTCTGTGAGAGAATATGGAACGGTTTTACCAGAAACTGAAGGGTCACGACCCTTGGGATATGCTGTATAAATGTATTGAAAATCAAAGAAAAAAAGAGACGAGGGGAGTAGATTTTGGTAGTTGGATAGGGTGAACAGTTGTCGAAACAAGATATCGTAATGGATATTGTAAAATCTTTTCAGATCATATAATGGAGAAGAATACATGGATTTGGTGATCGAATATTGGTGTCAGTTGTTTGTCAAATTAAACAATTATTCGGCTGTCTCCAAGTTGGTGTTCCTTATTATTTGAATTTATTCCAAGTGAATACTAAAATTCATCAAACACATTTGTTGTTCTTGTGTAATTTGCTTGATTGGTTTCTTCAAGTAGGAATTAAAATCCTTTTAATAGATTACAGTAATTTGGAAACGTCAATTGGATCAATAAGAAGAGTCTATAATTAAAGGCTGCCATACTATCTCCAAACAATCCAATTAAGTTATTCAAAACTGTATATATCAAGAATATGTTTCATTTTGTCAGTACACATTTGCTGCCACTATGTGACCCCTTTTAATTGGTTCCTTCAAGGAAGGATTAAAACCCTTTTAGATAGATCATAGTAACCTAGTAGGCTTTGATTGGATCAATAAAAAGAGTTTGTCAGTCACATCCTTGCATGTTTATACCAAGTATAAACAAGTATAAGTGCCAAACAATTAGAATTGTATCCAGTTAGTAGGTCACACATTATTTACATCTTGACTCCATTTACCCAACAGAAGTAGGCATTGGTCATACCAATTCCATTTTAGGATTTCACAAAATCTTATCTATATATTCATATTTCAAACATCATTAGGAGTAGAAGTAATTATTGAGCTTTCCTTTATCCCTCACAGTTTGCCATTAGGGATAGATCACATAGGTAGGAATCATATAAAATCTGCATCACTTTTATAGGTACACCCGCCTAAGTTTAGCAGAGCCCGAAGAGTAGAAGGTTCAATTATATCAATTGGCCTTGTACGTTGGCCAAAAGCGTTGTGAGAGCTTGGTAACCTCTCGTGGTTCAAACCTACGTTTTTGAGACCCAACAGTTTGGCGACTCTGTTGGGGAATAACTTGAGAAAAGTCCGGTGGTAGGTAGCCTTTCCATATAGAGTCATTGAATAGAGATTCATAGTTAAGAAGTTTGATAAGTGACTCCGCTGGGTGAAATAATAACATTTTGTTTTCTCACTTTTAAAAGTGGGTGGCGACTCTGAATGAACAAGTGCATTGAGACTGATAAAATAAAATATAGATCGGAAAGAAATCATCCTAGAGTTCAGACTATCACAATTACTGACAACATGCAAGGAAGAAGGTCTTTGTATAGAGATGGTGATGGTCCTAATGACAAAAGTAGGTGGACTTACAAAAATGATCAGGGCAAGAAAGTGTCTAATGACCTGGGCCCAGCAACTAAAAACAAAACATCAAAACTACCGGTGGAAACACATAATTCATATGATGCACTAGTAAATGAAAACAGCTCATCTAAAGAACCTCACACTCCTGAGGAGATGAGAAATCCCCTCTATCGAATAGACCCCAAGAAAGTTGAAGAGATCATGGCTGGATTTGAAGCTGAAAGAGAAGAGAATCAGCATAAGTATGATCAGAGAATGGATTTTCTTGAAAAGAATCAAGATGGACTTGGTTATGAAACGACCTCTGAAGAAAATTATGAAATTAGGATCCAAAATGAGATAGATGCACGGTTGGAATGCAAGAGGCAAGAAACAGAAAGATCAAGAGCAGAATATGAGCGAAATCTTCAGACAATGAGAGAACTTGAGAAATTGAAGTTGCAAAAGGCTCAGATTAAGACGCCAATGGTTGACTCACCCAAACATGTGCCACCTCATAAAAATAACAATAATGCAGGCCCATCAAATTCCCCATAGGCCCACCAAAATCGACCAAAAATCAATATAGACATCATAATGCTCCACCACAACATCAAGGTGTTCAACCACCTCCTTATCAGCAGCATGCACCCCCACAAGGTCAGCAATATGTGGCAAATAATAATCCATTATACCAGCATCAGCATTACCAAAATCCTCCTCCACAATATGCAACCATGATCAGGCAGTTTGACTTGGCTGGATTTCAAATATATCCTTATCCTATGGACAACAGTTGGAGAAGTCTTGTCCCAAAATTCACAGGAAGTAGTGCAATTACAGCTGAAGAGCATTTAAGGAGCTTTAATGATTTTATGCAAGATTTGGATATGCAATATGAAGATGTGCAGATGAGGTTGTTTATGATGTCACTAATTGAAGATGCCAGAGATTGGTTTAATAGTTTTCCAACAGCCTCTATTGATTATATTCATGTGTTTTATGAACAGTTCCTTCAGCAATATGGGAATCAATATGCACCAGAATTTGCTTTGCATGAATTGGTGACTATTCGAAAGCATCAAAATGAGTCAACTTATGATTTCAATCAAAGGTTTTCTAAATTGCATAATAAGATACCTCCTGGATCCAAATTAGCTAATCCCGCTGCATTGAGTATTTATTTAAAAGCTTTTGATCCTAAGACAAGATATGAGCTTAGGAACAGGGGTCCCAGAAATTTGGCTGAAGCTCAAAGGATAGCACTCACTATTGAAAATAACAGGAAGGTTGCAGGGATGATTGCCAAGCGAGATAACCCTAGGGTTCCCCAATATGCTCCTCCAAATAAATAGGAAAACACATATAGGAATGAAAGGCCAAGACTACATGACATGCCATATAATACAAATTGGAGAGATGGAAAGCCAGTGATGGATAATAGGCCAAGAAATAAAGAGACATCTAATCCTCTAAAGAAGAGAGGGACATACATGGTTGATAATAGTCCTTGGTGTCCAGTGTGTGACTTGCCACACTATTCAGAGCATTGTGTTGTAGCTCAGTCAGTGCCAGGAAAAGACATAGCAGAAAATGATAATGAAAAGGATCATAATATCTATTTGACTTCTCATACTCTTCACTCAACAGAGCAAGGGTATTCATCTTCGGAAGAAGGAGGGTATGAATATGATGTTGATCATCAGAAATATAATGTTCACATGGCAGAACAACAAGTTTTTTCTGACTATGAGGAAAGTGATGATGAACAAGGTTCTCCTACTACATCATATCAAACCAATAAGGGAAATATGAGGAGACCATCTGAGGAAGAAATTAAAAGATTGACCATTGCAGCAGTGAACAGGCTAAAAGCAAGTATTGGCTGAGAAATAGAACAGTGAATGAGAATGAAGGTGTTCCAAGAGGAATATTTTTGAAAAATAAAAAGATATCCCATGAAATATCAAAGGGACAGATGATAAGCACTCTGATAAAAGAGAACAGAAGCATGTCCCTAAAGAAAGAAATAAAGAATTTCCTAGGGACAAGCAAAAGCCAGATCAGGCACCCAAAGGGGAGAAAGAGGAGAACAAAGGAGAGCCAGCTGAGCAAAAGAAGGTGATCAGGACTGAAGGTACATCTTTTGACTTCGTGCAAGGTTTGTCCCAGGTAAATATGTCTGTCCCATTACTTGAAATGATGAAAATTAAGGAGTATGGGGAAAGTGCTATTCAATTAATGTCTAGTGGGAGGAATCAAAATGTGAACTTTGAACAAAAGGAGAATCTTGGAGTTGCTAATAAGAAAGGAAAAATAAAAGTTTCAGAAGTTTGCCTAAACAATACATTAATGAATACGCCACAAGTTGATCCATTTTCCACTACCCTACTCATAAATGGTAAATTGGTAAGAAATTGCATGATAGATTCAGGTGCTTCTATGAATATTATGCTAGTAGGGGTAATGAAACAGCTTGGTATGTTGATAGATATTGAGGGTGGTAATTGTTATGCCATGGATAGTAGGCCTGTCCCATTTGTGGGGATTATGAAAAATGTGGAAGTAAAACTAGCAACCTACCCACAGGCAACCTATAATATTGATATAACTATGATTGATACACCTCCTAAGTTTGGAATGCTTTTGTCAAGACAATGGACTGCAGCAGTTGGAGGTAATGTGCAGTTTGATTTATCATATGCCACAATACCAGTTATTGGTGAAGAAGTAAAGTTGTATAGAGAACCAAGAATGAATCAAATTGTTGAGTATGTTCCTCAAGAAAAACTTAATTGCTTTTGTGATGTGGATTTAGGGAGTTTCAGAGTAGAATTATCTCAGCCAAAATTAGTGAATACTGACCCAATTGATAAGTTTGTCTCTAGAAATCAGCAGGGTATGTGGAATATGTAATTTGATGGGGCATGCAGTCAAGAAGGTAATGGTGTTGGGGTAGTTTTCATATCACCTGAAGGTACAACATTTAAATATTCATTTTTGTTGGCTTTTGAATGTACAAATAATGTGGCTAAGTATGAAGCCTTGTTGATTGGTTTGAACATGGCTATCAAACATAAGATTAAGTTGTTGTCTATCTTGGGAGATTCTGAGCTAGTTGTGTCACAAGTTAGATCAAAGTATGCTGCAAAGAACAAGAGGTTGAAACAATATAGAAATGTTGTGTGGGATACAATGGAACTATTTGATGTATTTTCAATTGATTGGATAGATAGATCTGAAAATTTAATGGCTGACTTTTTGGCTAATGTAGCCTTAAAGAAAGATGATATCACTTTGGCAGGAGTGTCTCAGGTTGAATTCAAAACAAGACCAGCAGTCCCTGACAACATATATAGTTGGCAAGTTTTTAATGATGATACTGACCTTTTGAAATTTCTTCATTGTATAGATCAGTATGAGGCACAGGAGATAGATTTCAATGCTTTTGTGGAAGAAGTGGATGGGAAACAGTTTGTATTTGGGAAGGAAGTTTTGCAGCTTAAAACTAACATGCTTCCCAAAGGGCTTGTGGCATTGGAGAGAGTGTATGATGGGAGTGATCGTTCTCTCACAAAGCAGACACCTGTTAAGAAAAAAGATATTGAAGAAATAAATTTGGGAACTGAATTAGCACCAAAAAGGGTTTATATTGGAAAGAAAATAAGCCCAACTATCAAGAGAATGTTGATTACATTGCTGAGAAAATACAAGCATGTGTTTGCTTGGTCTTACGAGGATTAAAAGGCATATAGAGAAGATCTTTTTCAGCATGAGATTCCACTTAAGCCAAACACAAAGCCATTCAGACAAAAGCAGAGGCCTATCAACCCAACCTTGGAACCTAAAATGCGAGAGGAGCTAGCAAAACTCAAAGATGGAGGTATCATAAAACCCATTAGGCATTCAACATGCGTCTCAAATTTGGTTCTAGTCGGGAAGAAAAACGAGGACATAAGACTGTGTATAGATTTTAGAAATCTGAATGTTGCTTCCCTAAGAGATAATTATCCTCTTCCAAACATGGAGGCAATATTGCACAAAGTAACAGGGTGTGAGCTATTGTCAATGATGGATGGATTTTCTAGATATAACCAGGTCAAAGTCAAAGAATCTGAGCAGTACAAGACAGCATTCACTACACCATGGGGAACGTATGTCTATGTAAGAATGTCATTTGGTCTCACAAATGCAGGAGCTACCTTTCAAAGGGCCATGGATGTGGCATTTGCAGATCTAATCAATGCTATAATGGTGGTATATCAAGATGATCTCACTGCTTATTCCAAAATGTAGAGAATCAAGTGGGGGACTTGGAGAAGATCTTCATCAAAGCTTTGGAATATGGTATTAGTCTTAATCCTAAAAAATGTCATTTTGTTGTCACAGAGGGTAAAATTTTGGGGCATATTGTGTCAAGAGATGGGATTAGGATAGATCAAAAAAGAGTAGATGCCATAGATAAAATTCTCATTCCTAAAACTGTCAAAGCAATCCAATCATTTTTTGGCCAAATTAATTTTGTTAGGAGGTTTGTGTCTAATTTTGCTGAGATTGTTAAACCTATATCTAAGATGTTAAAAAAAGGAGAAAAGTTGGACTGGACTACTGAAGCTATGGATGCCTTCATATCTATGAAAAGAGCTATCAAAGAAGCCCCTATTATGAAGTCCCCTGATCTTACTAAACCATTTCAAATTTTTTATTTTGCTTCATTTCACACCATAGCTGTTGTTATGTTATAGAAAAATGATGAAGGTCATGAGCAGCCTGTTTCTTTTTTCAGTAAGTCTTTGTAGGGGTCAGAATTGAAGTATGATATTATGGAAAAATAGGCTTATGCACTGGTCAAAGCAACAAAGGCTTTCAGGCCTTACCTTGTTAGAGCTAAGGTAATTGCTTATGTCCCACATGCAACTATGAAGGATATCCTGGTGCAGACAAAAGTGACAGGGAAGAGATGCAGATGGATTAATAAAATCCAAGAGTTCAATATGGAGATTCAGATTACCAAATTGGTAAGAGGATAGGGTCTGGCCAGGCTGATGGCAAAAACAAACATTGAAGCAAACCAAATCTGCAATGTAGAAGGTAAGGAAGAGGTCATAGCAAGTATTGAGCATACTCCACGGTATACAAATGTGATGTATTATCTGAAACACATGAAGTGCCCTGAAGGGCTGAATGATAATCAAAGGAGAACTTTGAAGTTGTAGGCTTCTAAATATGTTTTTATAGAAGGGGACCTATTCTGGAAAAATAGGGATGGTATATTGCTATTATGTTTAGATGAATCCCAGGCAAGATATGTCTTGAGATAAATGCATGAAGGGGTATGTGGAGGCCATTATTCTGATAAGACTACTGCACACAAGATTCTCAGGCCTAGTTATTATTGGCCTATGGTATTCAATGAGTCTTTTGCATATGTGAGGAAATGTGAGGCTTGTCAAAAATTCTCAGGGAAGTTGAAGTATCAAGGAGCATTGCCACTTAGACCCTTGCAGGTAGAAGCACCTTTTCACCGATGGGGAGTTGATTTCATTGGAGAAATACAAAAAATATCAGGTGGAGGACACAGATGGATACTAGTGGCCACAAATTATTTTACTAAGTGGGTGGAGGTTGTCCCAACTAAGCAAGCAACAAGCAAAGTGGTGATGAACTTTTTGATGGAGAATGTTATAACCAGATTTGGCACCTCGGTCAGATTGATCACAAATAATGGGATGTGTTTTAGATTTGATGAGTTTAGAGATTTTTGCAAAACATATGGCATTAATATTTCTTATTCTGCCCCATATCATCCACAGGCCAATGGTCAGGCAGATTCAAGCAATAAAAATCATTTGAAGATAGTAAGGAGGATGTTGGATACAAATAAAAAGGCATGGGATTCAAAGTTAAGATTGGTTGTATGGGCGGATAGGATTACAATGAAGAAGGCAACTAGAAAATCTCCATTTGAATTGGTGTATGAGACACAAGATAGGATGCCATTGCATAATCTTTTACCAGTCTATAAATTTATTCTGCAAGAAGACTTGGATATTTCTGATCCAATGGAGGAAAGAATGGAGCAGCTTGCAAAGCTTGATGAAGTGAGAAGAGTGGCTCAGAAGAAAAATGTGAAATTTTAGTCACAAATGAAATACCTTTTTGATAAAAAGGCCAAGAAGAGAAAATTTGAAAAAGATGACTTGGTATTGATATGGAATGCTCGGTGTCAGGAGAAGGGGAAACAT